>JAMXBD010000035.1:1366385-2049577 GCA_024138025.1 Combretum micranthum | reverse complement strand
AAAAAACAGATCTTGAATCAGAATAGGATTCTTCCTCGAAAGCTCCTTCAAAAACCATAAATAGAATCCTAAGAAAGATGTAGATTTCTTGAATCCTTGAAAAATCATGATTAGGTCTTCTTATTTGAACCAAAATCTTGATCTCCTCTTGATGAAAAACTCACAATAGATCTTTTTAGAGAGGTTAAGAAGAGAAATAGGGTAAAAATATAAATAAACTTTTGTGACTCTTCAATTTCCATAGCAGTACTTTGGAAACAAAAAGACAAGAATTCCTTCAATTCTTGTAACAGCACAGGAAACGAAAAGACACCTCATGTATTATATGCCTGCCATATAATACACATAAATAAAACTTATAAGGATGGACCATAAAACCCTCTTATTTTTCAATATATGACAACTTTGCCCCTTATCATAATTTATTGAAGATTTACTGTTTTTAAAGACTTGTTGATCATCATCAATGTGAGGGATGATTATTATATATCTCATTTATTAGGAATGACCAAAATTTCTCTCTCATTAATTAACAAATGACATTCCTTTGCCCTTCTTTATAAAATATTTTTCTATATATTACATTTTTCATCTTGATCTCAAACCTTATCAAGATGATCACGTAAATAATAAAACAACGATATCCTTAAGAATGGAATGGGTATGAACGTTGCGTATTTTGTACGTTCATGTCATATATATACTCACATAAGAATGGGAAAGCAAATTCATAACTTTTCTTTGTTAAGTGAATGTACCAGTGTCGTGTCATATTGAGTCGTCATCAGTTCAAAAATTAAGTCAAGTCATATGGCATGCCATCAGTCATCTGTTGTCTTGGTTGAGTTTGAGACTCTTCAAAAAGGTCAAGTAAAGTGAAGGTTAAAAGTCGCTAAAACCAAATCTTATTGATTTTATATATGCTATATTGCATAGAAAATTGAAATTAACGAAATTCCCAATGCCACCGACTAAAGATAAATGTCAAATAGATATTACGAAAGATGAGATACTAAAACAACGATAAACTTCCAAACCCTTTTCGTAGAAGTGAAACTAAAGAAAGGTATCAAATATATGGAGACCAAGAAAACAACATAATGTAATCATAATAGACTTAACCAATAAAAGTGTGATGAAATTCCATATATCGAGAATATCGATGAAATACAACATAAAATTTCTCACCAAGTTTTACAAAACTATATACACGTAACAAGTTTTGATGACAAAACTTTCTTTAAGGTGGATAGATTGTAAACCCCTGAAAATTTTCATAATTCTTATAAAATAATCCTAAGAGTCAAACACTGGAATCAAAACTCTAAAAATCGAACCAAGTTAAAACTTAATTCTAAATAAGATCAAAAACAAGAATTCTTGATCTTGAGAAAAAGAGAACCTTAAAAAACAAAATAGAAATCAAACTATCGGTTGAATCAACATCTGTACGCCAATCAAATCATCTTCCCGATTCCTAAAACGCAAATCAAAACGATATATCCAAATAACGCTCGACAACGAAATGCTAAGATCTTAAATCCTTTGGTGAATTTTAGAATTAGAAATTTCAATTTTCACCAAAAGTCAAACTGAGTTAACTCATAACCCTAGACTCTGTTAAACAATCCCGAGAACTGAAAACTGTTAAATAATCACAAATAAAATAAGATAAACCATAGATATCGAACAAAAGAAATATAATACGGGCAAAACCCAAAATTTTATGATCTTACAAATAACTCAACAAAACCGGAAGTCAAACCGACCCTAAAAGTCAACTAAGCTTATAACAAATCCTAGTGTTTAAGATCCAGTAATCCCGTGCTCTTAAACCCTAAACAACAAAATGAAAATAATTATTGATAATAGTTCATAATAATATAAGAAAGCTTAAAAATATTATATTCGAGAATTTCTAATGTCCTTCGGATCCAAACGGGATCAATTTTCGAAAACCATGTCCTAATACACCGAATGACAAAAATATACCATTAATAATAACTCGTAAAAATATAAGATTTTCAAAAATATCAGTTCTAGAATTTCTCAATAACTAAAAATTATAGATATCGCATTTATACACGTATTTTTATTACTATTAGTATTTTAATTGTCTAGTTTATTATTCATAGTATTTTTCTATTATTCATTACTATTCCTCTATCTCTATTTTTTCTTACTACCTATTCTTACATCTACATACCTATTTCTTACAATTTTTTTTCCCATAAAAATTCTATACCATATATTACTAAACTTCTCTTACATTTTTCTTCTAAAATTAATTTTTAAACAATTTTCTCTCCCCCTCTCTCTTGATGCCATCCACCCCTCTCTCTCTTTACTCTTTAATTATTTTCTTTTTCAATTTATTTAATTATCTCTAATTTTCACTCCAAAATCTATAAATACCCTCTTCCTCCTTCATTCTTTCACACAATTCATCTCACTACCAAAACTCTCCCAAAATCTCTCCACAAATCCTCTCTTCAAGATTTCTCTCTACCAAAACTCTCTTAAACCAATTCTTCACAAAAATCATTCCTTATACACAAACTATCTACTACATATCACTACTCACTTAATACCCCTTTTTATCTATCATCTTCATACCACATAAACACTTTAGGTAAACTTTTTCCATCCATTTAGTTTATCCATGCCATATAACTTAACATGACTATGATGTTGTTTTGAAACTCATATGTGCAGTAAAAGCAACAACATGTTCATGTTTTGTTCTTGCACATGAACTTTCTATTTTATTACGTTGTTATGTTGATTTTATTATTCATATCTAACTAAATATATTAATGCATTTATATATAATCTTTAGAGCATATAAGCTCACTTGTTATTTATTTAATTTCATGCTTTGCAATTTATTTATTTCATGTTATTTCTTTAAGACTAGTCTTTCTAGTCTTAGACTTGTCCATATCAAATCAAAACAACCTTTTCTTTATTTTCTTTATTCTCTTGGGACTAGTCTATTCTTAGTCCTGGGATGCCTTGATGAAGCTAAGGCTCCCAATACTTGACTGGGATACCTTGATGAAGCTAAGGTTCTCAATACTTGATATTTTCATTATTTTGCTTATTATTATTTGTTTCTAGTATTTTCTCATGTTCTTATAATTTTATATGCTCATAATACTTGCATCTACATAATGATATTGTCACAACTAATTTAAAAGTAGAATTTTACTTTATTTAAGGTACATAAAACTAAATTTTCTATTATGTGACTTGTCACAAAATAATGGAGTTATTATCAACAACATAAAAATAGAGTAATACAAGTTTTCTCAATGTTTTCTTAAATAACAAAGATAGATTTACCAAGGAAACATAATAAATAAATACTTTCTTTGTATATTATGGTAACCTAAGTTTTAGTAAAATAATTTGTTAGTTTTCAAAGTTTTCACAAAAAGCTTAAATATTAAACTCTTTTCAACTCCATGACAAAACCAAGAAACAAACTAGTTTTCAAAGTTAAGATAAAATCAACTCATAAAGTTATAAACCCACTTAGAAAAATAATGATTTTCAAGTTTCTAAAAAAGGAACTTATTTCAAAAAAAAAAAAAAAAAACAAAGTATGGTAAGATAAAAAACAAAGGATTTTTATTAATAAAAATGATTCTTTCCAAATAAAATAGAGGAAATGAAATATCAAATTTTGGAAAACAAGTACTTTTATTTTAAACAAGAAATAAAAGAAGAAAAGACCAATTTTCTAAAACCATTCTAAATACAAATTTATAAATACGTTTTCAGCAACTTAATACACTTTTGATAACTTTGATCTTTTATCACTAGAAGTAAAATTATAAAAGACCAAAGTAAAGAAATTTACTTGTTTTTGAAAAAAAAAAGAATGAAGAAAATAAAATAAGAATATACTCATTTGTAATAACCTATGAAAATATAAAGTTTCTTCAAAATACTTGAAAAGAAATTGTGAAAGTTAAAGTTTTAACAACTCAAAATGAATTGTTTTATGAAATAAATTGTTGAGACACTACCATTAGAAATTTTTCATATAAAGTGAGCTTATCTATATGCTAAAGGGATTTATTAATCATGTATATATCTATATTTTCATCAAAGGATTTTTGAACAAAGTTGAGTTGGAAAATTATTTCATAAAATCTAGAAATTTTCGTTTTAAATCTATACGCTACGTTTTCGGAATAGAAATGTCCTTATATAACAAAAATGACCTTATAAATGTTAGATCTTTTTGAATAGGTAGAAAACGGTATATTATATGTGAAATTCCGAGTTAAAATGAGCAAGTTATGGCCATTTTAAGTTGGAATTTCATTATATGCGATTTTGACGAACATAGTGAAATAGAATTAGAAAGTTTAAGTAGAATTTCTAGGAAATACTCATCCTGGGTATTTCTCATTTTTAGGTGATGAAGGATACGAGATCACATTTCCTAAGGATTTCTACGACTAAGAAGATTGGGAAATGGACGAGAGAGTTATTCTTCTTAATTTCGTTACCTTGCTTGTGCTTGTAAAGTAGTGGTATTAGCATACTAAGAAAAAATAAAAATGGATATGTATGGGAATTTAGGGTATATATATATATATGTGATTCTTTATTTATGCGTGAAATGAGAATTAAGAATATCGCAACTTCAAAATTGTCTGTTTAGGTGTTTTTGTTTATTTACTTGTATGACTGCTTATTATTTGCTAAATTAATTGATCGCCCCCTAATAAGGTTTGGCTTAAGAAAAATAAAATGCTCATGCATAGCATCCATCGAGTCACATCTCTTTCGGAAGGCTGCTACTCCTACACGTAGAGTTGGATTGGCTATTATCATGCTGTGACATGAGCCTGTTCCTTCCTAGAGAATCCGAATCGCCCGAGGAATGCGACTCTAGGTTCGGAGCTGGGCCAACTGAACACTTTGTGTGGGGACCTGGGGAGTAGCAATAAAAGATCGGAGATCTTCATCATCGATTCCCTAACCTTCAATACGGAGGGTAAATCTGTTCTATATATGGTTTCCGGATAACTATATATATTTGTGTAATCACGTGATTGTTGCATTGTACGCATAGCATATGTGTAAAAATTTAAATGAACTTGTTTGAAAACATGATGCCAATGAAAAGAATATCTCACTAAGCTAATTGTAGCTTATACCTTATAGATTTTGTTGAAATAGGTATACCCGTGGCTTAAATCAAAGATCATGACATTAAGGAAGTCATAATAGGATATTAAACATTTATGAAGACAATGGGAACATAAGATGAAGTTACTTTGTAAGGTTTCTTATATGTAATGTATGCTATATTAGTGTTTTAGAAATTCTAAGAAGTGTATTTATTTTGATTTGAAGACAATAGAGGGACACAACCTTAAGGATTGTAATATACCATGTTTATGTTATATGATAAATATTGTCTTTGCCTTGTTACTTCACTATTATCAAAATAAATTGCGCTACTTCGATGAGTTCCCTTAATTGTGATGTACGCCTTGTATATGATATGGAAGCCTTTGCATGACCGAGGTAGTCATTCCTAGGCTTTAGTATTGTGTACAGCAGACTGCCACGTTTAGGGTACCCCTCGGGGCGTGACAACAAGAACAAAACATGAACATGTTGTTGCTTTTACTACTCATATGAGTTTCAAAACAACACTATAATCATGTTAAGTTACATGACATGGGTAAATAAATGGTTGGAAGGAGTTTACCTAAAGTGTTTATGTGGTATAAAGATAGTAGATGAAAGGGATATTATGTGGGTAGTGATATGTGAGAGATAGTTTGTGTATAAGAAAGGATTTTTTTAAAGAATTTGTTTAAGAGAGTTTTGGTAGAGAGCAATTTTGGAGGGAGGATTTGTGAGAGATTTTAGGAGAGTTTTGGTAGTAAAATGAGTTGTGTAAAGAATGAAGAAGGAATGGGGTATTTGTAGAATTTTGAAGTGAAAATTAGATATAATTAAATTAATTGAAAAAGAAAATTATTGAGAGTGAAGAGAGAAAGGGGGGTAAACGACAACATGAGAGAGAGGGAGAGAAAATTATTTAAAAATTAATTTTAGAAGAAAAGTATAAAGAAGTTTAGTAATATGTGATGTATAATTTTTATGGGAAAAGAAAATTGTAAGAAATAGGTCTGTAGGTTGTAAGAATAGGTATAAGAAAAAGTAGAGACAGAGGAATAGTAATGAATAATAGAAAAGTATTATGAATAGTAAATTAGACAATTAAAATACCGATAGTAATAAAAATACGCATATAAAGGCGATATTTGTAATTTTTAGTTACTGAAAAATTTTAAAACTGATATTTTTTAAAACCTTATATTTTTATGAGTCTATTGGTATTAATGGAATATTTTTTCCGTCCGGTGTACCAAGGTAAGGTTTTCGAAATTTGATCCCGTTTGGATCCGAATGACACTAGAAATTCGCGAATATTATATTTTTAAGCTTCTCTATATTGTTACGAACTATTATCAACAATTATTTTCATTTCATTTTTTAGGATTTAAGAGCGCGGAATTACTGGATCTTAAACACTAGGTTTTGTTGTAAGCTTTGTTGACCTTTAAGGTTCCGGTTTGACTTTCGGTTTTGTTGAGTTATTCGTAAGATCATGAAATTTTGGAGTTTTGACCGTATTATATTTTTAGTTCAATGTCTATGATTTATTTCATTTTGTTTGTGACTATTTAATATTTTTCAGCTCTTGGGATTGTTTAACCGAGTCTAGGGGTTATGGGTTGACTCAGTTTGACTTTTGGTGAAAATTGAAACTTTTGATTCTAAAATTCACCGAAGGATTTAAGGTCTTAGTATTTCGTTGTCGAGTGTTATTTGGATATATCGTCTTGATTTGCATGTTAAGAATCAGATAGATGGTTTGATTGATGTACGGATGTTAAATCAACCGATAGTTGAATTTTCTATTTTGTTTTGAGGATTCTCTTTTTCTCAAGATTAAGAATTTTCATGTTTGACCTTATTTAGAAGTTGGTTTTAACTTGGTTCAATTTTTAAGGTTTTGGTTTTGGTATTAGACTTCTAGGATTATTTTATAAGAATTATAAAAATTTCAGGGGTTTACAGCCATGATGAAAGAACAGCAATCACTTGTACCTACGTGAAAGGATGATTATTTTTCCACTAATGAGCTTAATCCTTCTTTGCCTAGTGTGGATGATTCATTACTCTAGGAATCTGAAGATTTGTTTCCCCATAAAATTCCAAATGAATCACCTCCTTTAAGAGAATTGCTTCCATTACCTGTTGATGAACATGCTAGTTTAAATAAAGAGAAGACATAATTAGTGAAGCCATATGCAAAGCAAGCCATTAAGGAACATAAGGAAATTGCATTTGAGCCAGGCGATTGGGTACACATGTGCCACAACAACGGCGTTCTAAATTGCATCCAAGAGGAGATAGCCCATTCCAATTGATTGCAAAGATGGTGAAGATTCGAGGACAAATCCTTTCAAGGAAGTAGGGAATTATGGGGATCATATGACGTCGTCGTAGAAGATTAAAACATTTCAAGTGTTGTATGATCAAAGCCATCAGCCATGAGGATCTATACCACCGGCCTAGGATCAGATTCACTGGCAATAAAAGCCACCGGCCTTCATAGGCTACGCTACCAGCCTTCTTGGATACGCGACCAGCCTTCTTGCTTCAAAAATTTTTATCTATTTCTTGCCTTTATTTTTAAGCTGCTCGATTTGTATTTTAGGTCTCCAGTCTTTATATTTATGTCTTTTAGGTTTCCATGTTTTTAGTCTATAAAAACCTATTGGTTGTAAACATTTGGACAATCTTTGGATCTTTGATGAATGAAAATTTAAGAGTTTCTTCTCTTTGAGTTCTGGAAAGAACTTATCTGAACTTATAGGGATTTCCCATGGCATTTAATTCGACTCATTAATCGGGTTTTCCATCCCCAATTGTGGCATCATCACTTATACCAAGGTTCTTACTTTAATATAAGCAATGGGTCGCGGTTTCCATCAGGTTCTTAAATGATCCTTGAATTTTAATTCTAGGTTATGATAACGAGTCTCGTCACAGGTTGTCAGGGTTCGTATCACTATTATTATTAGTCGAGCTTAAGCTTAATGGGTCGGCTTACACAGCTAATGGATTGGACTAGACTTGAAAGGTCTACGATGTAAACCCCTAGAATTTATAGTAACCTTATAGGTGAAACCTTAGATTTGATACTAGAATCGGAACCTTAAAGTCAAACCAAATCAACTCTACCCCTAGAAAACCCTAAACTTGATCAGACAGTAGTTAGTTTGTGGGTTTTGCATTTTAAAAGCACAAACACAAAGCTGAAGTTTTTGAAAAAATTATAAAAATACTAATAAGTTATGTTTAACTTCAATTGCAATCACCAACATAAGCAAGCATACCTATCAAAGTAATATAGAAGTATTAGGTTGTATTACTTGGTGACGCGATACACGAACCTTACATATGTAAAACCTAAAACCTAAGCAATCAGCAATGCAATTTAAACCCTAAGACCATCCAAAAAGGAATTCGACTCCAATTGAACCCGTCAATTGAAACCAAATTGCAATTGGAACCTGACCCCAACAAAACTATCGATTGGAACCACAATTATCCAAACGAAGGTTGACCCTAATTACACCTGTTGATTAGAACGAAAGCTATCAAAGAGAACAAGTTCTTATCACAAGAATCAATGATAAACTCTCACAGTGGAGAAAACTCTCTCAAGAGAATTTGTATTCAACGTCAAAACTCTCAAAAACTGCCCTTACAAAACAAAGCAAAGGACTATATATAAACTACAAAGCAAATCTTAAACACCTAAAAGAAAAATACAACATTCGTGTACATAAGCTGGCAGCTCATCTATAAAGGTTGGCGGCCTTGGAAGTGGCTTTAAAAACTTTGAATCTATGATGTGTGAAGGCCGGTGGCATTGAAGCTGGCATATAGGTCTTCATTCAAGGCTTACAGATGATGTGATCTCCACTTCTTTGTTGTCGCTCTTTGAACCCTATCATTCCCTCCTTCTTCGAAAAGATTCGCCCGCGAATCTTAGCACTCGACTGGAATTGAACATCTACTATTGGATGCAATCTTTTTAAAGGAGGCAATTCATCTTAAACACTTTCAAACTCCTACAACAATGAAATATCTACACTAGATAGAAAAAAAAAAATTAAGATCATTAGTTTTAAAAGATGTCTCCTTATACAATGGTACAAGTAGTTGCCTTGCAAACAAAGAATTCTTAATTTCATTTTTCATCTCTCAAACTCTTTTGCTTTTCTCTTCTCTCATTATTTTTCACTCTTTTACTCTTCTTTTCTCTCACACTTACAGTCTTGCTCTTTTGTTCTTGCTTACATTTTACCTTGCTCACTTTTGATTAATCATGAACCTCCAAAAGTAGCTTTTGATCGTAATACACTTGACTTGGAGTTAAAGGTGCAAGCATCACATTCTTACCCTTCAAAACTAAATAATAAACATTGTGAAAGCCATCATATTTAACTTTTCTATCATATTGCCATGGCCTCCCCAACATAACATGGCCTGTATGCATAGTTGCCACATCACAAAAAACCACATCCCTGTAGCAACTAATGGAAAAATGTAATCATCACTTGCTTTGTCACCTTGACCTCTCCACATTCAATCAACTATTATAGCTTATATGATTTAGGATGTTTAGTAGTAGGCAACTTTAATTTGTCAACCAACAATGTACTAGCAACATTAGTACAGTTACCACTATTAATGATCATGCTACATACCTTATCATTCACATGGCACCAAGTGTGAAAGATAGACTCTCTTTGCACTCCAGCTTCCTCTTTCACTTGCACACTTAAGTCTCACTTTTGCAACTAACTTTCCCTTCATAGGTTCTTCATCATCACTAGCGTCTTTTAATGGTAGCTTATCATCATCATTTGAACTGACACTTTCTATATCACCATTATCCTTAAATATCATAATTCTTTTATTTAGACATTGAGAAGCAACGTGTCCACGTCCTTGGCATTTAAAACAATAAATATCTCATGATCTAGAAGAGGGTTTTTCAGTGTTACCTTTAGAATCAATAGTAGAGCCTTGTCCTTTGCATCGTCTTTTGATTTTGAGTCAACTTTATGATTCTTCCAATTTGATTTCCATGAAGAAAATGACCCATATCTTGAATTGCTCTTAAACTTCGATTGCTTTTCTACTTTGATGGTGTCACGTCCCAGAGGATACCCTGACGTGGCAGGCTATCACACATAATATTAAAGCTAAAGAATGACTACCTTAGTCATGATATTGTCACGCCCCCGTAGGGTATCCTAAATGTAACAGCCCGCCACATACTAAGTAAGACTCTCGAGTTCCCTACCCGGGGCCTTCGGGAGTATTAAGTAGATGTAAGTGTTCCTTTACGACAATAGAATACTTCAACAAATGGAGTTAAACAGTTTAATGTGGCATTCATTTGCCATAGATAATAAATCAAGACGTATAATTAAAGTTTACAAAATCTAAGGGGCATTCCCTCGCAAAAGAATAACAAGTCTATTACAGTCATCCAGAGTCTTTACTTTCCAACGGAAGTCTAAACAAAAAGGAATGGATTAAACTTCTATGGGAAACTCCTATCTCCGGTACCTGCGCTGTGGCTTGTCTAGGCCTAAGCCATATAAAATCATGCTGCAAAAGATAGAAACTATGGGGGCGTAAGCTAACTAGCTTAGTGAGTAATAACTTCCGCAACACAATTAATTATAATTCATTCAAGCAAGTGATTATTCAAGCAAGTGTATGCATCAAACAAATGTGATCATCAAACATATGACCATCCGGAAATCATATGTGGATGGACTTGCGCCCTCCATCCCGGGTTAGCAGATTAACGAATCCTGCGGTACGACGCCGTTTAAGCTCACGGTCAACTAACGATATTTCGTTTTATGGATCACGATTAACCAACAAAGTCGTTTTATGGATCACGATTAACCAACATATTCATTTTATGAATCACGAAAAACCAACCAATGCAAATGCTCCAACCCCATCGTGATATGAATGGATTCAATTTACGTTTGAAACCGAATATTCATTAATTCAATTCTTTTAAGTGACCAACAAGTATTCACAGACATTTATCATAAGGTACTAGCTAATCAGTCAATAGCTTAACACCCGGTTTCGATATTCCTTAAGCTCCATTTCACATATCAACAGTAGACAACATATATAACCCTTAAATACCCCATCACGCATATACAATTTCTTTTATCTTTGCCTACACCACTAATGCCACTACATTACAATCACATTCATTAATTGAGATTGGAAGTAAAACTCACTCGGCCATTGGACGCCAAACTTCCTAATAGTAGTAGTCGGGAGGTAGTGTCGTCCTGCTCGGATCACTACCAAGCAAGAATAATCCTAATGAGATTCTCATTATGTAACTAAATCAAGCTATACATCTAAACTATATGGATTCGGATTTCTCGCTATTTGTGGAAGTTCCGACTTAAAACGGCCATAACTTGGTCATTTTAACTCGGAATTTCGCAAATTTTATATCGATCTCTATCTACTTCGAAAGATCTATCTATTTCTAATATTCAATCCAAGTTTTGAAAATAGTAAGGTCACGGAACAGTGGGATCAGATCTGTTCCGCAAGTGTTCCAATCTCAAAAATTTGTTTTGCTTTCGATAAGAAATGTTCCTAGTTGATGATTCACGCATGAATGATATGGGAATGAATTACTAATATGAATGCCATGTGATGAACTTAATATATGCATGGTTATAATAACTTTTGTGATAATAACTCATATGAACTCTTAAGTGTTGGGAAATTCTCATAAAGATTATTTCTAAGAAGCTATTCTTCCACATTATACTCCTTAGGGTTTCCTTGACTTTTAATCTTGTAATCCACTTATTATTTAATAAAAAAAATAAGTTCTCAAGGTATATATTAATCATGGCCTCCATTCATGCATAAAAATTCCCATTTTTCATTTGGTAAACATGTCTTTGAACTAGCTTTTTGTAAAAATCCGAATTTTCTAAATTTCGTTTTCTTGCATTTTTCTTAAGGGAAAACTTATCTAATGCATTAAAAATTGAAGCTCCAATGTGTATATTATCTAAGGACTTCATTTAGCTTAAAAAACATCCAATTTAGACTTAATTACCAAGTGTTCTTATAGGCATGAGCTTAAGTTACGAATTTTAACTATTGATCAACATTCCAACATTTCTCATTCTAACTCCACCACTTGTTTTACATTCCTATCATGCCTAATCTCATCTAAACTTATAAGAATCATTCCTTCAATATACCTATTACACATACCCTTCATTTTTCTTATGAAACATGAGTTTAAAAATGATTTTGGTGGTCTTCCATGTAGGGTTTCCATTTCATCCGAATTTTCAACATTTCATATTTGACAAAGTACCTTCTTTTTCAATGTTCTTGCTCCCTATATGTAAAGATCTACTATCCAACATCTCTATACATGAACAAGACTACATTTTTATGATCATCAATGCATGAAAATAAAAATAACTCTATGATCATACATGTAAATGACAATGTGAGTGTCTAAACTTTAGATCTACTATATATAATGCATGAATCATGGATCTCATGGCATGAACAACAATATATGTGCAAGATCTCTACTTTACATGCATGAACAAGTGGATATTCCAACAAAAACTCATTCAAAGGCTAGATCCACTTCTTGAGATGGCTTGAGATTCTTGTAGTAGTGTTTTCTTATCCCTTGCTCATGCTCATTGGGATTTAAAGGAGAAAACACACAAGAATGATCTTGCAATAACAAGATTTAGGACTAACAAGATCTAAAATCAACATACCAAAGGAAGATCAAAGGAGAAATGAAGGAACTTGAGTTGAAATTGTGAGGGAAGAGGGAGGGGGGAGCTCTTGGCACACAAGGGGAAAAGAGAGAGTTTTACTCTTTTTCTAATTTTGAAACAAGAAGAAAATGAAGAGAGAGAGAGAATATTTAGTATATATATTAAGTGTATTAGGGTTTAGTTAATAAAAATGAAGTAAAAATAATACAATTGAGAGGGAAATAAGAGGGAGGGGCGCCGGCCATCCCTTGTGTGTGTGTGTGTGTGTTTTGAAAAATTTAACTTTTGTAATTTAGTAAATTAAATGTAATAAATATGATAATTATTTAAGAGACAAAATTTCTTGGAAAAGAAAATTGAAATGAGTAGTTTTAAGGATGTAAGAATAGGATATGGGTAGTGTGTAGTGTAGGTTGTACTTGTGAATAGTAGACAAGACATCTACTTTACCGGTTGTACCGAAAACACGGGAAAAGCTATGACTGTAATTTTTATAGCCCGGAAAATTATGAAATTGATATTTTTGGAATCCTTATAAAATTACGGTTCTAATGAATATTCCGGAACATTTTTCTGAATCCGTGGCCCGAGGCACGCTTTTCCGTAATTAGGCTCGGGAAGGCCCGGAATTGAAAAATTCCCGAATTTAAAACTTTCAAAGGTTTGAAATGTACTTTGGAGCAATAATTCAAATTCATTTACTTTATAATATTTATTTTACTATGAAACCGAAGGAAAGCCAGATTTAGGGTTCCTAGACTTCACTCACAAGACTCAACCTGATCGGATTAGGGTTTCACTTCCAACTCCCGGGATTTCCTAGCTACTGAGAATACCGGGGTTTACAGATATAGCTTCGATATCACATGCAAGGCGTACTTCCAGGATAGTAGCAGACTCTAAAGGGGTATTACGTTTAAGCAGATAATAAAAGCATGCAAGAGTTTATAAATGTAAACATGTAATATTCCTTAAGATCAACTAATTACAACTCTTAGGGGCATTCCCCCATACTTCAAGTCTTACTAATCTTAAGTCAACAAAATAAATATATATCTGTAACAAAAGTCTACCATAGAGATTTTCCTTCGAAGTCTACACCAAAAACTAGTGCAAACTTCTTCCAAAAGCTCCTAGTATTCGAACTAGCAAATAGGGCTTCTCAAGTCCAACCATAAGAATTTGAACTGAAACAAAAAGCTATAAGGATATAAGCAAAACTAGCTTGGTGAGATAATTCTTTTCTTCAAAATGTTTCCATAAAACATATAAGTAATTAAGCAAGCATATGAATATACAACAATCATATGAGTAAACAAATACACATGATTAACCGAAAGCCATGTGTAGCATGGATTTACGCCCTCCATGTCAAAGGTTGGGTGGTTTTCGACCCATGTGACCATCATATTTTTGCAGACTTTCTGGCTCTTACTCGCCAATGTAGACTTCCCGGCTACTACTAGCCACCACTATAACTCCTTGTTTCTCAACACGAAGAATGGTAGTATATAATGTGACTCACTTCGTGTTATGCATGATTTATTTTTAATAATGATTTTCTCGAATAATATTAGTTTTCGAGTTAAGGGTGACCAAACAATATACATCAAATAATCATAAAAGAATACATAATTTAATCATTAATTCTCTTTTGATATGCTTATCTTTTTATTCATCAAACACCACATACCACATACATTTATCACATACAACTTTTTATTTTATCTTTCTTTAACTTCTAATGCCACTACTTACAAGCACATACAAGGAAATGTAAATAGTAAAGGAATAACTCACTTCATGTCGATCAATCATAATCGAAATAATCCTTCGAGAAAGTGATGTCGGGTCCTCCTTCACCTAAACAGGAAGAAATATCTGAAATGAGCATTTCATAAAGGTTGTACTTAAATTCTAATTCTATAACTTAAAATTCGCGTCTTTTTCTTGATTAGAAAAGTTCTCACTTAAAACAGCCATAACTTGCTCATTTTAAGTTGGAATTTTGCATGTAAATAGTCGTTTTCTACCTACTCGAAAAGATATATTTATTTATAAGGTTATTATTAACATTTAAAGGCATTTAGGTTAGACAATGGGTTGGTACAGCTTGGTCACGAAAATTCCAGCCTTCAAAAACAATATCTCTTAAATTTTATTTCATCCAAAAACTCATAGCAAACACATAGATATTTATGTGGTTGAATCCTTGAACATACATATAAACTCATATTATATGTGTGTTTTTAGTTGTATTTCTGAACAATGATTTTTTTATAAAGCAATTTATTTTTAGTGATTGAAAAATAAAGTTTCCAAATTTTATTAAGTTGTTGGTAGTAATTAATGTTTTGAGTTTTGTTAAATGAATGTTTTTCTCATCATATTTATATTTTTTTCTACTTTTTAGAAAATAAGTTTATCATTTTAATAACTTAATTTCTTAAGTTGTTGGCAATTTTATTTCTCTAAATTGGTTTACAAACTAGTGAGTTGATTTAAACTTGACTTAAAAACTTGGCTTAAATCTTTAATGTTTATCATGTATTGGTATAACCACCTAAATGAGTGTTTAAGAAAATTTTTCATAATGGAGAATTATTAACTTTAGAACTTAGCAAAAATTTTATTTTAGATTTTGAAAGGTAATAATACCATCTAACAAAGCCTTGAAGAAGTTTTTTCATAATAAAGAATTATCAGCATTAGGGCTGAAATAATAAATTCTATTTTAGTAGTTTGAAAAGAGAGTATGAGATGAAACTACAAAGTTAAATCTCTTGGAAGAATCTAGCATAATAACACTACTAAAATCCTTGATGAACTTGTCTAAATTTTTTAAGAGAATTTTTATTGAAACATATCCATTAGTTCTTGATGAAATTTTTTTCCAAAGTGACAAATAATTATTTTAAAATGAGTTTACTTTTATTTTCTTTATTAAAGAAAGGACTCATTTTCATTCCTTAGAGAAATTATATTGAGACAACATCATTATGGTCATGTATGAATAAGATTATGTAGCTATATTAAAGATAAGAATAATTCAATAAAAAGAAAGAAAGAGATATAAGAATCAAATACGCATATATATGTAAGATAAAGCATTAGGAGCCTTAACTTGCATCAAGGCTTCCCAGAACTTAGAATGGACAAGTTCCAAAAAGAAAAAGAAAGAAAGAAAACAAAAGAAGCATAATAATAATAATAATAATAATAATAATAATAATAATAATAATAAGAGCATGGTAATAAGAGCATAATAAAAAAATATAGAGCATAACAATATAATAACATAACAATAGAATTTATGCATGAACAAGAATAAGACATGAACATATTATTGTTTTCTTAACTCCCATAGGTTTAGAAAATATACACTATGGTCATGTTATGTTACATGAACATAAAGAATATTTTGAAACTTTTACCTATTGGTTATGTAAGGATAGAAGAAGAAGAGAGAGTTAGAAAGAAAGTTGTAGAGAGAAATTTTGGGAGTTTTAGTATAGTAAATGAAGTGTGTAAAAGAAGTGGAGGGAAAAGAGGAATTTATAGATAAATATGGAAGGAAATTAGATGTAATTAAATAAAAAAGAAAGAAAAAAAATAGATATGAGAGAGGAGGGGATGGCACCAGTTTTAGCTTGAGAATGAGAGAGAGAGTTGATTTATTTGTATTTTTGTTAATAAAAAGTTAATAACATGTAAGATATGAAAAGTAAATAACATGTATTTTTGGTATTGGAAATGAAAATTGTAAGAAATAGATGTACAGGTTGTAAGAATAGGTAGTAAGAAAATGTAGAGATAGATGAATAGTAGTGAATAGTAATGGATAGTAAACAAGACAATTAAACTACCGGTAGTAAGAAAAATGCGCGTAAAAAGGCTATATCTAATATTTTTAATGCTAAAAAAATTCTAAAACTGATATTTTATTAGTCCTTATATTATTCGAGTCTAATGGTGTTATCAGAATATTTTTACCGTTTTGCGTGTCTAGACCCTAATTTCGAAAACTGATCCCGTTTGGGTTCGAAATTAACTAAATTTCCACCAATCTAATCTTTTTAGGTTTCGCTATATTATCACGAACTATAATCTATGATTATCCCAATATTATTATTTTAGGATTTCAAGCGTAGGATTGTCGGACATAGATCCTCTATAACTCATTATTTTAAACTAGATGGCTTTTTATGGTTTTTATTCAGTTCTTTGTCTTAGAAAATTTAATAAAACTATTGAAAAATCTAAGGGCTTACAGATGGCTTTATGCAGCAACTCCTCCATCTCTACAAAATGCTACAAATCTACAATATCAGCAATCTCCTTGTTGAACCCACCAATGAACCTAGCCATAGTAGCCTCCTAATCTTCCTTCACATTAGCTCTAATCATGGTTATCTCCATCTCCTTGAAGTAGTCCTCTACACTCATAGATCCTTGTGCTAAACTCTGCAATTTCCTGCATAAATCCCTATAGTAGTTGTAAACTCTTGAAATTTTTGTAATTTTTAGAAAATAATCCTAAAAGTTAAACACCAAAATCGAAACCCTGAAAATCAACCCAAGTTGAAATCGAATTCTAAATAAGATTAAATACGAAAATTCTTAACCTTGAGAAAAAGGAAAACCCCCAAAACAAAATGAAAAATTCAACAATCGATTAATTCAACATCCACATGCCAACCAAATCATCTATCCAAGATGATATATCTAAATAACGCTCGATAACAAAATACTAAAACCTTAAATCCGTTGGTGAATTTTAGAATTTAAAAGTTTAGATTGCCACCAAAAGTCAAATTGAGTCAACCCATAACCCTAGACTTGGTTAAATGATCCCGAGAACTGAAAAACAATATTAAATATTCACAAATAAAGTAAAATAAACCATAGATGTTGAACCAAAAATATAACACGGTCAAAACCCTAAAATTTTATGCTCCTGCGAATAGATCAACAAGCCGGAAGTCAATTGGAATCCTAAAAGTCAACAAAGTCTACAACAAACCCTAGTGTTTATATCCAACAACCCATGCTCTTAAACCCTAAACAATGAAACTGAAGTAATTATTGATAATAGTTCTTAATAATATATGGAAGCTTAAAATTATCAGATTCATAAATTTCTAGTATCTTTCGAATCCGAACGGGACCAGTTTTCAAAAACTGCCCCGATACACCGGATAGTAAAAATATTTTAATAACACCGTTAGACTTGTAATATATAAGAATTCAAAAAATATTGGTTTTAGAATTTTTCAAAATCTAAAAATATCTTATATGGCCCGTTTACGCGTATTTTTATTACTACAAGTATTTTATTTGCCTAGTCTACTATTCATTGTCCTATCTTACTATTCATTACAATTCATCTAATTCTACTTTTTCTTACTACCTATATACCTATTTTCCTACTTTTTCCCTTTCCAATACATTTTATATCAAATCATATCTTACATATTGATTATTTCTATCACAAAATTACAGATTTAACTCTCTCTCTCCTCCCTTTTTCTACATGGCCGGCACCTCCGCCTCCTCCGTACCTTTCTCTCAGTTTTTTCTTTTTCAATTAATTTTATTACACAATTTCTCTTCATCTTCAACTATAAATACCTTATTTCCCTTTACTTCTTTCACACACTCATTTACCATAACAAAACTCTCTCAAATTCACCCCTCTAATCCTCTCTCCAAAAATTTCTCTTCACTCCTTCCAAATTTTCCACATTTCATCCACTCACATACTACCAAAACCTCTCTTTAACTACTACCCACATATTACCACCACCACCTCTCGTCTTCTTCAATAAAATACATTACCTTATGTAAAGCCTCTCATGTTTACTTTTCATGTCATGTAACTTAATATGACTATAGTGTGTGTTTCCTAAAACCTATAAGGTTATGGAAGCAACAATATGTTCATGTTTTATTTTTGTTCATGCATACACTTCCTTTATGTTATTATTGTTATTATATTGTTATTATGTTGCTATTATCATCATTGCTTCTAATCTAACTTAGTATATTATTATCTATATGTATAAATAAATTTATTAGAGCCTAAATGCCCACTAACTCTTACTAACTTGCTTTTATTATTCTTAACGCTTTTAATATTTATATTGCTTTTTCTTTTATTTCTTTTTCTTTTCTTTTTGGGATTAGTCTATTCTTAGTCCCAGGATACCTTGATGAAGCTAAGGCTCCCAATACTTGATCGAATTACCTTGATGAAGTTAAGGTTCTCAACACTTGATATTATCATCTTGCTTATTATTTGCTTCTCATATCTTTCTTATGTTTTCATTTTCATACTATCTACTCATATACATGCATCATCATAATGTTATTGTCTCAACAAAATCTAAAGTGGAATTTTCTCTAATAAAAGAACATGAAACTAAACGTTTTTGTTATAAAACTTGTAATTAATATAGAAACTTATCAACAACAACTTAGAAATTGGATTTTTGCAATATCTTTTTAAACTTTCCCAAAGTTTTATTAAATGACAACAACGATGGTTTTACCAAGAAAATAAAGGAAAATAAAACCAAACTTTCTAAGTGTATATATATATATATATATATATAAATCAAGACTTCATCATCGCAAAGGAAAAATTATTTTTCAAATTCTTTTTAAACTCATCAAGATTTTTCTTGAATGACAACGAGAAAAGTTTCTCAAAGAAGATAACTAACAAAATAAACATTTTTTTTATCATGATAAGTCACATAAAGTTTAATGAAACTTAGTAATAATGATTCTTTAGTAAGCAAACTTTTTCGAAAAGCTTACTTGTAGGATTTTACCAACTCCATAATAAAAAATAATAACTAGACTAAGTTTTAAAAGTTAAGCTGAAAATCAACTCACTAAATTATAAACTCATTTAGAAAAATAGAGGTTGCCAAGTTTCTAAATGATAAACCATTTTCAAAGAAATAAAAAGAATCTAAACATGATAAGATACAAAAGAATAATAGATATTATCGAAGACTTAATAAAATATTGAAACATGATTTCCTTTCAAGTAAAATTTGTCAAAGAGTTAAAAGACCAAGTTTTAGAAATGGAGTTTATTTTTTTAAAAGAAGTTGGAAAATGAAAATGTAAGGAGAAAAAGACTTTTTTATTAAAGCCATTTTTAAAGGAAAATATCCACAACTCAAATTATTATAGGTTATCAACAACTTAATAAAAATCTTGAAAACTATATTTTTATCACTAGAAGTAAAATTTGTAGAAGACCAAAGCTAAGAGAAAATCTATTTTAGAAAAGGAATTAGAAAACAAAATAAGAATATACTCATTTATAACAATAGCCGAAGAATTTATAATGGTCATTCAAAACACTTAGAAAGGAAATTGTTAAAGTTGAAGTTTTAACAATTTAAGATATTGTTTTTACCTCACCGTTTCCAAGCTCAAGTGGCTTTTCATGACAAAAATGACCTTAGAAATAGATATATATTTTCGAGAAGGTAAAAAATGATGCATTATATGCGAAATTTAGAGTTAAAATGCACAAGTTATGGCCATTTTAAGCCGGAATTTCATTCTACACGATTTTTGACGAACATACTGATAATTGCCTTCAAGCGTAGTTTTAAATTTATAAAGGCCTTTTCTTAATTCACTATAAAGGCAATAGGCAGTGTACCTATCAATTGCAGAATAGAATTAATACGGGTGTCGTCCTCTAGGATTTGGATATCAAGTACTAGTATTACTGTTTCTCTACTATGTAACTAAACAATTTTGATGTCTTACTATTTTATCTAATTTACCTTAAACAATATTAGCACAGATCCAACAACGAACAACAAAAAGCAAGATTCAATAAGAACAAATGATCTAGGTTTTGTTTTACCTTCAATTTATCATGTGAATCCTTGATAACTTATAGTAGATATTTAAGATTTAGTTCTAAAGCTATAGAGTTCCTTAAGCAAAATGTCAATTCTTTCGAATCTAACAGTTTTTCTAAACCTAGGTTAATCAATTAGGATGTCTCCTCAATCAATAGCAACCCAAATTGCATTAATAACATGAACCCATTTTCATTTTCATTTTTATAACAGAAAATTCTTGCTATTCTATGTCTAGAATTACAAAAAAATCTCTTCAATTACATAGATCAAATCAGAAAAGTAATCTTTCAATTAACTTAAATGAAAATCACACATAAATCTGTATTTTCGGACATACAAACTTAAGATACGGTTAAAAGCATGCAATTGAACAAAAGAACTTCAATCTTTAATTAAGCTTAAAGTCTCATCGCATGATAAACATGGAGTTCAACAGAACCCATATCTATAATTTCACTCTTCCATAGTGTCTAAAGATAATACATGAATTTCAAAACAGAAAATTGAAATCATGATACTACTCGAAAAGAATAAAGCTCAAAAATTTCAGATCTTCAATCCGTGGTAATCTTGACTTGTTGTTGGAATTTTGAAGAACTCATGTATAATTTCTATATTTGCTCTCTTGCTTCCTTTTCTTCTTGTTGCTTATTCTTCCTCTATCTTCAATTTAAAATGAATCTCACACAAATGGAATTGAATGCTCATTATGGAGGAAATGGGAAGTTACGGGTCTTTTGGCTTTCCAATGTCTCACATAAATGGAATTGAATGCTCGTTATGGAGGAAATGGAAGTTACAGGAGTTATGGGTCTCTTGGTTTTCCAAAGTCTCACATAAATGGAATTGAATGCTCGTTATGGAGGAAATAGGAAGTTATGGGAGTTACGGGTCTTTTGGCTTTTCAAAGTAACACCCCTTTAATGTCCAATAGACGTTTCTTTAATAAATAGGGGGTTACTATTCAATAAAAAAGTCGTTTCTCAAAATGTAACGGACTATCAAATCGACAAGTTTAGGGACAGGTTGTGTCACTTGAGCATGTCTGGCCGTTTTCCTCTATGTAAAAATTGACACCGCTGGGGACACGACTTGTCCCAAAGTTGTGTCTTTTGCTATGGTCTTTTTTCTTCATTGACACGACTTGGACACGGCTTGTCCTAGAAATGTCCCTTATAAAGTTAATTTTCTAAATTGACACGGTTTGGGACAAGTCATGTCGCTATTGTGTCTTTTCAAAACTTAAGATTTAGACCTTGATTGTGCTTTTCTGACATAGTTGAAAGACATAGCATGTATTTGTTGTGTTAACCACTTTTTGGTCTAAACGTTGCGTTTTTTATCTGTTTTTCCTTCTTTCCATAAAATAACTCCTTTAAAGGCCTGAAAGCATAAATTAATATTTTTAAGTGCCAAATTCATAATATTTATCAATAAATTGATCAATAAAAGTCCATTTTGGCATTCATAAAATAGGAATGATTTTTGTTTATCACATACTAAAATAGAATTAGGAAGTTTAAGTAGGACTTCTACAAAATACTCATTCTTGATATTTTTTTTGTCTAGGTGATGAGGAGTATGAGATTTTCCTTCCTGAGGATTACTACGACTAAGAAGATTGCGAAATAGACGAGTGAGTTATTCCTCTTAATTTCGTTACTTGCTTGTGCATGTCGAATAGTGGCATTAGAATACTAAGAAAAGATAAAAATGGACATGTATAGAGAATTTTAGGGATACATATATATATATATATATATGTGATTCTATGCTTATGTGATGAAATGAGAATTAAGAATATCACAACTTCGAATTACTTGTTTAAGTATTTTATTTACCTACATTTGTGCTTGTTTATTGTTGCTAATTGTTTGATCACTCCTAATAAACCTTAATAAGGTTTGGCTTAAGAAAAATTAAAACGCTCATGCATAGCATCCATCGAGTCACATTTCTTTCGGAAGACTACTACTCTTATGCGTAGAGTTGGATGAGCTGTTATTGTGATGGGACACGAGTCCTGCTCCTTCCCAGAGAATCCACATCGCTCGAGGAATGGGACTCTAGGTTCGGAGCCAAGTTAACCGAACTCTTTAGGCTGGGGCCTGGGGACTAATAATAGAAGGTTGAGAATCTTTATCAACAATTCCATAGCCATTCGACACGGAGGGGTAAATCCGTTCTATATATAGTTTCCGGATAACTATATATATTTGTGTAATCATGTGATTGATGCATAGCATGCATAACATATGTATGATAATTAAATAAACTTGTTTGATATCATGGTACAAATGAAGGAGAATATCTCATTAAGCTAGTTGTAACTTTATAGCCCCATAGATTTCTGTTGAAACAGGTATACTCGTGGCTTTATTCGAATAATCATGACATTAAGGAAGTCATGGGTGGATTTTAAACTCTTATGGAGGCAATGGGAACATAGGATGAAGTTATTTTGCAAATTTCTTATATTTAATGTATGCTATGTTAATATTTTGGAGATTTCTAAGAAGTGTATTTATATCGACTTGAAGAAAATAGCGGGGATATGCCCCTAAGATTTGTAATCAACCATATTTATGTTTTATGATAAGTATTGTCCTTGCCTTGTTACTTAATCGTTATCGATGCAAATTGCGCTACTCCATTGTGTTCCCTTGGTTGTGATGTACGCCTTGTACATGATATGGAATCCTTTGTGTGACTAAGGTAGTCATTCCTAAGCTTTAGTATTGTATACGATGGACTACCACGTCCCTCGAGGCGTGACAGTTTAAGTTAGTATCGGAGCAACAAGGTTTTGGGAATTAGGAAAAATTATACTAGGAGATTAGACTGTTAAAATGTGACCTTAAAAACATAAAGGTAGATTGTAATCCCCTTAATTTTACGTAATCTAATTTTAACAAATACTAAAAATGTAATATTGAAATATATAGAATAATTGGAACAAGTAGTAAAAATCACTCCAAATTTTTCTCGATTTAAAAATGTTAAAGTGTGAATGAATTTGATTAGAAAGATTAGAATATCTACCAATAGAAATTTCGAAATACAAACTATGACTTCTATGATTTCAAATAATTTTTAAACAACGATAAACTAATTGTTAATATAAATTCTTGAATCATTTTTCCTTAAGTTCAATACTTAGGAAATAAATCTTATGCTTGTTAAATAATGAAATGATGGTGTTTAAACTATTTTTGATATGTAACACTATTAAGTAGCCCTAGATAAAAATATGTTACTATTAACAAATTAGTATAAATAACTCCTATACAGTAAAACCCAATATTTGGTAAAATAATAAATAATCCAACAAGAAATCATAAGTTACAAATAAAAGACAATTAATTTTTAGAACCTATAAGTTATAAAAATATAGACTAAAGATAAATTACTATAATTACAAAAGATACGATAAGTTCACAAATAGATCAATATCTAAGAATCTAGATCTTACATAAATATTTAGGTTACATTAATATTCTAATTAAAAGATTTAGAGGTTTTAGAAATTAAAATCCTGAGTTGCCAATGTAACCTTCAATAATTTCATTGTAAACCCCTAAAAATTTGGAATCGGTTTAGCATAAAACCCTAACCGGAAGTCAAACGAAACCCTAAAGGTCAACAAAACCCTAGTTTACCGTATCAACCTAAATCCGGCATTGCCGTTTTCTTTGGCCCGGAAAAACGAAGTTGGGATAATTAGCTCGAATAGTCCGTGATAACCATAGGTTTTATAAAAGTTTCAGTTTCGCGAAATTCGGGTGTCCTTCGAACCCGATCGGACACAGTCCTCGAAAAACGTGTCCGGAAGCCCGGAATAGTAAAAATATTCCGAATATACCGTTAGACTCGTAAAAATATAAGTTTTCCAAAAATATCAATTTCATAATTTTTCGGTAAGTAAAAATAACAGATATGGCTATTATACGCGTATTTTCTTACTACCGGTACTTTAATTGTCATATCTACTTTACATTACACTATTCATTACTATTCTACACTATTCTTTTATCTCTACTTTTTCTTACACCTACTCTTACACTCTACATAACCTATAATCTTAACTTTTTACCTTTCCCATAACTTTATATCACATCTACCTTACAAATTACATCTTTTATTTAACAAAAAGTCAAAAAAAATAAATCACACTCCCCTCTACACATATGGCCGGCGCTACCTCTCTCTCCTCCCTCAATTTGTTTTAATTTTCATTTATTTTAATTACACAAAAATCACTCCTCATCCTATAAATACCCCCCTCCTCTTTCACTTCTTTCACACCACTTCTATACTAAAATTACTCTCTCAAAATCTCTCTAGAATTTCTCTCCAAGAAGCTCTTCAAGAAGTTCTCTTTAGCTCATCTTCTTTAGGTAAAAGTTCTTCAAGAAGTCTCCATGTTCATCTACTTAGTATGAGCTTAGTGTGTGTTTTCTAAAACCATGAAGGTTAAGAAAGCAACAATAGGTTCATACTTTGTTTTTGTTCATAATCAATTCCTTATGTTCATGTTTTTCTATATTCATTTATGTTCCTTTATGTTCTTTATATTTCTTTTATGTTCATAACTATCTACTATATCTATAACTATATACATATTCTTTAGAGCATATAAGCTCATAATCTTGCAATTTATTTACCTTTCATGCAATTTATTTACTTCAATGCAATTTATTTATTTCAAGTTGTTTTTAAGACTAGTCTCTAGTCTTAGACTTGTCCTAATCAAGTCAAAACAAGTTTTCTTTTTCATTTTATTTCTTTATGGGACTAGTTTATTTCTTAGTCCCGGGAGCCTTGAAAAAGCTAAGACTCCAATACTTGATTTTATTATTTATGCTTTATGTTATTTTGTTTATTATTATTCTCATAATCATGTTCATTTAGATTGTTGTCCAAAATTTTATTTTCTAAAGATAATGAAATAAAAGAAGACTTTTTGTCACTTAGGAATAAGTTTATGTGAAATATAAAAATATAAGATAACAAAAATAAACTCATTCATTTTCAAGTTACAAAAAGAATTCACTATAAATTTAGAAACTATTTTTACTTAAAAGCTAGTTAAATCTTTGTTACTTACTTTGCTTTTCAAAAGAAAATATTTTGTTGACAAAAATGGTTCTTTTCATAAAGAAAGAAAATAAGATGGATGACTAAGGAAATTTTTAAGTAAAGACCTTGCAAATAGGCAAAGAAAATTTATGGTTTGAAAAGAATAAAATTTTCACTTTTGAGTTACAAGAAAAAGTTAATAAGATTATAGAAATTAGTTTTTCTACAAAAAGTCCTTAATTGTTCCACTTTGTTTTTATAAGGAAACCAAATTTTCATGCATGGTAATTGTTTTTGGAAATGGAGACATGAGAAAAAGAATGAGAAATATCAAGTAAGATTTTTGCCAAAACAAGTAAACAAAGGAATTTACACAAGAAAATGAAGAAAAGAATATTTTCTAGAAAACTTCAAAAATATTATTAGTATAACTTAGAAAGTAGAAAATTTTATTTTAAAAGTCACTTAGAAAAGATAAATAAAACCAACATAAAAATTTTTAGAAAATAAAGAAAACAAGGTATTCATTTCAAAGAAATTCACAAAAACAATTTCCGAAAAGCTTCAAACCGACATTGTTTTACTTAAGAAAAATAATTTGGACAACAAGACACTTGAGCATGCTTAAATATGAGTTATAGTTCAAAAAGAGAATTTTCTCAACTATATAGATAACTAAGTATTTATCAAACAAATTTTGATTTCTTGAACCAAAGTTGTTTTTACTTGAAAATCCGTGGTGAATTTTGCCACCTTTTTCGGAGCCTAGATGGCTTTGTTTGTGGGAAATAATTTTAGAAATGGGTAGATCTTTTCGAGTAGATAGAAATCGGTATATTATATGCGCGATTCCGAGTTAAAATGACCAAGTTATGGCCATTTTAAGTTGGAACATTCTTCATACGAACTTTGACGTTCTTTGACATTGTTTTGTCAAAATTCAAGAAAATCTTCAAGAAAAACTCATTATGGGTATTTTCTTTGGTTAGGTGACCCGAGGAAGGATTTCTTCACCCCGAGAACTATTACGATTAAGTGGAGTGTGTGAACGACTCATCCGCTTAGAGGAATAGACGACAATGGCATCGTGAGTTTATTTCCATTAAATGCTACACTTGTTGTGCTTGTAAATTAGTTGCACTAGAGTTAGGAAAAGATAAACCGATATGCATGTAAAATAATTCCTTGAAAGAATTCTAAGAATATCGAAGCCCGAATTGTTCTAAGTGATTGTTTTAGTATAATATTGATTTGTGTGAAATTCCTTGATCAATAAAGTTGAAAATAATTATGTTATGACTTTATAAATTAATGAACTCATGCATACCACGAAGTGAGTCACATTACATGGTTGGGTTATTATCCTTGGGTGAGAAGGATAGTAGGCTCATGTCGAAAGCAACACTTGGCGGAAGATCCGAAAGCGATTGCTTGGCGGCTTAATGGAATATGCTTGGCGGTTGATCCGAAAGCAAGGTCAAATCAAGTAGGTTCGGAATACTTGGCGATGAGTGCTCGCAAGTATAAAAGTTTTTATTGAATGCTTGGCGATGTGTGCTCGCAAGCTTAAATTTTCTATTATTAAAACTACTTGTTTTGAGTATCACCAAACCCCGAATGGAGGGCGTAAATCCATTCAACATATAGTTCCCGGAAAGCTATATGATTGTTTGCCCACGTGTTTGATGCATTACATATGTGTGATTAACCAACTTGTTTGAATCTTGTTACAAGAAGTTATTTATGGAAATAGTTCTCACTAAGCCTATTAGCTTATACCCCGATAGCTACCTTTTGCAGTTTCCGTACTTATGGCTAAGGCCACGTGACCATGTGGGCAGGTAATCCCTTTGAATATTAGAACTCGGATAAAGTACATCATAGTATTAGCATGCAAATATTTATATAATAGCTTAGTAATTTAGGGAATTGTTCCTAAGTATGCACAGTCTTTGCTATGAACAAATAATTATTGTGAATCCTCTTTTCTTAATATGTTTTTATATCTCCTTAAGCTTCATTATTCCATATATGGTCCTCTAAAATTGTGAAAGTAAGCCTTACACTTAATATAAAAGCTTTTGGAAATGACTAAGGTTGTCATACTTAAGCTTTAATATTGAGTGTGGCGGACTGTCACGTTTAGGGTACCCGTTGGGGCATGACACCTAATGGACTTGGTTAGCTTCCTAAGATGTTTAGGAGTCAGTATAAATCCTTAGAATTGAAAGAAAACACACGGAATGGAATCAACTTACCTCAAGCTCGTTTTCACGCGTTTTTCCCGGTTTTTGTTCAAATTTTCGAACTGGGTTGATGTGTGTGTTTAAAAATCGATTTCCAAGTGGATTTAACTCCTAACAGGGTGTAGTTGTGTTCTGGAAAGTTTGAGAGGGATTGAAGTTCGTTTGCTTGTCTTTCCAAGTTCGTTAATATGTATATATATATTATATATATAAACGAAGTGCAAAGCTCGGCCGTGTTTCTTCCTTAAATTTGAAACGAATTGCTCCTGTTTGTGGTTCATTCATTTCCTTGTTCGATTGTCATTAATGTGTGGGTGAGTTGGCTAATTTGTATTAGCCTAGAGAGGATTTGTATTGACTTTTAGGTTGTATTATTGAGGGATTTTCGACTCACAATATTTGAGAAGATCACAACCCTCAAAACAATTATAACGTCCCTTGCAAGTTGTAATTACATATATATTAATTATATATTAGTTAGATATTATTTAGTTGAATTTTTGGGTAGTTTATTACATTACTAGGGTATATTTTAGCTTATATATGTAAGTTTATATATACAAATGTCTTTAATGGATCCTACAAGGTGTTTAGTTTAACAAAAAGTACAGATTTAAGTTTTAATTGTACGTATTGATTTGTTTAAGAAAAGTTTATCCTCCGCGATTTAGGTTTTATAAGCTTTTCGGGTCAATTTTCGTTTCAGGCTCTAAGAGCTTTAGAAAACCCTAATTCGAATATTGGTATGATTCAAATTTGTATTTGAGGTCTAGATCTCAAGTTATATATCAGTTTATGTTTTTATTAGGTATTTATAATCCTAACAGTTCATCTTAAGATCACGATTTTCTAACTAAAACCCTATTGAGTCGTTTACTTAATATTACTACTGATATATAAGCTAAATTAGTTATATGTATTAGATTTGGATACTCACTATGAAATCTTATCAATGTAGTTTATTACTAGCTAGAAATCTCAAATTTTAGGGTTCCAATCCAAATATAGGTTCATTACTATACCTTATTTTAATTTCAGGTCTCTATTGAATACCAAAATGGTTTCTTAATTTCTATATTTGGGTTTTCCTATATAATCTGTCTGTTTGACAAGGATTCGGGTTTGGGATTTGAAGTTTCCTTTGATCACAACTTGAATTATCAACTCGAGATACGAAATCTTGTTTTTGGTATCAGTTGGGGTCAAAGAAGTTCTTTTATGAAGTTTATGGGTCCTAATCCGGCCACATTTAAGTTATCTATCTAACTTAAGGTTTCTGGTTAACCTCTAGGTTTACTAGTCAATTCATAAATTCTAATCTAAAGTTGTTTCATATTATGGGAGTTTTCAGGGTTTACAACTATTATGTTGTTGTTGTTGTTGTTGTTATTATTATTATTTGCTCTAATCTAACTTCTATATAGTATTATATGTATTATGTATATATATTTCTTTAGAGCATATAAGCTCACTTGTTATTTATTTATTTCTATGTCTTGCAATTTATTTATTTACTTGTTTCATGCTATTTATTAATACTAGTCTTTCTAGTCTTAGACTTGTCCATATCAAGTCAAAACGATTTTATTTTTTTTGGGACTAGTCTATTTTTAGTCCCAAATTGCCTTGATGAAACTAAGGCTTCCAATACATGATTGGGATACCTTGATAAAGCTAAGGTTCCCAATGCTTGACTATTATTATTATGTTTATTTATTTATGAGTATTTCTTTCTATCTTATTATATATTATTCTTACTTTTTCATTGCTACATAATCATATTCATGCATGATTAGAATGTTGTTGTCTTAAATAAAAATAAAAATAAAAATGGGTTCTTTCTTAAACAAAGAGAAGTAAACTAGATTTCTTAAAGGAATTTTCAACAAAAGATCTAAGTTTTGTTTTTAATAAACTATTTTCAAAAGATAAGCTAATCGTAATTCTAAAAGAAGTGAAGATTTCTTCAAAATAATAAAAGAAACTCATTTCTTTTATAAATCAAATACTCCATAAAGATAGAATTTTTAACATTAGACTTAAGATTTTAACTCAACCATATCGTTTATAAAACTTATATAGTTTCATTATAGATTTCAAAAATTATGTACTAAGAAAGTTCCTTCAAAACTTAAACTTTATATTGTTATTCCTATTTTCAAAATTAAAATGAAAATTTTGCTAAGTTCTAATATTAATAATTCTTTATTAAGAAAGCTTTTCTTATAAGTTTATCTAAAATAGTTATTCCGCCACTTGATAATTATTAAGAATAAGATAAGTTTTTCAAATCAAGGTAAAATCAACTCATTATTTTAGAAACCAACTTAGAAAATAAAATTTGCCAAGAAAGTAAAGTTTAAAACATAAACTCATTTTCTAAAGAGAAAAAGGATATAAAAATGAGAGAAAACCATACATTTAACACAACTCCAAATATTTGACCACACCAACAACTTAAGGAAATTTTGAAAAGCTTATTTTTTTTATCACTAGAAGTAAAGTTAGTAGATAACTTAAAGAACCAAATTTTTGAAAATTAATTCACTTTTGAAAAATAAGAAAATAGAATCATAATAAGAAAACACTCACTCACAACAAACCGAGTATATTTTACTTTTCCTTCTAGCAATTCAAAAACGAGAAATTTTCAAAGTTTTATCTTTTAAAACTCTTAAAAGACAAATTGTTTGAGGAATATCAATATTGAGACAACACTACAAAAATCATGCATACAAATGAGTATAAAAATATGTTCAAAGGATTTTTCAAAATATCCATATATTTGCTTAAATATTTTTGAGTAAAGAGAAGTTTGGAAAAAATCATATTTTGTGGACTATAGAATTCGTAACTATTCTGTACTGTATTAATTTGCAACCCAAATGACTTTTTAAGACAAAAATAACCTTAGAAATGGATAGATCTTTTCGAGTAGGTAGAAAACAGTATATTATATGCGCGATTTCGAGTTAAAATGACCAAGCTATTGCCATTTTAAGTTGGAATTACTCTCTATACGAATTTTAACGATCTTATGACATAGTTTTTTATAAGTACCATAGAATCAATAAGAAATACTCATTATGAGTATTCTTCTTGATTAGGTAATCCCGAGAAGGAGTGTTCATACCCTAAGGATTATTTCGATTAATGGAATTATCGATCGACTCATCCATAAGAAAGAAGTGTCATTATGGCCGAGTGAGTTTATTTCCTACCTTTTATGTACTTGTTTGTGTTTGTAACTAGAGGCATTAGAAGTAGGAAAATCAAAATGAATTATGTATGATAATATTGGTTAAAAGAATGCTAAGCATACCGAGACATAAATCGTTGTTAATTAACTTGTGTTTTACTATTATTATGTTGGAGTGTGTGCAAATTCTGTGATCACCTTTAAATTACGCTAATCATATATTATGAGTTATATTAATTGATTCATGCATATCACTTAGTTAGTTTCATTTCATGAGCTACTATAGTCGATGGGACAAGAGTGTAGTAGCCGGGTTTGTAGGAGCCATAAATCTGCAAGATGGGCGAATAAGAGCCTGACATAAACTACATAAGTTGGATTTTTAAAGATGGGTTTTAAAGAGCCTGAAACACCTAACTCTGAATGGAGGGGTAAATCCATTCAAACATATAATTTCCGATAGATCATATGTATTGCTTGTTCATTTGTCTGATGTATTCATATGCTAGTTTAATAACTTGTTTGAAATTATTGATACGAGTACGTTAATTCAGAAATAATCCCACTAAGCTAGTTATGCTTATGCTCTGATAACTTTTGTTGTAACAAGATCAATACCTTTTATGCCCGAGGACTTCATATACTCGAGTGGGATTATGTCTTAGGGAGCTTCCGGAATCCTTTAAAGATCTTAAGCTAAATATCCTTTAATATCTTTTGGTGTTAGTATTGTTTACTTGTGTGAAAGATTAAATTGATATTATGATTGTTTAAAGATTTATAGGGGAAAAACCCCTAAGATGATGTAAGGATTATATTCTTATAATGTTGAAATTAAATGGTTATCTAGATTTCTTCTATGTTATATTTACTATCTCGAACTATACATCTCATCAGTGTCTCCTATTGTTGTGATAGACACCTTACATATAGTGTTAAAACTTCCGCATGACTTCTGAAAGTCATTCTTAAGTTTTAATACCGTATGTGACAGACTGCCACATCTAGAGTACCTATTGGGGCGTGACAGTGACCATCCCATCATGAGTATTCATACCCTAAAAACACTCAACAAGTATCATTTCTATATACTAAGATACACATAAGTAGTAACACTTAAAAATATTAGTTTAAAAGGAATTCCTATGGGGGTAGTTACACTAAGAGTACTTTCCTTTGTATTCATATTCATGTGCATCTCATCATGAGTATCCATGCCTAAAGACACACAAAAAGTGTTAATCCCATATATAAGATGTATTACATAAGTAATTAATTAAAGATTCTCGTAAATTGCATTTCTATCCATAATGCACAAGAGAGAGAGAGAGAGAGAGAGAGAGAGAGAGCATATACTTCAATGAAATAATTTAATACTTTAAATTTTCTATAATAAATTTTCAAAAGAAGAAAAAAAGAAAGAGAGATAAATGATTACCTAACATGCTAAATTATATGGGCATGTCATTTATTTTAGAGGTTTAAAGTGTCATGTCATGACACATCAACGGAAACCCTTAAGTACATGAAATTAGGCTTATTTAGCAAAAAGCACACATATACAGCTTTGTGTTGCATTTTTTCCAATATCTATAATATTGTTTATCTTTATTGTAGAAAATGATAATTGAATAGGTAATGTTTTCTATACAAGAGTATTTATGATAAAAACTAAAAAATAAACCATTAGATGATAATTTATGTGCTTAGAGATATAAATTACTATTCAATTTTTATGTAATAGTAATTTATTATGAATTATCATTTCCTTTAACTAAATCCAGACTAGCAGCTAGTACAATGATGAAGAAATAAAATAATTATTCATCTCAAGTGAACCAGTTATAAGTGTATAAAATGAAAGAAAAGAAATACCAACTAAACATTTCAATGCTTTTAATAAAATAAATAAGACTTGCATCTATCGTGCATTTAGTAACCTACCGAATTTTTTTTCATATCACATTTTACTTTTGATCTCCACGCCTCCCATTAACTCCATCCCTCATATTACATCCTACACTTTCCATTAAATTTTTCACAATATTAGTAATATTTGCATAAGGATACCAAAGTCACCAGTACTAAACAACACCAATAAGGAAAGTTGATTCTGATGGATGGTTTAATCAATGCAATAGAGATTTATTTCTCGGTGGACGTCTTTTCTGGGAAAAGGAAAAAAATATTATTATTTTAAAAAAAAATTACGAAAATAATATTGAAAAGAATATATTCTCAATTTTAGGCAAGATGACCTCAACTTTCCAAAAGACGAGGTTTGCTCTTAATAATGACCTCGTCTCTCCAAAAGACGAGGTTTGTTCTTAGTAATAAGAGACAAGGTCCCTTTTTAGTAATGACCTCGTTTGTTGAAGAGACGAGGTTGTTGAGGATTAAAACCCCACCAGCTCTTCTTCCTCACTTCACACGGCTGCATTTATCCTAAGATTTTCCTAATTTCGAAACCCTAACCCTAGCTTCCTCTATTCCTAGTGTGATTTTGTTAGGGTTTTGGAATTGGAAAAATTTTGAGAGAAGTGCAACCACGCGAAATGAGAAAGAGGAGCTAGTAGGGTTCTAATCCTTTATAATCTCGTCTCTTTAACAGGCAAGGTTATCTACTAATGATCTCATAACCTCCTCCCTCCAAGAGACAAGGCTAATTTGTCTAAAACTGAGAACATTTTCTTTTCAATAGCATTTTTGTAATATTTTTAAAAATAATAATTTTTTTCTTTTTCCCCGTCTTTTCTACCATTTAAGTGCGCAGAGCTTCAAACAAGTCTGTTTTCACGACTATCGCGGCAGTTTTTCATGGTACGCGACCACAATTCTGTGGGATGCTATAATTACGTGAAGCTAAAGTCAATTGAATTGGATAATTGGAACAGCACCATTCCACCACTAGAACTTGACTCAAATCCCTTCATGATGAATTCAAAAAGAAAAAGGCAATATTCTTTGAAATGGTCTGTATTTCTAATCAGTAATCAAATTCCATTTCATCATCATAAGTTCCATCCTTTGATCAACGTCGACAACAAAAGGGACTTCCCTGTTGACTCAGTCCAATGCTTCAAAATCCAAAAGGTAAAAGAGGCAGGTCGAAGCTATTAGATTACGTCCAATGCTAGCTAAATCATGACCAAAGTACTACCACCACTAGAAAATAGAGCCATCAATTGTAATCTACTCGAAACACTTTGTAAGCGCACACGGAATACCAGTTTGTAGAAACAATCATTTCAGGTTACTTTTTTAGGGAAAATTGAACGATCGATTTTTCCAAATAAAAATTATTAAAAATCATTATTAAAATTTTTTTATGTATTTATACATGAATCACATACAGGACATATCACTCATGCTTATCTATATATCTTTTAGCAAATACTCATGCTTATATGTGAATGGCATATAATATATGTTAATGTACAAATAGACATGACATAGATACTTGTACATGCAACTCATGCTCCATTCATATACAAATACAAGAAAAATGAATCATATCTTTCACACACCATTGTATTTTGATAATTATTTTCATGCAATTTATATTTAGATCATTTTTTCATTAAAAATTTGTAGACTTATTTCACCCTTATTATCAATAGAAACTATACTTTAAGTCCAAAAAAAAAAAAAAAAAAAACCATACTTACACTACTATATTTCCCAGCTGCAAGCCGGAGGATTTTGGTCATGTGTATTCGGAAAATCCTTCTAGAAGCTGAGCCGCCATACTTCTCAAAAAAACTGTTCAATGAATATCGAACTGGATCAGCATTGAATTAGGAAGCATCTCCGCTGCCAAATCGCTTTGGTGCGGCTACTGTAGCCAGGACCCTAGATAAAGAACTTTAGATAATCACTGAGAGAGACATAAGCCTACCTGAATATACATTACAACCCATTCGATGATTGCCGCTTTATAAAAAATTTAGAGGGGCACAAATATGGAGGAGCAATATTATTATTGGGTATATAAGGTTCCTTGTAAAGCAGCTAACAAATTTTACATGTATAAAGCGCTTTTATTAACATCCATGTTACATATGGTTATCTCCAGTTAACACAATAATCAATACTGGTTCATCGGAAGAAGCTAAGCTTTTGAAAAACTCTGAACCTGGAAAGACCGTATTTTTATAATGAATTGTGGGGGCAATAATTAGACACTCAAATTAACTGCTGCAAAATCACATTTCTTGGCTGCTCCAGTGCTCAAACATTCGGGATATGATGAAAGAGTTAATAGAAAGTCCAATTCGCAGCCATATAATAGGGCGCATGATTATGAGCATGGACAACCAAACTGGACAATTAGGTTGTTCACTATACAACTCACATCATGACAATATATAGGAAAGTGGACATGGAGCAGGAACCAGTGTTTGAGATTTTTAGCAGCCACTAAGCTTCAGTAAGCTTCAATAAGTGCATTTATACTTTCAAAATCTGAGCATCCCTCCCCATATATTCCTAAGCTGGAGCAGCTTTGCAGAGCCATCTCCCCCACAGGTAACAAAACCATGTGAAACAACTTGTACATCTGTAACACCAGCCTGGACAATTCTTTATGTGAGCATGTTTAAATGGAAAAACATTTTTCAATCAACATTTTTCAATCAATGAACTTTGAAAGGTTGAAATCCAAGGTCCCAAAGTTGAAAAAAGTGAAGAACAGTACCCTAGTAACTCCACCATAACCTCTAGTGCTAGGCTGCAGAAATGTGTGTCGTTCATGCAATTTGGACCACTGATATATCAGCTTTGCATTCTTGGCATCCCAAAGTTTCACATCTCCATCTTTGCTTCCTGTTAAGAATAGGCTAGTATTCGGGATGGTAGATATTTTCGTCACACTCCCTGTATCAAAATTATAAGATCAAAGCATCAGAGAAATGACTGAGATGTACTTATAAACCAGCTTTAGTCTTAGATTACCTAGGTGGGCTTTCGGTATATACCAAAGCATCCCATTAAAATTCTCAACACCAACTTTGGTACCATTTCCTGCTTGCTTATCAGTGGTTGAAGTTGCACGGGGGCTTTGTACCCTATTATCAAAGTTCTTGAGCCTTTTGCTTCTTCCGGTAGCAATATATCGAAAATCATGAAGAGCCACATCACCACCTTTGCCACCAGTTAAAATAAGGGGAGAAGCATAAATGCTTCCTATGTCATTATCAAACATCGAGAGAGATCGAGCTCCACCTTCAAGATACAACTTCAAACTGTTATCCCATGCCAAAATAAGCAATACTGCTTGCATGAACAGAAACTTAATCAAGCGTATCAGTTGCATCTTCACCAGTTCAATATAAAATCTGGTAGACATCACTTCACCATGGCTACTCAATTTTCCTAATTTACCCAATCATACATGCGGTTCAACTGAGTAAGTTATGATATTCCAAAATTGATGGATAAAATGACTTTTTCTATGGAAACTTTCTTAAATGTATAATTTTAAAGGGAACCCAACACCACCAATACTAAACCAGATAATGACACTGAAACATTTATTCTAGTCATTTACTATATGCTTAATCAAAGCCCAATCTTCTTCAAATTCCTCTAGAGAATGGTAGCATCAAACTGCTTTATTATGGCACCACATAACATACATTGTGTGGCTGCAAACTTTATCATTGTCCAGGTGAGTTCATGCTAGTTTGTAATGGAGGATACTTAAAGGGTCTTTTTTTTTTTTTTTTTTGGGGGGTTAAATACTTAAAAGGTCCTTGGTTTTAATTTTTGCTGTTTTTCTCTTCCTTGACCTGGCCAATTTGAAGATGCTGCCTACAGTTCAGCTTAGGTTTACATCACTCACATAACGAAAAGGAAAGATAGACAGAAAACAAAAGCTCAAATATTTCTTGGTTTCTTGGCTTCCTGGCAAACAGCGTATCACCAACCCAGAACACAAATGTAATTAATTCTAAATATAACTGCCTCAATGAAATAGTTGGAGGCGCCCATCTCATGGTCTGTAATTCTGTCTTCTGGTGATCATCTTTGTTGATTAGAATCAAATCTGTATTACACCTTACTATAAAATGTTAAATGTTCAAGCGACAAAAAAGAAATGTCTCGTGTCGTGCATATTTTACAAGCAATCCTAATTAAACATCAAGCATACCTTCATGACAGACAATGGAAGCTCGAGAAGTTGAAGTTGGAGCCAAAGTATCCCATATAACCACATTTACATTGTTGGAGCTACATCCAGCTGCAACAATAATAGATCCACTTGAAGTAACATATCTGACATCCCTGCGAAGAGTATTGAAATCATTGATTGGGTAATGAGAAAGAAAATACCAAGAGGAGTGTGCTGATATTCCACCAATTCTTACCTAATACTACCATATTGATTTAAAGCATGCATGCGATCAACATAATGGAAAGGTTACATTAAGAAAAACCATTTTACTCATAAGCTCACACGGTTCAGGTGATGCAATTGCTGAAGTCATTTCGTGGACACTTTGATAAACCTTTCCTTTTTTTTTTGGGGGGGGGGGGGGGGTGGTTATAGTGGGGTGGGGTGTGTGTGTGGGGGCTGGTGTTTGTGTATTATATATAACAAAGCAGTTCAAAGTATTGTCTATATTAGTGTGGGAACGTCCACAGCAAGATATTCACACTAAAGAATGCATCATCAGTCTCAAACATGTTTTTGGAACAATGCAACACTCTTTTGTTATCCTAGATTTTCTAGAAAAATTTTCAGCACGAATCATCCTTTTTCTGTATTATTTCCTTTTTTACATTGACTGCCCAATGCAGAAATTCTTGATACAGCATTAAACTGTATCTGATTAATTTATTTTGAAGTGCTAGTCTTCTTCAGCCTTTTTTAATTGCTGGGTCTTAAGGGAATAGTCTAAGAAACAGTCATGATATAATACATACGAGGCATAGTTGTTAAAGCAGAAAGATGATTCAGTTGGATGGACATTGGCCCTCCCTTCAACTTCCAGCTGCCATGTGGATATTGTTCCATCTGATGCTGCCGCTGCAAATCTTCGCCCACTGGGGTCAAACTGCAAGGCTGATACTGGTGTAAGGGCATAGGGCGGGGGTGAGTTTGCAAGACGCAAGACTCCATAAGTTGCAATAGGTTTGTCCTTTCCAAACTGCAGATATAAATTATTGTTAACAGATTTAATTACTAAGCTATCCATGTTATGGATTACATAAAAGTAAAATCATGAGAAGAACTTTTTTTATTTATCATGTTATAGCTGCAAGAATGGTCCCTTGAGATTGGTCTCCAGAAACTATTTTATATTTCTCTCTATGTATGTTCTGCTGTTCAACCACTGAACATTTTGACCATTCTAAAATTACTATACTTAAAGTAAAGACTATGACATTTTAACTCAAGAAGAAACGTTTTAAGTAAGAAAAGTACCATATTTAAAGCAAAACCTAACAAAATTTGAAATGTTCATCGATTGAAGAATGAAGTTTGTTGCATGTAAAGCCAAATCTATGATACCTAAAACCAAAAGTTACTCTGGATAAAGCATTCATCCAATGCACCCTCAAATATCCTTTCAATTTAATGACCACCCAAGTCACTATGAAGAGGTGACCCAATTACACACATGACAATGGAAGTCAGATCTTATACAGGCTAGGATTCAAGTCAACTGCATGAATGCTCGAGAAGTAAGAAGTACTAGCATACCTCCCAGAGGTAGATATGTACATTGGTTGAACCAACCAAGAAGTAAGGCATAGATGGATGACTAGACAAAGCTCTTGCTCTGATATTCTCAATGGTAGCTGGTCGTTCAACAAGCTCCTCTCCATTCTCCCAACCTACACCAGAGGCACCAACTCCAGCATAACCCGGAATTCCAAATGCTCCACCACCTGTCAAGTCTTTACCTGGAGAGGCTGAGGATGTCACTGCAGCAGCAGATCCCTCCAGTGCAATGCTCCTTCCTTTCTTTCCCCCAAGGGCAGCATTGTCAGAAAGACGTGAGAAAACTGAGACTGTTTCTGATGTGGTCCAGCTGTTCTTAGGCCAATCAGCTTCTGTCCATATATATTCTGCTTTGCACCTGGAAGGCAATCTTTCTTCACAGTTTATAAAAAGTATCCCCTAAAATCAGACAGAAAAGGAAAAATGATCATAAGAGTTGATAGCATGAAGATATGACAAGTGGGTAGGAAAAAGATATGACTATTAATCTTCTGTAGCAGCAGCGTTTTCAGATATAGAGATGTGCCCATCCACGTGTAATTTTTAAAAAGGGGCACAACTGCAATCATACCAGTTGCCCATGCATATAACAAGACATATGCATGTGTTTATTGTAGCTTATCATATGTAGGATTACAAAAAAATAAATAAATAAAAACAGACATAAGAAAAAGAAGAAGAAGAAGAAGAGAGAGAAGTCCACCCAAGACCTCTGCAAGTTATCAAGAGATCTTGGGTCTTATCCGCTAGGCCAATTTAGGGGGGATACTTTAAAAAATTGTAACCATATCCATTAAGCAGCGAGACAATAAGGGGGAGAAAAAATTGATGTCATGTACAGCCAGTTCACAATATTGCAACATGTGCTAAGCATTGAATAAAGCTTTTCTTCGATCAAATCAATGAACTACTTTTTAGTGTCTGGCTTATCAACATTTCATTCAACAGAAAGGATGGGTCTCCGGATGTCAGCTTCACTTGCTCTAAGATTTAATGGAGTATTTACAAGTGATAACTTATGATTTTTCTCCTCATTTTTTAAGGTCTGAGTCAAGATGCACACAATGATCTCCATACCATTCACAAGTATTCACTTGTAAATACTCAAGAAATATTTATGAGTATTCACTCCAGATCAGGAGCAATAGATTATATGTGTTGTACGCAAGAATGAGAGATTTAAACTCAAGAAATATTCGTGCACTGGGAAAACTGCCAATTGTAACACACAATAAACATTTATGAAAAATAGAGATCCTTTAGTAGGTACCCTAGGGAATGGCCTAAAAAGAAACTTTCCATACTTTAAAACATGGATCATGGACTTCAGAAAAAACAAGTGCATTGAAATAGTTAAATGGTTATTTATTTAATGCATTACAAGTGCCTCGAGGGGCACCCATGAGTATTCACTCCAGATCAGGAGCAATAGATTATATGTGTTGTACACAAGAATGAGAGATTTAAACTCAAGAAATATTCATGCACTGGGAAAATTGCCAATTGTAACACAATAAGCATTTATGAAAAATAGAGATCCATTAGTAGGAACCCTAGGGAATGGCCTAAAAAGAAACTTTCCATACTTTAAAACATTGATCATGGACTTCAGAAAAAACAAGTGCATTGAAATAGTTAAATGGTTATTTATTTAATGCATTACAAGTGCCTGGAGGGGCACCCCCTAACATTTTCTACTAAAATAATACTTTGATTCTCAAAAAAAGAAACACAAACCTTTCTATTGCTAGACAGCACAAATTGCTGCTCATCAACGGAGTTGATACATAGTGCCTGTCAAGATATTTAACTATTAATAACCAAAAAAATCTACTAAAAAATGGCTTAGAACCAACACAGCAATGAGGATGCACTTACACCATAAGAAACAGTCAAAAAGGCAGATAGAAAAGATTACCTCTAAAAGCTCTCCATTTCTCTTACATAGATCCTTAGGACTTTCAAAAAGCATGGTCCCTTTTGCAAGAGTGTCTTCTTTTCTCCAGGGGCTGAAAAAAGTGTGGGTATTTGGAAACGACCCCCTTGAAGGAGGTCCAGCTTCTGTACCAGTAGTATCTGCAGTATAATTGCATTCATTGTTATGTTGGTCTTTTTTCCCCTCCATCGAGATGATATTGTCCATGTCCTTCCATCCACTAGATGGTTTTCTATTAATATACTCATACCAATCAATTTTTTCCTGTTCAAAACTTTCTAATACTATCTTAGGATGAGCCCATATATCCCATAGTTTATAATCATCCATCAACCTATCATCACTGTTCATCATGTCAGCAGTGATATTGCCTTTAGACCAACGATCATAGAGAGCTCCATGTTGAGACCTGGAATATTCCTCTAACCATGCAAGAGTCGCTACAGGCAACCCATCATTCAACTTCTGTTGCACTAGTGCCCCAAGCTGTCTAACATGAGAAGACGAAACAAGTGAAATGGTGCTCTTCAGTAACTGGGCCATCATGCCTGAGAGCAATGCAATTTGTTCCTCTATATTCTCATCCTTGGCTTCAAAGTTTACTGAATTTTCTTCTAAAGAAAATCTATTGAATAAACTAGATGTCTGAAACTGCTCTACCTGACCAAAAATCAAACCCAGCATATTATTAATGAGTCTAAAAATATGTTGCCACAAAGAGGTCCCCAAAATTTGCCACCTTTCATCTTGTGAAATCAAATGGAACATATCTCCTTCCCTTTTTCTGTTCATTTTTTCATTCGTATCCTGACTACTTCCAACACCATCAGCAACTGCACTACGAGAAACCATATAAATTTGATGCAGGGCTCTCTTCATGTCCGCCATGTCAACATCATAAAGTGTATGACCATTTGAAAAAGAAACCATTAAGGGTTGCATCATCAGAATGAGAGCTTTTGAGTTCCTCTGGGACCAAAGAGATGCAAAGCATGCACAATACTTATACAGATCAAGAATGACAAGAGGTCTTGTAAACAGGTTTTCTGTAAAGGAGTTTGAAGATAGCTTCAAAAAAGATCTTACTTTGTCCACTAAGTGTTCAAGATTGCAAATTTGATTCTCACACTCAATTGTGCATCTAAATTTGACCTCACTGTGCTCTGTCATCATAGTGTTACTCAGACATTGTGGAGAGCACATCATACTACAGACAGCAACAAAATGTGACAATAGAATGAGGGTATCTTCTGTCATTGCAGGTAGCTCATGAAGCAGCGGATGCAAATTAAATCTCTCAGGTACAGTCTTGTCAGGCAACCTTTCTTGAAACCTGTAATCTTTTAGCAAATCGTATCCAATGTACAGACAGCCATGATTGGATAGCAAGACCATAATCTGCAGAGATTGGTAAGAAGAAAGATATAAGTCTGCCAGCAGCCAACGAAGGTGAGAATTTTGAGGATAAGCAGAGATAAGGAAGAAAAAATATATATATTTTGTATATGTTAATGCATTGTATGTTCTGCACATATATGTAAATATTATGCTTCTAATAGTTGGTGTACCAATCCTTAGCTAACACCTCATTAAATACATTTGTCTAGAAGATACTGTTATTCTTTAAAGATAATTCTAGTAATGTAAATGTAATATTCTACATATATTACACCACCCCCCTCAAGCTGGTGCATACAAATTCCACATGCACGAGTTGCTGACAAATTCATCAAAGTGGTCTTTGACTAGGCCCTTTGTCAGCAAATCCGCTTCTTGTTGCTTACTTGGTACATAGACAATACAGATGGTCCCATCTTCAATCTTCTCTTTGATAAAATGTCTATCCACCTCCACATGCTTGATTCATCATGGTGAACTAGGTTGCGTGCAATACTTATGGCTGACTTATTGTCACTGTATAGCTTCATTAGGTTAGTTCTATAAAGTTGCAGCTCATCTAATAATCGTTTGATCCACATCAATTCATAAACACCTTGAGCTAAAGCTCTAAATTCAGCTTCAACACTGCTACGAGTAACCACAGACTGTTTCTTGCTTCTCCAAGTTACTAAATTACCTCAAACTTTCGTACAGTATCTAGTTATAAATCTTCGGTCTTCAGTTGAACCAGCCCAATCAGCATCTGTAAGCTTCTACACTCCTTTCTTTATTTATTTATTTTTTTTTTTTAAAGTAAACCATTTACAGGCATTCCCTTGAGATACCAAAAGGATTCTATATGCTGTCTCTAAGTGTTCTTTAAGAGGATGGTGCATATATCGACTCACCAAGTTGATTGCAAATGCAATATCCGGACAAGTATGAGACAAGTAGATTAATTTGCCAAGAAGTCATTGGTACCTTGTTCTTATTTAGCCATCGGTTCAACTGGTGTTGCTACTGGTTTATAGCCCAACATCCCTGTCTCTTTTAGCAAATCTATCACATATTTCCTTTGGAGACCGAGATTCCTTGCTTGCTTCTTGCAATTTCCATTCTAGGAAATATCATAGCTGACCAGGATCTTTAACCTCAAATTCTTGAGCTAAAAACTTCTTAAGTCCCTCTAGCTCTTCAAGATCATCACCAGTTAAAATTATATCGTCAACGTAAACAATTAAAATAGCTACCTTGCCACTTTCTGAGTGTTTGAAGAACAAGGTATCATTAGATTGTCCTCATGTATAGCCATGCTTTTTAATTACTTGGTTGAAACATTCAAACCAAACCCGTGGAGACTGCTTTAACCCGTATAAAGATTTTTTTAAATAACACACAATTCCACTCCCATATTTCTCTTCGAAACTAAGAGGAATTCTCATAAACACCTCTTCTTCCAAATTGCCATTCAAGAACACGTTCTTGATGTCAAACTGTTGTAAAGGCCAATCAAGGTTGGCTGCAATTGAGAGTACAACACTGACTGTATTGAGTTTAGCCACTAGCACAAATGTTTCCACGTAGTCCACTCCATATGTTTGAGTGAACCCCTTTGCCACCAATCGTGCTTTATACAGCTCAATCGTTCCATTAACCTTATATTTTAGATTGAAGACCCACTTACATCCCACAATGTGCTTGTTCTTTGGTTGAGTGACGATTTCCCAGGTCTTATTTTTCTCTAATGCCATCATCTCTTCGTCCTCTACCCTTTTCCATTCCGATTGTTGAAGTGCTTCCTTAATACACAGCGGTATAGCTATCTCATCAAGTTCGGTTGCAAAAGCTTTGTATTTTAGAGTCAGCTTACTGAAGCATAAGAATTTAGAGATCGGATATAGTGTGTGGCTTCTTATTCCCTTTCTTTTTGCAATTGAAAGATCTGGTTCTGGTGTTCTAGTGTTACTTTGGTTAATAGAAATATCAACACATTCCAGATTATCTAAAGGCTTACTTACCTGGTTTACTGTCTCTGGTTTGGACTCTTGAAAAGGAGATTCAGTAGGGGGTAGTATCTCCTATTTACTTCCCCATAATCATGTATAAACCAGTAGTTCACGGTCTACAGGTATCCTCTGTTTTGGCACCATGATTGTTTGTTCTTTGTTTTTATTTGAATCCATATCATGAGTGGCACTATAGGTGGATTTTCTAGGATAAGAGAAGGTAAACAAGTTTTCCAAAAACAAGCTTCTGTCATTGCGGCTCCCTAAAGTGAAGTGTTTAAGTAAAAGGATTGGGACTCATCAAAGGTAACATCTATGGACACATACATACGCCTAGTTTGGGGATTGTAACATTTATATCCCTTTTGTGTAGATAAATATCCAAGAAAAACACATCTACGGGCTCTAGGTTCAAGCTTGTTTTGGATTGAGCTTGGAATGTGAACATAAGAGACACACATGAATGTTTTTAGAGGGAAATTAGAAAAAGAGTGAGTGTGAGGATAAGCTTCCAAAAGAAGAGAGAAGCGAGTTTGATGTTGTAGGACACAAGATGGCATATGGTTTATTAGATAGGTTGCAGGTAATACAGCTTCACCCTAAAATTGATTTGGTATAGAGGTAGTAAACATAAGAGCTCGGGCTACTTCTAACAAGTGCCTATTTTTCCTTTTGGCAATTCCATTCTATTGAGGTGTCCTACACATGAACTTTTGTGAATGATCCCATGAGATTTTACGTAATCACCTAGAATGGTATTGAAATATTCTGTACCGTTTTTTCGGTTATATAAATATTTTGTACCATTATCAATATGAAAGACCCTTAGATTGGCATTAAGCTGAGCTTTGATTATGGTATGAAAGTTTTTGAAAATATTTGCAGCATCGGATTTATCTTTAAGAAGATACACCCAACATACTCTCGTATGATCATCAATAAAAGTGATGAACCATCTAATATTAGATATATTTTGAACTCTAGACGGACCCCAAATGTCGCTATGAATTAGTAAAAAAGGTTGCGATTCTTTATAAAGACAAGATCGAAAAATAGCACGAGTGTGTTTTGCAAAATTAACAAACTTCACAGTAAAAATGAGCTCAAGCTTTTACTTCTAAACAAAGGAGGGAACGAATGTTTTAAATAGGGAAAACTAGGATGACCTAATCTATAATGTCATCTCATAATTTCATTATAGCTAGAAGCAGTACAGCTAAGAGCAGAAAGTTTATTGTCTTGACCTTAGATGGGTGCTTCAACATCAAAGTAGTACAACCCACTACATTCCCTCGCACTCCCAATTGTCCTCCCCTAGGGTAGCTCCTGAAATTCACAACCAAAAGGTAAGAAATTTGCAATACAATTCTAGTCATGGGTAAGTTTACTTATAGAAAGAAGGTTGCACGAGAGATTGAGAACATGAAGAACATTATGTAGGGTAAGGTGAGATACCAATATAGCCTCTACCAGTAACCATAGACAAAGAACCATCAGCTATTTTTATTTTGAAATTACCTGGGCATGGCCTATAAATAGTAAACTGTTGAGATTGGTTGATCATGTGGTTCGAGGCTCCAGAGTTCATAATCCAGGGAGAAGCATCAAGAGTAAGAGCAATAGGCAAATTACCTATATTAGTAGCATGACAAGTAAGAGTAGTAGACTGTGGTTCATAATTTTAGGCATGGCTTAGGAGGCATTAGAGCTGTTCTATTTGCTTAGGAGTAAATAGGTTTTGATCAACCTTTTCAGCAGTATATCCACAAGCACTAGAGGAGTTTCTAAGAGTCCAATCAGTGGTTTACCATTTAGTTTCCAGCAAGTGTCTGTAGTGTGACCTTTCTTATGACAATGCTCACATCAAAGTCTTTCTTGTAATTAATACAAGTGTCACTAGCATTATCATTTCGATGTGTTACCAATGAGGAATGATCCACATCCGGACTTAGAGAGGAGTCGAGCATGGCACGCTTGCGGCTCTCTTCACGTCGAACTTCAGCAAAGGTTTCTCGAATAGATGGTAAGGAAGACTTTCCCAAGATTCATCCACATGCCTCATCCAAATCTTTGTTTAAGCCATATAAGAAACCAAATAGCCTCTCCTTGTTCAACATTTTCTTGTCTAGGAGTGCATATTCCGTGCACTTCCACTCAGCATCATAAAACATGTCAATCTCTTGCCAAAGATTGTGCATAATGCTATAGTACTGAGTCACAGTCAGATTTAGTGGCTTTTGATCTCGGAGTTTCGACTTGAGTTCGAACACTTAGGCAGAATTCTCTAAACCAAAGAAAGTTTCCTTTACAGCATCCCAAACCTCCTTAGCGATAGACAAGAAAAGATATGTACGCCCAATCTCAGTCTTCATGGAGTTAATCAACCATGCAATTATCATAGAATTTTTTGAATCCCATTTCTTATACTCAAGACTACTGATTTCTTGTGCTTTGATTTCACCAGTAAGGTAACCTAGGCGTCCTTTGCCACGGAGGTACAAGGTCACGAATCTCGACCACTATAAAAAGTTAAATCCCATTCAACTTGTGAATGGTGATCTGCATGGATGGGTTTTAAGATTCAAAGGAGCAATAGTGGTCATATTTGTCTCATTGATCTTAGCCAATTTCGATTGTCAAAGGCTAAGGGCATAAGTTTTTTTTTTTTTTTTTTTTTGCTCAGAGAGTAGGCTTTGATACCACGATGAAAAATAGAGACAAAGAAGAAAAAAAATTTATATGTTCTATATGTTAATGTGTTGTATATTCTGCACATATATATAGATATTATGCTTCTAATAGTTTGTGTATCAATTCTTACCTAACACCTCATTAAATACATTTGCCTAGAAGATATTGTTATCTTTAAGGATAATTCTAGTAATGTCAATATACTATTCCATAAATATTAAAACAAATTTCAAGATTATTACTTGTTTACCATCTTTCTAAAAAAAATCACATATAATTTTATATAAAAAACATTACGAATATACTATTTTTTTAATGTTTCGCACATTCAATGTACGATCTACGTGAAGTACCGATACTTTGCATGTATCCCAAACCCTATATGCAATACATGTAAAGCAAATACAATGTGCAATACACAAAAAGTACCAGTATTTTGCTTTATGCATCGCATATGTTATAGATAATATTGTATTTATGAATGTTATATTTACTAAGTTATGTAATTAATATTGTGGTAAGGATAGCATACCAACAGTCATGAAACATTGTATATATCTCTCTCCATGTATGTACAAAATATATATAAAAAAATATACACAGAATTTTCTTACTATTTACATGGTATCAGAGCATGAAATCTTTTGAAACTTATTTTTATCTTTTATTTTTTTTCTCGTTACCCAGTAAGCAACGATCGTTCTTTTTTTACACACACTATTGAGTGTGATTTCTATTCTCACCGCCCACCTAGGATGCCACATCACCGGCCGATCTACCACCCCACCAATTCCAACGAGCTTCCGATGCATGAGTCACACGTGCCGCTTCAAGCTTTCGGTGTCATTCTTCGACGGGGTGTGAGGCTCCCTTCCGCCACCTGCGAGTGCTAATATCCATCTAGTAAGGCTATTTTATTGTTCTCCTAGGTTTCATTTATCATATCATTCATCTTGGGAAGTGCGCTTAAATTGGGTATTGTTTGTTTTGGCTGTCTGTTTCCTCTCGACTGCTTATCTTAGGCCTCGGTTATTATATTTTATTCTATGGTAGTATTTATTTTAAGAAAAAATGACCAGTAACGAAGACAGTAAGACAATTATTGATATGATACCGGTAACAACTAAGACAACAGACCAAAAGCTTGATAAGAACAATTTTATTGGATGGAGTAAAACTATGCGAATATACTTGCAGAGTATTGAAAAAGAAGATCATCTTACTAATGATCCACCAACGGCTAATACTAAACAAGCATGTCTGCTTATTAACTTGATTGATCACTATGAATATGTCAAGAGAGTTGATGAGTTATCTGGAGTTTATGTACTCAGGAAAAGGGAATATTTCCCGGATCTACGATGTTTGGATAGGTTTTTATTGAGCTGGACAACACGATCAATCCTTCACCAACTACCTTATGAATTTTAAGAAAATCTATGAGAAATTGAATACATTATGCCATTTAACTCTGATGTGAAAGTTCAACAGACTCAATGTGAACAAATGGCAGTAATGAGTTTTCCGGCTAGTCTTCGTCCTGAGTACGATACGGTAAAATGTCAGATCCTCTCTAGCCCTGAGATTTCATCTCTATAAGAAATCTTTACTCGATTACTTCGCATAGAAAAACATATGCCATTCACTCCATCTCATTTTAACAATGCCTTTGTTGGTCAAAAGGCAAGACGTTCTTTTACTGATGGAAAATGAGGAAATAGCACTCCAGGTTAGAATCCAGGGGGAGTGGCATGCTATTACTGTCAGGAGCCAGGCCACACCAAGCGCACATGTAAGAAGTTGCAAAATTGTATTTAGAAGAAACAATCAGCATATATTGCTTCTACCGAGTCTATCCCAAATTCTGGGAAGACAATCATAGTTTCAGCTGAAGACTTTACCAAATTCTCTCAATACCAAGAGGCATTGCAGACTTCATCTCATCATACATCTGCTATTGAAGAGTCAGGTAAACCAATTCAGTGTCTCCTTTCCTCCTCTTCCAAATGGGTCATTGATTCTAGAGCCACAGATCACCTGACAAGTAACCTAGATCTCTTCTCTACTTATTAATCATACACATCTCCCACAAATGTCACTCTTGCAGATGGGCCTAAGTCATGTCCTTGGATCTGGCACAATTAAGCCAACTTCTTTGATTTCCTTATCTTCTGTGTTGAGTTTACCAAAGTTTTCATTTAACTTACTATCAGTAAGTCAATTTACTCGTACAATGAACTATTGTACCTCATTTTATCCTGATCATTATCTATTTCAGATCTTATAACAAAGAAGATTATTAGTAGAGGACATGAATCACGTGGTCTCTATATATTTGATACACAAGTACAAAATCCTGTTGCATGCTCAAGTGTTCTAACACTTTTTGGAGCTCACTGCCATCTTGGACATCCCTCTTTACCTTTGTTAAAGAAACTTTATCCTCAATTTAATCATGTTTCTACTCCATACTGTGAATCTTATCAGTCTAGTTTGCCTAGAGTCAATAAAAGAGCTACTCAGCCTTTTGAATTAGTCCATTTGGATGCATGGGGACCATGCCCAGTCGTATCTAAAACCGGTCTTCGGTATTTTGTTACCTTTCTGGATGACTATTCACACATGACTTGGCTTTATCTTATAAAAAAATCAATCGGAGGTGTTTTCTCATTTTTCTGCTTTTTGTGCTAAAATAAAAACACGATTCAACGTCTCGGTACATACTTCAAGAAGTGATAATGCCAAGGAATATTTCTCACTCATTTTAGACATTTATGCTCCAAAATGGTATTCTTCATCAATCTTCTTGTGTACACACACCATCACAAAATGGAGTGTCAGAAATAAAAAACAAGCATCTTCTTAAGACAGCCATGTTCTTAAACAATTTTGGGCTGATGCAATCTCTACTGCTTGTTTCCTAATCAATCGTCTTCCTTCATATGTTCTTTAAGGTAAGACTCGTTATAAAGTATCATTTCCTACAAAGCCATTATTTCCTATTGAACCTAGGATATTTGCTAGTACTCGTTTCGTCCGTCATGTATGTCCCCAAGTCACTAAATTTGATCATAAATCCCTTAAATGTATCTTCTTCGAATATTCTCGAGTTCGAAAGGGATACCGTTGTTTCTATCCTCATCTTAATGAGTATCTGGTGTCTATTGGTATTACTTTTGTAGAAAACACTCTATTCTTTCCATCCATTGAAACCTCAACACACGAAGAGGAAGACAATATACTATGTCAAATTTCCTATAACCATTCAAGCACTCCAACACCACCGCCACTACCACCACCATCATGGCCCCCAATTCAACATGTGTATTCAGGACGGCGAGATCCACTAGCTTCATGTCTTGCACCAATCTCTTCTTCCTCAATAGATTCGACCCTAAGTGACCTTGTTGTTCCTATAGCTCTTCGCAAAGGTAAAAGACAATGCACTTATCCTATCTCTTCATTTGTGTCATACGATGGTTTATCATCTTCTTCATGCTCCTTTATTGCTCTTGATCATATATCCACTCATCGTACTCTTCATGAAGCCTTATCTCATCATGGTTGGCATACTGCAATGATAGATGAAATAAATGCCTTGGATACTAACGGTACTTGGGATTTGTTAAGCTTGCCTATAGGAAAAAAGGCTATTGGCTACAAGTGGGTATTTGCAGTTAAAGTCAATCCAGATGGATCGGTTGCCAACCTTATAAAGCTCGTCTTGTGGCCAAGGGTTATGCTCAAACCTACAGCATAAACTATTCTAACACTTTCTCTCCAATAGCTAAATTAACATCTATCCGACTATTTATCTCTGTTGCAGCTACTTATGATTGGCATCTACACCAGTTAGATATCAAAAATGGCTTTATACATGGGGACCTTCAGGACGAAGTCCATATAGAGCAACCACCTAGATTTGTTACTTAGGGGGAGAAAGAAAAAGTTTGTCATCTTCATAAATCTTTATATGGGTTGAAGCAAAATCCTCGTGCGTGGTTCGGAAAATTTAGTCAAGCAATGGAGAAGTTCGGGACGATCAAAAGTAAGTGTGACCACTTGGTGTTCTATAAACATTCTTCGTGTGGGATTATTCTTCTTGTTGATTATGTAAAAGATATAATTATTACTGGAAATGATGAAAAAGGAATATACTCTCTGAAAGAATCTCTTCATAACCAGTTCCAGACAAAGGATTTAGGGTCGTCGAAGTATTTTCTAGGCGTTGAAGTGATGAGAAACAAGAAAGGTATTTTCTTGTCTCAAAGGAAGTATATACTTGTTATTTGAAACAGGAAAGTTAGGGGCAAAACCATGCAATACCCCAATGAATCCTAATCTGCAATTCACTAAAGATGGAAAGTTATTTGAAGATCCTAGAAGATACAGGAGGTCGGTTGGGAAACTGAATTATCTCACGATAACTCATCCTGATATTTGCGTATTCTGTCAATGTTGTGAAGTCAGTCCATATCTTCTCCAACAATTCATCATTGGGCTGCTGTAGAACAGATCTTATGCTATTTGAAAAATGCTCCTGAACGAGATATAGTATATCAAAATCATAGTCAAGTTCTAGCAAAGATTGGATTTAAAGTTCCCTTACCAGCAAAATTATGGTGTGATAATCAAACTACTCTTCATATTGCATCTAATCCGGTATTCCATATAAAAAACCAAACATATTGAGATTGATTGCCACTTTGTTTGTGAAAAGATACAACAAAACTTAATCTCCACAGGCTATGTAAAGACTGGAGATCAACTTGGGGACCTTTTTACAAAAGCATCGAATGGAAGTCGATTTAATTATTTGTGTAACAAGCTAGGCATGATAAACATCTATGCCTTAGCTTGAGAGGGAGTATTATAGATAATATTATATTTATAAATATTATATTTCCTAAGTTATGTAATTAATATTGTGGTAGGTGTAGCATACCAACAGTTATGAAACATTGTATGTATATCTCTCCATGTATGTACAAAATATATACAGAAAAATATACACAGAATTTTCTTACTATTTGTAGCATATAAAATGTGCAATACACAAATCTTTACAACTTGTACACAGTAAATCACTGTATCTCGCTATCAAGATGCGAAAAATGTATAAAATTTTATATCTTTTCTACATGTAATATAGAGATGCTAATTTAATATTTATTTTTATACAATTTGTATTTGTGTATTTTTTTTTTTTTTTAAAAGCAACGGTAGACACGTGTTTCGTTCTGAGGATTTCAAAAAAAGAGAGAGGGGGGGGGGGGGGGGGGGGGGGGAAGTGAGAACCAGAAGAAAATTAGTTTGAACATGTCATGACATTAAACTTACATACCATGCTGAAAATGGATTCAGCATCCAGCGAAAACCTCTGTTCAACCAGTGCCAAACCATTATAAAAACTATTCTTAAGCTTTCCTAGTTGTTCTTCATATTCTTGACTACCACAATGGCCAGAGAAAGAAGCAGATCCACAAGATCCCATACTTGAGTCTGGCCAACAAGGGTGCTGCTTACAAACTTGAGAAAGATGTTGAAGAACCATATCCAATTTATCATGATACTCCATACAAACAGCCACAGAACCTAACAGCCAATTAGGGGACTTCACTGGAAATGGTTTGAGTATGCCCAGAACTTCAGATGGTCCATTGGCTGTTGTTGGAGTCTCTTCATTGGGGTCCCCAGAAGAAAGAGAAGAAGACCAGCATTCCAGAGCATCAATCTATTCATCACATTACTTAATCAAGAATTGAGCTCAAAAAAAATCCATAAAGATGTAAGATGAGACTAACTTCTTTAAATAAGAATGTTACATTCGAATGCATTCTGGAAATGCATTGTAATCTCTGTTACATCAGGAAACTACTTATGTTCTAAATTATGCACTTTAGATGCATACCACTTGTAAGGAATCTGAGCACTAGTCTTTTCATGCAAGGAGGAAAAATAAACAATGGACTTGGAGTTGAACATAAGCATCCTATATGTAACTGAAGAGTATTAAAGGGTCGGTTCATTTTATCATATTTTTGTCGTTTTTATACGGATATTTATTAAAAAACAGATGCCGATAAAAAATTGATTGTTTAATTCATAAACTAACCAAACAAATATTATACAAATAAGTTACAGATGCAGATATGATACAAATAAAAATACATCAATCCAAACAAACCCTAAAACTTACAGGAAGCCCACACCTTCTGAAGGCAGTAATTCTGATCAGACTTGCCCACTGGCCAAAAACTGAGGCAGCATACTCTCCAACAGCATTCCTCATACAATTTTTTGTTGATAGACAAAGGCAATAAAGACCTATACTAGGATCTAAAAAGGGAGCTTGATTGGATTGAAGAGCACCCCCATGAATGATGTTACTGCTTTGGAAATCAAACATGCTTAAGAAGGATTGGGAATAGTTCCCCAGTTGCCACTGCAAGAAAAATGAATAAATAAATAAAAGGGAAGGCAGCAAACCATGAGTATGGAAAGTTGCAATGGAAACATTTTTTAACATAACAACAATATACACAAAACCTCCAGAAGGCTTGTGCGCCAGAAGTCACCCTTCTCAATTGCAGATGGAAGCAAGATTTTTGTAATTAGCTGATGCTCTAGTTGGCCCCCTGACCCCTCAATGAGTCTACAAATTACTAGAGCAAGCTGTTCATCCTTGAGATTCTTAGCACAAACGTTAACTGCAGAAGAGGCATCACCTCCTAGAAGAAAGAAAGCAATTGCCAGCTCTAGCTGATGTCTACCCAATAAAACGTATGCATTTTTCAGTGCAGCTGCCTTATTTTTCTCCTCCTAACCAATGAAATTGAGATTAATTGAAAAACACCAAATAAATATCAGGAATATTTAATTGAGCAGAGGAATGTACAAAATGCACAAAAGAACAGAGGTCTATAACTATTGCATAGAAGTAGCTGAAGCTTTTATCCAACAGATTGATCGATGAAATACACAAGTTGAAAAGGCTAAGAAAAGAAACTCCGAAAAAAGAGAAAGCTCTAATGACACTTGTCCTACACATCATCTTTAAAGAACAACACATAATGAAGGAAATTTTGCCCCATCTCTATTGTGCAAATATAATACCTGAAAATTGCGAGAGAGAAAGCCCACTAAGGGCTTGTCTTTCTCATCTTTGCTTATTTTGAAGAGGCCAGCCAGAACTTGGAGTCTGTGTAATGCTACATATAAAAGTGCGCAGTCTTTAGGGTCTTTCTTCTTTAGATATTGTAATCTTGCCAGCTTCTCAATCTACAGCAAAGAAACAATATAAGATCTTTGACAAGTCAAGTCACATATCAAATAATTAAAGAAATGATACAACATAGCAGTTAGTTGCTACCAAGAAGACTATCACCGGACATAACACAACAGTTCCCAATTAAGTTCTCAATGTAATAAGAGCAGTTACTCCTGATTGAATCCACCAAAAACAATAACATATAATGTAAAGATAATGCTAGTCAACTATCATGGTGAACCAGACATTAGCCCAGCATATTATGTTGACAGAATATCTGAACAAAGCAATAGGCCACAACATGCAATACATAAGATGAATTTGAATAAGTTATTCCAAAAATCACACTCATTGCTCTCTTTTTTCTTTTTTCTTTTTTCCCTTTTTTGATGAATATGCTCATTACTCTTACTGCAGATCAAAAACTTCATGACCATCACAAGGGTCGAACAAAGTTTGCTGCATATTTTTTTTTTTGGGGATGTATAGTCAAATTTTCATTACTATAAGAAAGAATATTACAAGAAAGAAAAGAGGCAGCGACACCACCGCAAGACTAACAACTAAAGATAGGATTCACTAGAAACCCAAAAACCTCAAGCATAACACCATACAAAAACAAAAGAGGGTGCTAAGATTGAAATGTTGGCAAACTACATAAAGTACTATCCTAGCAAAGAAAAGTAAAACAAAATAGGGTCACTTCAAGAGAAAACCAAAACCTAATTGCAAGCCTTTTTTCATTCCACACTCTCCATACATAGTAAATAACAATACTAGTGATAATCTTCCATGAAAGGGAGAGAGAAGGGCCTATGTAGCTGAGCAAGAATACTAGACAATTGTTGTAGTAAGTTAGCATAGTTAAGTAGTGGGATGGTAAGGGATTGTTATGTTAATTGTTTATTTTCTTCCTCGCATCAAAGCATTAAACAATCCCCTTGGCATAATAATATATATATAGAGAGAGAGAGAGGAGTCATTATGACTAAATCATTGAAGGAAAGCTGAAGGACGGTGATGATGCTTCCTCATGTTGCTCAGTTGCATACAGCAAATTCAGCATGTGTAGCTAATCGATCTCATACAGGTAGTATATTTGAACTCACTAGAAAGGCAGCAAAGAGAAACGATGGTGTGACCACCGTCGCTGACCTAACCATATGGAGAAGACGTGTTGGAGAACTCATGGCAACCCAAATTATCTAAACACAATGTTCCATAGAAATAACAAAAAACCATAAGACTACCTAACTTGCTTAATTAGGTCAGCCATAGTCAACCCTAGTAGTAAATTTTACTCACGATCAAATTATCCTCCTTCAGCAAACCTTAGATCAAACTCGGCTGAATCCTAGTAAGCCAGATGAACACACTAGTGTTGTTATGGCTCAAATAGGTACATATTTGACTCTTCCTTAGGGTTTGAGGTGTGAAAATTAGATTATTGACATGGAAGCATAACGTACTGCATCTATTTGATATTTTTACTAAGTGTGGTGATTTAGGCAAAATCACTATTGCTAATGGAGATAATGTTGTGATGCAAGGGGAAAGGAACAATCTGTCCGGAAAATTTAAAACTTCTAAGCTTAAGTATAATTTGTTGTTTGTAAGTAAGTTGGCAAAGATATGAAGTGTAAAGTAATTTTCTCTCCAACGAGTTGCGTTATGCAGGACCAATCTTCAGGAAGGATGATTGGCAATACTAAACAAACCAATGGTCTCTACTATTTTTATGGAGAAAAACCTAATTTTAAGGTACAGTCAGAATCCCAAGTCCTTTGCGTCAACGAGTCTGACATTATGCTATGGCATAAACATCTCGGTCATCCTAGTATTCCATATATGGGTTGTTTGTATCCACACGTGCTTGAAAATAAAACGTTCGGTGATTTTAAATATGAACATTGTATAATGGCAAAATTATTGAAGAATCCTCATCATATTCAGCCTTATAAACCCTCCAAATCATTTCAATTAATACATAGCGACATTTGAGATCCAACTTGAATATTAACTTACATAAGACATAAATGGTTTGCCACTTTTATCAATGGTTACTCATGGGTTTGTTGGATTTTTCTCTAAAAAGACAAACCTGACATTTATGATTCCAGCAATTCCATAAACATGTCTCAAATGTCTTTCAAGGAGATATTTAGATTCTTCGTACTGACAATAGAAAAGAATATTTCTCAAATAAGTTAAGAAGAAATTTAATTATCAATGGTATCGTTCATCAAAGCTTTTGTCCTTATACTCCTCAACATAATGGAATTGGTGAGCGTAAAAATAGGTACTTACTTGAAGTTGCTAGATCAATAATGTTCACATCTTCGATCCCTTATAATTTCTAGGGAGAAGCAGTTTTAATTGTTGTATATTCTATTAATCGTGTTCCATCAAAAGTCCTCAATTTCAAAACTCCTATTAGTGTTCTTCTAGAGTCATATACACGATAACTAAATTCTCTTCCTCCAAAGGTCTTTAAGGGTAAGTTTCACTTATAATAATTGAACTTTTAAATATAATAGAATTATACCTAAACAAATTTTTTGCTCACAAAAATACCTAAAATTTTTTAAATCTTACATCTACAATACTTTTAGCCAAAATTCAGCAACGTGGCATGTAATCCTATTAAAAAATTATTTTCTATTACTTACTTGGCATTTTTTTTATATATTATTTTTACTTTCCTCTCTCTCTCTCTCTCCCCTCTCTATCTCTGCATTACTCTTCTCTTCCCATTAAAAAAAAAAAAAAGAATTAAAACACAAGCCCCATAAAACTAAGCAAGATTTACAATAGAAAAAGAAATTAAGTGAAAATCTAATTTGAATTAATTCACAACTAATCTATATGCTTTTCTAGTGAAAATCTATGAACAAAAAAAGATCTTTCAAGAGGATCCAGAATACATTTAGGCTTAATCTTTTTTCCTCATCCTCCAGTCTTCGTTCTCTCTTTACCCTTTTTCCTCCAACGTTCTCTCTCTATTCTTCTCTATTCTCTCTCTAAACTCCACTATAATAGTCACTCCTTCATCAACCAAACAGCCACTGGTCATCTCTACCAAACACTACAAACACCGAACGCCTAATATGTCATCTCCTTCATTGAGACAACAACATAACCACCACGGCCATCAATCATCTCATCAACACCAGGCCGCTCCACTAAACGCCATACCAGAACCGCGATAGCCACCTACCCACTATCCACAAAATACCAATGCTAAACATTGAACCTAAACGTTAAGGCACCACCTCACCAAGACCCCCAATCCAGATTTCCTGCCCCTCCCACAAGACTAAACCTATCCACCACACAAGCCACAACCAGGACTCAATTGAACTCTTGACCCATAGGTGATGCCCATACTTGACACATCATTGCATCCGACCATGAGTTCTTTTTCTTCAACTAGACACTAGATAGCTAGTGGGTTTTCTAATCCTTGATTTCCTTCTTCTAGAGTTATATATGTAGTCTCGAAGATGGTTCTCAACCCCATTGCAAAACCTTGACCTTAATCCCCAATATAGCCCTAAAATCCACCATACAAAAGTGGTGGTTTTGGTTTCTACGAGGCTCAACGGGGTCTAGGTTTTTGGTGGCTTTATCCAATGTCGTGGATTTGTGAAGTATGAGAGAGGACCTGCAAGCGGTGGGGAATGGTGTTTTTGAAAGAGAAGGTTAGAGAGTGAGAAGAGGAAGAAGACCCTTCAATTGTGGATGCCGGTGGTTGTTCTAGGGGTGGTTTTGTGTGTTGGATATTTCAATGGTAGTGTCGCATATTGTTGTCTGGTTTTGGTTCGTACCACACACAAAAATACACACAGAGAGAGAGGGAGGGAGATTTTTTTTTTTTTTTTTTTTTTTTGGTGGGGTGGGGGTGTTTGGTGGTGAAGAAGAAGGTTGAGAAGAGAGAGAGGAGAGAGAAGTCAAAAATTAAAAAGAAAAATAAAAGCCAACTAGGAAAGAAAAAAATTAATTTTTTTTTTTTTAGGATAGATTCCCTATCACATTAACTCATTGCCGGACTTTTGGCTGGATTATGATCAAAAGTACCGTGGGCGTAAGATTTTAAAAGTTCAGGTATATTTGTGGGTAAAAACTATATTTAGGTATAATTTTATTATATTGAAAAAATTGAAGTACCATCAAAGAAATTAACTCGGTGTTTGGGTGCACTGTGTTTATTCTGAATAACTCACAAATAATTACAAGCTTGAGGACACGGAATTAATTGTGTCTTCATTGGGTACTCACCTTCACAAAAGGGGTATAAATGTTGCCATCCTCCCACAAGGCATGTATATGTCACATTTGATCTTGTATGTCTTGAAAATCAACCTTATTTTGGTGCAACGGTTTGGGGGGGAGTTAGAGTCTTTTCATGATCAACCCTTTGTTCATTAACCTTCAGCCCATAAACATTCCTTATCGGTCCATAGATAACCTCAGAAAGGAAATGAGTTGCAACCTGCTGAAACTTCATCTCTGCATAAGGCTAAACTAACCCCTTTTTTGCCAGAAAGTTCTTGTGAGTTGTTGAATTATAGTGATAAAGTTACTAGTGGACATCTTAATTCCAATCTTATGCAACCAGATAATATTACTAACCTATCCACACCTAAAGATTCCCAAAAACTGAGGTAATTCTCCAATTGTCATCAGCAATTAAAATACTGATGCAAACAAAGTGGCAGAGCTATTTTTGAAGAATCTGGACTCCTCCAAGAAGCATCGGAAGACTAGGGCGAAGAAGCCGCCGGCGTAGCCTTGAAGATTGGACCTACGCCGGCCAAATGGAGGTTTACCCCGCCGGCGTAGGAGGCGGCGTTGGTCTGCCTTGAAAACGTCCCGAGAGCAAGAACAATTATGCAGGCGCATTCAATAGAGAGAGGAAGCTTTTATTTTTATTTAATAGCTTTTATTTTTAGGTTTTAGGTTTCCCATGTATAGTCAATGGTCTTTATTGACAGGTTTGACTATATTTATTATTTGCCTTTTTGGTTTCTCATGTAACAGTATAAATAGCTTTTAAGGCTTTGTAAAAAGGCATATACTTTTGATATTTTTTTACGATATTTGATATTTTGAGAGAGATTTCACTTGTAAAGATTGCATTTTGTTGCTTTCTTTGAATCTTGATTCATTTGTTGTGTTTGGATCAATTATCTCGCTTTCCGTGCTGCGTCAAATACATACCAAACAATAAAAAAGTCCCATGCATGACCAGTCACTTCCTTTAGAGCCTCTGGTCCATTCTCACGATGATAATGCTCCAAATATGGAAGTACATAAGGACAGCTCTCTAGATCTTCCAATAGCCTTGAGAAAGGAGAAGAGGATATGTGCAAGATATCCTATTACCAATTATATTACATATGAGGACCTATCCCCTAAGTATAGAGCATGTTTAGCAAGAGTAGATGAAGAAAAGATACCCGTGAATATTCAAGAGGCCATAGGAAATCTAAAGTGGAAAGAAGCTTTGTCAGAAGAAATGAGAGCCATGTATCAAAATAATAAATGGAAGATTGTAGATTTGCCTAAGGAAAAGAAGCTAAGAGGAAGCAAATGGATATTTAGTGTTAAACATAGGTCAGAGGGTAGTGGTGAGCGATACAAGGCTCGATTGGTGGCTCAGGGTTATACACAAACATATGGGATAGATAGCGAAAAAATTTTTGCTCTAGTAGCTAAATTAAACCCCATCACGGTTATTTCATCACTTACAGCAAATCACAATTAGTCATATCATCCATTAGATGTTAATAATGCCTTTTTAAATTATGATCTAGAGGAAGAGACTTGCATGCAAATATCTTTGGGATTCACTTTAGAAAGGTATATAAATTAACTAAATCCCTATCCCTATACGGATTAAAACAATCTCCTCGAGCATGGTTTAAAAAATACGATGATACTTAGGTAAGATTAAGTTATCAACAGAGCCAGGCCAAGTATACTTAGTTTACAAAATTGAGAGCAAATGGTTTAAAATCTATCCTTATTGTGTATGTCAATGATATTATTATTACTGGAAATGATATGGTGGAAATTGAGCAGCTAAAAAGGAATATTACAAAGGAGTTTAAGACCAAAGAACTTGGAGAACTATTCCTTTTAGGAATGGAGGTGGTCAAGAATTAAAAAAGGAATTTTCATAAGGCGAAGAAAATATATGATAGACCTTTTGAAGGAGACAGGGAAATTGCGGTGTAAAACCCTCAACATACCCTTACCACAACTAGAAGAGTTATGTTGCCGGGACAATGCTCCCATAGACAAAGATTAGTACCAAAGAATAGTGGAAAATTGATATATCTTTCCCTAAACAGACCAGATTTGGCTCACTGTCTTGTCAGTCAAGCGCTGCATGCCCCACCAAGCATCATCTAGATGGTGTTAACCATATATTATGGTATCTTAAGGGAATTCCAAGAAAGGGTCTCCTTATCAAGAAAACTCAAAATCGAAGTATTGAGGATTTTGTAGATGCTAATTGGGGAGAAGAAATCTATGATTGTAAATCGACGTCCAAATACTGTACAATGGTATGGGATAACTTAGTGACTTGGAAAAGCGAGATACAACCTGTCATTGCTAAGAGTAGTGCTAAGAGTGAATATAGAGCAATTCCTTAAGGGATGCATGAGGGATCTAGCTACAAAGGCTATTAATGGATTTAGATGTATAGGTTGAAAATACACTGGTGTATAGTGTCAACAAGTCAACCTTAAATATTGTAAAAAAATCCGACTCAGCATAAGCGCATGAAACATGTTCAGTTAGATCGTCACTTTATAAAGTCAAAGATTGAAAGAGGAATCAAGCTACATCTCATAATCAAGAAGCAGACATCTTCACCAAATCTTTATCGAAGTAGCACTTTATGGAAATCCTATGCAAGTTGGGAATGATGAATATCACTTTCTCAACTTCAGGAGGAGTGTAGAAATATTAGAGAATTGTTGTAGCAAGTCAGCAGAGTTAAATAGTAGGATAGTTAAGGGTTGGTATGTTGATTATTTATTGCTACTAACCATGTTAGTCCTATCTATCAATAGGGTTCTTATGTACAACTTATTATGTGATATAATTCTATAGTATATTTTTGTCAAGTCAAAAGCTCTTGAATACTTCATCTTCAAAGGGATATATGCCCCTAGAGGGGACTGTCTTTTTTAGATTCTTCCATATGTTTATTACAAATGAATATGTAAGAAATAGATGGGTATGCGACTCCCAATTGCAAAGAAAACAACAATTATGGGAAGTAACACCCCACAGCACTAGCTTATCTCAAGCAACCAGCCTTTGATGTGTCACTATCCAAAGGAGGAACGTTGAGGAACCAATTTTTCAAACCATACGAAATTAAACCAAAGAGGCTTGACTCCTTGCCTTACATGTAAGCATAGGCTTCCTTAAGGATGAGACACTTCAATGGGTTATCCTTCCATACTAAAAGATATGGTTTACTACCAATAGGGTTGAGTCTACCAACCAATTCAGCCCTAATACTTCCCCCAAATTGACCCCTGCAGCTAATCCCAACCATCCTCATTAATGATACAATATGAATGAGCTTCCTTTAGGAGACCAAAAGAATAGGTAACCCTTTCCCCTAACCAATCTACCAAAGGACCTTTAGGATGCCATTCATCATACCATACAAATCTTGCATCCGTTTCCCACGTCTCCGTTTAAAGAGGTTTCGTGCGAGTGGTCTCAACTGCAAGATTTTCCTTCAAGACCAAAAGGCAATTAAAGGTTTCATTATCTAAAAGTTTTTCCTTTTTATTAGATTTGACCTCACACTTGAGGTTGTCCTAGCTAATGAACAAATATGCTTGAGTTGGGCAAGCCTATTCCATGAAATTACGTCAATAATGCTTAGGTTACATTCCTTCTTGGTTTTACACACAATGTTCCACTCAATCTTCATCTTAGCCTTCATTTCATCATTCCCATTCCAAAGGAAGTGGTTTATTTTTGTCGTTAGCTCCTTGAGAATACTCTTCAGAAGAATAAAAGAAAATCAATATACTTGAAAAAAGAAGAGGACACTCTTGATCAACTAGATATGACCTGCATAAGATAAAAATTTACATTTCCAATGGCTGGTGCATTTGTTGAACCTTTATACCAAGAATTGGCATGAAGATTTGTTTGGCATTGATGCAAAATGCAGCACACCAAGATATTGCACTAGAGAGGAACCTAGCTTAAAACATATGAGGTTTAGTATTTCTTCCTTCACTACATATGAAATACCACTACAGATATGACTTATCAAGGCTCGCCTTTCAAACCCAAGAGATCATAAAATTCATCTAAAGGGCTTTTAATAAGGCTGATAGATTGGACATCAGCCCTAGAGAAGATCATCACATCATCAGCAAAGCAAAGGTAGCCAAGCCTTTTAGTTACGAAACCTCTAATAGTGGGAGAATTCTTCATTTCTTCCAAACTTTCTCATAATACATGAGAAAACCTCCATCACTAGAGCAAAGAGATAAGGGAGATAGAGATGCACCCACCCACCCCACCACCAACCCCCCCCCCCCCCCGGCGCCCGAACCCCCGACCACTCACCCGTCCCCAAACAAAGGCCGTGAAAGCTAAGAAAAAAGCCCATAGATAAACCATTTATGTTGATAGAAAATCTAGCTGTAGTAATACATCGCATAGTCCATTTAGTGAATTAAGGAAGGAAATTCATAGTTTTTAAAATTTGCTCTAGCAAACACCATGGACGTTGTCATAACAGACAAGAAGTTCTTGAGCCACAAATAATGTTGTCAATGATCCTTCGGCCTTAAATGAAAGCAATTCGTTCCTTACCCACCAGGTAAAGAAGGACCTTAATCCTTTCAGCTAAGATCTTTGACATGCATATATAGATCACATTGCAGCAAGATATAGGCCTAAAATCCATTGAATTGGAAGGATTTTTCAAACTTTGGGATCAAAGAGATAGTAATTGAATTAATCGATTTCAGCAAGCTACCCCTAGAAAAATCTTTGATTGCAAAGTATGCTGCATTGTTGTTAAACTAAGGATGTTTGTTTCTATACCATTGAAATTCGTAGGCAGTTTGTGTACACTGATGTGAGTGCTCAAAGTGGATAATATGTGCAAGCAGTGTGTGTGGGTGTAGGAATGATAGCCTTTTTCTTTTTATGCATTTCAATTTACCAAACAAAAAATAAATAATTAAATGAATATGCACCTAAAGCTCACCCTGGAACGTAGTTGTGTTGAATTTGTGAACCAAAATCCAACTCCTATTGTCCGCATCTCTGGCCAGCTTGATTCATTGGGTAGAATAGAGTTTAGAAGAGTTTCCTGGCAATCAGAATGGAAGGCCCAGCATATAGCTGCAGAGTCAATGGCCAAATCCGCTGCTGAAGCCACTCGACCAAACTTTTTGAGGAAATGTATTTGTTGATATTGCACTGCCACCCAGAACCTTAAAAATAAATGTAAAATAATGAAAATGAAATTGAAAGTAGTTCTATAAAGCTAAATGAAGGCGGAAAAGGGTTCTCAGCAGCTGCAGAAAATCTATGGGCAGCATTTATCTCGAATAAATTGCAACATCAAGAAATGTTATAGGGATAAGCAAGCATAGCCTAAGAGGGTATTTTGATAATATGATGAGATTATGTCAATATATCCATCATGTATTTCCAAATGGTAACGTAAGGCAAATTGTTCCAGTCTCTTAGAGGAGGGTCACACATAATCAATAGCTAGGGTGCAGCTGCAGAAGCCCATTTGTCTGTGCAGATTGAAGCGAGCAATATTTGGCTCAAAACAATATTCTCATCAATGCTTAGAGCAGTTAAATGAAGTTATGCTGAAATTTTGGATTAAAAGGTATCAGTATGGTCATCATGTGCTTCATGGGAATACTAATGCAAAATGAGTTACTTTAATCATTCATGTAACATAGTAGTGACCAAATTTTGGGTGGAAAGGTATCAGTGTGGTCATCATGTGCTTCATAGGAATATTAATGTGAAACAAGTTGTTCTTCACACATGCACATGCACAAACACAACAACACCTAAAACCTTCACCCACCACCCTAAAAAAACACCCACCCAAATTGACCCACCTCCCCCCACCCCAAAACACACACACCCAACAAAAAAAAAAAAAAAAAAAAAAAAGGCCTTTCCTCAAGAAAATGATTGTTTGATTTTAGTTACTTAAACTTATAAAAATGTGCGAGCATTAATATAGCCATATGTTCCTAACAAATTAAGGATGAGTCACACATTTACTCCATCTAAAAGCTTAACATTACAGATATATGTGATTTATACTTGCCTTCTATTTCAACACCTGCTCCCACTTTTGGATTGACACATTGATTGAGCTTTTCAAACTAACAATATAATAAGTTAAATTGCAAAATGGGCACTCAAACTCAAGATGCAAAAACTTCCCTTTAAATGGAATGATCATGCTTGGAAAAGAAAAAATTGTATTCGTAAAAGCTCTCTCTTCATAAGCTACTTCTACATCAAGTGAAGTTTTGAGTAGAACCATATAACCAGCTATATACAGTAAACAAATAAATAGAGTAAGGGTGACAAAGAGAGAGTGATAACATTTCATGTTTTTTAATTAGGAGTTCATATGTGGTATTGGAATTTAATTGGTAGTTTGATTTACGATTGTTAGAATATCCTACAGAATGAGTGTGTTAAGAGCCAGCTAACCGGTCACCCTTGAATGCCATATTTGAGTATTGTCATTGACACAAAACGTAAGATAAAAATGAATTCTATCGTATTACAATCAGGTTACATCCCTCAAGCTTATATACAAAATTGTCTAACTCAAAAATAGTAATAAACTTCCTCAAAAAAAGGAAGACTCCTAAAAAATACACAATCCTCTTAATTATAATTCCTAAAAATCAGTAACTTAATTATAATTCCTAAAATCAGGAAATTAATTATAGTTACTAAAAATTAGGGAATTATACACAATTTTCTATAACTACATAATTTTACGCAATCTTTCCAATTAAAGCTACATAATTCCACACTCCTTCTCAAGCTAGTGAGTGGATATCTTCCATTCCAAGCTTGCCAATAATATCTTAGAACACAATGCTTGGTAGTTCTTTTGTGAGTACGCCTGCCAACTAATTCTTGGTTGAAACAAATATAGTGCATATCAAACCACTGTCTAATTTTCCTTGATAGAATGTCTATCAACTTCAATATGGTTCGTTCGATCGTATTGAACAAGGTTATGAACAATATTGATGGCCGATGTATTATCACACTACAGCCTCATGGGTCCTTCCCATTTTATCTTTAAGTCATCTTATTAGATTATCTTCAACCAGAGTAATTCACATATTCCCAATGCCATTGATCTGAACTCTGACTCTGCACTTGATCTTGCTACAACGTTCTACTTCTTACTTCTCCATATTACTAAATTCCCACCTAAGAGAGTACAATAACCAGACGTTGATCTTCTGTCAACTAAAGCCTGCATAGACTGCATTAGTATAGGCTTCTAATGTCATGCCTGATCCTGTTCCTCGCTTAAATAAAATTCCTCTTCCTGGGTAGCCTTTCAAATATTGTAGAATCCTATTTACTACTTTAAGGTGGGATTCTTTAGGATTGTGCATAAATTGGCTAACCACGCTAACTGCAAATGCTATATCTAGTCTTGTGTGTACCAAATATATCAACCTCCCAACAAGCCTTTGATAGGATCCTCTATCTACTATGGGATCTTTTGGAGCATCACATAATCCATGATTGAATTCGATCGGTGTCTCAACTAGTTTACAACCCATCTTCCCTGTATCTTTCAATAAGTTGAGTACATACTTTTGTTGGGAGATGAAAATTCCCTGCTTTTGAATGCGCTATTTTAATGCCTAGGAAGTATTTTAATTTCCCAAGTTCTTTGATGTCAAACTCCTTCAAGAGACATTGCTTCAAGTTACTCATCTCTTCTTCATCATTGCCTGTTACAATGATATCATCTACATAAACCAACAATGCTGTGACTTTTCCAAATTTGAGTGTCTTACGAATAAAGTGTGGTCTCCTTAACTTTGATTGTATCCCAGCGAGATCATCACCTTAGCAAACCTCCAAAACCAAGCTCGTGGTGATTGTTTACCAAGCTCGTGGTGATTGATTGAGCCCATAAAGAGCTTTCTTCAATTTGCACACCATTCCCCCTTAAGATTCAAATCCAGGAGGAACTTCCATATAGATTTCCTCTTCTAGATCACCATGGAGGAATGCGATCTTAACATCAAACTGTTGTAGATTCCACCCAAAATTAGCACCTAAAGACAATAGTACTCGTACTGTGTTCATTTTCGCAACAAGGGCAAATGTCTCAAGATAATCAATGCCATGGGTTTAAGTGTACCCTTTGGCTACTAATCTTGCCTTGTATCTTTCTAACCTGCCATCAGCCTTGTATTTTATTGTAAAAACCCACCTACATCCAACCAGTCTCTTCCCTCTTGACAATTCAACTAACTCCCATGTCTTGTTCCTCTAAAGGACTTCCATCTCAATATTCATAGCATCCTCCCATTTCTTGTCTCCTAATGCCTCAGTTAGATTTCTCGATGTGGGAATTGTGTGGAGATTGGTTAGGAAGGCTTTATGGTTTTGAGATAGATTTTGATAAGACATGAAGAGATACAATGGATGTTTCATGCAAGTTCTTGTCTCTTTCTTAAGTGCAATTGGTAGGTCTAGATCTTCAGCACTTGGCTTTTCATGTTCATCTATTGGTTTGGAAGTGGTTTCGGAATTTTGTGCAATGGCACGAATGGGAGATTGTGCCTGTACTAGTCGAGACAATGGTAGTTTCCTCCTAGAGTGAGCTTGCAGTGGTGGAATGTTATCTTGATTTCCCTCATTTTTCATCCTTTCAACTTATTTGGCTGACTCGATTGACTCAACTGGCACGTAAGTGGGAGAAGTGGATTCACTAGATTCCTCGAAAGATTCAAATTGTAATGAAGTGGGCTTAGAGGCAGTTGTGGCGATAGACTCGGATTGAACATCCCAAACAAAACAAGGATCAAGAAGAAACATGTCCTTTACTTTATCTTCATTCAAGAGCTCCCCCTAAAGATAAGTGTTTTTGAAAAATAATTCATCCTTGACAAAAGTAACATCTGCTGAGAAAAAAAATTTTTTAGTAGGTTGATGAAAACATTTATAACCCTTTTGTGTGGAGGAATATCTAATAAAAATACATTTAAGAGCACATGGATTCAATTTGCTCCTGTTATGAGAATGAACATGAACAAACGCAACCCACCTAAAGATTCGAGGAATAAGATTGTTTGAAGCAGAGAAGTTTGGGAAAAATTTTGTGAGAATATCAATTGGAGTTTTGAACCCCAAGACACAAGTCGGAAGCCTGTTAATAAGATGTGTTGCGGTTAATAAAGCTTCACCCCAGTATTGTGTAGGAACATTCTAGTGAAACAGCAATGCTCTATTGATCCCTAAGAGATGGCCATTCTTTCGCTCAGCCACTCCATTTTGTTGTGGAGTGGTAACACATGAGAATTCATGAACGATCCCTTTTGTCTAAAAAAATGGAGTAAGGATTTGATTGAAATAATCCTTAGCATTGTCTAATCTAAATCTCTTAATTTTTGCATCAAATTGAGTATTGATCATGTTGTAAAAATTAGGAAAAACAGTGCTCACATCAGATTTATTTTTGAAGAGGTAAAGCCACGTGACTCGAGTACAATCATCAATAAATGAAATAAACCACCTAGCACTAGAAATATTTTCAATGGTAGAAGGCCCTCAAATATTACTATGAATGAGAGAAAAAGGAATAGAAGTTTTTGTATTGCTTATTGGAAAGGAAGCACGTTTGTGCTTGGCAAGTTCACAATCATTACAATGAAAGGTGTCAAAAGCAAGACCCTTAAATAAGGAAGGAAACATCAACTTGAGCACTCTAAAAGATGGATGACCTAGACGACGATGATAAAGCCAAATTTTCTTTTTGTTTAACATTACAGTCTTGGAAAAAAAGGAAGTAGATATGGGATTTTCAACTCTTGTAACACTGCTTCGTTTTTCTAGGAAATAGAGACCATCTCTCTGATTAACACGTCCAATCGTCTTTTTCATGTCCAGTGCCTGAAAAACACGATGTGAAGGGAAAAAGGTTACACTACAATTTAAATCATTAGTTAATTTTTGAATGGAAATAAGACCTGCAAATAGTTCGGAACATGGAGGACATTTTTTAGTATAAGGTCCTTGTTTATGTAAATATCCCCTTGGCCAGCTATAGTGGTGATGGATCCATCGGCTATTGTAATCTTTCTATGGCTACAGCTGGGAGTATAAGAAATAAAATGATTGCAGGAACAGGTCATATGGCCAGTGGCTCCAGAATCAATCACCCACATGTGAGGAGAATTTATTTTTGAGACATTAGTACAAGAGGAAGAAGAAATACCTAAAAGCACCAATGAAAAAGTACATGTCGAGATTGGCATCTCAAGAGATCCCAAAAAAGCCTGTAGTTTCTCAATTTCCTCGTCGTTAAATTCAAGCAACGATTTCTTAGAATTTTCTTCACTGATCGACGAAGTACTTGCAATATATGCCTGACTTCGATCTTTCACACATTCAGCCTGCCATGAAGTTTCCAGCATTTCTCCTTGATGTGACAATGCTTCTTGCAATAGGTGCAGAATAGAGTCTCGATCAAATGGTTTGGTTGAGTCCCCTCGAGTAACTAATGAAGGAAGATTGTTTGCCACTTTCAATTTTGTGGCTCTGGTAATAGGTGCAGAAACACCTGTTCCTCGAGGTTCAAGCATAACGCTTCGACATCCTTATTCATCGCGTATAATAGAGATTGTCTCATTCAAAGATGGTAAGTCCGGTTTTCCCAAAATCTACACTCGAACAGTATCAAACTCAACATTTAATCCTACAAGAAAATCATAAATATGATTTTTCTCCACAAAACGCTTTAGAATTGCTGCATCTTCATTGTAGCGCATTTGGATGCATTGATATTGATCTATTTCTTGCCACAAACCTTGCAAGAGACTCGAATATTCACTGACAATCCGAGTCCCTTGTTTGGTTGCTGAAATTTTTGTCTTAATTCCGTATATTGTGCAGCATCATTAACCTTGGAATATGTCTATTAAACAGCTTCCCAAATCTCCCTGGCGGTTCCAAGAAACTTACATGTGTCACTAATTTATGGTAGCATCGAGTTCCATAACCATGACATCACCATGTAGTCTTGTTCATCCTACGCCGCAAATTCGAGATCGTCCTATGAAGGACCTGTGCCCATTAAATGGCTCAATTTCCCTCTACCCTTCAGGAAAGTGCGGACCAATTGTGACCATTTCAAGTAATTTTTCTCATTTAATCGATATGTAGCTTGAATGTTCTGCAAGTCTCCAGTTGCAATTGCAGCAATATTCTCGAGTGCAGGGGCACTCGTGGCCGGGTGGTGATTTCTATAGAGTGATTTGACATGATTGATTAAATGGAAAAGAAATTGATACAAACAAGGGAAAAAGGAGAGAAAAGGCTAAGACGATGAGAAGACCAGAGAAGATGGAGCTCGGTTAGATATGGCTAAAAAAAAAAAAAAATTCGGAGTTTTATCAGGAAAGAGCCAGCAGTTCTTATACCATAACACAAAACATAAGATAAAAATGAATTTCTATCGTATTACAATTAGATTACATCCCCAGGTTTATATACAAAATTGTCTAACTCAAAAATAGTAATAAACTTCCTCCAAAAAAAAAAAGAAGACTCCTAAAAATACGCAATCCTCTTAATTATATCCTAAAAATCAATAATTTAATTATAATCCCTAAAAAGCAGGAAATTAATTATAATTCCTAAAAATTAGGAAATTATACACAGTTTTCTATAACTGCATAATTTTACACAATCTTTTCAATTAAAGCTACATAATTCCACGGTCCATTGTATCATCTGGAAGAAGCTATCTAACCAAGGTCTTTTGGTCATTTTTGCATCTTATTTATGTCGTTTTCTAATAGTTTATATGTCAAGAAATAAATACAGATAAAAAACAGACATTTTTATTAACAAACAGATCCGATATAGGTTAGATACAAATAAAATATAAATGCAGATCAAACACAAATAAGATACAGATGAAAATCAGACAATCCAAACAGACCCCTAATATGGACACTATACTTAGAACACCTGTTGTGTATAAACTACAAGTAATATGGTTTCTTGCATAAGCAATAAATAATTGGAATGATGAAGCATGAGTTTTCTCCTTGTATTCTCAAAAAGCTATAGAGATAATTGAGGGGCTACATTATGATTTGTGTTGATATGGCACATTCCATGAGCATGCTAAATACATATAGATTGACAATTGAATTGCATTGATAAAATGTGAATGGTGACATGCATTCTAGATATTCTGCAAGAGATGCAACTAATAAATCCTTTCATTGAAGGACCGGTATTCTTGGTTTAGGTAAGTTGCATCACAAGGTCCAAACACTACCTAAATTCCAGCTTAACAGGGACTACAAAAAATATCATGATCATAGAACTAAACATATAGTATCACCAAGAAATTAATGTCAGGTCAAGTTGCTGGCTCCCCCTCAAATTAGTTCCCAAAACCCTTTCTTCAATTACCATCTTGCTTTTTGACAGATGGAGGCAATTGTAATGTTTAAGCACCTCTTGAATCCCAACGCTCTTGAGTCAAATGAACTTAAGCTAGATTAAATGATTAATGACATTAGGGAAGCTACGATATTACTGATACAACTTATCGTGCATAAAATATGATTTCATTTTAAAAGGGGATGTTAGTAAGACATCAATAAACTAGATGGTGCATTACAAGCTACTACAGTTTTTATTTATCATTATTATTTTTTTATTATTATTTCTTGTCTGTTTGAGAAAGTGGGCCTACATGGCACAGTTGGCTTAAAAAAACATAGGAAAAAACAGAGAGAGAGGGGGAGAGAGAGAGAAATAGCCTATTTACTCTCTAGGAGGATATCTATAAGACAAAATAGAAATAAATCAGAGAAAGAGAGAAAGGGGCAGGAAGCAATAATGTTACATAGAGAGAGAAACCCTTGATGAGCATCTTCGCTCATGTCATTCATGATTTATGAGCTCACATCTCCCACTGCACAGGGACGCACCATTCTCTTCATCTTCCCCATTTTTCTTAGAAACCCTAAACTAACACTCTCTTGCCCACATACCTACCGACCATCTTGTAAATACCCATAAAGCATCACTACCATAGCATATACCACAGATTCATCCTATGTAATCCACACCTACACCAACATAACATACATACCCGTGCACATACATCCTCATACACCCATATACATACTCCATATAAACAGTCAACTTTACATACTACCCACACATGAGAACTGCCTATAAATAGATAATGCCCGTCTCTAGCTCCCAAACTATCTCCATTGTAAATGTCACTCTGCAAAAGAAATCATTTTGCTTATTTAATTGTTTGTGTTTCTGCTCTTTTTTCCTTAATTTTCTGTTGTTGGGTTCAGTCAATTACACAAGCCTGGGTAGGGCCTATAACTAAGTTAAACTACCCATGAGTTACTCAAATTTAATTAGAGAACAATCTAACTCAAGCTTGAGCTAATTAAGTGACTAATAAGTAAAGTTGAATTTCATACTATTTAGATTGACTAGATTACAAGAATAATTGAGCTCGAGTTGAATACAAGTGTTAATCTAGTTAGGATATAAAAGTGACCATATTTATAACAACTATTTTTTTTTTTTTTTAAAGGCATGAGCATAATTGAATCAAACTCAAGCTTTCCGAGTGCCATTTTGAATTGATTGAGCTCAAGTTGATCTCCAAAATTCTAAACTAGATCAAACTCAAGCTTGGAAATAGCACTGTGCCATCTGATTTAACTTGTTTACAGCCTTACTCTAGACAACAGTGAACAAATAGTACAAACTTGTATGCATAACAAATTCAAATTACCTTTTCCCTGGAGGGTCAAGACTCTCGTAAACAGAAGCAGATTTTGAATCACTTACTTCATGGAGGAGATCAATTATCGCAAAAATTTCATTCTTCTCTTTGTCCACTAGAGCTGATAACTCACATGGCTTCTTGAGAAAATCAGCTAAGTTTTTAAGTTCAGATTTCATTGATGGAGCACCATATAGATTATTGGAAGTCTTGCTATCAGATTCCCAAGGTAAATATGTCAAGCCAATTTGAAACTGAAAAAATGATTCATTTGAACCAGAATTTCCATTCCACCCATACTCTTTGACATCAGAATTTTGTGACTTAACTCCATCAATGTAACTAGATAGGTCCATCTGTGGAAAAATGGAACAATTCCTCGAAGGAACATTGCCGCTACCATCAGCAAGAAAAAAGAGGTTTGCAGCAAGATGCTGCAGACCCCTATATGCACGTTTCCAATCACCTGAAAACAAGGAACATTATACAGGCCTCAAATGAAACTCCAACACAAGCAAAGCATGTAACCTTTGTTTGGTAGGTTGGGTTGAGGGGTGGAGGGTGGTAGGAAGTGCAGAACATTGTATAAAGAGCTAAGGCAAACAAAAACCATAATAAAGACACATACTCTCTCACCATCTCTCTTTTTTCTCAAAGACATAACACAAACACGAGCATAGCATTTTTTAGCAATCATTAAGAACATATACATTATCTAGATGAGAACACTTCTATTAAACATATGGATTGTTGCCTTTATAGGATATAGCTTTGTAGGGATAGCAGTATTTAGAATTTATTGCACTACAATATAGTTACACAGTTTGCTTGAACTGAAGTCGATCATACTAAAACATTATGTTCAACTTGGTATTATCATAACAGCCATTTTGAAAGGGAAAAAGAATAGTATATGTATATATATATATATATATATATATGTATATTCAAGTCAAACTCAAAAGTACTTAGTTGCTGCAGAAACCAACATAGCCCCTTGAATGTGAAATTATTTATCTAAAAATCCATATTCTGAAGAATATTTTGAATTCAACTTCTGCAAAATTCCATCAAAAAAATAAAAAGTACAAAAACCTTTGCAAAATCCCATAACTCACTGCAAAAACCTTATTTAAAATATGATCATGATGATCAAACAACGCAGTTCCTAAATTTAATCAACTTTCAGCTTATAGGGAAAAATTTGGAAGCCCATTGAAAAAAGCAAGGATTACTAGCAAGCTTCATTGCCTTTGAATGGGTAGTAGACAGAGACAGAAGTTGTGCGATAAGCAATGCAGTGGAGTGCTTTGATTTACATGGATTGCACCAAATATAGTTTCAACTCTTACAAGGAATGCAAATGGCCGAGAACTAATCAGGTATTTATAATTTTTCAGTTTGTGTGATCAAAAGGAATGACCAGTGAAGGAGAAGATGAAAAATTATTACGAGACATGCCTGTAAAAGAAATTTTCTCATCAGAACCCACGTATATTCAGTAACAAGGCTTGACACATCATCTTTTTCCAATGAAAAACAATTTGAAGAAGATTGAGGTTCCTCCTTTTTGTTAAAATTAATGAGAAAGACAATCATATAGACCAAAACAATGATATCCTAAGAAGTACCAAAATTAAATGTTGCCCTTATCAATGAGAAAAAGAAGTATAGGTCTCTAGAAGTTCTAATACAGATATAAAGAACTGAACTCTATCCATACAGCCACAAATCTCAAACTACTCATTTTTACTACGATCAAGTATTTGGCTTCAGGATTGTCAAAAAAAGGATTGGCTTCTGCTTTATTCAGAATTCAGGCTATTCAGCATAAGGGGAATTAAAATGTGTCCCCCCACCAAAAAAAAAAAAAAAGAGCATAAGGATGATTCAAATGCAGAAACACTTTTTATCCATTTTTTTCTTTAACCCAAAAATTGAAAGAGGGGAGGGGGTTGACATAGTATTAAAGTAAAACAAACAAAAATTAACAGATGTTTATCTATTATGAAATAACAAGATCAATATGTGTGCTTGAAGCTTTAGGCAAGAAAGGGATAAAGTAAGTAATTCACCTTTTTAACAGAATGAACTTCCATGTAAGCAGAAACTTTGCAAAAGCAAATGTACTTAGGTATTTGGATAATTACCTAAATATATATTTGAAAGGAGCGACTTGGGATGGTATACTGGCAGAGGTCCATTTAACTCCTCCACCACTTCAATCATGTCCCAATAGTAATGTACAACTGGCAAACCAGTTTTCAGCCGAGCCCTTTCTGCAGGCAAATTATTGATAACAGGATCAGAGGAGATATTAAGATATACAGTGGTTGTAGAAATATGCTTGTTATTGGCTCCAACAGAGACTTCTTTGGAATTATAGATGTGCCCAGCAGAAATAATAGAAGTTATTTCCTCATTTCTCCTCCCCAAACAGTTCAGATAAGTCCGTTCATCTATGCTATCCTGATTTCCAACATCTGCAAGGAACAACCACTGGCTATAGACACCAATATAATCCTCATGTATAGCCATTGCTGTAGCCCTAGGCCCCCAGATTAAGTCAAATACAGGAGCAGAGATGTGAGCACATGCAATGCAACACCAAACAGAAGCAGACTTCCCAGATTTGCTCAACGTCTGTCCATCAACACGTCTCTGAGCATAAACATGCAGTTCATCTTTAATGCAAACTCCAAGTAAATGTTGGCCATTGCCCAAAGACAGCCATTTTATCATAGCAATATCCCCCTTGAGTGAAACCGTGTCTACTAGAAGAAAGCATCCTGTTCCTACAACATTAACAGTCTCCCATATCTGAAGGGTAGATTCAGTATTATTGTTTCCTGAGGTGCACATAGTTGCAATCTTCTGTCCATGATCAGCCATGGATATTCTACAAATGGGCCCTTGATTTGTAGAGAGCAAACCAACAAGCTCCCATTTTATAGGATCAGAGGATACTTCTGCACGCTCACTTCTCCACAATTTCAAGGTACCATCAATGCTGCCTGTTACCAGAACATATGAGGGGTAGTTGCTGGGCACATCAGAAGCACAAGGCTGGTCTTTTTGTGTAAATGGAAATAATCCACCTGGTTGAACAACAGAAAAACTTGTAACCTGATCATGGTCGTAAGGATGTGGAAACCGTGAAGAGCAAGGGATAGCAAAAACATGGTATCTTTTGCCAACAGAAACACTTTCAAACTGCCATAAACTGCTATTGGCAGCAGATGTGGTTCCAGATTCACATTCATTGTAGCTTCTAGATAATTCACAGGAATGCATCACAATCTCCCAGGATAAAGCACGAAACCCCATCATCCACACACCCAAAAGCAAAAAACTGATGGAATTAAGGGTAGCATTGCAACTGGAATACAAAGGAATGGAGTAAATATTTGAGGGTCCATGATCCAGAGAATCCTGGCCATAAAAGGGGACCGTGCAAAGTTTTTGACATTCTACCTTTAGAGTTTCTGCTTTAGAAATCTTGACAACGAAGCAATCAACACCATCAACATGTCCCAGCATAAGTACCCAGTCATCATTCATCGCATAAGGTGCCCAAGTCAGGCTTGTATATTTGCAGGCTGAAGCACGAGTTTCAACCTTACAAGAGAGTTTCCACATTGGGCTCAATGTAGGGAGGCCAGACACTGCATTTGAAGTGGTTGAAGATAGCCAAAATAGAAGTATACCATCAGAATCCAAGGAAGCAGCCAATCCGTATGCATGGTGGTATGGATGCAGGGCAAAGTGCAAAATTTTAGCAGAATGACCATCTGTACTAAGAACGCTGCTGAGGGAAGCTGTTAAAGACCTTTCTGCCAGGATTGTACCATTACAGGTGAGCATCTGAGGGTATAAGCATGACCAAGTAAATTTGCAAAATGAAAAATGAAGAAATAAGCACAAGTCAGGTGGAGCTGAAGAGTTATTCCTAGATATATAAACTTTTCTTTGAGGCACTTGATCTTCTTCCAATTGAACACCCTGAAGTTCCTTTGTCTTCCACAACATGACCCGAGGGTACCTTAATGGGGAAAATTCATCAAGGCAGTGGATAGCCCAAAAGGTGATCTTCCTTTCAGTACCAAATCCAATAATCCACTCGCAGTGGCCAGTTTTTTCCTGCGCATTATCATCAGCGGAAAATATCTCCATAGCTCCTTCAGGGTACTTGAATAGGCCTGTGATTTCAGTTGCCCACATCACATATAAATCTTTGCTAAAATCCTTATCTGTGTCGATTAGGGCAACCACACAGAAGGAGTGAGGCATGACCTTGGTCTCTGATTTCCTGCCCCGACCATGATCAATCTCAGCCCATAGCCTAACAGCCCCATCTAAGGAGCTTGTTAGGAGAACGTGCCTTTTCCTTTGAAGAGGTCTTCCTGCTGAGGGTCTCCACTGGATACTAAGGATTGGGCAGGGATGACGAAGCTCAGCTATTGCACATTCGAGTTTTCCATCGTGCTGCCACACATAAACAGAATTCCCTGGCGTTGAAGAAGTGGATGCCGTTGCAGAAGGTTCATCCAAAGACCAGGATGCAGAGACCAGATTCTGAGAGTGCTTTGGTTTAAACTTACAAGCAACTTCCCAGGACGTATCCCCGCGTTTCCAGAGAACAATTTCATCTCCAGCAGAGAGTATCCCATCATTAGAGGCGGTCCAGTGGAGCGCCTCCACTGTAGAAGAGTGGAGCAGCACCGCATTCTGGCTCCAACAAAAAGAACCTGATGAGTGACCACAGAAACACACTGCTTTCAACAAAGCCTGCATCATAAGTTCATGGTAACATCTCACCTCATATAATATCATAGCATAGCATATCACGGTATGTACCATATAGTATAGATAGTCTAAGAAGAGCATATTGTATAATCAGGCAGACGCCGTTCCATGGTCCGTGCGTTGAGACACCAAGACTTATAATAAGATTAAATATGAACTCATTTATTTAGTCATTCCAACACTAAATATAGTCCAATTGACAAAATAAAAATCCAATCTACATAGTAGTCAGGATACGAAAGGTATGATCGGAAATGCCGAAAAAGAAAAAGAATATTAGGAGGATTACCGAGCGATGGAGATGAGAAAGGGGAAAAGATGAAAACGCAATCGGCGGAAGCGGCAGCGACGTGTCCGTTGGAAGAGCATGAAACGGCGGCAATTGGATGGGGGAGCTCGAATACCTGACGAAAGAGAGGTCCGATGGAGGACTCGTCCTTGGATAGAGGAGAAGGGAGGTGAGAGATGATGAGGAGAGAGGAGGCGCCGTAAGCAACCCAGGCGTGGCCGCAGAATTCGGGCATCCAGTCGATGGTGGGGTTGGTGGATCCGGATCCAGATATGGATGGAGCTGGAGGTATGTAATCGGTTCTCAATAGAGTGAGAGGGAGATGATCGAGTGCCGTTGCCATGGCTATCGTAACATGAAAATCAATCAATCAATCTTTTAGCTCTTAGCCTCCACCGGCTGGGTTTTGCATGGATGTACCGTTGTTATTAGGTTTTGTAGGGATCTACTTATTTTAAAAAATAAATCTGAAAATTCCTTATTTAGAAAGATAATCCGTAAATACTCAAACAAAAACTCATTTGTGGAATGCGTACAAATATCCATGCTATTAATGCACCTCCTAAATGTGCTCGAATTTTTAACCTTGACAAGCTACATAACACATTTAGGGAATGTGCTCTTTTTTTTTTTACAAAATCTTTTGGATACATTCTGTATATGCGTTCGACTATTTCCTATCCACTCGCAGCCCGACCCACTCCATCTCTTCTCTGCTGCACGCATTCGTCTCCTCTGTCGAATGCTGCAACATTCATCAGCATTTCCTATTTTCTTTTAAAATAATGGACACATTCACTGAATGTATCCGAACTCATCCCTCTCTGACCCGAAACAAAAACCATTCACGTCATTTTGCTACTTACTCAAACACCAAAAAACGCAACTCCCTTCCTTTCTTGCCACTTATGCATCCAAAAACGCACTCCTTGCTCTCGCTCGATCTAAGAAAATTCTAAGGTGTTTTTTTGTGAAATCATGCACACCCATTTGTTCCACGCGTCGATAAAATCATCTTAAGGTAAAACTCAAAATCAATTTCTCATATTTATCAGTTAAATTAGTTAGTTTTTTAATTTTTTTAATATGAAAACCCTAGAAATGAATGTAGCGAAGATTGGCATATTTAGCTCAAAATGCATGGTATGTGGTGTTGATTTAAGTTTGTTAAGTTGTATTTGTCACGCCTCAAAAAGGAGGCTAATACGATTAATCTAAAGTTATCATACCATGTGTGCACCTATAATATGAGATCCGTCTTGTGAACCATAGTGTACAAGACTCTGCCTATTTGTTAATATCTATTATTTAAATGATGTATTTATATATAATAATATTACCGGAATTCAACTATGAAATCCGATTTCCCACTTCTAACCCAATATCACAGAGAATCGGTATTCCCTACCAAATGGTGAAAAATGCGATTACAAACCTACAACATACAAATCTCAATTGTTTACACAATTCATCTAATCTGCACACTAAGTTTAGTATAACTTATATTTCTATCTTCAATAAAATCTGTTAGAAAAGCTCTCTTCACACATTCTTAACTCAATCTCAATTAGTATTAATCCTGCATAAAAACTATTGGGGGGTGAGCGAAACCACATTGAGTTCATTCCTCACTACTATCGGTCACGCAAGTTATCAAGTATTAATTAAACATTCATGCAATTCTATCTACATGCGATATCAATTCATACATGATGAATGTAAACAGCACATCTATGGGAGTTTTGAGTCATAAATGATGTAGATTTACACTGTCTACATATCGGTTGTCTCCATATTCATTTTACATGGGACAACTTGTTTTATTCTTAACGAGATTTCCTGATGGTTGTGTCCATCCGGACTTAACCAATGATTATATGTCATTGGTAAAAGGCAATATTTCCCAATGTGTTCACGTGATTTACGCTGGTTAATATTGATTAATATTTAAATTTGTCCATTAGCAATTAATGGCGAATCAAACTATCCATCACCTATCCATGGTGAATCAGGTAAGTAGACCCCTAATCAGGCAACATCTACCGCCTCTTGATAAGTGGACCCCCATTTAGGCAACGTCCACTATCAAAACACTACATGGAAATGTCCTACATATATTTATAAACTCTTTTGGAAAAACTTGTTTAAATAAGAGAGCGACTTGAGATTTTCCAAGTCATGATCTTTTGAAAATATATTTCAAAAATCCATTTGATTGCAAATTCGGGACATTACCTACAAGAGGTTTCAAACACGTACGACGAGTATATCTGATTTGTTTAGCTGAGTGATTAAACTTGTTTATTTATTCAGGCAATCATACGGATGATAACATTCCCATCAATCATTCATTCATTAACAAGCAATACAACCAATCATAACAACAAACAATAGTAAACACAAACAAATAGTAGATCATCAGAAATCTCTCACCTGAGCTTTCTTGTTTACTTGATATGTCCTTGGAAAGTACTTGGAGGTTGAGAACGTGGCTCAATATCTCCTATGAAATAAAATAACAATTGTTCATTATAGTATTTATGCTTTTGTAATACGTTCTAAAATTGGTTTGTACTATTTTTAGTCTTATTTTCTCATTTTAACCTAATTTGATTTATGGAATATTTTAAGTCCTATTTTGCTTAATAATTTTATTATTAAGGTTTTATTATTTATGTCGTCCTTTAGTAAGTCTATTCTAAGATAGTTGGTATCTACTACTTATTATTTATTTTCATTTTGCTTGTTTTGATCTTAATTGACATCTATATTTTATTTAGGGTGTTTTCTTTATTCTAAATTTATTTAAGTTTCTCTTTAGTTAGTGCCCCTATTGATAGTGATTTTTATCATTTTCTTTGTTTGTCAACCTTATTTGTTAATTGAAATATTTATTTATATAGTTACATTTAGTAGTTGGCTTTTTAATTATTTTTCTAACATATTCATGGTTTTCTAAAGTTTGAATATTTTTACTAAACTTAAATTTTATTTCATCTAGTAATTATAAAGTTTGTGTTTAATAATTAAGTATTTTATTATTATCATCATTAATATTTGTATATTGTTTGTTAGTTTATTTACTTTATGGTAACTAATACTTATTTTGTAACATTAGTTTCATCATGTTTCTTTTGATTTTATTTCAAGTTATTATCTACTATTTTTAGGAATCATATTATTCGTAATTTTAAGTTATTATAATTTTCCATTCTTATATATCTATGAAATAGTTATTGGACAATTATCATAATCTAATTATTTTGTTTAATTAGCCAAAATGTATTTTAGTTGTAAATGGTTATTAAAATATAGCACTTAACAAATATTTAAACTTGTTAGTCTTAAAATTATTTATATATTTATTTTATTTATTAATATTATTATTATTATTATTTGTTCAAACAAACAGACTTTGTCTTTAGAAGAAATTTGCACATACGTTGGCGCCAACACCACTGGCATTGGTTCTTGAATTGCCTGTGTTGGTGTAATTTTTACATGTTTTAGCTCCAGAGAACGTTGGCTTCGAAAGCTGCCAAAGTTACAACGTATGCCGGCACCAACGCTGTGGGCATTGATTCTTGAATTGTCAGTGTACATGTAAAATTTTATGTAACTCTTCGTTTATTGAACACTGGCTCAAGGTCGCCAGTTTATACACATATGCCACCGGTGTATAAATTTGCGTTACAGGCGTTCATTCAATTTAAGTGTTTTAAAAAATTACATACTTTTGTTCTAGTGAAGGTCGGCTCAAAGTCGTCAGCCTATCCAAGTACGTTGCCGGTCTACTGGTTTAAGCCACCGGTACAGGCACTGTTCATCGTCTTCTTCGTTTTTCCTCTATTTGAAATTAAATTTTCTTATATTTTATATATATTATACTTATGTTTTAGCTACTTCTAAGTGTTATTCTATATTCCACATGTATTATACGTGATGTATCAATACATATAACGTCCTATAATCATCATGCTTTATGATTTCCTAGCTTTTATTTATCATAACACATATATGGAGTTTTAGGATGAGATATTACCTTATTTCGGCGATTGTGATGATATTATACCTCTTCTCTTGGTTTGATCCGATCCTAGGATTCATATGACATTAGTTAAACCAATGTTTTGTGTGATTACTAGGTAAAAACAAACTTAACTTACCTTTGTTTCTTAATCCTTCTCCTAAGCTTGTACTTTTTTTTTTTTGAGCTATTTCAATGGTTGTGCTTGGATATGTTTTGAGTGGGTTTTGATTGTTGCTTTGTGCACAAAATTTAACTATTGTGTTTGTGTTGTTATTGGCTAGTAAAGGGTCATTAAGGTGTCTTGTATATATATAAAAGGAGGAAGGTTGCAACTTCTCTTTTCCAGCCAAAAAGGAGAAGAGATCCCATCGAAAAATCAACTTGGATTTACATGATTTCTCATGCATTTAGTATGCTGCTTAGCTGTCTCATTTTGATTGGTTTTAAGGCTTGTTTACTTGACTTTTATTGCTTCAATCTGCTCCAAATTCAGCTGCCGCAATTTTGAGGTTCTTTCCACCGAAAATGCTACACAATTTATGTCTTATATGTACATATATTAATATAATATTATTTAATTAATTGATTACCTTAGCTTTTAAGATAATTTATTAAGCTAAATAGGTATATTTATATAAGTTATTTAGGAGTTCTGGCTCCACAATTTATCTAAAGTTTGTACAAATTTTATAGGTTGTTATTGAGTTCAATTTTGAGTTTACAGTTTACATGATTTAGATTTTGTAGGTTCGGTAAGCTAAATTAGGATTTTGGTTCCTATAGGTTTAGAATTTTCTAACTAGAATAATGATGTAATCCAAATATTTTTTTGAAGTCCAAATTATTAGTTATGGATCTGTTTTTATTTCTATCGTGTATTCATGATACTAGCGGTTCATATTTTGGTTATTATTTTATAATTAATAGGCTCTATAAAAAAGTTATCTTTTATTAATTTTGAAATGTAGAGCTACTTTTTAACTATATCTTGAGTTTTTGCTCAAGATACGAAATCTTGTCTTTGGTATCTATTACGGTCAAAGAATTCTTTATTTGTGTTTTTAAGTTATAAATGAGTCTATTATTATTCATAGATTTATTATAGAGTGTTTATTTGGTCATATGTTTAATATCTATTTTACATTTATTATTTTGTTTATTTTACTAGTTACAAAGATACTCATGTTACAATAGTTAAATTAGAATTTTATTCTCTATAAATTCAAAATATTCTAACTAAAGTATTGGTATAATTCAAATATTTAATTAATGTTTAGATTCTTTATTATTGATCGATTTTTGATCTCCTTGCGTATTTTGTAATCCTAATGATTTGGCTTTAATTATCTTTTTATAAATAATATATTCTAGAAATTAATCATCTTTGGTTGAAATTTTTGAGATCAACTACAATTATTGGTTGAATTATTGATTTTTCACATAATATTATCTTTTACTGTTTATGAATTACTTATCTTATCTATTAATAATAAATTTTTCTAATGTTATTTTATGTTTTTATAATGTTAAAGGTAATTTAATAATCATTCTATTATTATTAAATCTTATTTTTCTAAGTATTGAACTTAAGGAAACTAATTTTAAATTTTATAGTAACGATCAGTTTATCATCGATTATTATTTGTTTATAATTTAATAATTTTAATTTGCGAAAATTGGGAGTGATTTCTGTGACTTTTTATTATAGTTTTTCATAATTCTACATTATATTTTTAATAATTATTATAATCATGTTATGTAAATAATTCTACATTATATTTTTAAATAATTATTATAATCAGGTTATATAAAATTAGGGTGATTACAGTATTGTGATGATTTTAGAAGCTTACATGTGTTGAAGTGTTGATTTTCACAAATGCTTGATAAGTGTTCGATAAAATGTCTATATAGGATTTACTATGGGGATTTTGTTCAATTCATTGTGTATGCTCATGGGAATGTTGTGATTGGAAAATACGATCCAGAGTATAACCGAGCTCCGATTAAGAAGGTCTGGATGAAAACTGATGCTGACTTCAATAATTTTTTGAGGAAGATATGTGGTAGTATCGGGTAGATCCAATTATGGCAATTGTCCAAATAGTCCATAGACACCCTCATTTTATGCCAAAATGGCTATTATTCATGCTGCTTCTTATTGTAGATGATAAGGGTGTTGAAGACTTGATTGACCAAGCTAAGAAACTTGTTCAGGCCTATTGCAAGAGTCGTATGTGCAAGTACAATGACAATGTAGTGTTTAGACCGGGTTTATGCCATCTCAATTGGATCAAGTTGAGGTTCCGAATATTCTGTCTTTACCCCATCAATGGGGTCAATGTGTGTTACCAAACTCCACAATGGCAAGTTATGGTCCATCATTCCCCTATGAACTTTGAAGAGTATGAGCCAACCCATATCGAAGAAGGAATGATGGAACTTGAAAGGAGAATTGAACAAGAAGTTACGCCAATTCTAAATCCATGGATGATAATTGGGATAGTTAGTATTATGTGGATGAGAATGGAGATGCAATAGAGGATGAACAAAGTGACGGTGAAGATAATGATACTCCCAAACAAATCAATGAGCATCATGCCGATGTTGTGACTGTGATGACATCACAACAATCATCCAGTTTAAGAGAAAGTCCTTCGAGTAATGATGTCTCTGAGGGTGACATTAGGGATAAGGTATCCTTTTTCAATATCGGCAGTAGTGATAGATATATAACACTTGAGGAAAACTTAAGTATAATGAGCAAGAACATATCAAACTCAAATGATCTCAACAAAGGTATAATGTTTAATGCAAAAGCAGATCCTATTAACCATGTGAAAAAATTTCATGTGAAGCAACACTATAACTTTAGGTATGGTCAGCATATTGTATGAAACGAGATGAGGGGTATAAATGGAAACTGCGTGCTTGTAAGAAGAAGCTTGAGGGCCTCCTCGTCATCACCAGATTGGAAAGGACCTTACACATGTCTTAACCCTATGATTGGGCAAGACCATTCTCAAATAGATTTTAATGTCCCAGTGAGAGAGTTCTTGACAATGGTTAAGGATGACGTAGATGTGAAAACGAGAGCACTATAGGGGCATGCACAGGACCTATTTGGATACCAGATATCACAACGAAGAGTATGGGAAGGGAAGAGGAGAGCAATTGCCATGGTATATGAATACTGGAGCAAAGCATACAATGAGCTCCCAAAATTCTTATATACAATGAAAGCCAGCAATCCTGGGACATAAGTTGAGTGGGGATGGATAAGATCCGTTGAGCCTGGTAAATCAATCATGAAGTGGTTATTCTCAACATTTGGCCCTTATGGAAGCATTCAAGTACTATCGACCTATCGTACATATGGATGGAACATTTCTTTATGGAAAGTACAAACACATGCTATTAGTTACATGTGGGGTAGATAGCGACAATAGGATTATTCCCTTGGCTTTTTGTTTAGCTCCGACAGAATCAATGGAATCATGGAGCTGGGTCCTAGTAATTGAAGCGACATGTCATTGGCCACCTTGGTGAGGAGACGATATGCTTGATATCAGATAGGGAAGCAGGACTTATCTCAACATACAAAGAGCAATCGAATGGGTGGTTGCCTCCATTTGTTGTTCAAAGGTTTTGTGTTCGACATGTTGCCAGTAATTTCAACAAAGTATATAAGAATGTGAGGATGCGAAATTTGGTTACATATGTTGCCTCTCAAGCACAACCGTGAAAGTTTGAGAAATTCATGGACCTGGTTAAGGACATTAATGAAGAAGCCATTGAATGGTTTAACAAGACTGAGTCAGATGGATCATTCATGTTGCCTAAAGAACAATGGACATTGGCACATGATGGCAACTACTGTTTCAGTTACATGACTACAAACATGGTAGAGGCTTACAATTTTGTCATCTAAGGTGCGAGAGGCCTTCTTGTGATAGCTCTTGTTAAGAAAATTTTCTACAATTTTGTAAAGCTTTAGGAGAAAAGAATGGTAGAAAGCTATTGATGCTATAAAAGCTAATCATGTGTTCATTACATATACTCGAGAGAAGTTGGAGGTTTGGGGCCAACGTTCTACCAACCACAGGTCACTAGTTTCCATAGGAATATTGGTTTGCTCGAAGTACGAATTGGGCTACATCATGTAGTTTGTGGTTTGAAGGGTGGAGGTCGAATGAGGAAGGTTGACTTGGGAAAACAAACTTGTGTATGCAACAAATGGCAAATCTACAGGATACCATGTTCACACGCTATAGCTGCTGCAACTCATATGAGATTAGATACAACAACCTTAATGGGGACATGGTATAAATGGATGAAGTAAACTCGATGCTTGGAGCTCACTTCCATCCTATTGGGAATGAGTTGAAGTAGCCTGCATCAGCCAACTTCCCTTATTTTGTACTTGATCGTACTATGACTCATGCGAAGAGTAAACCACGAGCATGCTGATTTCAGATGGAGATGGACATTAAAGGCCGTCCGGATACGGTCACCCGTAGTGTTTGTCACAACTAAGGTCACAATAGAAGACGATGCCCCAATATAAACCAACAGGGTTAAGATCATGACCTGATTTTCATTTGTTACTTATTGTAAGTTGTGATGCATGATTAAATGTAATTTTCTATCATTTATTACCTCTCATATACAGGATAGATGGAGCCAGGTCCAATTGATCCATCCATGCTGACAAAGCAGGGGACACATTGATCTGAGGATGTGTAGATTGCTGAGGTATAATGCTGTTGTTCATTTCAATGTATGTATTTTATGAAATCCAGTAACAGTTGTATTGTTTGCACTTGCAAGCAAACGCTGACCCTATGATTTCATCTCAGATATTGACTGTTAGATGCCGAGAGATGACTCCTATTGTCACGCCCCGAGGGTACCCTAGTAGAAGTAGACAAGTCATACTTGAATACTATCACTAGATTACCTTCGAAGAGCGACATGTTTTTCAAAATAACATGATCTTTTAGTTGCTTTGATAAGAAGGATAAATACATGCAAGATATAAATTAATAAATAACTGTCATCTTAATTAGAGGGTATCATAATTATTACAAACCATGTAATCTTTTTATAATTCTTTACATACATAATTGATAAGATAATACTAGCTAATCTATTCTAAGAAAATATAAACCGTTAATCCTAAATAAAACCATAGGCTTCCAGCTCTTAAGCTCTTACTGAAACCATATTTCTGGAAGTAACTAACCAAGGTCGAAGCGTAAACCAGAAAAGACTGTGGGAGTGTGAGCGAAACCACGGCTTAGTGAATAACCAGACATATTACATATCAAGTAAGTTATTAACAAATCATATGTGATGCACTCAAACATATGCTTTGATACAAGCTTGGATGATCTAGAATCCAAATAGAAAACAGATTTATGCCCTCATTTTAAGGTTGAAGAACATTTATTTTATGACCCACCTACCTAGAAGATACTAAGTTTACATAACTGTTTTAACTGACCATTTCCTGTATTAATCCTTAGAAACTCCCTTAGTATTAATCATTATAAAGCGATACTACGGGCGGCGTTCTTCGTTGCCACTTAGTTCTCGTAAAACCGGCGGAACAAAGAAAACCTTGGAAAAACCAACACTTTCGAAACACCAAGCATTAACAAGAACCCAAATATTAATACGTAGCAGGCTGTTACTTGTTTATATAAGCAATAATGCAGTATGTGCGATGTATCATCAGGTTATTTAATAAGCCAATAATTCTTATTCAGCTTCATGGTGGTCATACATTATACACAATAATCATCATACTAATTCACATCATCATACAATTGTATTATCACTTTTGCAATGATAGATTAACAATCATACAATTAGATTACAACACATTTCAATCAAAACATTCATATTATTATCTTTGCATTACATATTCAGCTAATTACAAACACAAACAATAATCTGCCGAAAGGTCCTCTATGATATCAAAGTCACCTATTGAGATGAATAAAATGTTCATCAATAAAACATAGATTATATAACTAAACTTTTATAAGTGTCTAGTGTCCTAAATTGATATTTGACTCGGTTTCTATTAGTTATTTTGGTCCGTTAATGGTCTTACAATAACAATTATTATTTAACATTTATTTTCATTTTGCTTGTCTTGACCTGGTTGGATATTTATATATATTTATCTGGTATTTAAGAAATTGATATTTAATAAGCTTATATCTTCATAGTTATTATTACTATTTTTATATTATTCTGTAACTGACCCATTATAATAACTTATTTCCATTTACTATTGTTTAGTGTCGTCGTGTTCTCTTAATCTACTTCATACAATTATTTTGTCATTTTTTTAGAAGTCATATTAATCATAAATTTAGTTTGTTTCAATTTCCATTCTTATCTATTTATCTATATGAAATCATTGTTTAAAAAATATATTTACTTATAATACTTAATATTTCCCTATAGTTTTTTAGGTTTTAGAAGTTATCAAATATTAAACATATTATTATTCTAAGTATTTGTATTTATTTATCTACTTAGTAAATTATGTTTTGACACATATATATATAGTATATGTTTATTATTATTATTATTATTATTATTATTATTATTATTATTATTATTATTATTATTATTATTATTATTATTATTATTATATATAAATTAAGTGTGGTTTTGGTTGGTGTTTTGGTGGCCTTTGTAAGGATGAATTTCTGCTATTGTTCGAAAGGTTTGTTGGTTTTGTTTCGATGTAAATTAAGTGGCTTGTTCCTTTGTCAAATAGACCCACATACATAAAGGAAATGAGGAAGACAACAACTGTCATTGTTCAGTCAAAGAGGTGATGTTTGTTCCATTGAAAAGTTACAATAATTCTCCCTACAATTATTCAAGAGTTTTATCCCCAAAATTTTATATATAAATCTACAATTTTTCTAGGTTGTTATTAAGTTCAACTTTGGGTTTAAAGTTTACGTGATAAATTATTTTTAGAATTTAATCTCCCGCAATTAAGGTTTTAAAAGCTTAATAGATCAATTTTTATTCTAGGCTCTAATAGCTTAAGAATTTACTAACTAGAATATTAGTATAATCCAAATATTTATTTGGAGTCTATATTAAGTGTTATACATCTGTTTATATTTTTATTGTGTATTTATAATCGTAACAATTCATTCATAAATTATCATTTTCTAACTATAAATATATTTGATTGTTTACTCTTTATCGTATTTGTAATCATAACTAAATTATTCTTACATCTTGAGTTTTTGATACCTGCTATGAAATCTTAATAGTAGTATTTAATACTATCTAAGAATCTTTGTTTTGAGGTTTAAAACTATATATAGGCTTATTACTACCTATAGTTCTATTATAAAGTCTTTGTTGAGTTCAATAATAACAATCCATTTTCTATATTTGTATATTTCTACTTATATGAAAAATCTTGGGGTTTACACCTACGCGTCCTGATCTTAGGATAGTACCATACCTACAGCAGGCTAGATTCTATGGAGCTAATTGTCTGCCATTCATACAGCTTGGCTGGCACTTCATTATAGCAATTGCGGAGCATTGGAGACCAGAGACACATACTTTCCACATGTCGACAGGAGAGATGATAAAAACTTTACAGGATATGGAGGTCTAGTTAGGCTTCTGTCTGGACGGTCTTGCATTGATAGGGAGCAGCAATCTAATTATTCCTACGCTATGTCAAAACCTATTGGGAGTTATACGAGGGAAGACAAACTTAAAGGGAGGGCAAATTTACCTTAATTGGATTGCCCACCAGTTTGATGAAATATCTGAAAATACAGATGAGGAAGTACTCATTAGACACACACGAGCATATATACTTCAGTTGATTGGGAGTTTCCTTTTTGCTGACAAATCAAGGAACCTTGTGCACTCCATGTTCCTCGGTGTGTTAGGAAATCTGAATGCCGTAGGGCAATATGCGTAGGGGAGTGCATGTTTGGCTTTGTTGTAAAGGAAACTATGTTGTGCGGCTACATCGGGTGCCCATGGGTTAGTAAGTGCGACCATATTACTGCAAGTGTGGAGTTGGGATAGATTCCCCATATGTGCTCATCGTAATAGGTACGGTATGATGGTACTTGCGGGTCAGCCCCTAGCTTGGAGATGGCATATGCGTAGGAACACCACATACCATTCTACACGTGAGGTCACCGCATATCGACTGGCCTTGGATCGGCTTCCGTGGGGTATGCACAACACATGAAACATTTCAGTAAATACTTTTTACATTTATTCCTAACTCTTCCCAGATAGAGTGGCACGACGGTTTGGAGGCTTTCAACATATCCCGACTAGTGTTAACATATATGAAGCTCTCCATGACATTAACCTACGAGGTAGGTCATATGCAAATTGGCAACAGCTTCACATGACTTATGTTGCTTTGTAGCAGTATCACCATGCAAACCTTGCTGTGATTAAAGAGGGACCCTAGGTGGATGCAAAATACTTGAACCGGTATTCACGTATCACTTGTAGATACATCTCCCACATCGGTGCATTGATTGGACATATGGCAAGATCCCAAATATTACTTTGACTATAATCCTATAGCACATTCTCTAAAAGTACTGACTTTTTCAATTTTCCAGATCTGCACAATGGGAGAGATCAGTTGATCAAATAGTTTCCACCAGTGGATGGACATCAAGGAAAGAAAGCTCAGACACCTTACGTAGATGAAGGAGCTGAAGTAAATGTTGAACCACAGCATCCACGACGCCAAAGGACAAACATGGCTCATTGAGGGCATCGAATCACGTCCTCCATACCCACCCTTCAACAATACCATGTGCATGCATCATTTCATGATGTCCCTTCAGCTAGCACATTTCTAGGTGAGAGCACATTTCCAGGTGGTAGCTCGTACCTGAGTAATATATATCATACCTGAGTGGCAGCTCATATCCAATTAATGTCATGGGTGGTTCAATCTATGATCCTATTGCATTTGTTACTCCTTTCTTCAACCATGATCTATATGAGTTAGCTACTACTCCTCCAGTACCACATAGAGAGCGTAGTATCCATATTTCAAATGAGCCCGATTTAGAAGAAGGGGTAATATAGCTGACCCAGCAGTTATTTACATGATGTTATAGTCCAGTAGCCCCTAGAGATTTTGAAGAAGCTTTTGGTGAAGGAAGTGAGCAAAGGGGTGATCGTCAACAAAGAGGCCAGGAGAAAGAGTCCGTGTTTAGGAGATTTGGAAAAACCTTCATCGGACAACTGAAGAAAAATTAGCTAGATTACACTTGTTGTTATTATTATCTCTATTACTGTATCTGAGATTATCTCTTACTTAACAAATTTGTCTTTAAATACTCATTTATTAAAATGTGTTTACATGGTTACTGCCATTTTGATTGAAAGTTCTCATGCTATTATCATGATGCTCATGGTTGCACTAGAGTTATAATGGATTTTGATGGGAACTGTTGCTTCAAAGTAGGACTTTGACAAATAATATGTAGGTTGGACTGGTTTCAGTGTTTCATTGCTAAGATATGATGTATTGTACACTTGATTTTTCATTACTTTGTATATAGAAATGCATGTCACAGTAGGATGCTAAAAAAATGATTCTATGTTCGTACGCATTCAAATGCGTCTATGATATTGCCTTAAAAAAAAAGAATACATTCAAAGAATGCGTTTGAATGCCTGAACAACTTTCATCACAGCGACTAACGCGTGAGTGAGTGATGAGCGAGTGAGAAATGTAGGTGAAATTCGGACGCATATATGGAATGCGTTCGAAATTCGAAGGCATTCCCTAAATGCATTTGATTACTTGTGCCGATTAAACATTCGAGCGCATTTGGGGAGTGTACTACTAGTGTAAATATTTGTACGCATTCCACAAATGCGTTTTTGTTTAGGTATTTGCAGATTATCTTTCTAAAACAGGGTATTTTTTTATTTATTTTTAAAAATAAGGGTAGATCTATATAAAACCCCACTGTTATTTTTCAAACTTAATCTCAAAATAATTTAGTTTGTAAACATATACACATATAGATATAGAATAGATCAAAATGCATTTAGTATGCACATCCAAAAATTAATACTAAAAATATACTCACTAAATACGCTTTTTTTAGATAATACCAAACGCATTCATTGAAGCATACTTAGCGTCTTATTTTTTTATATAAATTGAAACGAGCATATTTAGTGAATGCGCCCATCTATTTTTTTATTTTTAATTTATCGAATGCGAATGCTTCCAACTAATTTTTTTTGTTCAATTTTGTCGTACGCATTCACTGAATGCATGCAAAAGCAATACATATCTAAAACACAGACCACGGCTGTCATTCAATTGCTTAGACAAGTAAATTGCACTCCCTTTGCTTTCTCACCCTAAGGAAATCTCCTGCTAGATTTTGGTCAAATCATTCACTCCAAGTCGTTGAAGAAGCATGTAACGTCATTTTCAGATATAACCAAAGTCAATGTCTTCTAGTTATTAGTTAATTTTGTCAAATTTTTAAACATTTCAATATGAAACCCTAAAATTAAATAAAGAGTTCATTTACATGTTAAGTTGATAATGCAAGCTCTTTGGTGTTGATTTGCATTTGTTAAGTTGTGTTGTGATAATATTGTGGCGATTTTGTAAGCTTACCCATGTTGATGCCTACACATACTTCATAAGTGTTTGATAAAATGTCTGAATTGGATTAAACTTGGGGGAATTTGTTCGCTTCCTTTTCTATGCTCATGAGAACTGTCACACCCCAACGGATACTCTAAACGCGATAGCCCGCCATACACAATATTAAAACTTGAGAATGACTTGGAAGCTTTCATATAGGTATAAGACGTACGTTCACAACAAAGGGAGACCGGTGGAGTTATCCATTTTAAGATAGTGGCAACGGAACATTCAAGACAATTATATTATAATTCATTAAAATAAAGGGTCCTACAACTTCTATGGGGCATCCCCCTAATAAAACTCCAAGATATCATAGTCTTACTAAAACAAATAACTAAAACTAGAAAATTTTAAAGGAAATCTAATCTAAAGTCTTTAAATAGAATTCCTCTAAAAGCTTCCCAAAAGCGTAGATTCTACCTGGACGGTCAAGGTAGTCTCGAGTATAAAAACAAAGGTCCAGCAACATGAGAAATCTATTGAGGAGTAAGCATAACGAGCTTAGTGAGATAATCCTTACGTAAAAGTATTCATAATAAGGCAATCATACAAGTCCATTAAGCAAGCATATGAAATGCAAACAGCCATATGATTAAACAATATATACGACTATAAATGTCATAAAAACATTGCAAGGAAATCACATTATAAGGAAATCATTGGATCACTTGTTATTTAGATACTTAGCTACTTCTTTTAATTATTTTTAACTTAATGACTAAGGTGATACGTTTTAGGTAACTGCAATGCTTCCTTTTGGACATTCTCCCCTCGCTTTTGCATTCGTGGACTTATACTTGGTTACTACTTCTTCTTCTTATAACTCCTTTACTTCTAATCTCGATCCTTTTGTTGAGTTTAGAGGAAATCCGATGTTGGTTCCGTCTCTTTCATTTTTGATTTATAAGAAGAACATCCTTGTTTTCATTCCTTTTGATAGCGCCTACAAGTCTTGTTTTTGACTTCTTCACTTGGTGGTACAAGGGTGAATCCTCATTCTTTGGTATCTTGATGGAAACATTTGTTGTTTAAGGTTGGTCACAAAATCTTTTATATAGGCATATTTTTCCTTTAGTTTCTTTATCAAAAAGCCGGTTAACTTCAATTTCTTGTTATTTGCAACTTTACAAAGGTTGTGTTTTCTTGAGACTTTAAAATGGTTTTCAAAGTCCACCTATTCTTTTAAGGACATAAACTAATTCTATATCCATCCATGTGTGTTTGGTACGGTCATAAATCATGTGGTTTCCCCATATCCTCACTTTCTATGATTTTAGGATTTTTCCTGAATAGTTTTTCGTCTATTAGACAAGGTGAGGTCTATTACTAAGACTTAAGACTTTCTCTATTCTCTACTAGAGGTTCTTTTATCTTAAGGTGAAAACTACCAATCCTTGACCAACTGTATGGCTATTCATAACCTACAAGAATCTTTTTAACACTCTTATAGTTTATTCTTAAACTTATCATGTCTCTAAGACTTCTACATCTGAACTTATTGTTTTCTTCTTATCTTAGTCACTCGAAAGCTTTCATATTAGTACAAGGCGTACGTTCACAACAAAGGAAGACCGATGGAGTTATGCATTTTAAGATAGTGGTAGCAGAACATTCAAGGCAATGCTATTATAATTCATCAAAATAAAAGGGTCTTACAACTTCTACGAGGCATCCCCTTGATAAAAACTCCAAGATATCATAGTCTTACTAAAACAAATAACTAAAACTAAAAGATTTTAAAGGAAATTTAATCTAAAGTCTTCAAATAGAATTCCTCCAAAAGCTTGGTAAAAGCGTAGATTCTATCCGAACGATTAGGGTGGTCTTTGGTACAAAAACAATGGTCCTGCAACATCATAAATCTATCGAGGAGTAAGCATAACGAGCTTAGTGAGATAATCGTTACGCAAAAGTATTCATAACAAGGCAATTATACAAGTCCATTAAGCAAGCATATGAAATGCAAACAACCATATGATCAAACAATACATACGACTATCCGGTTTCATATGTAGAATGGATTTACCCCTTCATTTTTTGGCCAGGGAATGCTTTGAATGGGTCATAATCAACCTCCTTAAAATTTGCGTGTCTTGGGGTTCCAATCAACCATACTACTAATCCATGGGCTTTCCTTACCTAAAGCGATCGATCCGGCTTGGCTACACTATGAGGTCGTATTCCCTAAACATCCTAATTTCTCAAAATATAGCTAGGCAGCTTATCTTTTCGGTCCCACGCTGAGGAGTAGTAGCAAAAATATGAAGATGATATTCTAAGTAATATGCATGAGCAATTTAGTTTTAAGGGATTTCCAATAAGACATTAATTAATTTAAGGCGATCAATCAATATTTGCACACAAAGTAATATATATAGAGACAATTTATATTGATCAACCAATTGAGCTCCGATATACTTACAATATATTAATCAAACATAACGAATGACATACATAGCTCCCATGATAACCCACATGCATATCAATTTTCATCTTCTCCTAACATCTAGTGCTCTGTTCTACAAGCACATACACGAATACATAAAACGTAGAGGAAAACTCACTCGACCATCATGATTCCCATCAAACGAAGTAATCTTCAGAAAGAGAAGGTCCCACCCTCATCACCTAAACAAAAGACATGCCTGAAATGAGTATTTTATCTAAGATCTACTTAAACCATCTAAATCTATTTTCATTTTCGTCAACATTCGGATGGTAAGAAATACCAACTTAAAATGACCGTAACTTGCTCATTTTAATTTATAATTTCGCGGATTATATGTCATTTTCTACCTACTTGAAAAGATCTATCTATTTCTAAGGTTATTTTTGTCATCAAAAGCCATTTGAGTTTTGAAATTGTACGGTACAAAATTATTACAAAAATTTAGGCCTTTAAAATACATTTTTCCAAGCTTTTCATTAACCAAAATCCTAAAGCAAATACATAGTTATTTATATGGTTGAAAAATCCTTTTTATACATGTATAAACTCACATTTCATGCATGATCCAAGTGCTGTTGTCTAACTATGGTTTTTCATAAAACAATCTTCCTTTTAAAGGTTGGAATCTATATGTTCCCTTTATATATTGTTTCCTATGAGTACTTTTTATATCTTAACTGCCATTTTTCTACTTCATAGACTTTATAAAAATAAGCTTTTATATTTTTGAAAACTTGTTACTTTAGGTTGTTTAATAACATTAACTTTCTAAGTGTTTTCTTAACTTAGTGAGTTAATTTTAATTTGACTTAGCAATTTGTTTAATTCTTAGTATTTGTTAGAATGTTGGTATGAGTTCTTTTCAAATAAGTTTTTAAGAAAAACGTATATAGCAAAGTATTATCAACATTAAGATTTAATAATAAATTTATTTTATTTTGAAAAGAGAGTAAAAGAACATTACAACTATGTTTTGGAAAAAGCTTTACATAACATTAGCTCTTAAAATCTATGATGAACTTATTTAAATTTTTGAAAAGGATATTGTTGACTTATAATCCTAAGTTGTAAATGGAAACTTTTCTTAAGTGCCAAAAAATATTTTTGTTAGGATTTTAGTTTCAAATTTTATTGAAAGAAGAGAACTCATTTTGTTTAGACAACAACATAATGATTGTGCATGATCATGAGCATATGGCTATATTACATAAAAGAATAATAATGTATATGGCAAATAAGACATGTAGAAAATTAAATAAGCAAAAGAACATGTAAATAAAGTCAAGTATTGGAAGTCATAGCTTTTATCAGGGCTTCCGGACTAGAGATAGACTAGTCTTGAAAAGAAAAGTAAGAAAATAAAACAAGAACATCATGGGAGTCTTAGATTGGTATTAAGGCTCCCTGTGCTTAGATTATGAGAAAATGAATGTCCTTTGGGTTGTGCAACACTCCTACAACATTCCAAAGGTGATGCGAACCCTAGGTATTTTAAACCTAGGACCCGACTATCGTAATTTGAAATCGAAACCCCAAAGATTGTCTTAAACAGGATTAGATTCGGAACTAGACCCCAACCACACCTGTTGATTGAAACCTGAGTTATCAAGATGATTTCCCCAAGCGCTTAAATTGAAGAAATCGAAATACGAGTTCTTTTGCAAAGAACAACAGAGAGTGTGCTCTCAAAATTCTGTTTTTTCATTCAATGATATTCTCTTGTTTACAACCATATATGTTATATATAATAAAAGAAAAAGACTAAAAAACACATGGGAAAAGACCCAAAATGTCGACATAAAACAATTCCCAAAACAAATAATAAATCCGGCATAAAACAACTTAAAAACAATGCTGGAGACTAAAAGTCGCATTGGAAAAATCCAAATATTAATAACCGGTCCAAGAAGCTTTATCACACTTCTTGAATTCTTCAGCATTCAATGTAACTTTCATCTCGGGGTTCTCCATGCCTTTGACCATCTCTTTGGAAGCATGAATAATGTGAATTAATGTCGGTTCTTCTTTGGTGGAGTTTTGACTCCTTCTTTTGCAATTCCATCACTTCCATCACTAGACCATGCAAAGCTTCTTTCATTCGTTTAGCTTTAGCTCTCATCATTGGTCCTCCAATGCCATAGAGTGGATCACTGGACTTTGGCTCTTGAATTCTCGATGTTGGATGATCCTCATCATTCCCTCCTTCCTCGAAAAGATTCATCATCGAATCACCTGTATCATATAAAGAGAGATCATAAACATTAAAGGTAGCGCTTACATTACCATAATGACTTAGTAAGTCGATCTTGTAAGCATTGTCATTGATGCACTCCAACACTTGAAACGGTCCATCTCCCTTCGGGTGTAACTTAGACTTCCTTTGAGCAACAAACCTCTCCTTCCTCAAATGCACTCACACCCAATCTCCCCATTGGAAGACAAACTTCACACGACTCTTATTAGCTTGGTGAGCATAGTGCTCATTCTTTTTCTCAATGTTAGCCCCAACCTTGGCATGTAACTCCTTGACAAACTCTGCCTTTCTCTTTCCATCAAGATCAACACATTCATTAGCAGGTAAAGGTAAAATATCCAATGGAGTCAATGGGTTAAAACCATACACAATCTCAAATGGAGAATAAGATGTAGTCGAATGCATAGTCCTATTGTATGCAAACTCAACATGTGGTAGACATTTTTCCCATTGTTTCAAGTTCTTATGAATCACAGCACGCAACAAGGTTGAAAGAATCCTATTGACTGTGCAACAGTGGAAAACAATAATTTAGTGCCTAACTTATTCTACAAGGTATGCCAGAAATGACTCAAGAATTTTACATCCCTATCACTCACAATGGATCTAGGCAAGCCATGCAAACGCATAATCTCTTTAAAGAGTAAATCAGCAATATGTTATGCATCATTAGTTTTAGAACAGGCAACGAAATGAGCCATCTTACTAAATCTATCAACAACAACAAATATGCTATCTTTACCACTTTGAGATTGAGGTAACCCTAACATAAAATCCATAGAGATGTCAGTCCAGGGTTGATTAGGCACAGTTAATGGGTTATACTCTCCATGAGCATTACTTTGGATTTAGCCTGTCTATATGCAATGCACTTGTCACAAACAGCTTGGACATCATGTTTTATTTTAGGCCAATAGAAATGCTCATACAATACATCCAAAGTCTTTTCAACACCAAAGTATCCCATTGGCCCACCCCCATGCATTTCACTAACAAGCAATTCATGCACAGAACTCTTAGGCACACACAATTTATCTTTCTTGAACAAATAACCATCATGCCTAAAGTAATCAACATAACCAGATTTAGCACAAGCAGCCTAAATTTGACTGAAATCAACATCAGTCTCATACAATCCTTTAATGATTTCAAACCCAAGCAACTTTGTATGTAGAGAAGTCAAGAGTGAATACTTTCGAGAAAGTACATCAACTACCACATTCTCCTTCCATTGCTTATATTTAATCATATAAGGGAATGTTTCAATGAACTCCAGCCACTTTGCATGCCTCTTGTTTAACTTACCTTGAGTTTTCAGAAACTTCAGGCTCTCATGATCTGAATGAATGATGAACTCCTTAGGCCATAGGTAATGTTGCCAAGTCTGCAAGGTCCTCACTAAAGCATATAGCTCCTTGTCATAGATCGGGTAGTTTAATGCAGTACCACTGAGTTTTTTGCTAAAGTAAGCGATTGGTTTGGAATCCTGCATCAAAACACCACCATTACCTTTCCTAGAAGCATCACATTCAATCTAAAAAACTTTCTCAAAATTAGGTAGAATAAGTAATGGTGCATTAGTCAACTTACCTTTCAAAGCATTAAAAGCGTTCTTGTTCACTTCAGTCCATCTAAACTCAGCATTCTTCTTAACAAGATCATTTAGAGGAGCAGCTATAGAACTAAAGTCCCTAACAAATCTCCTATAAAAGCTTGCTAATCCATGAAAACTTCTGACCTCACTTGCATTCCTTGGTGTTGGCCACTCCTTGATCGCCTTCACCTTCTCTTCATCAACAACAAACCCATTTGTACCTACAACAAACCTAAGAAAAAGCATAGTTTCCATACAAAAGGTGCACTTCTTCATGTTGGCATACAACTTATTATCTCTCAACATAACGAAAACAAGTTGTAAATGCTGAACATGTTCATCTAAAGTCTTGTTGTAAATTAAGATGTCATCAAAGTATACAACAACAAATGTCATCAGAGAATTGAAAGGACGGAACAGAAACTTAGATCTATGACAAGATCCTAAGAGAATATTGATAACAATTTCTTTTTTTTTTTAACAGATGGAACAATATAAAGATGGTTCCTTTCTTTCTTTTCTTTTCTTTTTTTTTGTTTTTTTTTTTGAGAAATGGAACAATATAAAGATGGTTCTTTTCTTTTTTTTTTTTTTTGACTCAAGAACCCTAATCAAGAACAACAACAAATAGATAGCAGATTAAATAAAGATAAAAGGATAGATTACTTGTGACAAGAAACCGTAGCTCTGATACCAAATGATATGGTAACCCTAGGTATATTAAACCTAGAACCCCCAAATTGTTGATTGGAATTGGAACCCGAGGATCGTCTTGAGACAAGTTGTCGTAGGATGGAATTAGACCTCAATCAAACCTGTTGATCGCAACCTAATTATCAATGAATGGAATGGAACTAGACCTCGAACAAACCTGTTGATCGCAACCTAGTTATCACGTCGATCTCCTTAAGTGTTTAGACCAAGAAAATCAAATGGAAATTCGTTCACAAGGAACAAGATGGAGTTTTCTCTCAAAGAGAATGAATAACATTCATATAATTCGTCTTATTTCTGATACATAACCATAATAGGGTTTTAATAGCCAAAGAAAGGAAAACAAAACGTCAAAATACATTAAATCACGTCCATAAAAGATGGCTGGTGGCCAACAAAAGATGGCCGGCGGCCTTGAGTGTTCTGGACTCAAAATTCGCAATGAGCAGATATAATGGCCGGCAACCATTAATCCTGCAGGGCACTTCTTGGCTCCTTCTTTGCTCTATTTCACTTGCTTTCCATTTAGATCCCCTCCGGAGCTTATTTTGATGATGTTAAGCACTCTTGACTCATTTTTATTGGTGGATAAATGCAATTCCTTCTCTTGCAACTCCATAACAAGTCCTTACAATGCCTCCCTCATTCGTTTAGCCTTAGCTCTTGTCATGGGACCTCCAATATCTTGCAATGGATCGTTGGATTTGAACTTTGGACCCATTGATGCGTGATGATCCTCATCACAAGCACTTAAAGCATTTGATGTCATGATTTTTAATGTTTCGGGAAGTGGATTTATCCTTCTCTTTGCTGCCCTCTTTATCCTTTCCTTTACTAAAATCCTTAGGTAAGAATTTTTCTTCCCTTTTACTCCAATTTGATTTCCAAGAAGAATTAGAAATCGAATGAGAAGAAGAACCATATCTTGCTGCCCCTTTGTGTTTGAGTTGTTTTTCCACCTTCATAGACATGTGTACCATGTACTCCAACTCCACATAATGGTGCAACTCAACCACATTAGCTATATCCCGATTTAAGCCACATAGGAATCTCGCCATTGTTGCTTCCCTGTCTTCCTCTACATTAGCTCGAATCATAGCTATCTCTATTTCTTTGTGATAATCTTCCACACTCTTGGATCCTTGAGTAAGGCTTTGCAACCTCTTAAATAATTCCCTATGATAAGAATTTGGGACAAACCTCTTCTTCATAATCCCTTTCATCTCCTCCCAAGTTTCAACGGGTCTTTCGAAGTTCCTGCGCCTACTCAAAACTAAATGATCCCACCAAATAAGTGCATAATTAGTAAATTCAACCGCAGCAAGTTTTACCCTTTTCTCCTCTGAGTACTGATGACAATCAAACACTGGCTCCACTTTCCTTTCCCATTCTAGGTAAGCATCAGGATTGTTTTTACCTTGGAATGGAGGAATCTTCATTTTAATACTCCCCAAATTGTGATCCACTCCATCATCCACGCGACCCTCAAATCTCCTTCCCTATGTCCTAACTCCTCCCCTAAATTCACTATTATCACTCACCTCATCCATCACTTCATTTCCATAACCTTCCTGTACCCTCCTGCCACCTTGCCCATGTTGTGGCATAGGTGGATGTGGTGGTGGCCTTCTCTGTAATTCAGCCATCCGACTCTTCAATTGCTCCCACCTTTCATTAGTTTCTTGATTAACCTTAAATAGGTGCTCAAACGACTGCATTACCGACTGTTGGAACAATTTTGGATCAACAACTACGGCTTGATTCTCAAGATTTGATTGAGAACTCATGTTGTATGATACCTGCAAGAAACTCAAATTAGATGATTAATATCCTCACCCACTCACTCAAGTGTATACCCTCAATAGATGATGGCACTTCTCTCGTGTTTCACTCAATAAGGCTTTTCTTGATATTAATGTCACACTCTCTAGCCTTTTGCCACCAAATAGTTTTCTCCACAAATCCTTTGTTGAACTTAATGATTCTTAGCAAAACACCCTTGTGGCTCTCAAAGGAAAACCTAAGAACAAATGGAAAACTTATGAAAGCACAACGACTCAATTTCACAATGAAAGAAATAACAAGAATTGCCTATAATAATTTTTTTTTGTACGAATTTTTTTTCCTTTTTTGTCTTTTTTTTGTATGAATTTCTTTTGTTTTTTAATCACAATCTCAAACAAATCAAAACTGAATTACAGACACTTTTAGAATGAAAATTGATGAAATGAGGAACCAGAAATGGATGGGAATTGATTTTTTTTTATTTTTATTATGAAAACCCTAGAATTGATGACAAAGACAACAAACGATTAAACAACTAAACAACAAAAATTAAAGATAGATAACCTGATTTAGAGCTTAGCTCTGATACTAAATCTGATGCGAACTCCAAGTATGTTAAACTTGAAACCCACACAAGTTAATGGAAACATTGCCCTAGGAAAGCTAAATCAGATCAAAAGGAAACTTTGACCCACAATTGCGTTGCAAACTAGAACCAAAGTGTAGGATTGAATGCCACAAGAAATGATCTTGATAAGTTCACAAGTTCTCCAAAGGAGAAGAAGAGAAATCTCTCTCAATCATATTCTCAATATTCATGTTTTTCTTTTACAAATGACAAACACCAACATTTATAGAAAATAAAAGATAACTTGTGGAATAAAAGATAACTTAAAATATAAGCCGACGGTTACGAAAGATAAGCCGGTGGTTCCGAAAATAAATGATAACTTAAAAGGTAAACCGGCGGTTATGAAATAAAAGATAACTTAAAAGATAAGTTGGCGGTAACGGGATAAAAGATAACTTAAAGATAAGCCGGTGGTTTTGTTGGTCGGCCTTCTCATTGGCTGGTCTCCTGACATTCCTTTGACATTTGGATGATGTTCACAAAGGCCCGGTTTTCATCTAGATCCAATTATTTCACAAAATCTCCATGCAAAGCTTGTTTCTTCCAAGTATCTTCAATGAATACTCCTAAAGCTTCCCGCATCCTCTTAGCCTTAGCTTGCGTGACAGGACCACCTTGGATAAATAGAGGATCCTTGGATGTTGCATCTGGATTTCCATAAGAAATCACATGAATCAGGTCTTGTATTCACAAACCCTAAGTTAAATGATAATTTCTCAATGAATGCAGACATTAAGCACAAATTCTTAAAGCAATAATATGGAATTAAAGATAAAATTATAATTTTCGCACAAAGTCTTGTAAAATTATAAGGAATAGTTCTTTGCTCAAGAATTCTCTCTCTAAAGTACGTTAGAAATTTGTACAAAATGATACAAATAATTCTTATGAAATTGATTATACTATTGCATGCTTGTGCACATTTATTTATAGGCTAGCGGCGTAAAAATCATGACGATTTTATTCGTTGATGTGACAGATTCTTTATAACAAAATTCATCCTTTATTTCATGTGTGTGCATCTAGATTGCCAACTCACAAAGTGAGTTTTTGTGGTGGATCGAGTGCTCGAATCTTGCTGGAAAGTCAGGGCTTAACCTAAACTGTGGCATTCTATTAAAAAGGCTCAAGTTTTTGTCCAGATTCAACTGAAGGGTAAATCGAGATCGTTGAGGGCTCAAAGGTAGCACTCAATCCAAGCTATACTCCCCCTTTCTAAAGGTGTGATCTTTTTCTAGCTTCAGTTACGGGTAAACCTCTGGCTCGACATTGTAGCGCGATAGAAACTCTCTCATAAAGTTCAAGGCTCGATCACCTCAAAACAAATGATAAGGGTCATGTTGAGGGCTTAGTGTAGGGCACAACGAAGCATTTTGCCTTGTTGTTTTGCCCTCAATTGGGTCTTTTGCAAGGTTCGACCAAGTTCTAATTTGCTTTGTTGTTGTTATTTTGCTCCAAACCTAATCAAAACACTTTTTTTCTTCTTATTTCGATTCTTGGAGCTGAAAAACACATATAGACAATAAAAGCACAAAATTCATAGGAATTTAATAAAAATGCATCAGATTAAGCTCAAATTCCTATTAATAGAATAGAGTAAAATAAACTTATCACATTCCCCTACACTTAAGCCTTTGCTTGTCCTTAAGCAAACATCATTTCACAATTAGGCAAAGCTTTTTAAATAAGAAGATAAATCATAAATGGAAATTTGACCATGCCAATCATGCTAATTTAAGCTCAAATCACCATAGCTCTTTGAATATTCAATGATTCCCGTTAACTGTGTCAACATTACTTCTACTAAAATCACATAACTTATCCAAGTAGGTCAGTTTTTACCCTTATTGTTTAATAAAGAATTCTAAAGAAAATATTTCTCAAAAGATCAAGCAAAGCAAGAGGAACCCAATCAACATTATCCCCTTATACATATAGGTATGGAATTCCTTAATCATCTCTCTAAGCATCATAATAAAAAATGAAGGCATATACATCAGTTCATCCCCTAAATTTTCTTGTTTGTTTGTGCTTTTTATTTTATTCTTATTGATTATTTATGTACTTCAAAGTTATAGAGGGGAAGGTTTTTGCCTTCTTCTTTTCATTTTCCTTTAGAGGGGATTTTTCGCCTATCCTTTTGCTTTATATATATGTTTATGGTTTATTAAAAATTGAAAAATGGTCAAGAAATTACTCTTTTGAGGAACCAACCCTTATCCATTTTAACCCTAAGCACATGGTTATTTTATTTTTAATTTTTGTTTTGATTAGATAGAGCATAAGGAAAAATCACTAAGTTATGATCATCTTTTGAACCTTCATCAGAGATTACAAACCTCTCAAAAATGACTAAAGTGAAAAACATATAGATCATTTAAGCTTTTACAAATTAATAAAGTAGCCTTACTAGGGATCTTAAGCTAATTGTAGCTCTAAAATTCTAGATCTAAATTTCTAGATTAAATAATGAGTAACACTACTCCACATGGATATTTGTAAAGTAATTTACATATAGGAAATTTAACTCAATCATATGATGATGTTCATTAATTGCTCTATTGAGTTAGTTTGTAATTTTGTTTCAAATTTTTTTACCATTTTATTAATTTCCTCTATTTTGTGAGAGAAAATGATGATTCAAAGTGCATATACTCTATTCTTTAACAGCTATTTGATTTCAACCCAAAAATCTTGCCAATTACCCTTCCCCCACACTTAATGTAAACATTATCCTCAATGTTTAAAAACATGGTAACACAAACAGGGGATAATCAACATATTAATTCAGAGTAAGATTAAAAATCAGAAGTTATGAGAACACTTCTCTATTAATGCTTGAGGGTTAGATTTTTATGTAGCTATTGTTAGATTGCCTTCTTGATGTAGTGCTAAAGACTAAGCAAAACATGGTAATATAGTAGTACTAACCATGGCTAGATTAGAGCCACGGTTGAATTATGGACAAAAACTTTCCTAAGTTAACCAAACAGACTTATATTAGGACTAAACTTGATCTTGCAAAGAAAATTAATTTTATTTTGCCACAAAGAATAACATTTAGTATTTTCAAAGACTTTCTTGCTCTTCTCTTTCTCTCTCTAAGAATTTCTCCTTTTCTTTCTCCTCCTCAGTTCAAGGCGGTATTATATGTCTCCCTTCTGCTATTCTTGTAGGGTTTCAATCAAATTTTAAAATAAAATTTTGTAGCAGGAAAATCGAAAACCCTAATACATAATCCATGTGCTTTGATTAAATTTAGATACCAAGAGGAATGAATCCGAAAATATACCTTGCAATTTCGTATCCAGAGATTTAGAATCAATCGCTTGTAATCCGGATCTACAAGGTACCACGATTTCATTGTGCCCTCTACGTAGTCCACACGAACAAGCATACCAAAAAAGAATCACTTTTGCGTGCTAACGTAATCTAAAACGCTTCTAGATTGATCAGGAAGAATCGAGTTTTTCCTCTCTTATGTTTTTTCTCTCTGTTAGGGTTACAAATTTTCTCCACAGTCTAATGTGACAGTGAAAAGTCATAACCCTAAAGAGACCCTATCACTCCTATTTATAATATATCAGTATTTTTCTATTGACATTAATGCCCCTAATCTTATTAGGGTTGGATATGATAATAACTCTTTTAAAATAATTAAATTATTATGAATAATAATATTTTATTTATTTATTTTCCCGTTGGACTTTAAAATTAAATCCATGTTCTTTTTCTACTTATTCTTTTATGTGCGATCTTGTATGTTCATTCGATATTGGCAGTTAACTTGAAAACTATTTTCAGTAAACAAAATATAAGCCGCCTCTAGCAAACATTATGTTTACTTAAATCAAATGAAGATTGATGATCCAATTTTACCTGTTCTATAACTTATGTCATCATCCTTTTTATCTCGCGATATCTAGATTGAATATAAGATATGGACAAGTCACCCTTATATTATTCAATCTTGTTGTTTCTCGATCTCTAAGTGAACTGATAAAATAAATGAAATTGATGACACTATCAATTCATTTGAGCACGGCCATGCATTTGTCAGCTCACTTATCGAGGGGCCCAAAATGTTACTCATGTTAATGACTCAAACCCCATCTTAATGACTCAACATTCTCTACATGATTCACATTATGCCTAATCAAAACCTTTATAATTATTCAATTAGGAACAACGTTTGATTCAGTCGAAACATAATGTTACTCATGTTGGAATCTATGGTGATTTCAGGTCTGAGGATGTATCGATATTGCTATTATGAGAATAACTTATGACTCTAGTCCATATAGTGATCCCATAGTAGGTCAATCCAATATATATATAGATCTCAAATATATATACTTATGAGTTTTATCAATATCTCTATAGACATAAACATCTCATGATCATCAAATAAAACTTATACTAGATTTAATTCATCATCATTTCATAATAATGAAAATCTAAGAATAAATAGATTATTCATAAATTTTATTTTAAAGTAAACATCCAAACTTTATAATAAAAATGCCTCTAAATTAAAATACACACGAAATAACAATACTTAATAATTAGCCTAGGGTACAATCACTAACAATTCTTTGTTGCTCTTCCTTGAGCCATCTCATATATTTCCTTTGTCAAGCTTGACTCTCATAATATTTTTGCACATTATCTATAAGAAATATTTCTTCATTTAGCTCGACTTAGCATTCTTCAGTAAGGGAAGCACATTCACTTAAGAGGTTGCCAGCTACTTTTTCGACTAGATTATCTACTTCAACTCTGTAGCCCTCCTCTTCATCGATTGTTTGTAACACTAATGTGTTTATTTCCTAAAACATGTCTCCTCTTCGAGGGTTTGTAGCTAGATGATGGCGTCGAGGGTTTCTTTATCTAAAATGCTCAGAGGGAGAAGGATGACTTCAAGAACTTCACTGGAGGGGATTGGTAGTCCAAGCTTTTCATAAAAGATTTCACCAGAGGATTCTCCTGAAGAGAAATTTTATACAATTGTCGGCACTCCCTCTAAAACAATCTTGCAAACTTGATCACAATTGTTTCAAGAATGTCTTTGTCAATAGCCTAACTCTCTACTTCCCTATTCTTTAAAACTTCTTCTTGAACTGTAGCCTCGAGCTCACAATACTGCTCTTCAGCAGGAGGCTCATTTAGGTCAATGCTATCACATCCCCATAGGGTTTCCTAGTTGTAACAATATATTATATAACCAACTAAGGCTTCTAGGAAGTTAATAAGTATTATACAACTAACATGCCCCGTGTAGTGGACAAATATAACAGGATCAAAAGTTGTTTCAAAAAAGAAAGATATTGTATGAATATATATATATATACAAACCATAAGTAGTGATAAATAACACAAAGTCTAGACATCACATAAACATTACATCCTTAGTCTTCGTGGGCTTCTCTTGTAAATGTCTAATCGACAACTTAAAAGGATTACAAAACATAATTTAAAATATTACAAACATTGAATCCTAAGTCTCTATCACAAAATCGGGTATTCATTCATTCTAAGAATACACTGGTCCATATTCTATAATAACACCTATATTTGGTGTTGGTTTCAGTCTTCTTGCTTATATCCTATAAAATAACGGTCTAAATGAGCATGAGCATGACAAGCTCAGCGAGTATTTGAAATTATCCAAACACAAATCATAAGAAATCAAAGTTAAATAAAGCCAATGGAATCAAATTGGATTTGTGTATAGATTTAACCTACTAAATTTTTCGAAATTCCCAAATTAGTCCCAAACCGAAAACCAAAATTTTGAAATTAAAAAAAAAATCAAATATCGAGATAAATTAAATTATAATTTCATAACAGTCCTTTAAATGAAAAGTTTTGTAAGAAAAATCGAAATAATGTCCATAGAAGCTTTAGTTTTGCAAAATTTTGATTTTACCCCTATTCGAGAACTTATACGTATTAAAAATTGAAAATTTTAAATAAGTTGGATTTGGATGGATATATTAAATTATTATTAGCCCAAGGGGTTAATTAAAACCATAGACCGTCTAAAATTAGCTAAGGGTATTGTTGATATGAATCCGAGGGGGTTATAAAATTTCTTCTCTTGCAAGTTTAGAGCTTTGTGTATATTTTTGTGTTTATATGATAAAAACAAGAAAATAAAAAGGATATAGACAAGATCACTATTCTATATGACCTACAAATTATAAAGTTCAAACTGGTTGTTGAATCAAATCACAAATCGATATGACTCATGATTTGTAAAAAGTTTCACAAATTGTTAAAAGAATATCTGACATCACTGACGGATCTCAGTTAAATAGGTTCACCACAATTGATAAGAACACTTACACTGATAAAGATTAACAAAAATAAATATTCAAGAAGATATTGATAATCCTATCAATATAAGAGAAAAGCTTTCTCTCACAAAAACTCTCTAAGGTGAAAAATTGCGACACATTACCTATTTGGAGGCAAGAACCTTGGTATAGTCGTAGACACCACAATCGGTGATAGCAAACTCTTTGATAAGTATTTGGTATCAGAGCATTTAGTTTTCTTCCATTGTGAGGATTCTCTTAGTTCTTGAAAAAGAACTAAATTTGGTTTCTTCGACATTGAAACTTGGGGAAATCTACTTTGATAACTTAGGTTCCAATTGATAGGTTTGGTTGGGGTATAGATCCGTTATTTGATAACTGTAATGTCCTAAATTAAAGCATTACAACTCGCCACATGTCCTTCTCTTCATAAGAACATGCCAAGGCTATGAAATACTAATCCATAAATTATGCCAAAAGATAATTACCAAAACTCACACATGGTTATCTTAAAACATCACATAAAATAATCTCTTTATAAAAATGAACTAATAAAATCCAAAACTACATATTATTAAACCAAATGAAACCTAATAAACTAGTTCATAAAGACTTCAATAACTGATAACATTCAAAAATAAAACTTCATAAAGTCTTCAATATCTCTCTCTTATTTCAATGTCCACGGTCTACTGGTTCTTAGCTGGATAATCAAGTCCACTATCGCCATCCTCATGATCAAAATATAGATCATACCTAGATAAGTCATAAACAATATCATCTTCACCTGTACCTAAAAAATAAAGGAATAAGTGAAAAACGCCCAGTACACTATACCACAACCAAATATGTATGAACATGCAAAATACAAATCACATACAACCTAAAGTAATGCAACAAACACATGTTATTATCTTTGATTAGTCAAGCAAATAGCACAATTTAGAACCATTTGTAACTAGTCCTAAACTTGGAGTAATCATGCCTCCAAAAAAACAAGTTTTATATAAAATACTTTATATACATATAGTGATATTAGGTACTCTCCACCTATTGTTGTGTGTCGCAATTAAACTGGCATGACTCCTAATCTACCAGAATCATCCCCAAGTGCAACTCCACTAAGGACAAGGATCACCAGGGTGCCTCGTTAGTATCACACTCTACATGGTCTTTACTAACCAAAGCAAAACACAAGTAACACAAAGTCAATTATAGACCAGATACAATTAGGTGAATTTATTTTTCTAATCCTACAAGCACAAACAACAAACAAGTAAGGTTGTACCTGATTCACTTCTAAAACTCATAAGTCAACAAATCGTCTTAAAACTATTATATATTCTAATTTCACCATAATCCTGATCATCAACATATCTCAAATCAAAATTCGATTTCACATTCACAATCATACCCTAACCCTAGAATCTACAATCTAAAACATAAAATTTACAACATTAGATCCACACACTCATCTTCTAGGATCACCAGACAACGAAACCCTAAAAAAACACAGATTTCTTCAAAATTCCTTCAAACCCTAAAATCCTCAATCAACAATAAATCAACTATCAGGAAAGCTCTCATCTTTAAAACAACAAGAACTTAACAAACTCATACTTACCTAAAGCTTTGGATCTCATGCCTTCTAGATTGTAGGATCGAACCACCAATTACAACTTAGGGTTTTGATCTCCAATGAAGTCGCCTCCACCAACTTGATTCCTGAAATTAAAGAAACAACATTTACTAGAGAGATCATGCTCAAAGATTAATGAAAAGACTAGAAATGAACCTACTTACCTAGGATGATGTGACATGAACCACGCCAACCTGTGAACGAGACCCGCTATCGAGATCTAAAAACAAAATCCCTGGATCATCTAAGAAAACTGGTGGAAACCGTGACCCATTACCTATATGGGGGAAAGAACCTTGGTATAGTGGTAGACACCACAACTGGTGATGGTAAACCGATTGATAAGTCAAAGGGGTTGAACGCTACAGGAAACTCCCAATAAGTTCATAAATAAGTTCTTTCCAAAACACAAAGAGTAGAAACTCTCATATTTTCATTATCAAAGATATATCATATATGTTACATCTCATAAGTTTATATAGGCTTTTAATTAGCCTAAAAACTAAGTTATAATAAATAAGGAAAATAACCTATTAATGACTCATAAGAATATGTAAATAATAACTTGACAATTAAACAAGAAAATATGAAACGACAAAAAAAGAAATCCGAAAAGACATAGAAACTTAAATATCCCTAATAAATACAATAAATATCCCTAAGAAAATAATAAATATCCTAAAAAGATATAAACTTAAATATGATATGTATATATATATGTATATATATATTGTTGACGCTATCTGATTCTCATCATTCCCTCCTTCTCGAAAAAGATTCGTCCTCGAATCTCTAAACTGATGCAAACCACAAGTGACCTATCTTGATACCCAACATCAATATGCTTGAAAACATCGTTCCTCTTTCTCGAAAAAAGTTTCATCATTGAATCTCCAAACTGATGTAAACCACAAGTGGCCTGCCTTGAGACCCGACACCAATATGCTTGGAAACTTCTATCCTAAAAATCTAACCAGATTGATAAGCAACAAACCTCAATTTTTTTTTCTCTTCCTCTTTTCTTCTTCCTTTTTTTTAATAAGATACAAGTAGGATATGAACGACTCGAGTTACCTCTCATCGAACTGGATATGGATTCTTAGAAATCCTGTGCTCTGATACCAAATGATGTGATATGAACCATGCCAACTTGTGAACGAGACCCGCTATCGAGATCTGGAAACAAAATCTCTGGATCATCTAAGAAAACTGGTGGAAACTGCGACCCATTGCCTATATGGAGGCAAGAACCTTGGTATAGTGGTAGACGCTACAACCGGTGATGATAAACCGATTGATAATTCAAAGGGGTTGAACGCCACAGAAAACTCCTGATAAGTTCATAAATAAGTTCTTTCTAGAACGCAAAGAGTAGAAACTCTCATATTTTCATTATCAAAGATATATCATATATGTAACATCCCATAAGTTTATATAGGCTTTTAATTAGCCTAAAAACTAAGCTATAATAAATAAGGAAAATAACCTATTATTGACTCATAGGAATATGTAAAGATAAACTTGACGATTAAACAAGAAAATATGAAAAGACATAAAAAGAAATCCAAAAAGACATAGAAACTTAAATATCCCTAATAAATACAATAAATATCCCTAAGAAAATAATAAATATCCTAAAAAGACATACACTTAAATATGATATGTGTATATATATATATATATATTGTTGACGCCATCTAATTCTCATCATAGGGTTTAGGAAGAAGATGTCAGGAATGAATAAAAGACCTAGGGAATATATATAAGGATTGAGAAACCCCAACACAAAAAAAAAAAAGAGTTATCTTTCGTAAGATATAGGTTGAAGACAAAGTTAGCGGCTCAAGGGTGGTGTAATATGAAGAAGTAAACATAACATCGTAGGTCAATGCTAAGCCAGCAGCTTAAAACACATACACCGGTAGCCTAGAGATTTACACCAGCGGCCCTTAGCCGACGTACGCACTACCTTAAAACTTGTTGAAGAGCAAAGACGGACTTATACTGGCAGCTCATGATCCAAGGCCAATGGCCTTCTTTGTTTAAACTGGCAGCCTAGATCCGACTTTCATCTTTCGCTTTCGGTCCTTCACAAGCAACTTTCTCGGGTTCAATTTTCAACTATTACATGACAAAACTACCCTCTTAAACAACGATATATTACAATACTACCTTTCACTATGATCTATTTATTTGTGTATTACAATAACGTTGGTTCTAATCATTAGGTTTGGTTAAGGTCACGTTCCAATCGCTTGCTTTAAAATGATCCGAGGATTCTAATCCATTATCGAGTGCTGGGTCTTAGGTTTTGTATACTTAAGGTTTTCATTTTGCATCACCACTACTAACAAAATTAAAAAAAAAACGGAGGGAGGGAGGGGTGCAGAGCTTAAAAGAAGTGGGCAAAAACCCGTCCAAAGGAAAAGGAAAAGATAGAGGCAAAAACCTCCCCCTCTTAAAAAAAAAAAAAAAAAGAAAAAGAAAAGGAGTTGAAAATTTTGAAGAGGTTTTGAAAGGAAAATATCAAAGAAAAAAATAGATACAAAATACTTTCACTTTTGATTACTGTGCTTAGAGAAGTAGTTCAAAAGGCTATATACTCTTAAATAGGTGGTTAAAGTGTATCTAGGTTTCTTTTGCTCTACTTGATGTGGTGCTTACTTTGTAACTTTAGAAGCTACTATTAAATAGTAAGGGTAAAGTTTGACTTACCTAAATTAGTTTTAGAATTTTGATTTTTGGTATGTTAAGTACAAGTATAGTAGGTTTGAGCAAAAGGTATAAGAGTTTTAAGTTGCTATGTTTTAAATTGAAAATTTGAATGCTATTATGTGATTTGAACTTCCAATTAAGCCATTGGGTCTAATTGATGATGGATTTCATTGTCCTTGATTATTTGATTGAGGAAAAGCAAATGGTTAAGTATGGGGAAGTTTGATATGTGTCAAAAGACCCTTATTATTTACATTGTTTTGATATAATATTATATTGATTTTATGTGAATTATTAAAGAAAAAAATGATACTTATTGGGTTAAATTGTCAATTTCAGGAATAAAGGAAGATTTTGAGCATTATGAAGATATTTGGATGGGTTAATGAAAGATTTTGATGAAGAATTGGGGAAAGTAAAGATTTACAACATACATGATGTTTATGCACAAGTTGTGCAATACACTGGTGTAGAGTGTTAAAAGCATCCAGCAAACAATTTCAAAGTGGACAAGAAGGCTACACAAGCTATGTAGAATACTTATGTAAAAGTTGGAAGGCGATCAAAAGCATATTATATAGTACACGACCAGTATGTAGCAACAGTTCTCCCATGTTGTGCAGCCTTAAAATTCACTATTTTAACCTGTTTGCATCCTACATAGGCTTCAAACACAGCCGGTAAATGCCCATGCAGAACCAATTTTGTCTTTTCCTATAAATAGCATCCATTACTCATCTTTAAACATATATTACGTTATTCCTAGGAACCTTAGAGAGAAAATTACGAGCTTCAAGAGGAGCAGTGCCAGGACATTATTGAAGATCACAAAACTTTGTTTAAGGGAATTGTTTTACATAATGTTTACTTTCTATTCTTCTCGATTTCATGTTATGATTGTAAAATCCACAGAAGAGTAGATTTTATTTATTCTAAATCTTATAAAACCCTATATCCATGTGCTAAATCCCTTTAATTAATGAAAGTTTATGTTCTTGTGATTAATTTGTGGCTAGAATTGATTGTATGTTTGATTTTCTTTAGATAGAAAGAGATTTCATCTAATATGATAGATCTACATGAAAGAGAAGTTTGAATGTAGATCTAGACATAGACTGCGTGAACTTTCTGCATAAAGATTGAATCTTTGCTAGGAATCTTGAACAATAATGCAATTCTATATGTAATAAATGATGAAAGACATTTTCCATTAATCATGTAGGGCCATAATTCAATTATCTTGAAAGAGAAGTTGATGAATTTAGGAATTCTTATAGTTCAAGATATAAATGATTTGTTAATCAATACTTTATTATAAGAAATTAGGGTTTAGGGTGGATCAAGATAAGGGGTATCATTTTGTGATTGTATTATCCTAAGAAAACACATAATTAACTGTTAAGGTTAGTAATTAGATAAGTACTAGTTATAATATCAACTCAATTATTAAGTTAAATAGTAGAGAAATAGTAATTTTAGTGTCATCTATAAGTCTTGCCATAGTAGGAGTTATAATTTAAAGAAATTAAAAATTAAAAATCTAATTTTACCACCTGAAAATAATAATTGTTTTTGGCAATATATTAATTAATGTTTTCTAGTGATAAAATATATTGTTTTACCTGTATTAAAAAGTGGAGCTTTTTCATGATTACATTTATTTCTAAAGTAGCATAAAATTTAATGCATGTCGGCTGCAATAAGCTTTTAAAGCATGGGCTATGTCCTTTTCTCTCAAATAAGGCCTCTTTCATTAAATGCGAAAAGGATAACTCCCAGTAAATAATATTTATCTTTCATTTAATGTAAAAAAAAAGATAAATAGTGATTTGAAAGTTTACACCAACTACGCATTGTTGTGTTTAAAAAGTAAACTCGATATTTTCAAAAGTATCTACTTTTCTAAAAAAAAATCCTTTGTGTTTGCCTGCTTAAACTCTATTCTCTCAAAACCTTCACATTTTAATCTGAAAAACCCCAAGATCGTGTTTACGACATTTACAACCAAAGTTTTGAAATGAAGTAAAGGGATCTTCAAATGCACAATAGGTAACTTTGTTTTACTTTATTTTTTGAGAAGTTACAAGTAGTGTCTTTGCTTTAGCATTTTTTTCGAAAGTTTCAGTAAGAGTCTTTGTTAAATATACTAATGCATGTGCACATTTCACCATTCATGCGTGAAACTTCGTTTAGCAAATACTATGTCTTGGAAAATTGAAAAATGGTTTGAAATATACTTTAGAACAATATTCCAGATTAAATTATTTTACAAAAGTTCCTTAGTTTAAAATCGAAGGAAAGCCGAATCCAGGGTTTTTAGGTTTCTTTCCCAAGCTTAAACTAATCTGGTTTAGAGTTTTGGCTTTCGGTTCCCCAAGTCTACTTGGTTACTAGGAAAACCGGGGTTTACATAGTCACTATTACAGGGATTTGCATAAGAAGTTACAGGGATTGACACAAGGATCTAGGAGTGTAGAGGACTATTACGAGGAAATAGAGATAGCCATGATTCAAGCCAAGGTAGAGGAAGATGATGAAGCTACCATGGCTAGGTTCATTAATGAGCTGAACTGGGAGGTCGCTGATGTAGTGGATCTACAACATTATGTAGATATTGAGTTGTTGCATAAGGCAATCAAAGTAGAGAAGCAGTTGAATTCTAGAGTGACTTCGAAATCTGGTGCGACTTCTAATTCTTCATGAAAGTCAAACTAGAAGAAGGGCACTATAGAGTCGAAACCAAAGGAGGATATGAAAGCCAAGACTCCGGTTATGTCCTCAAAAGGTAAAGCCGACACTATACCTTCTGGTAGTACTTGTGATATCCAATGTTTCAGGTGTAAAGGATTTGGACATATTGCATCTCAATGTCCAAATCAAAGGGCTATGGTCATTCTAGATAATGGTGATGTGGAGAGTGTCAGTTCAAAGGATGATCCTGATATGCTAGCCTTGGAGGATTGTAGTGATGTGGATGTGGAAAGGCCTATGAATGGAGAATTGCTTGTCACTAGGCGAGTTCTCAATACTCAGCCTAAGGAGGAAGGAGATGAGGTGCAACGCGAGCACATTTTTCATACCCGATGTCATGCGTAGAATAAAGTATGTAGCTTATCATTAATAGCGGTAGCTGTACTAATGTTGCTAGTATCTTGTTGGTTGGCAAGCTGAAGTTGAAGACATTGAAGCATAAAAAACCATACAGATTGTAGTGGTTGAATAAGTGTGGGGAAGTGAAGGTGACCAAGCAGGTTCTTATTTCTTTCTCCATTGGGAGTTATCATGATGAGGTGATGTGTGATGTATTCCCAATGCAGGCTAGCCATATTTTGTTAGGTCGACCATGTCAGTTTGATAGATGGGTGAAGTACGATGGGTACAAGAAACAATACTCATTTATTTTGAACAAAAGAAGTGTAGATCTAACTCCCCATAAACCATGAGAGGCTTGTGAGGATCAAGTGAGGATAGCAAAAGAGTTTAAAGAAAGACACCTGAGTGTCCAAGAAAAGAGTGAAAAAGAAAGAAAGGGTGAGAAACAAACACTGATGAGCCATGAGAAAGAAGAATCCAAAACACCGAGTGGAGAGAAAATTGCAAAAGAGAGTGGAGTTATAAAAAAAAAGTGAGGTCAAGAGTGTAATGGTGGCAAGGAAACAACTACTTGTACTCATGTGCAAGGATATATATTTTACTGCTACTAACCTTAACTCTTCTTTGCCTAGTGTGGTTATGTCTCTTTTGTAGGAATATGAGGACTTGTTTCTTGAAGAGGTACCTAGGGAATTGCCCACATTAAGAGGCATTGAACACTAGATTGACTTTATCCCAGGCGCTTCAATTCTTAATCGGCCAGCCTACTGGGCCAATCCAGAGGAAAAAATGGAGATTCAGAGACAAGTTGATGATCAGATAGAAAAAGGGGTTTGTAAGAAAAAGCCTCAGTCCATGTTCAGTTCCTGTCATCCTGGTTTTAAAGAAAGACAAGATATGGGGTATGTGTGTCGACTATCGAGCAATCAACAAGATCACAGTTAAGTATAGGCATCCCATTCCTAGACTTGGTGATATGCTTGATGAGTTGCATAGTACTTGTTTGTTTTCCAAAATTGATTTAAAGAATGGCTATTACCAGATTCGCATGAAAGAGGGCGATGAGTGGAAAACGGCTTTTCAAACTAAACATGGTTTATATGAATGGATGGTAATGCCTTTTGGATTAACAAATGCACGTAGCACATTTATGAGGTTAATGAATCATGTTCTTCGTGCTTTTATCGGGAAATTTGTTGTTGTATACTTTGATGATATCTTAGTTTACAACAAGTCTTTAGATAAACATGTTTAGCATTTACAATGTGTTTTCACTGTTTTGAGGGAAAATAAGTTATATGCCAATTTGAAGAAGTGCACCTTTTGCATGGAAACTATGATTTTTCTTGGGCTTGTTGTAGGTGCAAATGGCATTACTGTTGATGAAGAGAAGGTGAAGGCGATCAGGGAATGGCCAACACCAAGGAAAGCAAGTGAGGTTAGAAGCTTTCATGGATTAGCAAGCTTTTATAGGAGGTTTATTAGGGACTTTAATTCTATAGCAGCTCCTCCAAATGACCTTGTTAAGAAGAATACTGAGTTTAGGTGGATTAAAGTGCATGAGAAGGCTTTTAACGTTTTGAAAGATAAGTTGACTAATGCACCATTACTTGTTCTACCTAATTTTGAGAAAGTTTTTGACATTGAATGTGATGCTTCTGGGAAAGGAATTGGTGGTGTTTTGATGCAGGATTCCAAACCAATCGCTTAATTTAGCGAAAAACTCAGTGGTGCTGCGTTAAACTATCCAGTCTATGATAAGGAGCTATACGCTTTAGTGAGGACCTTGCAAACTTGGTAGCACTACTAGTGGCTCAAGGAGTTCATCATTCATTCAGATCATAAAAGCCTGAAATTTCTGAAAACTCAAGGCAGGTTGAATAAGAGACATGCAAAGTGGCTGGAGTACATTGAGATATTTCCTTAGGTGATTAAATACAAGCAAGGAAAAGAGAATGTTCAACTCCTTCTGTGTAAATATATACTTCAGACTCTTGTAATCCGTATATATTTCATATTTCTGCCCATACAAATAATGATGCCAAATTTTGAGTGCAAATACAATAGCAGCTAACTCCAAATCATGAGTGGGGTAATTCATCTCATGTGGTTTTAACTGTCTAGAAGCTTATACTATTACCTTCTTGTTTTGCATCAGCAAAACCATTTCTGGATGCATCGCTGTAACCAGTATATAGATCCTTGTCATTAGGCAAAACTAATGTTGGTGCTGATACTACCCTCTTTTTCAATTCTTGGAAACTTTGTTCACGTTGATCATTCCACTCAAATTTCTCATTCTTCCTGGTTAGTTGTGTAAGGGGTTGTGCAATCTTTGAGAAATCTTGTACAAATTTCCGATAATACCCGGCTAATCCCAAGAAACTCCTAACTTTTATAACAGTTTCAGGTCTTTTCCATTCTACAATAGCTTTAACTTTTGCAGGATCAACCAATATTCCTTCACCGAAAATAATATGTCCAAGGAATTTGCATTTAGACAGTTTGGCATATAGCTTATTATCTCTTAAGATCTTTAACAAACCCTTCAAGTGCTCATCATGTTGCTCTTCAGTAGACGAATATACCAGTATATCATCTATGAAAACAATCACACAGATATCCAACAAAGGTCTAAAAATACGATTCATCAAATCCATGAAAACTATAGGTGCATTGGTTAATCCAAATGGCATGACCAAAAATTCATAATGATCATACCTAGTTCGGAATGTAGTCTTTGGTACATCCTCCATCTTAATTTCAATTTGATGATATCTTGACTTTAAATCAATTCAAGAAAATACCTTTGCTCCTCTCAATTGATCAAAGAGATCATCGATTCTAGGTAAAGGATATTTGTTATTGATAATCACTCTGTTTAATTCTCTATAATCAATACAAAGTCTTATTGAACCATCTTTCTTCTTAACAAACAATACTGGTGCTCCACATGGGGAAACACTAGGTCTGATAAATCCTTTATCCAACAATTCTTGCAATTGTACTTTTAATTCTTTCAATTCTATAGGTACCATGCAATACGGAGCCTTCGATACCGGTTTAATTCCAGGTATTAAATCAATTGAAATTTTCACTTCTCCGTGTGGAGGTAATCCAGGTAATTCATTTGGAAATACATCCGGATATTCACGCACTACTCTGATAGTATGAATGTCTAATGCTTTGGATTCACCCTCGGTTGTTCCAAGAATACACCCGTTTAACTCCATTCTTCTTCATTTTCCACTTCAATTGTTGTTATCCTATTCTTGACTCCTTTGAGTATCTCAACCCTATACTTCTTTCTTTCTCCTTGAGTATTGACAAAAGATATCATTTTGAGACGATAGTCAACTTTCGTTATTACAGCAGTTAACTAGGTCATACCTAGAATAATATCATATTTTTGCATATCTACCATGATCAAATCAACAATCGATTCATGATTTCCAATCTTTAATGGACAACTCTTTATCATCTCCTTGTTATCACTAAGTCTCCCGTTGGCGTAATAACTCTCAATTCTTTACTCATGGCTTCGGTTGGTAATCCTACACGCCTTGCTAATCCAGCAATTATGAAAGAATGCGTTGCTCCCATGTCAAATAAAGCATAGACAGTATGATCTCTCATTTGAATTGATCTTATTTATCATTTATTAATTTCACGTTATTTTCAATTCATAAGGGCTTCTATTGTGCATCTAATCGTGTTTGTGTCTAATACAACTTTAAATAAACAAATATGTAACTACATACCTGCAATGAGACCATAATCATTAGGGTCAACTTCTTCCCATATATTCTCTTCATCTTCCTCTTTCATCTCCACATCCCCAACCGGATTCCCATACATAGCAAAGACTCTAGCCATTGTACTAGCTTTGCTGGTATTGACATTTCCATTTTTCGGCCCTAAAACTCCAACCATTCCTTGAGGCTGTGAAGATCCAGCTACTGTATTCACTTTCTGTGGATAGCTGGTTGATATATGGCTAACTTTGTTAGATACAAAATAGGTTGTAATCTTTCTTTTTGAACAATTATTTGCCATGTGTCCACTTTCTCCACAATAGTAACATTTATATTGCAATTGTGGACACTCCTTTGGATAATGAGAGCCCTTGCATTTCCAACATGTAACATTGTTCTTCCCAACTATTCCTCCTTTGTTCACACTGAGAGGTTTGAAGAATTTAATCTTCTTAGGCATAGGACTTGCCATAGAACCATCATATGTTCTCTTACCAAAAATTGGTCGCTTCTTATACCTTTCAATTTCATATCTCCTTGCTCGTTCAATGATTCGACCTTATTCTATCATAGTCGCAAAGTTATCGATTTCAAATTCAACAAGTCTTCTCTGGAAATGAGGTTCTAATCCAGCCATGAAAGTCTGTCTCTTTAGCTCATCACTATCCAGTTAAGCATCCGGAGCAAACTGTAACAACCGATTGAACTCATGTTCATACTCATCAATCGTCTTACTTCCTTATGTCAGATTCATCAGGTCAGTGCTATACTTTGCTTTTAAACTACCTGGGAAATATTCCTTCAAAAATTCTCATATAAACACTTCCTAAGTGGTCGGTTGTAGCAAACTTCATTGTTTTGAATTCCACCATATCCTTGCTCTTAATCTCAGCAAATAAGTTCCATAAGGTACCCTCAGAGCTTCAGGTACTTGGAAAACATCAAAGGATCGCTTAATCTGAGTTAGCCAGTCCACAGCTTCTTCTGGCTTTCCAGGTAGTCCTTCAAAGTACCCGTTGCATTTAATGAATTCCGGCAACAAATTCCTCTACAGACGTAAAGGTGGTAGTGGTGGCGATTCCTGGTCATATCAGGGCGGTCCTTGCACCTCGGCAACAGATTCATCAGGGTTCACTGGTCCATTTTTCTAAAATTGAACCGGTGCAGTATGCCTTTCATTTCCTCTGGGAGATGTTGGAGGCATTACTGATGCCTTAGCAGGTGGTGCTACATTTGTTGCTTGCAAGATTAATATATTTTGTTGTTGGAGACTTTGCAAAACAATCTCTAATCGGTTTTGGGATGGTGTAGGGGCATTTATTGGTGGATTTCCAGATATCCTTGTGTTTCTACTTCTATTTTTCCCTCTTGGCATTCTATTAACATTAAACATGTTATTTAGATTGGATCATGGTTTACCTTTACTAAAAGGCATCAAAGTCATTCATATATATATCACACACACATATATATATATATATATATACATGACCAAAATACACATAAACTTCTCATGGTTAGTGCATCATGTACATATAAAAAATGACACTAACTTTATACCTATCTTCTACTACTAAAGTCATCAAAAGATACATATACATCGCCTTACATACCACATGTTATGCATACATGTCCATCATTAAAAGTCTATCAATATCATATATATCATGCCATCACTAATAGATAGTACAAACATCATCATCATATAATACTAGATCTGACTCAAGAGCTAGGATAAAGGCGACTTTGCCCTTCTCTTGAGGGCCTAACCGAGGGTAATCGTCCTCTCCCTCGGAGCTGCTATCATTAACATCAATCCTTGTGTCCCTATCTTTTGGTGGTGCCAAGGTCAGATCCGTATCTATCATCCGAATACCTCTAGGAGTAGGCCTCTGGTCACTCTCGAAACTAGGAGTTATATCTCTCTCAATCCACCCTGTAAGCCCTGGAAAATTTCAACAGATAATTCTAAGGATGAACTTAGGAAATAAAACCCTGAAAGTCACTCCGAGTTAAAATCGAACTTCGACGAGTCCCAAATTCCGAAAGAATCTAGAAATTCTGGGTTGTGAGAAGAATAAGAAACCTCATAGACAAATAGCAACCCAATATACTTCCATTCTAAAACCCCTACGTACGATAAATTTTCTAATTAGCTGTAACTTACAAATTCAGGTAAAATGGAGCCCTAAAGCAGATTGCTAAGAAGTAGATAATGATTAACCTTCGGGAATAAAACCCAATCCAAAGAATTTCGAGAACATTGTGAGATACTAAGTTCTTATGAAATCGCCCTTAAAATAAATCTCACCAATCAAATAAGTCATGTAAGTATAAAATATTAGTTTTTATTTTGGCTATGGGGCGAATCGGAAGGTCAACCCGGAAACTTAAGTCCTTGAATCTCCCAAGAAACTCCATACCTAGACCCGGCAATCGCGCATTCCTAAACCCAGGAGTGGAACAAGAGGAAAAAGGGTGTAATCGGTTCGTATTAAGTCTAGGATACTCTGTAAAGATGAGATCAATGAAATTTAGACCTATTCCGATCTGATCAGGTGCTAGTTTCGAAAAACGCGCTCTGGGATTCGAAATGTTAAGAATATGTTTTAACACCGTTAGACTTATATTCTAAAGGATCTCTAAGTTATTAGTTTTACAAATTTTCGCATAGCTAGAATTATCTAATTTTACAAATCTGTTCGTATTTCGTTACTACCGGTAATTAGTGAGTCTTCCAGTACGATTTAATATTTTAGTCACCTAAAGGGTTATTATTATTATTATTCTTATAAGGTATACCCTAGTTCTCCTAGTGATCGGATAGTAATCGGACAAACTTTGGAAATCGGAGAACGAAACCCTATATCGGTCCGATTCCAGCTTAGTGATAGGAGCCTAGAAACCCTAGATCCGCCTTCCTTCGATTTCATAATAAAAGAAATTTTATAAAGTAAATGAATTTGAATTATTGCTCCAAAGTACATTTCAAACCTTTGAAAGTTTTAAATTCGGGAATTCTTCAATTCAGGGCCTTCCGAGCTCAATTACGGAAAAGCGTGCCCCGGACCACGGATTCAGAAAAATATTCCCGAATATTCATTAGAACCGTAATTTTATAAGGATTCCAAAAATATCAATTTTAGAATTTTCCGAGCTATAAAATTACAGTTATAGCTTTCCGTGTTTCCGTTAAACCGGTAAAGTAGATGTCTTGTCTACTATTCACAAGTACAACCTACACTACACACTACCCATACCCTATTCTTACATCCTTACAACCACTCAATTATATTTTCTTTTCCAAGAAATTTTTGTCTCCTATTAAATTAACACTTTTATTACATTTATTACACAATTTCAAATTTATCAAATTTCAAACACACACACACACCTAAAGTGTGGCCGGTGCCCCCTCCCCCCCCCCCCCCCCCCCCCCCCCCCCCCCCAGTTTCCCTCTCAATTAAATTATTTTTACTACTTTTTTTTATTAACTAAACCCTAATACACTTAATATATATACTAAATATTCTCTCTCTCTCTTCATTTTCTTCTTATTTCAAATTGTAAAAGAACAAAACCCTCCCCTTTCTCTCTAAGGATGCCGTGAGCCCTCTCCCCATTCCCTCACATTTCAACTTTGTTTCTTCTCTTTTTCACTTCAAGACTCCATTGGTATGTGTATTTAAGCTTTGTTTCTTCCTACTCTTGTAATGGCAAAGCTATATCTTGTGTGTCTTCTCATTTAATCCCAATGAGCTCATGCTAGGGACATGAAAAAACATGAACAAGAATATCAAGCCATCACAAGACATGGATCTAATGTTTAGATGTGTTTTTGTTAAGATCATCTTGTTCATGCATGTAAGTAGTGATCTTGCATATATATTGTTCATGCCATGAGATCCATGATTTATGCATCATACTTAGTAGATCTAAAGTTTAGATACCTACATTGTCATTTACATGTATGATCATAGAGTTATTTTCATTTTCATGCATTGATGATCACAAAAATGAAGTCTTGTATATGTATAGAGATGTTAGATAGTGGATATTCATATATAGAAGGCGAGAACATTGAAAAAGGAAGGACTTTGTCAAAAATGAAATGTTGAAAATTCGGATGAAATGGAAACCCTACCTTGAAAACTACCAAAATCATTTTTAAACTCATATTTCATAAAAAAAATGAAGGGTATGTGTAATAGGCATGTTGAAAGAATTATTTTCCTGAGTTTAGATGAGTTTAGGCATAATAAAAATAAGAAAACAAGAAGTGAAGTTAGAAGGAAAAATATTGACTTTGGATGTGTAGGCAAATTCGTAATTTTGGGTAATGCCTATATAAACACTTAGTATTTAAGTCTAAATTGGATATTTTATAAGCTAAATGAAGTCCTTAGATAATATACATATTGGAGCTTCAATTTTTAATGCATTAGACAAGTTTTTCTTTAAGAAAAATGCAAGAAAATGAAATTTAGAAAATTCGGATTTTTACAAAAAGCTAGTTCAAAGACATGTTTACCAAATGAAAAATGGGAATTTTTATGCATGAATGGAGGCCATGATTAATATAGACCTTGAGAACTTATTTTTAGTTAAATAATAAGTGGATTACAAGATTAAAAGTCAAAGAAACCCTAAGGAGTATAATGTGGAAAAATAGCTTCTTAGAAATAATCTTTATGAGAATTTCCCAACACTTAAGAGTTCATGTAAGTTTATTATCACAAAAGTTATTATGACCATGCATATATTAAGTTCATCACATGGCATTCATGTTAGTAATTCATTCCCATATCATTCATGCATGAATCATCATCTAGGAACACTTCTTATCAAAAGCAAAACAAATTTTTGAGATTGGAACACTTGCGGAACAGATCTGATCCCACTGTTCCGTGGCCCTACTATTTTCAAAACTTGAAAATAATACTAGAAATAGATATATCTTTCGAAGTAGATAGAGATCGATATAAAATTTGCGAAATTCCGAGTTAAAATGACCGAGTTATGGCCGTTTTAAGTTGGAACTTCCGCAAATAGCGAGAATTCCGATTTTGTGAAGTATAGATACATAGTTTGAATTAGTTTAGTGATGAGATTCTCATTAGGCTATTTTTTTTATTTGGTAGGTGAACCCGAGTACGACAATACCATATCACCCGACCATCGTCACTAAGAGTGTAAGCCCCGGAAAATTTCAGTAAATAATTCTACGATGAACTTCGAAAATGAACCCTAAAAAAAAAATCACTCCAAATTAAAACCGAACTTTGAACGAGTCCTGAAATATAAACGAAAGTAAGAATTCATTAATCTTAAGAAAATCTAAAAATAAAATAAGGACTACAAAAGTCCTTAAGTCTAAAAACCATTTACGTAAGATAAACTGCTTACCTAATCTATAACTCATAAAAATCGGGATAAAAATAAAACACAGTGATAATTTGCTAAAAAGCAAGTTAATCCATAACATGACAATTTGAAGGATCGGGAAATCACCAAAGGCCAATTCCATAATTAGGCTTTGGCACGATTAAGAAAACTTTATCTGCCAATAATAAAATATAGACTTTGGAAATTCCCCAAACGACCAGACTAATAATCCTAAGAGACAGAAATCACAATAAAGCCCTAACGATCAAATCAAACTCCCAAGAATCATAGAACGAGTTAGAAATTGAAATCTCGTAATCTTAAGAAGGAAGAATTCAAGAAACAAAATAACAAATTAGATAATCCTTAAGTTAACCAATTGTTCATAAAACCTTAAATCGAAGCAAAAATAAATTCGAAAACAAAACACTATGAAGATCCTTTTTCAAAGCAAATTATAAAAATAAAGATTTCCCCAAAATCATTCCAAAAATCGATATTTGACTTAAACTCAAGAAAATCATATCTGGTAACCATTACCGATATAACTCCGGATATAATAATTCAATTCAGGATTTCTGAAAAGCAGTAAGAGATATTAAGTACTTATAAAAATAAAATTTAAAATAAATTTCTCAAACTAAATACGTTGTATAAACAGAAAATCTCAGTTTCCAAATTGGCAAAGGTCTAAACAGGAAAATCATCCGGAAACCCTAACCGGAACACAATAGTATATATCCGGCAATCTAGCGCCCTTAACCCTAGAGGCCAAGGTGTAGTTTAAATAAGTAGAATAGTTCGTAGTAATATAAGTTTGTAAAAATATCAGATTAGTAAAATTTTGATCTATCTCGAACCCGTTCGAATACAGACTTTGAAAAGCATGTCCAGGGGCTCGAGATATCAAAAACATACCATTAGTACCGATAGACACGTAATTTTATAAGATTTCTAAATATATCAGTTATATAATTTTTCGGGTTATAAAAGTTACAGTTATAACCTTTTTATCGTATTTTCATTTCTACCGGTAATTGATTAGTCTTTTGCACTATTCATTTTATTTCATTACACAATTTTATTATTATTTTTTTTTATAATGTATACCCCGGGTTTCCTAGTAATCAAGTAAACTTCGAAAAACCAGAAAATGAAACCCTAAATCAGTTTAGCTCAAGCTTTGTGAAAAAGACTTAGAAACCCTAATTCTGGCTTTTTCTCGGCTTCCAATTACGAAACTTTTATAAGAAAATTTAATTTTGAATATAGTTCTCGATTATATTTCAAACCAAGAAAAGATCAGATTTTAAGAAAATTTCAATTCCGAATCATCCCGAGACCCTTTATAGAAAAACGTGCCCCAGAACTAGAATTTCAAAAATTTACTTACAAGTACTCATCTGAACCGAAATAAAATAAGGATTTCAAAAATATATTTTTCATAATTTTCCGGCTTACGAAAAATACAGTTATAGCCTTTTTATTCGTATTTCATTACTACCGGAAATTAAATTGTCTTGTCTACTATTCACTACTATTCAAAAAGTACCACCTATACTACCTTTTAGCACACTCTACAATTCCAACCCTTACCATCACTCAAATCAATTCCTTTTCTCCATAACTTTTGTCCCTTAACTTTCCTTACAAATCATAACAATTACACATCATGTTAAATCAATCAATCAAAGTAAATTTTTTTTTCAAACTTCTCCCTTCCTCTACAAGCTCAAACCGGCGTGAATAGTTCCCCCCCATGCTCCAATTTGCAATTTTTTCTTTCTCCATTTAACCTAATCTCATTCCACATATATACTACTTTTTCTCTCTCTCTTCATTCATTCACTTTTCAACTTTTACAAAGTGTAAAAGCTCTCAATTCCCCATTTTCCCTCTTAGCTGAAAGTTCCAAGCTCCCCACACACACACACAACTTCATTTCTTCTTTTCATCTTCCATTCCACTTCAAGTAAGTGAACTTTTACCTCTTTCCACCTTTAGATCTTTGTTATGGCTAAGTGATTCTTGGATATTTCAACCAAATGTCCCCATGATCTTTTGGTAGGGACAATGAGATATCAAACAAGAATACCGAACCATTACAAAGTGGATCTAGCATTTAAAGGAGTTTTCATGCCAAAAGCTTTATGTTTCTCCACAAAAAGTGTTTTAAACAAAAGATCTTTTATAAAAATATAGTTTTTATGTTTTCAAAACTCATTTGAGCATTGATAATAGATCTATCATTTTACTACTCATATTCATGTAGGCATTTAAGATCTCATCTTTATTTTGAGTTTATGTGCATTAATAGTCTTTAATGTTTTGTCCTTAGTAAATAACCTTCCTAGTATATAGATCTATGGTTAGATAAGTTAATAAAGTCAAAAAGGAAAACACTTTTCAAAATATGAACTTGTGTAAATTCGGATGACTTTGAAACCTAGGTAAAAACACTTTTATCAACTTCTAAACATATATTTTACAAGAGAAATGAAGCCTATAGGTGATAGATAATGTTTGGTAATATTTTTCATGAGTCTAAATGAGTTTTTATTAAAGAAAATGTTGGAAACAAGAGATGAAGTCCAATAGAAGTTTTGAGCTAAAAGTTATGTAGACAAAATTCGTAATAATGGATATATGGTTAGAAAACACTATTTTTCCAACTTCAAAAATGAGATTTTCTTAAATAAATGAAGTCCTTAGGGTATAGGTAAATAATACTTAAAGTTTTAAGTATAAATACATTTTTCTAAAGGAATCAACTTGAAAATGAACTTTCTAAATTCGGATTTTTGGAAACCCCTTAGTAAAAGACCACTTAAAAGTTTATAAATGAGGATTTTATTAAAGAAATAAAGGCCTTAGGATATAACTAATATAAGGGTCAAAATTTCTTTAAACGAAGTGGAGTTTTCCTAAAGAAAATCCTTGTAATAGTAGTGTGACAAGTGTAGTAAACTCACTTATTAAACATAGCATGAAATGGTTTTCTAAGAAAAAGTTTATTTAAATTCTTTAAGTCTAAAAAGTTATAAGAACTTAGGCTCATTAGAGTTCATATCATGACATTCATGATAGGGAAAATCATTACCATTGCATTTAGTTTCATTTTACACTTAGGAATCTCAAGTGCATTCATGAAAACCGCATTTTCGGAATCTATATACCGCTGTACAGATCTGATCCCTCATTTCCGAGGCTTAGATATTTTCAAAACTTGATTTAAACTTCATATTTAGAAAGCTCTTCCGAAGTAGATAGAAATCGATATAAAATTTGCGAGATTCCGAGTTAAAATGACCAAGTTATGGCCGTTTTAAGTTGGAATTCCCGCTTAGGACGCGAATTACGAATTTGATAAGTTCGTATGAAGTCGTTGGATTAGTTTGAGTTGAAATACTGATTAGAGTATTTCTTCCTTTTTAGGTTATCCCGAGTTCGACGATTCCCTACCACCGGATTATTATTACTAGAAGACCGGTGATCCAATGGCCGAGTGAGTTTTCTCCTTGTTTTGTTACCTTGATTGTGCTTGTAGTTAGTTGCATTAGAATTATAGGAACAAGATAAAAATCGATATGAATGGGGATGGGATATATGATGAGACTGTGATGAATGTATGCCAAAGAATACTAAAGCATATCGAAACCACGATTTGATTGGATAACTGCACTGTTCATATTATTTCTGTTATGTGTATGATATTGGCTGGTCACTCTAAAGAATGTATAAATATTTTGACCTAAGCAAAAAGTAAATTGATCATGCTTCGCATCTAACATATTGCATTTGGTAGCGTGCTACTCCTACGCAGGTCGATCGGTATGGTCCGAGGACTCGTTTGTATAATGAGACCCGGGATCAGAGCTCATTCATAGGAAACTAAGGCGCATCGGGGATGCATTCCATGTGTGAGCCTAGCCGAGGAGAGTGCTAAGAGCCGAGGGCTTGGGGACTAGCAGCGGTCGTGTAGACTTCAATACTATCCCTAACCCAAGATACGGAGGGCGTAAATCCATTCTGTGTGTGGGTTCCGGTTACCCATGCATAATTGTTTGCTCACGTGTTTGTTCATGCATAGCATATGATTGATTAATAACTTGTTTGTTATGGTACGGAATTAAGGGAATTCTCACTAAGCTAGTGTAGCTTATATCCCATTAGTTGTTTAAATGAGCAGGTTATTCCAAGAATGCTAAGTGGGGACCAAGATGGTTGAAGTCGAGAATGACTTCGGGTTTCCGGCAAGATATAAGAATGCTTAAAGTTTTTGGCTAAGCTTTACGAATTGCCTTGTAATAGTTTTGTGTAGTGAAGTCTTGGGATAAATGTAATTGAAGCTTGATGATTGATATTTTGAAGTATAGTGTTTTGTATTTGGAGTATAGTGGATTGCATTTCCTTTACATTGTTACTCAATTGTATCAACATAAAACGTATCATTCTGATGTGTCTCCTCTATGTGTTAGACGCCTTGTACATAGTATGGAAGCCTTCGCGTGACTGAGGTGGTCATTCTTAGGCTTTAATATTGTGTACGGCGGACTGCCACGTTTAGGGTACCCTTCGGGGCGTGACAGTTCAGTTGGTATCAAAGCGACAAGGTTTTGGGAATTAGGTGGGAAGACTTTAAGAGGATAGAATATTAGGATACGATCTTAGGAATGGATAGGTAAGTGTTAGATGACCCTTAGGTAAAGAAGAACTAGATAAAGCTCAATGACCTTTAAGGTATGACTTTCTATCATTAAGGATTTGAATTCTATCTTGGAGACTTTTGAAGATATAGAAATAGACATATGAGGAAGGAAGATTGAAACTAATTGATGGGACGATCGAATCTATACTAGCAACTGCAAAATATAGGAGTAAGTGACCTTACACGACTTTTAGTTCAAGCCAATGATAGAGATGCTAGATTACCCTTTGACCTAGGAGACCACTAGGTGGGAAGGATTAATTGCGTGATTTCACCATTTTTCTAAATAAACAAGCCTAAAGAAAATAAAAAGTTGTAACTCTTTTTCTAAAACATAAGCAGCTTGTGAGTAGTATAATTAGACTAACACGACCGTCTCGCCCTGTTTCTAGGAGACTACCTAAGGAGAACATGCAACCGTCGACTAAGCTTCCTGATGAACAACAAGTGAGAGACACTCCACCACCACAAGATCCAATGCAACAAGTCATAGACCTTCTAGGGTGTTTGGTGGATACACAAAAGCTCCTCTTACAACAAGTGCTTATTAGGAATGTGCCGGCTTAGGTGGAAGGACCCCACCAAGTGACAATGCAAGGAATTAAGACTCCTTCTGTTATGGCTAGTCCAAGCTCCAAAGTCAGAAGGTATAAGACAACTAGCCTAACAGTTAAGAATGAACCTTCTAAGAGGCATAAGATCAATTGTTGGAAGTGCAAGGAAAGTCATTATCCAAGACAGTGTCCACAACTGAAGCACAGTTGTTACTTCTGTGGAGATCCCGAGCATAAGATTGTGGACTGTCCAGGAAAGGAAACCCTAAAGTGCTTCATCTGCAAACAGCCGGGACACCAGGCGAGTAGATGCCCCCACAAGAATTAACAGTTGGACAGCTGCCCTTGTTTGGAAGAAGTCAGTCTCCTAGAAATATCATTAGATCCCTCGTGTTGAGCATTAGGAGCAAATAACTTTTTGAGTAAAGAGAACAAAGATGTTTTGAAAATGTAAACCGATGTTGTGGTTTATCATCTAGTTCATGAATTAGTTCCAATGTGTGTTTTGCATCCTTTCTTTGAACTTTTGTAATGAAAGATTTACATCTTCTCTTGATTTCCTGCATTTCGTTTTGAATATTATGAAGTTTTTGTTATCGATTTTGATTTTAGTAGAATTTCAATATTTCTTACATATGTTTTTATTTCCGCATTTCCGCGTTCTATATTTCCAATAACTTTCTTTAAGCTTCTTTTACCGCCTTAAGACGTAATAAAAGATTTAGAATTTTCACCTGAGCTTAATAAAAATTGTAGGAGATATACCCAACCACAACAAGAACCCGTCATGACTCCTTTAGGACCCGAGAACCAAGCGATACCTGAACCACCTAACCAAGGGGGAAATGCCTCAATAGAGATTGAATGGCTTACTAGTCAGATAAGAGGCTACACGCAACAGACTCAAGTCAGTTCAACATCTACACCTGTGAGATATGAGCAAGAAACGACGCAAGATGAACCCCCATCACCTCAATACCACCAAAGTCTCTTACCATGCTTCATAAAGTGTAACGAGTATTTCGACGGAGTTTTTGGAAAACCAGATGAGGCAGAGGATTGGTTGGCACACATTGAGAGGTCCCTTAATGTTTTTGAAGTACCACACCATCTGAGAGTCAATTATGGAACCTTTATGCTCCGCTTACATGCCCGAGTACGGTGGGAATCTAAGGAAAGAGAGTTGACGCCTCCAGTTACATGGGAGATGTTTAAATATGAGTTTTTGGAAAAATATTTTCCCATGAGCTTAAGAGTCCAGTACAGTGCAGATTTCCTCAATACCTCACAAGGAGATCGTAATGTGGAACAGTACGAAACCGAGTTCAGTAGATTGTTGCAATATGCTCCGAAATCATATAAGCATAGTGAGGAACTCAAAAGACAAGTGTTTCTGAATGGTTTAAAAGAAGACCTTCAGACTCGATTAGAAGAATTGGATATCAGGAGTTATCAAGGATTGCTAGAAAGAGCACGGATAATAGAAAATGCTCAAAGGAGGAGGCAAGAAAGAAGTAATAAGGAAATGGAGTTCTATGCTATAATGACCCCGAGTCAAAATGTCATAACACTTCCCTTGGATGATGACCCAAATAAGGAAGAAGACATAATTTTGGATAAGATACAATGTTGGAGATGTAAGAGAGAGCATTACCCTATACAATGTCTACAGCTTCAATTCAAGTGCTATCTCTATGGGGACCCTGGTCACAAAGTTGAGAAGTGTCTTAAAAGGATGACCACCGGATGCTTTATTTGCACAAAAACGGGAAATTTGGCTAAAACATGCCCTGAACGGGGTAATTTGCATGTTGCTTCGTTGGAGCTACCTAGGAAGAAGAGGAAGAGATATAACAGGAATAAAAGCAACAAAGGAAAAAGGAATCAAGGTTCTTCAAGGACATCTACATCCGGAAATCTAGTCCACAACCCTCACACATATGGAGTGTATGAAGGAGCTAGTGATGAGGAGCTGGAGTCCTTCGCCATGGCAGGAAGCGAGGATCAAAGATGCAACTCGGTACCAGGTTAGCGCTATACCCTTAGAATACCGCGTATTCTTTCCTGTTAATAGAATCAAAGAGATAGGTTGATTAGAAATACCTTCGAATTACATGGCTAGACTAAAAATAGGAAAGCCCGAGACCATTAAAAGTTAGAATGAGCCAATGATGGAAACTAAAACAAAAACTCGATTAATTTAACGAATTCCAAAATGATCCTCATACGACTTCTTGTAAATACAGAACTTTGAAAGATTGAAAATCTACGATGATCGTTACATAAAAGTTAAAATTTCAAAAATCAACTCTCAATTACCAAACTCCGTAAGATCTTCACAAGTAATAAGTATATAATAAAGCAATGAGATTCTTGATTTCAACCCCATCAAGATGATCACGATGATAAGAGTTTAAAACAACGATGACTTTAATTATTTAAAAGAATATTGATCACAGAACACAATATTGTATATACAGCTACATAAGAATGGAGAAGCGAATCCACAACCTTCGTTGGTCAAAGTAATCGAGTCATGAAAGGTCGTGTTGTCATGAGTCGTCTAGTGTCGGTCGAGTCGAGTCGTCTGTAATCCTCTTTTCCAAGTGCTCAATATCTCCTATAGGGTTTTGGTAATCCCACATAGATACAAATCCTCTACCAGAACCCGCAATCTGCATCTATAATCTGTCAGAGTCTCTTCTTCCTGCATACTAAATATCTCCCATCTAATATGGTATGTAGCAGGATTAGTCCGCGCATAACAAAATTTGCATGATTAATAATAATCATATAGATTTTATTCCTAATTATGCAATGTAACTCTATCTATAACTACCCAACTATTACTAAAGGATGCTAATTGGATCCAAACTTACTACATTTACCAATGTAATTCTTCCACATATTTATCTTTCTTATACCAGCAACCACGCTCTAATACCAACTTAAAGCTGTCACGGCCTGATGGTACCCTAGTAGAAGTAGACAAGTTATACCTGAATACTATCACCAGATTACCTTCGGAGAGTAACATGTTTTCCAAAATAATAGGATCTTTTAGTGCTTCGATAAGAAATGATAAATACATGTATGATGAAGATCATCTAGCATCGAGAATTCAAGAGCCAAAGTCCAGTGATCCACTCCATGGCATTGGAGGACCAATGACAAGAGCTAGAGCTAAACGAATGAAAGAAGCTTTGCACGGTCTAGTGATGGAAGTGATGGAGTTGCAAGAGAAGGAGTCAAACTCCACCAAAGAAGAAGAATCGAAATTAATTCACATTATTCAAGCTTCCAAAGAGATGATCAAAGGCATAGAGAACCTCAAGATGAAAGTTACATTGAATGCTGGAGACTTCAAGAAGTGTGATAAAGCTTCTTGGATCGGTTATTAATATTTGGATTTTTCCAATGCGACTTTTAGTCTCCAGCATTGTTTTTAAGTTGTTTTATGCCGGGTTTATTATTTGTTTTGAGAATTGTTTTATGTCGACATTTTGGGTCTTTTCCCATGTGTCTTTTAGTCTTTTTCTTTTATTATATATAGACATATATGGTTGTAAACGGGAGGATAGCATTTGAATGAATACATAATTTTGAGAGCACTCTCTCTTAAGTTCTTTGCAAAAGAATTCCTTTTTTGATTTCTTCAATCTAAGCACTTGGGGAAATTATCTAGATAACGTAGGTTTCAATCAACAGGTGTGGGTGGGTCTCGCTCCAAATCCAATCTTGTTCAAGACGATCTTTGGGGTTTCAATTTCAAATTATGATCTTTAGGTTCTAGGTTTAAAATAACTAAGGTTCGCATCATTTGGTATCAAAGCTTTGACTGCTTGAATCAAGTAAATATATCCTTTATCTTAATTATTCTTTTTTATTTCAATTGTTCTTGTTCATCCCTTTAGAATTCGTATTATAAAAAAAAATTCGATCTCGACGCAATTGATATCAATATCCCATTGTCAATATTCCTTTTCGTAAAATAGTCGAGATTCAATTCAATTCTGTAGTCTGTATCGTCAATATTCCTTTTCGTAAAGTAATCGAGATTCAATTCAATTCCTTTTCTTGGAATTTCTTCTTGAATTCCTTCTAGATTCAAAGTTCACTAATTTTCTTTTTGGCCTGATTGTGGATTTCAGCCACAAAGTCTATATATTGTTTTCTCCCAGGCCGCCGACGAGGTCAAATCGTGACCTTTTTCTTAATTTGCGAAATTCGCAAATTTTTATATGACGAGGAACACTCCAGCTCGTCCGATGTGTGGATTTGAAAATTCATGATTTCGAATCTCACCTTTTCCAGATTTTCGCGAAAGTTGCAAGTTAAAAAAAAAGAAAAAAAGAAAAGAAATTAGTAAAAAAAAAAAAAGGAATTTCAGTATTAAGTTTCTATTTAATTTTTCCATTCGAGTTTGTGTTCTTTGAGTTTCTGTTGGAGTCCTTGTTATCGTTTCTGTTCATCTTTTGTTGATTTGGGATCATTCGTTGGTTATGTTGAAATTCCCTTAGTGATTTATATTGAGGAAAGTTATTAAAGTGAGTTCTGATCAAAGAGCGAGTTGAAAGGAACATTAACTTGTGGAGTGAAACACGAGTGAACCTACAGCTGTGAGTGTAAACAGGTGAGGGAGTGAAGTGTGAGGTCTATATTATCTGTGTTATTACTAACCTTTTTTTTTTTTTTTTGTTGCAGCGATATGTCTGATCAAAGTCCAATTGGTGGAGAGAAGGGCGGAGTAAACAATAAATGAGTGTTTAAGGCATTATTGGGTGAGATGAGAAAAATGCTAAGTGTTGAAATGAAGCAAGTCCATGAGAGGATGGATAAAATGAAGCAGAGTAAGGAACCATCAGGTAGCAATTTTGTAGGGCGAAGAACCAATAGGCCTTCAAGAGGGGGGAGTGAGGTTAGAAAAGAGGGAGGATACTAATTCAAGGGAGTATAGTTTCATGAGGGAGAGAGGGAATACCTAAAGGCGAGACAATAATTTGGGTAGTATTAAAATGAAAATACCTTTCTTTCATAGGAAGAATGATTCAGAGCTATACTTGGAGTGGGACAGAAAAGTGGACCATTACACTAAGGAGAAAAAAAATTAAGTTAGCTGCAGTTGAGTTTTTTGACTATGCCAGTGTATGGTGGGATCAGTTGGTGCATAATAGGCGGGTGAGAGGCCTATTAGTACATGGGATGAGACGAAGACAGTCATGTAGAAGAGATTTATCCCGAGTCACTATTATAGGGATTTGCATAGGAAGCTGCAGGAATTGAGGCAAAGGTCCAGGAGTGTAGAGGACTATTTTAAGGAAATGGAGATGGCAATGATCCGAGCTAAGGGAGAGGAGGATGATGAGGCTACACTGGCTAGATTCATCAATGGGCTGAATAGGGAGATCTCTAATATAGTAGATCTACGACATTATGTAGATATTAAGGAGTTGTTGCATAAGGCGATCAAGGTTGAAAAGCAGCTGAAGTCTAAGGGAACTTCTAAATCTAGTACGACTTCTAACTCTTCATGGAAGTCAAACTGGAAGAAGAACACTACAGACTCAAAGCTAAAAGAGGATGTGAAGGCCAAGAGCCTAGTTACTTCTTCTAAAGGTAAAACCGACACTAAACCATTCACTAGAACTCGTGATATTAATCGCTAGTTTACTTCACTGTAATTGCAATTCCATTACAGCTTTATTACTTACGAATAGCTATTACGGTGTTTAGTTCACTGAATAGCGATTCCATAATGAATTCTCATTACACAAAATATTGAATAACCATTCTTTATTCAAACCTATGAATACCAATTCAATATTGGAACTGTCTTTATTTTAAAAAACCACCATTTAAATAAAAAATTAATAAAGAAAAATCCTATTACAGCTCTATTCCATTCCTACGTAATAGAAATTCTATTACAACCTTATTTATTCAGGAAAGTGAACAAGCCATAAGTGTTTCAATGTCAGGTGTTTGGACATATTGCATCTCAATGTCCAAATCAAACGGCCATGATCATGCGGGATAATGGAGAGGTGGAGAGTGTTAGTTCCAGTGATGATGACATGCTTCCATTGGAGGATTGTAGTGATGTGAATGTGAAGGGACCCGTGAGTAGGGAATTGTTCGTCACTAGGCGAGTCCTTAGTACTGCACTAACGTTGCCAGTACTTTGCTGATTGATAAGTTGAGGTTGAAAACTGTGAAGCATTAAAAACCCTACAGGTTACAGTGGTTGAATGAGTGTGGGGAGATGAAGGTGACCAGGCAAGTTCTTATTTCCTTTTCCATTGGGAGTTATCATGATGAGGTGATGTGTGATGTAGTTCCCATGCAGGCTAGTCACCTATTGCTGGGTTGACCATGGCATTTGATAGGAGGGTGACGTATGATGGGTACAAGAACCAATATTCATTTGTTCTAAATAAAAGAACTGTGGTTCTAACTCCCTAGAAACCGTGGAAGCTTGTGAGGACCATGTGAGGATAGCTAAAGAGTTTAAAGAAAAACACCTGAGTGTACCAGAAAAGAGTGAAAAAGAAAGGAAAAGTGAGAGACAAACGCTGGTGAGCCAAGAGAGAGAAGGATCCAAAACACTGAGTGAGAAGGAAATTGTAGAAGAGAGTGGAGTTGCAAAACAAAGTAAAGTTAAGAGCGTAATAGTGGCTAGGAAACAACTACTTGTACTCATGTACAAGGATGTATATTTTACTACTACTGACCTTAACTCTTCTTTGCCAAGTCTAGCTGTGTCTCTTTTGCAGGTGATGAGGATTGGATGGCGTCATTGTATTTATTGATTAGTTTGAATTGTTTTTATATATATTTTCAGTTTTTCTTGTATTTATTGCTTAGTTTGAATTACTTTTATGTCTTTTCGGTTTTTCATGTAGTTATTATTTAGTTAGTTAGTTTTTAGGCTAACTAAAGCCTCTAAAAAACCATCATATGTAATCTTTTGAGACTAGAATAGAATGGTTGGTCCCAGATATGCAAACAAGAGGGGAGGGGTGAATTGTTTGCTTTTAAAAAATTTTGAAAACACTTAACAAATTAAAAACTTTGGAAACTTCTTTTAACAAATAATTTAAAGAATCGGATTATAACTTAGATAAATATTGTTGCTTTGTAGAACTTAATAAGAAAATGATTTGAACAATAATATAAACAATTATAACCAATAAAAATTGCAGAGTAGTAAAGTGCAGAAAATTAAATGAGCCCAGAAATTTATAGAGGTTCCTCCTTGCGAGTACGTCCTCTCTTCCAGCTCCACTGCTGGGGATCCGGTTTCCAACAGGGTTGTTCCACTAATCCGATTAATCAAAAAGAAGATTACAAACACCAATCGAATCTTGTTCTGTCTCACAAGCCTATATCTATTAGCTAAACACAAACTACAATATTATTTGTAATCTTCTCAACAACTCTCAACACATTCAATACAAGAGTAGAGAATCTTCAATCAAGAGTTACAATAGACACTCTAAGTATTTGAGCACAAAAACACAGAAGAAAGTAAGTTTTGGAGCTTTGCACAAAGTGTCTGACTAGTATTTGACTAGTGTCTGATGGAACATCTGATTAAGTAGAAGTATAATATTGAAAGTAAAATTTCAGCTCGTGTAATTCTGGGTTTTTTCAATCTCGTATCTTCTATTCTCTTTTACCTAAACTAGTTTACATATATATATATAATATATAAATATCCTGGTCTTTTTCCTTCAGTTCAACGGACTTCAACAACTTCATCCTTATCCAACAAAACAAAATTTGCCGTTGGAGCTGATTCAAAATTCAAAATAATTCGAAGAACTGAGTATATTGATATCCCGTAATATCTTCAAAAACACAGCTTCTGGTTGGTAAAAAATACGAGGAGAGAGATAGATGGAAGAGAAAATATCTCGTATTTTGAAAAACAAATCTGGAGTGAAATCCGCATAAGGTGCCTTGCTGGAATATTTTCCTGATACTGTGGAATAAAATCTTGAACAACAAGATGAGTTGTTGCTGTAACTGAAAAGATATCACAAAGTTCGAAAAGATCCATATCCTTACCGATTTAGAACAGATTTGAAATTTATTCAAATCTTCCCACAAAATCCGAGATTTAGATATGTATCTTATCCAGAAAAATCCTCAGCTTGATACAATTCACGTGATATGAAGAAGTTAGAAGAAATTACTGCACGTCTGAAACAGCAAGCTTCTTGAAGAAGATGAACAGAAAAAAATTAACATCTTGAAAGTTCAAAATCCCCATGAATTTTAAATCCTCCTTGTGGAACGTATTAGATATATTCTCAAATATCTAATAAAGTGGAGCTAGGCCTTCAATCAATTACTTATGCAAGAAATCAATCCAATAAATCCGATTTAGAAAAACCTGATCTGAACTTGACAGCTTCTTTATACTGTCTGATGAAGAACCAGAAAGTCTAACCTTCGTCTGATATATTAATATTTCACCCTTGAATTTTCTTAGTGTCTGATGTTCAAAAGATCAGAACCTTACTGTCTGACTTACTGTCTGAGAATCTGCACACTTAATAAATCTTATTATATTTTATTCTTCTTTTGTTATCATCAAAATAAAATAAGAGAGCCTAACATTCTCCCCTTTTTGATGATAACAAAACCTTTGAAAAAATTTTGTAATTCAATTAAAACAGAGATCAGACATTCTATACATTCCATATAACCATAAATCAGACATTTCAAAAATTTATCAAAACATCATCTCCCCCTTTTTGTTATCAACAAATAAACTCCCCCTGAGCAGATGCTAAGAATATAACAAGAAAACATCATATTCATTAATAAAACCACAAACTGAAGTTCAAATACACACTAAAAAGCAATAAAAAAGAAATTCAGTTCAACAAAACTAAAAACTGATCAACTAAAACTGAAAACATTAAGAGTCTTCATTTTTCTTGTCATGCTTATCCTTATCAGCATCCTTTGAAGTAGATTTTGAACCAGATTTTTTCTTTGAAGAGACTGAGCAAATCTTGACAGCAGACTTTTTAATCCTTGAAAAGTCACCTTAGGAGGAATTCCTGTTGGTACATAAGAATCAGCAACCCTTTTTAAAGCAGAAGAAAGATCCTTTTTGGGAGGTTGCTGAGGTGGATCTTGTACAGTTGAACAGGAGGTTGAAAGCTTTGAGATGGTGTAGCTTGAACATATTGAGCAATAATCTTGGATAAATCCAAGGGCCTGTGAAGAATGATGCTCAGGCATGGTGAAGGATCATGTGGAGTCTGAGAGATATCCTGTGTAGGAGATATAGTGGGTTCAACTAATGGTGCAGGTTCAGACATTTTTGGAGAGGATGGAAGAGTCTGAGCAACATTAGATTGAGGAGAACTAGGTTGGACAGACTCAAAAGTTGGAGAGACAACAGGAATTTGTTGAGATGCAGCAGCAGGTGTTGGGACTGTGAAAGCAGCTGAGAGAGCAACTCTTTCATTGCTGCAAGATCATTTTCCATCTTATTAATCCTCTCAACATCCTTACTAGTTGAAGCCTCAGGATCTACTGTCTGATGGTGAACAGGAGTGTCTGATGAATCAGACTCAGTGTCTGATTGTCTTTGAGAGTGTCCTTCTTTAATTTCTACTCCTTTTAGACCAGACAGTGGATCACTTTTCTTCTTCTTCCTTACTTCCTGAGGTGCCTTCCCTTTCCTTTTCTTGTCAGATTTTCCAACATTTTGATCTGACCCAACATCTGAAACAGCTTTGGGTCTGTTATCAACAAACACTCCCCTGTTGAACTTCATCCAAGATGGCAACTCTCTTGTAGTGTGTCTAGGATCAAAATACACTGCCATATCATTGGAGAACCACACTTTTTCTTGGAAATAGATTCCCATGTGATGCAGTGTGTGTGCATCTACCTTTTTTATCTCAATACGATGGACAGACCTTTTTGGAAGCTTGAAATTCTTCCATTTCAGCAGACTTATTATCAAATGTCCAAAAGGTTTGCTTCTTGCATTTGTCAGAGCATGACACAGAAGTTTCCCACAACATCTACTTTTTCTTTTTTGTCATTCCAAAATTATTTTTGCTTCATCCACCGAAATAGATGTTCTACTTCCTTGCTTCGGGAAAATACAGGAACAAACTATCTTATGCAGTAATCTGACAATCAGTGGAAATTGTAAAATAAAAACATCTTTCTCAACCTTTGTTTCAAAATTATCATTCAACAAATTGAACATGTTGTCTTCCAAGTAATGCTAGTTCAACTGAGTCCTCACAATCATTCAATCCCAAGAAGTTTATCAGATCTTTGCGAGTAAAAGTGACATCTTTACCGCATACCCTAGAACACAATTTGTTCTTCTTTTTCAGATTAAGATTCCTATAGAATTCTAGAACAATTTCTCCATAATCACAGGTTTTGAGAGTACACAATTTTCTGCATTTTATTTCCTCAAGAAACTCATCAATGTGTAACCCTCTCTCTACAAAGAAGTTTATATCAATGAAATAACACCCCTATTTTAGAATTTTCTCTCACAGCAGTTCGAGACACTCCAGAACCCTTCTTAGTAGATAAAGGAGATTTCTTTACCTTTTTTGCAGGGACCCTAGGTTTGTCTGACGTGCTGTCTGACGAAGCAACCTTTGAGGAGTCACCATCTTCTGATTCTTGAATGGAATCAGTTTCTTCTTTAGATTGATCTGTGGAGGTGCGTCCAAGAGAGACAGGAGATGGAGTGGATTTTCTAGGGTTAGGGTTTGGATTAGGAACATCGGATTGGGGTACATCAGGTTGTGGAGGATGTGGAGAATCAGTGTCTGATATCTCCATTGGAGTTGGAGAAGACCTTGCCTGAGAGAAGACAGCAGCGACTCTGGACGATTTCCGTGGAGGCATGATGATGGTTTTTGGAGATTGATTTGAAGCAGAGTTCATTCGAAGATATGGAGAGAGAGAGAAGGTAGGATAAGTATAAAGGGAGACGGTTAGCTTTTAAGAAACTTTCATGATTTTTGTATTTAAAAAATCGAAACAAGAATGAAAAGAGAAAACGGTTCTCTCCCTTTTTATTTTATATATATATATTTTATATAAAACTTTATTTAAAAAAATCTGAAAAGAATTTTCAATAACAACGTCTGACACACTGTCTGACACAAGATTGTCTGAAAAAATTTTCATTCAAGCAAATGGATTACACACACCAATTTCATTTCTAATAAACTCAAATCTTGTTTTATCCAAAGGTTTAGTAAAAATATCAGCAAATTGAATATCAGTTGGCACAAATTCAACTTCAATATCACCATTTGAAACGTGATCTCTAATGAAATGATGACGAATTTCAATATGTTTAGATCTCGAATGATGAACCGGATTTTTGGTTAGATTTATGGCACTAGTATTATCACATTTGATTGGTACTTTTTCAAAACATAAGCCATAATCACTCAACTGTTGTTTGATCCATAAAATTTGAGCACAGCAATTTCCAATAGAAACATATTCTGCTCAGCTGTTGATAGAGCAACAGAGTTTTGTTTCTTGGAAGACCAAGAAACTAACTTATCACCAAGAAATTGACAAGTACCGGATGTGCTTTTTCTATCTATTTTACAACCAGCATAATCAGCATCTGAGTATCCAATTAGGTTAAAATTGTTATTTTTTGGATACCATATGCCCAATTTTGAAGTGTTTGAAAGGTACTTGAAAATTCTTTTAACAGCAGACAAATGTGTTTCTGTTGGAGCACTTTGGAATCTTGCACACAAGCATACACTAAATAGAATATCCGGTCGTGAAGCAGTTAAATACAAGAGAGAACCAATCATACCTCTAAAAAGCTTCTCATTTACCTTTTTGCCAGAAATGTCAAGATCTAACTTTGATGATGAACTCATTGGAGTTGAATTATGTTTTGCACTTTCAAATCCATATTTTGACAATTTGATTTGTATATTTCTCTTGATGGACAAAAATTCCATCAGATGTTTGCTTGATTTGCAGACCAAGAAAGAAGGTTAATTCTCCCATGAGAGACATCTCAAATTCACCCTGCATTAACTTAGCAAATTCTCTACAATGATATTCATTAGTTGAACCAAAAATAATATCATCAACATAGATTTGCATAACTAATAAATCATTATCAAGATTTTTCAAAAACAAAGTAGTATCTATTTTTCCTCTTTTGAAACCATTTTTTATCAAATAAGCACTCAGACGTTCATACCAAGCTCTAGGAGCTTGCTTTAAACCATATAAAGCCTTTTTGAGTTTAAAGACATGATTTCCTTAAAAGGATCTTCAAATCCTGGAGGTTGTTCAACATATACCTCCTCTTTAATATAACCATTTAAAAAAGCACTTTTAACATCCATTTGAAAAAGTTTAAAATTCTTGAAGCATGCAAAAGCAAGCAATAATCGAATAGCTTCTAATCTAGCAACAGGTGCAAAAGTTTCATCAAAATCAATTCCTTCCTCTTGTGAGTAACCTTTTGCAACAAACGAGCTTTATTTCTTACAACTTTTCCATTTTCATCGGCTTTATTTTTGAAAACCCATTTTGTTCCAATTATACTTTTCTCTTTAGGTCTAGGAACCAATTCCCAAACTTCATTTCTTTCAAATTGGTTTAATTCCTCTTGCATAGCATTAATCCAATTACTATCCTTCAAAGCATCATCAATAGAAGTAGGTTCAAAATCAGCAAGCAAAGCAAAGTGGTTTTCAAAATCTTTAAAACTTGATCTAGTTTTAACACCACTTCCAATGTTACCAATTACTTGTTCGGATGGATGGTGAGGTTTAAATCTCCAAGGTTTAGAAGATTCAGTTTCAACCTGTGAAGGTTCTGCTTTACCGTCTGACATACCGTCTGACGCAACGTCTGACTTAGGTTCAGAAGGTATTTCAGCTTCATCTTTTATCCCTTTTTGAGAGTTTAAACTTTCATCCTTGTGTTTAGATTTAGGACAATCATCAAACACATCAATCACAGAAGAATCAATAAATTTAACATTAATAGACTCTTCTACAATCTTAGAGGATTTATTAAAAACACGAAAAGCTTTACTTTTCTGAGAATACCCAAGAAAAATTCCTTCTTCAGCTCGCTCGTCAAATTTGCCCAGATTTAATCCAGACTTCCTGATGTAACACTTAGCTCCAAAAACATGGAAGTAGGAGACGTTAGGCTTCCTTCCTTTGTATAGCTCATATGCTGTTTTCTGTGTCAAAGGTCTCACATAAACTCTGTTAATAATATAACATGATGTAGAAACAGCTTCAGCCCAAAAATATTGTGCAATGCCACTTTCATTTAAGAGACTTCTAGCCATTTCCTGAATTATTCTATTCTTTCTTTCAACAACTCCATTCTGTTGTGGAGTATATGGTGCAGAAAAATTATGTTTAATTCCATTTTCTTCACAGAAAATCATGAAGCTTTCATTTTCAAATTCCTTGCCATGATCTGTTCTCAAGCTAATGATTGAGAAACCTTTCTCATTTTGTACTTGTTTTGAAAATTTTTCGAAGACTTGAAAGGCTTCATTTTTATGTCTTAAGAAAAATACCCATGTAAATCTTGAAAAATCATCGACAATTACCAAACCATATTTATTACCTCCAAGACTTAAGGTGCGAGTAGGACCAAAAAGATCTAGATGAAGAAGTTCTAGAGGACGCTTTGTGGAAATCATTTTTTGATTTATGTGATACTGAAACCATTTTGTTCTTTAAACATGTATCACATCTTACATCATTTTTTATAAAAATTCTTGGTAAACCATGTACAAGATTTTTCTTTGAAAGATTTTCCAATTGAGAAAAGTTGACATGGCCAAGCTTTTTATGCCAGAGAAATATGTTATCATGCATGGTTAAAAAACAACTTTCAGTTTCCACTTTCGCGGGCTCTATCATATATATATTCCTTTTTCGAAAACCTTCAAAGATCTTTTCACCATCTTGATTAAAGGCTTCTACTTTATCCTTACCAAAAGTCATCTTGTAGCCTTTGTCACAAAGCTGACTAATACTCAAGAGATTGTGTTTAAGACCTCTTACCAGAGAAACATTTTCGATTGTGGTTGGAGGAAATCCGATAGTACCAGTTGCTATTATTTTCACCTTACTATTGTCACCAAATTTGACATATCCTCCATTCTTCCATTCTATTGTTGTGAACAGTGAAGCATCTCCAGACATATGGCGTGAGCACCCACTATCAAGATACCATATTCCTTTAATTTGTGCTCCATGTTCCTGCAATCACAGAAGGAAGGATCAAACCTTCTTAGGAACCCAAACTAGTTTGGGTCCACCAAAACTCAAGCTCGTAGAATTTAAATTTGTAGCTTGTTGTTTACTGAGCTTGTAATTTTTGTAATAGCAATGTTTCTCAATATGTCCCACTTTGTTACAAAGGAAACAAGCATAGGAATTAGATCTTACCGTTTTCTTTTGAAACTGATTTGGGTATCTTCTGTCAAACCGTCTGACGGACTGTCTGAAATACCGTCTGACTGGATAATGGTTATTTTGTTGATGATATTGTCTGACATACCTTTTTTCTTGCACAAAGGATTTAGGATTCATAGTAATTTTACCAAATTAACAGGTATTTTACTTTTTGTTTCTTCTCCTTTAAAAAAACAGTTTTATTTTAGTTTGGTTTGAAGATTCGGCTTGATCAAAACCTAAACCAATTTTTGAATTACCAAGTCTTTGAGAAGAAATCAACCTTTGAAGTTTTTCATCACTTTCAGAAAATTTTCGAAAAGTAGAACTTAAATCTTTTGAAATGTGATCCATTCTTTCCTTAAGTTCTTTAATTTGTGATGTAACTCAGAATTTTCCTTTTTAAAAACATCTTGAGTAATGCGTAATTTTTCATTATCACTTTGTAAAACTTCAATATCATTTTTGAAGATGTCGTTTTCTTCAGCTAAAAGTTGATTTGTTTGACTTAAAGCTTCTTTCTCATTTTTCAAACTTCAATTTTCTCATTTGCTTTTGAAATGCCCTTTAGTAGTTTTTTAAATTGCTTTCGATACTTTCGGCATCTCATCTTCAGAATCAGAAGTTACCTCAGATAAAGCCATAAAGCACAGATTAGCTTCTTCTGTATTGTCTGACGCATCGTCTGACTCAGCGTCTGACTCATCTAAGTCACTCCATGTTGCCATAAGTGCTTTCTGCTTTAACTTGTATTTTTCCATTTTCTTCATAAGTACTGGACAGGCATACTTGATATGTCCTGGTTTTCTGCATTCGTAGCACACAATTTCTTTCTTCTCTTTCTTCTTTTCTTTCTTTTCTTCTTTCTCATTAATCAGATTTCCTGCATCACTTTTAAACCGATCATTAGCATAACGGACTTCGGTTAGAACGCTTACCTTTCTTCTTGAAGAATTTTGAGAGCTTCCTAGCTAGTAAATTCACATCATCAACTTCATCATCACTGTCTGACTCATCGTCTGACAATGGATCTTTCTCAACCGATGCCTTAAAAGCAATAGACTTCCTGACTTTCTCTTGTTCCTGCTGATGTTTCAGCTTGGATTCATAGGCTTGAAGCTTTTCTCTTAGTTCACTTAGACTCAGCGTGTCCAAGTTATGAGCTTCTTCTATCGCATTTGTCTTTGAATCCCACGAACTTGGTAAGATCCTTAGAATCTTCCTTACTAGTTCACTGTCATCAAATTCCTTACCAAGCAATGCAAGTTCATTAGTAATTAAAGTAAATCTATTAAAGCCATCAGAGATACTTTCACCCGTTTTGAATCTGAATAATTCATAGTCATGCATGAGAGCACTTCTTCTGGTGTCTTTGATCATTGTTGCTCCTTCATAGGTTTCACAAAGTTTGTCCCAAATTTCTTTGGCAGTTTTGCATGATGAAACCATTGCAAACACAGATTGTGATATGCTCATCAGGATCATATTCTTGGCTGCATTGTTCATCTCAAGCTTCTTTCTTTCATCATCATCAAGTTCACTCTTGTCATTGAGTACAACTTGCTTGTCGCCATATTGAATAATCTGCCAAGAGGAGAAATCAGTGGCCTTGATGTAGTTTCCATTCTGCATTTCCAATAGGGAAAATTAGTTCCATCAAAAAATGGAATCCGATTTGAAGCAATAGTAATAGTGTTTTCCATAGTTGATCACTTTTTTCTTAAAAAAGAACTCTGCTCTGATACCAAATGTTGGTCCCAGATATGCAAACAAGAGGGGAGGGGTGAATTGTTTGCTTTTAAAAAATTTTGAAAACACTTAACAAATTAAAAACTTTGGAAACTTCTTTTAACAAATAATTTAGAGAATCAGATTATAACTTAGATAAATATTGTTGCTTTGTAGAACTTAATAAGAAAATGATTTGAACAACAATATAAACAATTATAACCAATAAAAATTGCAGAGTAGTAAAGTGCAGAAAATTAAATGAGCCCAGAAATTTATAGAGGTTCCTCCTTGCGAGTACGTCCTCTCTTCCAGCTCCACTGCTGGGGATCCGGTTTCCAACCGGGTTCCACTAATCCAATTAATCAAAAAGAGATTACAAACACCAATCGAATCTTGTTCTGTCTCACAAGCCTATATCTATTGGCTAAACACAGACTACAAGATTATTTGTAATCCTCTCAACAACTCTCAACACACTCAATACAAGAGTAGAGAATCTTCAATCAAGAGTTACAATAGACACTCTAAGTATTTGAGCACAAGAACACAGAAGAAAGTAAGTTTTGGAGCTTTGCACAAATGTCTGACTAGTATTTGACTAGTGTCTGACGGAACGTCTGATGAAGTAGAAGTATAATATTGAAAGTAAAATTTCAGCTCGTGTAATTCTGGGTTTTTTCAATCTCGTATCTTCTGTTCTTTTTCCTGAAACATTTACATATATATAATATATCCTGGTCTTTTTCCTTCAGTTCAACGGACTTCAACAACTTCATCCTTATCCAACAAAACAAAATTTGCCGTTGGAGCTGATTCAAAATTCAAAATAATTCGAAGAACTGAGTATATTGATATCCCGTAATATCTTCAAAAACACAGCTTCTGGTTGGTAAAAAATACGAGGAGAGAGATAGATAAAGAGAAAATATCTCGTATTTTGAAAAACAAATCTGGAGTGAAATCCGCATAAGGTGCCTTGCTGGAATATTTTCCTGATACTGTGGAATAAAATCTTGAACAACAAGATGAGTTGTTGCTGTAACTGAAAAGATATCACACAGTTCGAAAAGATCCATATCCTTACCGATTTAGAACAGATTTGAAATTATTCAAATCTTCCCACAAAATCCGAGATTTAGATATGTATCTTATCCAGAAAATCCTCAGCTTGATACAATTCACGTGATATGAAGAAGTTAGAAGAAATACTGCACGTCTGAAACAGCAAGCTTCTTGAAGAAGATGAACAGAAAAAAATTAACATCTTGAAAGTTCAAAATCCTATGAATTTTAAATCCTCCTTGTGGAACGTATTAGATATATTCTCAAATATCTAATAAAGTGGAGCTAGGCCTTCAATCAATTACTTATGCAAGAAATCAATCCAATAAATCCGATTTAGAAAAACCTGATCTGAACTTGACAGCTTCTTTATACTGTCTGATGAAGAACCAGAAAGTCTAACCTTCGTCTGATATATTAATATTTCACCCTTGAATTTTCTTAGAGTCTGATGTTCAAAAGATCAGAACCTTACTGTCTGACTTACTGTCTGAGAATCTGCACACTTAATAAATCTTATTATATTTTATTCTTCTTTTGTTATCATCAAAATAAAATAAGGAGAGCCTAACAAGAATAAATGAAAATTTGAGAGCTTTTTCTCTTTGAGTTCTCGAAAGAACTTGTTTGAACTTATCGGGTTTTTACCCGTGGTGTTCACCATGACTTATCAATCGGGTTTTCCATCCCTAATTGTGGCATCCTCCTTTATACCAAGGTTCTTGGTTGGTGTTTCCTAAAGGCTTGCGATCCTTATATCAAGGTTCTTAGGATTACTTAATCAATGGGTCATGGTTTTCCACCAGGTTTCTTAGACGATCCTTGGGGTTTAATTCCATTTGATGAATGTTGGGTCTTAGGTTTAATATACCTAAGGTTTTTCGTATCAGCAGGAGTATGAGGACTTATTTCCTAAAGAAGTACCAAGGGGATTGCCTCCACTAAGAGGCATTGAGCACCAGATTAACTTTATCCCAAGGGCTTCAATTCCTAATCGGCCAGCTTGTTGAGCCAATCCAGTGGAAACAAAGGAGATCCAGAGGTAAGTTGATGATCTGATAGAGAAAGGGTTAGTGAGAGAAAGCCTCAGTCCATGTTCAGTTTCTGTCATCCTGGTTATAAAGAAAGATGGAACATGGCGTATGTGTGTTGACTGTCAAGCAGTCAACAAGATCACAGTTAAGTATAGACATCCCATTCCTAGACTTGATGATATACTTGATGAGTTGCATGGTGCTTATTTGTTTTCCAAAATTGATTTAAAGAATGGCTATTACCAAATTCACATGAAAGAGGGAGATGAGTAAAAACAGCTTTTAAAACTAAGCATGGTTTATATGAGTAGATGGTCTTCCAACCGGAAGATTGGGTGTGGGTGCATCTGAGGAAGGAGAGGTTTGCTGCTCAAAGGAAGTCTAAGTTGCACCCAAAGGGAGATGGACCGTTTCAAGTGTTGGAGCGCATCAGTGACAATGCTCGCAAGATCGACTTATCAAGTCGTTATGGTAATGTAAGCGCTACCTTTAATGTTTCTGATCTCTCTTTATATGATGCAGGTGATTCAATGACGAATCTTTTTGAGGAAGGAGGTAATGATGAGGATCATCTAACATCGAGAATTCAAGAGCCAAAGTCCAGTGATCCACTCCATGGCATTGGAGGACCAATGACAAGAGCTAAAGCTAAACGAATGAAAGAAGCTTTGCACGATCTAGTGATGGAAGTGATGGAGTTACAAGAGAAGGTGTCAAACTCTACCAAAGAAGAAGAACCGACATTAATTCACATTATTCAAGCTTCCAAAGAGATGGTCAAAGGCATGGAGAACCCCGAGATGAAAGTTACATTGAATGCTGGAGACTTCAAGAAGTGTGATAAAGCTTCTTGGACCGGTTATTAATATTTGGATTTTTCCAACGCGACTTTTAGTCTCTAGCATTGTTTTTAAGTTGTTTTATGCTGGGCTTATTATTTGTTTTTGGGAATTGTTATGTCGACATTTTGGGTCTTTTCCCATGTGTCTTTTAGTCTTTTTCTTTTATTATATATAGACATATATGGTTGTAAACGGGAGGATAGCATTTGAATGAATACAGAATTTTGAGAGCACTCTCTCTTCAGTTCTTTGCAAAAGAACTCCTTTTTCGATTTTTTCAATCTAAATGCTTGGGGAAATCATCTAGATAACATAGGTTTCAATCAACAAGTGTGGTTGGGGTCTTGTTCCAAATCCAATCTTGTTCAAGACAATCTTTGGGGTTTCGATCTCAAATTACGATCGCTGGGTTCTAGGTTTAAAAAGCTAGGGTTCGCATCAATGTGACTCACATATGGTATGCATGGTCAATTTGATTACAAGATCATAGCATATTAATTTACAATTTATGGGTGATCATAGAGATTTTAGACATATCAATTCTATACTAAGTCATACAAGTAATTATAACAAGCTCATTTTGATATTCTTATTGTCAATTCACCCATATAAAAATCATATTCATACAATCAATTTTATCTTGTCTTATTGTAATGCCACTAATATTACAAGCACAACCATAAGCATATAATTTAAAGATAGTGAACTCACTCGGCCATGGCCTCAGGTCTCTAATGGAAGTGATTCAGAAACAAGAATTTTCCCTCGAATCAAAAATCACCTAAAAGAAAGAAATACCCTTATGAGTATTTCATACCATAACTAACTCCAAACTTTTCAAATAAAACTCTTTGAATTCATAATTTCCATAGTAATTGGAAATTCCAACTTAAAAGCGGCCATAACTTGGTCATTTTAACTCGGAATTTCGCAAATAAGCTATCGATTTCTATCTACTTCGAAAGATCTATATATTTATGATATTAGTATTAAATTTTGAACACATTTAGGTTTCGAAATGTTCGGATCAGATCTGATCAGTAACTAAAAGTGTGATTCCGAAATTGTTTTGTGAAATTTGCATTATTTCTATCAAGCAAATCATATGTACATGTAATATCTACATGTTGTTATCATGCATGATATGATTATGAGCTATTTATGTGTATTTCCTTAAAGATTTTTGGTTGAAAATAATTCTTGGAAAAACTTTTACTTTGAAAAAATGTTATGAATGCTTGTTTGAGAAAACTAGCTTTATATCTTTAAAAATCATACATATTGTTACTATGGTAAAGCCTTGGTGACCTATGTATCCAATGCCTTCATTATCTTAATAAATTTCTTCATTTAAAGGTTGAAAAATAGATGTTAAAGTGTGGGTTTTGCCTTTGGACGAATTTTCCATAATTTTTGGAAATGAAATTATTGTTTGATCTTAGTTGGGAAACCTTTCCTTTATTTTAAGTTTCCACTTTGCTAAAACCTATTTTGTTCTTATAAAAATCAAGTTTTTATTATATCTATCCCCTAAGACTATTTTTTTATTAAAATACTCATTTTGAAATATGGAAATAGGTGTTTAAATAGGGATCACTTTTAGATCCGAATTTGAAAAATTGTTTTTGAGATTGTTTCTTGTGAAAAACTCACTTAATCTTTCTAAAACTAAGTCCAAATCAAATCCACTCCCTAACGCTTTTATTTCTTTAATAAAACTCTTGTTTTAGAGTTGGAAAACAAGTGTTTTCTCGACATTTCATCCTAGATACAAATTTCAACATTTTTGTTGGATTTGAATCATAGATCTAACTTGACTTTTGAAATCATTTTCTTGTTTTGAGATTTTCTCTTAGTAAAATCATGAACAACTTATAAAAATTACTACTTTATGATACTCATTACCTAAGCTCTTCATTTTAAATGTAAAATCTAAATTTTGAAGTTCGAAAATATGTTTTCTAAATGGGTCTTCTTCAAGATCCGAATTTTTAAAAAATGACTTTTTGATAGAAACAAAAATGGATCTTGAGTTTTGATCAACTCATTCCTTAAGAAAAACATGTAGCAAATCTTGCATGCATGTAAAACAAATAGTTATGTTATTTTAACTACTCTGAATAAGTAGATCTACTATACTACTCATGTCATGAATGTAAATGCATCATGAAAAATATGTAGATAAGAAAAAATGAAAATATAAGCTCAAAGTTTCCATAAAAGTAATAGATAGCAAAATGATAATATTTCAACTCCAATAACAAGATCTACACATTGTGATGACAAGAATATCATGTTCTAGTGTTTTCCACATCCCTAGCATAAAGCTCATGGGGATTTCGGTGGATCCACACATGTATAAACTTGTCATTACATGTTTCTAAAGTGGTAGGATTAAGATCTATTGCCTATTCAGTGTTTTGGTGAAGGAAACTTGAAGTAAAAAAAAAAAAAAAAAACATTTGTGTGTGTGTGTGTATGTGTTGGGGTGGGGGGTGTGGGGGAGCAAGGGGTCACGGCAAGGATGGAGAGAAGAGGGAGAGAAAAAGAAACTTCCAAAGTTGGTTTTGTGAGAAAATGAGAGGTTAAAAACCAGATTATATAGGAAAATGAATTAGGGTTTTGTGTGATTATTTAATAAAAGGAAAACAAAACAAAATGTGACCCATGAAGGGGAAGGAGGGGGGGGGGGGGGGGGGGGGGGGGGTAGGTGGGGGCGGCGGGGCGGGGCGGTGTGGGGTGTGGGGTGTGGTGGTTTCACGTCAGTTCCAAGAGATTGAGGGGAGAGGACAGTGTTTTGATTTGTTTTGTGTAATAAATTTCAAACTTAATGAGTATTTTGTGTACAAAATATATTGGAAAAGTAAATTTGTAAGGAAATGATGTAAAATTATAAGAATAGGTTGTAAGGATGTAAGAACAAGGTATGGGTAGTTGTACTTGATGAATAGTGTAAAAAAAAACAAAGTTGATCGACACTTAATTTACCGGTAGTAATGAAAATACGATAAAAAGGTTATAACTGTAACTTTTATAGCCCGAAAAATTATATAACCAAAATATTTAGAAATACCACGAAATTACGAATCTATCGGTACTGATATATATTTAATATCCCAAGCCCCGTGACATGCTTTTCGAGATTTGTATCCAATCAGGCTCGAAATAGGTCGAAAATTCACTAATCGGATATTGTTTAGCATTCTAATATTAAGACGAGCTAATCTACACTTTCCACTCATATTTCGACTCTTTGATTTGAGAACCCGAGATTGCCGGATCTAAACTGTTAGGGTTTTTTTGAGATTTTGTTAACTTAGGGTTTCCAGTTGGCTTTTCGATTTAAAGTCTTACTTTAGAGTTAACTCGTTTTTATTCCTTCGGGGTTTCCTTCTTGATATCACCGGACTTAGGATTCCTAGTTCCGACTAGTCCAAAGATATTTCTTTTAGGATTTTGGTTTCTGGTTTTAAATCTTTCTAGAAATCGAACCCAAGTTTACTTAAGAAAACGAGGGTTTGCATGAACACCAAAGACTGGTGGATTGCGGAAACCATTACCAATTCCAGAATGGAAATGGGATCAAATATCTATGGATTTTGTATATTCATTACCTAAGACAAATACAGGTTATGATGCTGTTTGAGTTATTGTGGATAGACTCACTAAATCAGCTCATTTCTTGCAATTAACATGACATATCCATTAGAAAAGTTGGCACAAATATATCTGAAGGAGATTGTGAAATTACATGGTGTATCGGCGGGTATAGTGTCAGATCGAGATCCACGGTTCGTTTCCAGATTTTGGCAAGATTCCAAAAAGCCTTAGGAACACAACAAAAGTTCAATACGGCTTACCATCCCCAAACTGATGGGCAGACAAAGAGAACTATTCAAACCTTGGAAGACACGTTGAGATCTTGTCTTTTGGAATTCAAAGGAAATTGGAATGAACACTTACCATTGGTGGAATTCGCATACAATAACAGTTATCATTTGAGTATCGGAATGCCATCATATGAAGCATTATATGATAGGAAATGTAGGTCACCATTATTCTGGGATAATTTAAAGAAAGTAATGATTGGACCTGAATTGGTACAAGAGGCAATTGATAAGCTCACTGTGATAAAACGAAAAATGAAAGAAGCTCAAGATAGACAAAAAAGCTAGGCAGACTTAAAAAGAAGAGAATTAGAGTTTTCTAAAGGAGAACATGTCTACCTGAAGATAAGTCCAATCAAAAGTCTTCACAGTTGACAAACAAAGGGAAAATTGAGTCCTCGATATATTGGACCATTCGAGATATTGGAAAGAGTTGGAAATCTGGCATATCATTTAGCATTGCCACCAAACTTATCTGGTATACATAACTTTTCCATATCAGTACTAAGAAAGTATATACTAGATCTAGATAAAGTGGTTGAGTTGGAGCCAATTAATTTGAAAGAGAACTTGACCTACGGGAAGCAACCTGTTCAGATATTAGACAGAAAAGTGCAAACTCTTCGAAATAAAGAGATTCGTTATGTCATAGTATTATGGGATTTTCGAACTGAAGAAATGGCTTGGGAATTAGAGGACAAGATCTGGAAAAGTTATCCTTATCTATTTGAAAATTCAGGTTCGCATGCAAGCCTTAGGGACAAAACCTATATTAAGGGGGGAGAACCTTGAGATTTTTCATACCAATAGAAATAGATGAAAATATAAAAATAAAAAATAGAATGATAATATAGGACTCAGTCAAGACCTTAGAATTAAAACACAAGTAGAAATGAGCTTGTATATAATTTCAAACCCTAAAACAAAGTTATCTAGTTAGTATTTAAGATTACTAATAAGAATTCATAGTGGGTATTGAAAATTCAAGATAAAGAAATAATTTAGCTAATATTTCAAATTAATTGAAAAGTAGATATTCGATAATGCTTATAGTTAGAAAACGATAATTTATAGAAGAACCGTTAGGATTATGAATGCACAATAAAAATATAAACAGATGTATAACTAATAATCTAGACTCCAATTAAATATCTGGATCACTCTATGGTTCAAGTTAGTAAATTCTTAAGCTATTAGAGCCTAAAACAAAAATTGACCTATTAAGCTTATAAAACCCTAATCACGGGAGATAAAATTCTAAAAATAATTTATTGCATAAACTTTAAACCCAAAGTTGAACTTAATAACAATCTAGAAAATTTATAAAACTCTATATAAGTTTTTGGGTACAAAGCTTTTGAATAATTGTCATATTTGTACCCAATTAGCTTAACAAACTACCCTAAAACTAAGATGATTATCAACTAATAATTATTATATTAATATTTATACTTATAATATACATATACGATGCATAATCTATACAAATTGTATGCCTTTCACGGTGGAGATTTCATTGGGATTGTCTTAGCCGAAATATCATCGAAGATTGTCAAATTTTACAACTTAAAGTCAATAAAAGCAACACACAAGCCAACCATATGAGCCAACTCACACACAAATAATGAATTAGAATTGCAAGCTGAGGAAGCAAAGCTCGGAAGAAGAAAATGTGCACCAAAATCATCTCTTCTTCCCCTTCTTCTATATATATTTAAGTACTATAATGAACACGCAAACAAAGCTAATTAAATCTCACACTTTCCAGTCCAAACAAACACTAAAATAATACTCTAAAAAGCCACAAAACCGACCCCAACTTGCCCTATCCACTAGCTGCTTGGATCAAACATAAACTCCATCAAAACACTTCAACAAAGCTTAAAAAAAAACATACAAGATAAGTTAATCTAGTTTAAGTTACTTCCTTGTTAAAGTAATAAGCTAAGACTTGTTTTCACATTCCTAGGATCCAAACCAATACAAATTCAAGCTTCAACAACTCACAAATCGAATCAAACAAGGTAATGAAGCCAAACCCTAGTTGCACTTTTCCAAATTCGAAAATTAAAGATCAAATACATGTAGGTGCGTTATGAGTTGATGTATGTATATATATGTACCATAGAAACACTTTGGAATAATTTGAGAATGATTATAACGTAGAAAATTGAAGAAATAAGAACTGTTTTATCGGAGAAGATGATGAACAGTATCAATACTGTTCCTACGATGGCAGTGTAGACGCTGAACACTGGCGGCTTATGATGGTAGGCCGGCGGTGTGGAGACAGCTTACACTGGAACAGAAGCTACGTAAAATTTAGTTTTACATCATGAACGAACGCCGGCTAACTGGGGTTATACGCCGGCAGCGTATTGTCTGGCGTATGTGGCAAAGCTGGCGGCTTACAAGCCAGCGCAACCTAATACAAAATAAAATGTAAAACTTAAGAATGTCGGCATCTGGGTTTCAACACCGGTGACTTTGGAGCCGATGTACACCCATGTTTTTCCTACGAGAAGTTTGTACTATACGAATAGAAAATAATAATAATAATAATAATAATAATAATAATAATAATAATAATAATAATAATAATAATAATAAAACATATTATATATATATGCCAAAACAGAATTTACTAAGAAATAAAGTAAATACAAATACTTAAAATAACAATATGTTTAATATTTGATAACTTCTAAAACCCTAGAATTATAGGAAAATTTTCAAGTGTTATTAACAACTATAATCATCAAATATTTGTTTTATATAGATAAATAGGTAAGAATGGAAATTGAAATAAGCTAAATTTATGAATAATGTGACTTCTACAAATGATAGAATAATTATATAAAGTATATAAAAAGAAACACGACGATACTAAATAATAATAAACGAATATGAGTTATTATAACGAGTTAGATAGGGAATAACATAAAAATAGTAATAATAACTATAAAATATAAACTTGTTAAATATCAATTTTTCAAATATCAAATATATGTATATAAATATCAAGCAAGACTAAGACAAGCTACATGGAATATCAATTTAGGACACTAGACACATATAAGAGTTTAGTTATATAATCTATGTTATATTGATGAATATTTTATTCATCTCAATAAGTGACTTTGATACCATAGAGGACCTTCCGGCAGATTACTACGACTAGTCACTACGAGCAAGTGAGTAATTCAGTCATATTATACTGTTTGTGTTTGTAATTAGTTGAATATGTAATGCAAAGATAATAATATAAATGTTTTGATGGAAACATGTTGTGATCTAATTGTATGATTGTTAACCTACCATTATGAAAGTGATAATATAATGTATGATGATGTGAAATAGTATGATGATTATTGTGTGTAATGTATGACCACCATGAAACTAAATAAAAACTAGTGACTCATTAAATAACCTAGTCATGCATTGCACGTACTGCATTATTGCATATATAAACGCGTGACAGCCTGCTACGTATTAATATTTCAGTTCTCTGTTAATACTTGGTTTTTCTAAAGTGTTAGTTCTTTCAAGGTTTTTTTTTGTTCCGTCGGTTCTACAAGAACTAAGTGGCAAAGAAGAACGCCTCCCGTGTATCGCTTTGAAATGATTAATATTTAGGGAGTTTCTAAGGATAATACAAGAAATGGTCAGTTAAACCAGTGATTAAATTTAAAGTGATAACCCTAAGACGAGAAATCGTTGATTTTTCTATAAACTTAGTCTCTCCTGGGCAAGTGGGTCATAAAGTAAATGTTCTTCAACTCTAAAAAGAGGGCATAAATCTGTTCCCTATTTGGATTCTAGATCATCCAAACTTGTATCTAAGCATATGTTTAAGTGATTGCATGACATATGATTTGTTAATAACTTGCTTGATGTGTAATATGTTTGATTATTCACTAAGCCGTGGTTTCACTCACACTCCTACAGCATTTTCAGGTTTACGCTACGACCTTAGTTAGTTACTTCCAGAAATATGGCTCTGGTAAGGGTTTAAAAACTGGAAGCCTATGGTTCTATTTGAGATTAATGGTTTATATTTTTCGTAGAATAGATTAGCTAATGTTGTCTTATCAGTTATGTATGTAGAGAATTACAAAAAGACTACATAGTTTGTAATAATCAATGATACTTTATGATTAAGATGTCAGTTATTTACTAATTTATTTCTTACATGTATTTATCATTTCTTATCGAAACAACTAAAAGATCCTGTTATGTTGGAAAACACGTCAATTTCCGAAGGTAATCTGGTGATAGTATTCAGGTGTAATTGTCTACTTCTACTAGGTTATTCTCGGGGCGTGACATCGAGAGGCTACGATGGCACGATTTTTGGTTGAATTGAATAGGGAGATTCAGAACTTAGTGGAGCTACAACATTATGTTGAGATTGAGGATATGGTCCACATGGCTATTAAGGTTGAGAACCAACTCAAGAGGAAGGGTAGTAGCACTACATGTTATGCATCTCGATTGTCACGACCCTAATAGGGGACCTAGTAAATTGTCATAAAGTTATCATACTACGTGTGTACTCGTAATATGACAATCAATCTTGCAAGCTAGAGATTACAAGACTCTATCTTATTTATTTAATTCTCATAATTTAATCATACATATATACAATAACTTTATTTAAATTCACTAAGGATTTGACTTTTCCATAATTCACCAAGATCGCAGAGAATCGGTATCCCCTACCAAATAATGAAAAATTTGTTCAACCTACAAAATACAAAGTTTTAGATGTTTGTACAGTTTATTTAAACTATATTATAAGTTCACTGTGATCTATTTTTCTAATTTCAATAAGTCTGATGGAGGAGCTCTCTTCACACATTCCTATCCCAATCCCAGCCAGTATTATACCTGCACAAACACTATTAGGGGCCGAGTGAAACTATAGCTTAGTGAGATAACCTAACCAGACCACACATTAAGCAATAACAAACAAGTTTAATTAACAAGCGTATGCAATGTAACAATCAATCACATACACAAGTACAAGCTTGGATAACCCAAATTCCAAACATGATAGAGATTTACGCCCTCTTATTGGGGTTGAAGGAACCAAGTCAAGGAACTCTGCCTCATGACCCACCCACCCAGGAGAATTAGATAACCAAGGGAGAGTGGGCGCCATACACCCATATAAATTTATCTCAAACATTTTTCTCATATCCTTGGAACAAAGAAACTCCATTAAGTATTAGTTATTTCATGCCAATACCACAAGCGGCGTTCCTTCATTTGCCAGTTAGCTCCCGTAGAACCGAACGAAACAAAGAAAACCTTGCTTAGAACTAGGAAATTTACATCTAGAAAAACCAAGCATTAACAGAGAACCAAAAAACTGACACGTAGCGGGCTATCACATCTTTATGCAATAAATGCAATTTATGCAATCTATGACTATTTCATTTAAAGACCATGTAGTATTTTGTCAGTTTATTTGGTGACCAAACAATTCACAAACAAGCATCAACATGTTTCAAACATTATATATCATCTTATTTGGTTATCACTTCAAATAATGTAGTTTGGCATTCAGTCAAACACCATACAACATACATTATTCCTATCCCCACATACATAGCAGTTTTGATTTGTTATTTCATATGCACTAAACTTACAGGCACAATCAATGTGATAAGGTCAAAGTTACTCATCTGTCCATCTTGTCTAATCATCATAATAATCTTCCGAAAATTGTGTAGAATTTTTTTTTGTTATATATATATATATATATATTTCATTTCCAGTCCTATCCCAGCGTATATATATTCATTTTGGGGCTTGTAAGATATATACATATATTTATATATTCAACCAAACTTTTCCTTTTTGTGATATAAAAGTTAATTGTTGTTAACATAGATTCTATTAAAAAAAATCACCATGACTTCCCTTGGATTTAACTAGAGCCGAGACCTGCATGTGCTCATCTATTTCAAATATTTTAATTGATTCCCCTTTTTTTCATTATTAATCTTATCTTAGCATAATCTTATTTAGCCAGTCAAATTCCCTTACTTTAAAAATAATAATTTCAACTTAATTCCCCTTAAGATTCTATAATGTCGATACATATACATATTTATGTATCATTACAATTTGAATTTGAATTTTATCATTTAATTACGTAATTAAAAATATAATATATATTTATTAATCTATACTATTCATTAATTATGATTTCTTATGAACTTATTTCTATAAAACATAGTTGCTTACTTAGACGATATTAAATAACATAAACTTTGTAAATCAATTTTTTTTCCTCCTTCATTCCTTCTCGAGCCAACACATGCATATGTTTATACGATCTCTATTTCATTTTTGTCTTGTTAATTTAATCTGCATGCGACCAATTAAGTTACTATGCCTGTATTAATTTTAATTAACTCTTTATTGATTTGTTTCTATAAAACTCAACTAGTCACTTAGATATTGTTAAATAACATATGATTTATGATCAAACCATCATGGCTTTTATTTGCTTCTACTTCAATCGAAACATAGATGCTCATACATGTATATAAAAGAAAAATTAATTAACATTGATACGTTTATTTCTATTATAAAAAAAAAAGGTTTTACCTTTGCTGAAATAGATTTTATGATGTATTTTTCCTTACACCTGAAAGTACTGCCACCTTGATTAAAGTTTTTCTCGAGCTTGATGATGATTTTTTTTTCTCCAAGGATTTTGGACATTGGGAATTCCCAAAGTTAGTTTAGGTAGATGTTTGATTGATGATTTTAGCTGGTAATTTCTAGATGTGTCGTGGTGGAACGAGAAATTAAGACGAGGAAAAAATTATGCAATGTTAGATGATAGTTTTTTATGAAACTTTTGGAGAAACTTGGGTGGGATCATTGTTTTCAGTCAGGTATGAAAAAAATGGCTTTAGATTCCTTTTTTTTTTTTTTTTTTTTCTTTTATAATAAGAGGTCTCTAACAATTGTTTCTATAAAGCTAAGGCATGGGAGTTATCATGCGTAGAATTAAGAATTTTCTTTACTTATATGCAACTTCCTGAATAAGGAAAGAAATAGATAAGCTAAGTACAATGTGGCATCATCTATATTTAATGCTTTTAATGAGGTGTTAACTTTTATATTTGTCCTCATATGACAACATTTGATTTAAAATGATTCCCTTTGCAGGTTTCAATCAAGGCATGCAAGTAAACTTGTTACATGTTTAAATTGACCTTAGCTTGTTATAATATATACAAGATAATATATTCAATGTATTCACAGATTTGGGGGAATATTATTGAATACGTGAATAGATTTATTAATTTATATAAGATAAGAGTATTTAAATTAATGTTTAGATTTTTAATTTATATATATAAAGAGAATATAGTATTGGGTTAAAATCTAGAATTTTATGTTTACATAATTGAAAATTTTTAGGGTTTATATTTACTGATTAGAGTTTTAGTCTATATAAATTCAAATTAATATAATATTCATGTAATCAAAATTGTTATTTGTCTTTGAATTTAATTTATTTGTGGAGGAGAGAAAAGGGTTTACGGTTTGGACTCAAGAAGGAATTATTTTTGTTGGTTTGTTAATTAAATGCTTTAAATGCCAAGTTGTAAGAGAGACAAATTGATGTTGACATTTGTTTGCAAAAAAGGAATGTTTCACATAGTGATTTGAAGCAAGTTGGCTGACTATTTTTCTTATCTTGAAGATTCTAGGGAAATCACAGTTAAAACAAAAATATATGAATTGTTTTTTTCTAATTCTCATGTATTTTTTACGATGAAAAAAGAAAAACCCAAGAATACTAATTCCATAAGCAAAGTTTTAAGTCATATGATTCATTTAATGTGTTGATTTGTTGGTAGTTTATGATTTGTTAAGAAGTCATTTTTATTTGACTTTGGTTGAAAAAGTTACCCAAGTTGAAGAAGCAAGTAGCATGATTCCCTTCCAAGAGAAGATAGCCGGTCAAGTAGGATTAATTTTCACCATGTGTTACCTATTTACTTTAATTTATTACTTAGTTAACTAAATATCTAAGTTAATTTATTGGATACTAAGCTATACGCGTTTTTATATATCAATTATATGTGAGTTTTATTCCTAAAAATTCATGTAAGGTATTTACAATATTCCTAGATTATTCTTGAGTTTAAAGATTATTCGATTGAGTATTTACACTTAAAGTTTTGAGACTCGATAGACTAAGTTAGGGTTTTAACACCTATAGACTCAAAATTTTCTAACTAAAATTATGGTGCAATCCAAATTTGTATTTGAGGTTCATTTTATTATTTATAGACCTATTTTTGTTTCCTATTATGTATTTATAACCTTGGCAATTTATCTTAAAATTATCGTTTTTAATCACTATACTTTATTGATTATTAGCTTTCTACTGCACTTGAAATCTTTGGCTACTTATAATTACATCTTGAGTTTTCGAATCAAGTCATAAAATCTTGTCTTTGGTATCTTTGTCATCTAGAAAGTTCTATTTAGGGTTTTAAGTTATAAACAAGCTCATTATTATTCAAAGTTTCTATCTACGATTCTTGTTGGTTCATTAATTCACCATCTATTACGCATTCACCATTCTAATCATTATACTAATATGAAAATTATCGGGGATTACAAGATTAAATTAAGATTTTAGTCTCCATATATTCAGGATTTTCTAACTAGTATGTTTGTATAATTTAAATTTTTTTTTGAGGCCTAGATTTATAGATATTAATTTGTTTTTTTATTGTGTATTTTGTAATCCTAGCGATTTATCTTTAAACTATCTTTTTAAAACTAATAGGTTCTAAAAATTGATCATCTTCTATTGCATGTGAAATCTAAGGTTAAGATCATTTATGGAGTTCTCAACTCGCGTTATGGAATCTTGCCTCTTATTGCCTAAAAATTATTCGTCTTGTTTATCGATGATCATAACTTCTTAGGGCTACTTTATGGTTTTAAAATATTAAAAATAACTCGAAAACCATTGTATATTTTAAAATATTTATCGAGTCTATAATATATTTTCTAATCACTAAACTTTAGGTAAAAGGATTTTAAAGTTTATTGTAGTGATCAATTTATCATCGATAATTAACTATCTAAGGTTATGGAAGTTACATTTTGAACTTTTGTTGATAAAGATTCTAATCGTTCTAACTATAATCAGATTTATTCATACTTTAATATTTTTAAATCGCGAAAATTCGAGAGTGACTTTTGTGACTTTCCCAAAGTTCTTCAAAATTATAAATTATATTGTTAGTGATTATCATATTTAAGTTGTACATATTTAGGGGGTTTACATCCTCCCTCCCCCACCACCAAGAGAAGTTTCGTCCTCGAAACTTATAGGGGTTTATTGAAAGTCTCGGAAATATATCTCCTCCATCCCCCACACCCCCAACACACCCACCCCCCCCCCCCCCCCCCCCCTTCCTTTTCCTTTAAGAGAAGTCTTGTTCTTAAAATTTCTTTTGCTATCCCCATCTATCTTTTGCTTGTGGTCCTTTGCATCTCTACAACAGTCAAGTTAGTAAAAGTACCATTTATGGAATCTTCATCTATCAATTTGCTAATTTTAATGAAGGCACTTTAATACTTCATAACTCTCCATATTTTCACAAATGATAGGCTATAATTCATGATTACTAGATCCAATGTTAGCTTGCTCTCTTGACTATATACTTGTAGAATCATTAGGGAAGAGTAAAATATGATCATGTATTCCATCTTCTTCAAATGAGTGTTTCTATTACCTCAAAAGATGATCAATTTCTTTCCAGATTTGCTTACAAAGTCTCAAACAAGTCTTGAGAATAAGGTTAAGAGGTTTCACTTAAAGTTTTCCTAGTCTTCTGTGTGATATTGTTTCAATAGTCTAAGCAACCTCTAAATCACCGAAGTAATTATTATTATTATTATTTTTTTTAGTTCTAATACAAAATTGTTCTCTTATTCATCATGATTATCTTTATCAGCTTATGAAATTCCTCTTGAAATTCTTGCAATATTAGCATTACACTACTTCTATAGATTGAGAACACACTCCATAATTGATTATAAAATTCTTGATTAAAGGTGTGTACATCCAAATTACTAGAATTTTCACCTTAAGTCCATATATCTCGTGATTGCAAACTATGCTGCATAAAGAAGATGGTTTCTTAACGAATTTACTTATGGCAAATGAGCTATAAGTTAACCGATTAAGATATTCTTTATGATAGGATCTATTGTCATCTTATCTCAATAGCTTCACTCAAACTCCTCTTCATCATTATGATTTCAAGTTGTCTCCAAACCATATACTTATTCCAAAATCATTTAGGAACCACCTTATATATTTTAACAAGGTTCTTGATGTCCTTAGTCATAAGATTTCTCCTAATTTGCTTCATTAGCTTTACGTGAATTTATGATAATAACTCCACATATCACTTAGCAAGCTTTTAGAGGGGGGGTTTTTTGGGGCTTTAGTTCTATAGCAGCTCCTCTAAATGATCTTGTTAAGAAGAATGTTGAGTTTAGGTGGACTGAAGTGCACGAGAAGGCTTTTAATGTTTTGAAAGATAAGTTGACTAATGCACCATTGCTTGTTCTACTTAATTTGGAAAAATTTTTTGAAATTGAACGTGATGCTTCCGAGAAAGGAATTGGTGGTATTTTGATGCAGGATTCCAAATCAATCACTTACTTAAGCGAAAAATTCAATGACGCTACATTAAACTACCTGATATATTACAAGGAACTATATGCTTTAGTGAGGACCCGCAAACTTGGCAGCACTACTTGTGGCCCAAGGAGTTCATCATTCACTCGGATCATGAGAGCCTGAAGTTTCTAAAACTCAAGGTAAGTTGAACAAGAGACATGCAAAGTGGTTGGAGTACATTGAGACATTTCCCTATGTAATTAAATACAAGCAAGGAAAAGAGAATGTGGTGGCTAATGCTGATATGGTAACCCTAGGTATATTAAACCTAGAACCCCCAAATCATTGATTGGAATTGGAAGTAGCTATGATCCGGGCTGATGTGAAAGAGGATGATGAAGCTACTATGGCTAGATTTCTCAATGGATTGAACCGTGAGATTGCTAATGTGGTAGAACTCCATCCTTATCTTGATATTGAGTAGCTATGATCCGGCTGATGGGACACTTTGGTGTTAAAAAAACATCGGATATTTTGCATGAGCATTTTTATTGGCCTAAAATGAGGCAAGATGTACAAGCTGTTTGTGACAAGTGCATTGCATGTAGAAAAGCTAAGTCCAAAGTAATGCCTCATGAAGAGTATACCCCATTGCCTGTGCCTAATCAACCTTGGACTGACATCTTTATGGATTTTGTGTTAGGTTTGCCACGGACTCAAAGTGGTAAAAATAGCATCTTTGTTGTTGTTGATAGATTTAGTAAGATGGCTCACTTCATTGCCTGTTCTAAAACTAATGATGCCTACATATTGCCAAGCTGTTCTTTAAAGAGATTGTGCAATTGCATGGGTTACCTAAATCCATTGTGAGTGATAGAGATGTGAAATTTCTGAGTCATTTCTGGCATACTTTGCAGAATAAGCTAGGCACTAAACTACTATTTTCCACTGTTGCACATCCTCAAACTGATGGTCAAACAAAGTAGTTAATAGGACTCTTTCAACCTTGTTGCGTACTGTGATTAATAAAATTTGAATTTGCATATAATAGGACTGTGCATTCCACTACATCTTATTCTCCATTTGAAGTTGTATATGGCTTTAACCCTCTAATGCCATTGGATATTTTGCCTTTGCCTGATAACGACTTTGTTGATCTTGATGGAAAGAAAAAGGCAGAATTTGTTAGGGAATTGCATGCTCAAGTTCGGGCTAACATTGAGAAGAAAAATGAGCATTATGCTCGATAGGCCAATAAGGGTCGTGTGAAGATTGTCTTTCATCCGGGAGACTGGGTGTAGGTGCATTTGCGAAAGGAGAGGTTTGCTGCTCAAAGAAAGACCAAGTTGCACCCTGAGGGAGATAGACCGTTTCAAGTGTTGGAGCGCATCAATGACAATGCTTACAAGATCAACTTGCTAAGCCAATATGGTAATGTAAGCGCTACCTTTAATGTCATTGATCTCTCTTTATATAATGTGTTATGGAAGATCCACCGGTCCACGCTCAAGAGTCAAGTCAACAAGAAGATCAAGTGGCAAAAGGTTGAATTTCAAAGGATTTCAAGTCCAATTAGCTTGCCTCAAGGACCAATCACGAGATCTCGAGCTAAGAAGCTTCAACAAGCTTTAAATCAACATTTCCAAGGCTTGATGATGTATGCTAGTGATGGATTACAAGGGTATCAAGGCTTTAGAACAAGTGAGATTCAAGCACAGTTCAATATAATTGAAGTTCAAGTGAGTTTACAAAGAGATTTGATGAAATTGGGCGAATCCACATGAAGGCCACCGGCCTTGGATCTAGGCCGTCGGCATTGGCACCAGCCTTTATTTAGGCTTCGTTTATTGCTTAGTTTGAATCCTTTTTCTTGTATTTATTGCTTAGTTTAAATTTCTTTTCCTTGTATTTATTACTTAGTTTGAGTTTCTTTTAAGTCTTCCATGTATTTATTATTTAGTTGCTTAATTTTTAGGCTAACTAAGCCTATAAAAACCCATCATATGTAATCTTTTTAGAGAAACTAGAATGAATAAAATTTGAGAGCTTTTTCTCTTTGTGCTCTTGAATGAATGCATGCTACTTAGGAACATTCAAGGAAGTTTGATCGTCTTCTTTGTGGAGTGTTTCGAAGTTAGGGCATCCGTGTTTTAACTCTCTAGATCAAACCTAAGGCAAACCAAAAATCTAATCCATCTTAGGGGTTGATTCCAATAGTATTTGTAAACCCCGAGAATTCTAAGGAAATAGGATAGTAACAATTAAGATAGATATTGGAGTTCGTTTACCCGGTTAGGCCTTAGTTAGAAATTCTAGAGTATTATAAACCTATTTATGATTTAAAAACCCTAGATCGGGAATTTTTAGATATTAAAAGAACTATAGCTAAATTTTATAATCTGAGTCTAGAATCTAGAAAATAAGTGTAAATAAAATTTTATTTCAAGAACATTAGAAAGCCAATGACTTGTAGTATATATAGAATGAAAATGATCCATTAAAGATAAACCGTTAGGGTTATAAATATGTACTAAAAAGCTATAAACGAGCCTATAATTAATAATCTAGACTTCAAATAAAAATTTTGACCACACCATAATATTAGTTAGAAAATTTAGAGTCCATAGATACCAATTTTATATTTTGACCTTTTAGGCCCCGAAACCCTAATCGCGTAAGACCAAACTTTAAAAATACTAAATCGCGTAAATTTTAAACTTAAAATTTGAAGTCAACCATATTGTAGAAATATTTTGGGACCTAAATTAAATTTTTTTAGAATAAAACTTTTACGAAACTAATATTAATATACGTGTAGGGGTAGTTTTTGACGTAATTAGTTAGATATTTAAATTTTTACTAATTTACCTAAAAAGTGGACATGATTTACGGTGGATAAAGGTTACAAATTGCTGCCCAAAAATTTCACCACATCCCACCTGCACAAGTCAAAGTTAGTTAGAATGAAAGGATAAAAATTGAACAAATGAACCAATTAAAAAGCTCCACCAATGCTCTAATCATTACACTTAATAAGACCCTTACAAATCAGCAAAAGAAGCTTGGAAATAGCCTCCCCCACACCAGAACTCACGTGGCAGCCCCTTTACAAGCCACAATTAGACAAAAAATTTAATTAATTAATTAAACACTTACTCTACAAGTTACATATATCTATAAATATGAGATTAAGACAATTTGGGAAGTCAAAACTTCAACTACTAGCCACTTTCCCCCCTTCTCCACGTGAACAGATGCAGCACATACACACTCACTTACAAATTCAAATTTCCCTCTTTGCAACCTTTAGCCTTCACTTAACCTTCCAACAAATTAAATAACACATAACCTAAGCTTCAACTACCATTATAGAAAGCCACCAATCATTCTACCATTAAGAAGGCAAGGGTAAGAATTTATAAGTTAGTTATTTATTTCATAAAATATAGTAGACTTATTAAATTGCTAAAATATATAGGTCTTAATCAAAATAGAAAGGAGGAATTGCCATCTACACTCCTAAACCCACAAGGTTAGTCCTACACCTTTAAATTATTTCCTCATTCTAAATTAAGAAAATGAATGTCATACATTGCTATAGATACATTTTTAGAAGCCTCCATAGAGTTATGTTGATGGTAGAATAAATAGAAATGATGTAGGATAAATATTTTGAATGAATTAGAATAAGGAGGAGCCTTGAAGAAAATTGTCTAAACATTAGAAAACCCTAGAATTTCACATTGAAGTTACTACAAGACTTTTTGTCTTGAAAACCCTAGCTCATAATCTTGTAAATTAGTAAACACATTATAATTGTCATCTAAACAATTTGAACTAGCCAATGCCTTACCCATTAGAAGTCTTGAACTTAAAACTCATAATGGGAAATTGCTAAAGTGTAGATAAGGGAAATTTAATGGAGTAGAAATAATCTTAAGAAATATACTATAAACCGAATACATAGACAATTAATTTGATGAACTTAAAAATAATGTAAGAGGGTCATTAGTAATCTAGATGGAAACCCCTTAATTCTAATTGAGAACTCACTTTACATAAGGTTGAAAGACAAAGTATATAATAGAAGAAAATATTGATATCACTAAGCACATTGATAGGTAAAATAAATTAGAATTCAAATAAGATTCTTTGCCATTAGTAGAAGTCTAAGAAGACTAAGAAATAAAAATGATCTTGAGAAAGTCTTACACTAATCATAGAAAACTAATTGCAAACAAATAAAATTAGTAACTAGCATATTATAGGTAAAATAAGCTTTTTAACACTTAATTATACATAAAAATATAAGCTAACATAAGTAATATAAGTATACTTAAAGATTTTGTACTAAAAACATGAATTTAAAACTAATTAGATCACTTTTAGTAGAGAAAGTGTTTTCATACGAATTTTACAAAAATATAGGGTATTTTATAAGTCTTTTAACTATTAAATATAGACTACCTTTAGAATTAATAAGAATGACTTTACTCAGGGTAAAACTAATATAGGACACTTCGACACTCATTAAGAATTGTTTACAAAGTCAATTATCTAATTTATGGAACTTCATTCATCTAATAGGTGAATCTGAATCGAATTTAGACTTCCGGAAGATTATTACGATTGAAGACATCATGAGCAGGTGAGTAACTCTGATCTATTACATTGTTTGTGTTTGTAACAGTAGTAGCACCTAAAGTTATATATGAAAATGATTGTATGAAGCATGTGGGGTTGGGAATTGTTCTTGCTTGAGTAATGGATGAATTGAGTGCTAAATTGTGATTATTAAAAGTGATAACAAGAATTGTGTGAAAAATTGTTGAAGCATGTTGAGTATTGTCTGTAAATTGTTTGGTCATTTTATAATCAATTCATAATAGACAGGCTTATAACTTAAAGGATCATACATTGCATAACTTGCACAAATATTGCATAAAGGTGTGACAGCTTGCTACGTGTTAGTATTTCGGATCTCGGTTAATGTTTGGTTTTTCTAGATGTAAATTTCCTAGTTCTTCCAAAATTATCCCTGTTCTGTTCGGTTCCACGGGAACTACTTGGCAAAAGAAGGAACGCCGCCCGTGGTATCGGCTTGAAATAACTAATACTTAATGGAGTCTCTTTGTTCCTAAAGGAAATTGAGTGAATAAACTATAATCATAAAGAAAAGAATAAAGTGAGAATTATTATTCCTATGGTTCTCTGTTTCTCCTGAGCAAGTGGGTCATAAGGATATGATCCTTGACTAGGTTCCTTCAACCCATGTGAGGGGCAAATCTACATCCTGTTTGGATTCCGGTTGTCCAAACTTGTAATTGTACATATGCTTGAATGTTGCATTACACTTGTTTGATAAATTACTTGTTTGCTGTGCTTGATGTGTAATATGTGATGGTTATTCACTGAGCTGTAGAAATGCTCATACTCCAACAGATTTTTCAGGGTCATTCTCAAACCGTGGCTAGTACCATCTCGAAGGTTAGAACGTGTAACGAAGCCACGTTAGCAAGTTATGGAAGTAATTAACGAAGATTTAGATCTCTTGTATTAGTAAACTTACATCTATTTTACGTTCCTAGTTGTAAGTTGATAAAACAGTTTGTAATAAGTTTATACAGACTTTATATGGAAGTTATTTTATCTGTTTTTTATATTTTATGTATGTACATCATTTGTTATCAAGCAACTAAAAAGATCTTGTTTTTATGTCACATCCTTTAGAGTAACTAGTTGTATTGTATAGAAACCAATACTACATACAATACAGTACAACTAGGGTACCCTTTGGGGTGTGACAATATTCGTGGGTTTTTGTATTACTGTGCTGGGGGTTCATAATACTCAAAAGGGTTCTCAGGCATGATTGCAAAGGTTCTCGTATCGGGTTATTTTCTAATTCTACTAAATATCTAATTCTTCTTTTATCTAACCTAACTAGATGATAGCTATTGCTTATAAAGGATAATTACAATGATTTTAAGTGGGAACACAGATTAACTCCAAATGTTGCTAATCATACGGAATTCAAGTTAAATTAACTATTAGAATGCATGAATATTTATGTGAAACTCTATGATTATAACCCCCCAATTGAAGTTTAAAAACCACTTTACCTCTAAATAATCAGATAGCTTCCGCTATCAAATTATTAGTGGAATCGACGTTTCAATTGAGAACTTTTCAATTCTATAATTGTCTAATGTTTAAAACCAATGTCCCCTAATTTTCTTAGTGAAAAATCGATGTCAAACATTGCATTAATATTAGATTAAAGTTTCTAATAACTCTGCTCCTGCTTTTTGTTATTAAATCTTAATTCAAAAATTCCTTTCTAACTCCAACTTCTCTCCCGAGTTGTCAACATTAATATGAATCAAATTACTTCTAGATATAAGATTCGTAACATGAATTAAACATAAATAATCATGGTTCTAACAATTTTATAACAAGACTTCAACAATTCTCTTAGCACATTTAGATTTTCATCAAGTTCCCACTATTAAAATTTAGCAATATATTGTTTTAACTATAAATATCAAGTCAATTCCTACAATTACACTAGTAATATAAATAATAGCAAACAACTTAAATTGCATTGAACATAGAAGTGAGATTAAATTGGAAAATCAAGCCGTACACTAGTTCTTACAATTAGTCTTGATCACAAAAACATGAACACAGGGGCGAAATCTCTAATCTTTGATCGTAGATCTAATTAAAAATGGTAAACTCTATTTTTTTCCTTTTTGAAAGTCTACTCCCCTCCTATGGACACATACAATACAAAATAAAGACACGAATTCTTTCAACTACTAAAACATACACCAACAGTTGCATCCTCTACACCGCCAACGTAGAAACCGCCGTTAAGCAATTAGACTCCGAGTATGTCGAACACCGCCTAAATGCCGGCGGCGTTGCTTCTCAATTTGCTAGCGTAAATATCAATTATAGAAGCCGGCTGAGATCCTTTCTGCCAGTGTAGGAACCAGTGTTAAGGATTTTGCTTTTGTGGATTGGCAACATCAGCTCAACGCCGCCGGCGTTGAATTCTAGTTGGCCAGCGTTCATTGAAAATTTTGAACACTTGAAGATTCTCCATTGAATGCCGGTAGTGTTGAATATTGCTAAGCCGATGTTAACTCTATCCTTTGTCAAATTGTGCATAAAAATCTTTTTGTCTTCCTTGATTGATAACTCTGAGTCCTCTTCAACCTAAATTACATAATTTAGCACATCAAAGTACCAATTCTTTAAATTTTTATTAAAATTGACACGAACTAAACACAAATTGAGAAATGGAAAGTGTATAAATTATGCGTTTATCAGTATTTATAGATAAATGTGGAGGGAATTTTAATGTAATAAAATAATTGAAAAAGAAGAAAAATTGAGAGAGAGGAGGGGGGGGGGGGGGGGGGGGGGGGGGGGGGGGTGTGGCACGGTGGTACAAAGGGGGAGGAAATGTAAATTGTAAGAAAGTAGATGTATAGGTAGTAAGAGTAGGTAGTAAGGAAAAGTAAAAATAGATGAATAGTAGAAATAGTACAATAAATAGTAGACTAAACAAATAAAATACCAGTAGTAATAAAAATACACGTAAACAGGCTATATCATATATTTTTAGATACCAAAAAATTTTAAAACTGATGTTTTTGGAATCCTTATATTTTTACAAGTCTATCAGTGTTATCGGAAATTTTTTTACCATTCGGTGTACCAGGGTATGATTTTCGAAAACTGATCCTGTTTGGATCTGAAATACACTAAAAATTAGCAAATCTGATATTTTTAAGCTTCCCTATATTATTATGAACTATTATCCATAATTATCTCGATTCCTTTGTTAGGTTTAAGAGCGCGGGATTACCGGATCTAAACAATAGGGTTTGTTATAGACTTTGTTTACTTTTAGGGTTCTGGTTTGACTTCCGGTTTTTTTATTTATTTGTAAGATCATAAAATTTTTTGGATTTTGGCCGTGTTATATTTTTGGTTCAAAATTTATGTTTTACTTTATCTTTATGATTTATTGAATATTTTTAGCTACTGGGATTGTTTAATCGAGTCTAGGGTTGTGTGATTGACTTAGTTTGACTTTCAATATTAATTTAGATTTTTATTTCAAAATTAACCGAAAGGCTTAAGGTTCTATAATTTTTTTATTGAATATTATTTAGATATTCCATCTCGATTTATATGTTAGGGATCGGATAAATGAATTGTCTCATGTTAAGGTTTTGATTTGAACAATTATTAAATTTCTATTTTTGTCTTTGAAGGTTTTCTTTTTCCTAAGGCCATGAAATTTCGTATTTGATATTGTTTAGGGTATTGTTTTAACTTGGGTCGGCTTTTAGGGTTTCGATTTGGTATTTTAATTCCAGGATTATTTCCTAAAAATTACAAAAAAATTCGGGGGTTTACACCCTCGACATGACCCACGACAGCCACTAAAGCTTGTCAAGGCCAAAGTTAAAATGAAGCCTTGAAGCACAGCTTTGGTCAAGGCCTAAGGTCGGGCCCTCAACGCGAGCTGTGCATGTTTTTATCAGATTTCGACCCTCGAATTTATTAAGACGTGACATGCTTTCTTGTACACAAATACCCAGTGACCTTTCCTAAGTGACACTTGACCCTTAGTTGTTGTAGAACAAGCTTAGTTTTAGGTAGCAATATGACCCTTGACCCAACCTTAGTTGAACACAATAGTGCCAAGCTTAAGTTAAGAAGTTTATAATAAGAATCTAGAATGCTTAAAGCTTTAATAAGAGTTCTATCTTCTCTGTTATGCTGGTGATATGTGCTTGTTGTTCTATAGGAGCTTTCGATCAAGACCTTGACTTTCCTAAAGACTACTATGATGTTTGAACAAGATACAAAGGTAAATGACTTGAATTCTTATCACAATGATGTGCTAGTATTATAGTTTCACCTATTATATATATGAATATAACTAATTTCGTAAGGGGACGGGTATAATGATTGACGTATGGTGATTGTTGTTGTGGCAAGCCTTAATAATTGAAGCGATAACAATCTATATGATGTAGTTTTGTAGTTAATTATTGTTGATTATCTGAATATCATATGAATGCCAATAACTTGATCTAAGACTTTTCCGACCTTTAATCTAAAAATGGACACGCATTGCACAACAGCACGCTGCATTAGCATAGTAACCATGTCACGAGCTAACATCTCGATTTTTTGGTAGTTCAAAGCTTGTTAGTGGATCTGTTTCTCCAATTGGATATCATAGGGTTGCTCGTATCCCAGAAAATAAAAAGGTACCTAAGGACATCACTTACATGGTATTGGCCGAGAAGGTACTAGTGCTTAGGGGGATTCTGATGGTTCTAAGAGAGGTAGTGATTAAAATTGCTATATATGTAAATAATAAAAGAATTTCAAATGAAATCCTCCATCCTTAGATTCTACTAAGGGGCAGTTTGAGGTTATGTTCTAAATATAAATATAAATGTATATAATAGCTATGATTTGTGAAAGTTCCCCCTTCCTTGGTTCTCAGTTTTTACTATTACATAAGATTAGTCCTTCAACCTCCAAGGGAGGGCGTAATTCCCCATGGATTTAGATTTCGGTCATCCAAACATTTCATATGTTTGAGTGTAACATTGCATATGATTGTAATTAAACTCATTTGACCCTTACTTGAAGTGTGGTTTGAATCAGGTTATCTCACTGAGCTATGGTTTGCTCACATTCCTCCAGATTTTGCATGCTTTCAGGATCTCTAGATGGATCTAAGTTAGTGATGAGCAAACGTAGTAGATCTCAATGGGAAAACCCAAGGCTCAAGTGAGAGTGACAATAGACTCCTTGTATAGGACCTTTCGTGTTTCCTTTAAGTTGTAATCTTGTTAAGAGTTGTTCTTTGTTTATGGAGGAATTTTTTTTTTTTTTTGTAAAGAACTTATATATATTGCAAAATTTCTCATCTTCACAGCCTTGTGATCCTGTTTTAAAAATTGTCCACGCCATGGTATATCTTGTGGTATGTGATACTTATGGAAATTTTCTTGAAAGGCCTTGGTAGGCACCGATAATACTATGGTGCTTTATGGGGTGTGACAATTAGTACTTGATATCCAGATCCTAGAAAACGATACCCATAGTAATTTCTATGCAATCGATAGGTGCACTTCCTTAGAGCTTGTCATTGGATTTCTATTGGATTTGATTATTTGTTGTTTAATACAACTGATACGCTCACATTAAAAAGAAAATGCCATTTTGACATATATAAATAGTTGCAAGATTGTAACAATGTAATGAATGTTAAAATCTAATAAAAAATAAGAAAATGTTACTATTGTTAAAAGTTATTGGTGCAAACTTATTATGATATATATGGTAGCCTAAGTATATTTGATCATACTTATAAAGAAGTCATGATATATGATATGTAAAGAAAAACATGTGTAGAGTGAGGAATAGCTTTGACAAGTATCTTCAACTAAAATGTTAGTTTGCCATTTAATTAGGCCATAGTAAAATTAATTATCAAATTAGAATTGTAAAATTGTTATTCTTTTTTTTTTTTCTTCTTTACCGTAAGTAAAATCACATTTTGAAGATAGGAGTTTAGTACCCATGAAAACCAAATCTTATACATATGATTTGGTATGATTTGGTTTGATAGGATTTCAAGGAAGATGTGATTTCCTTATAAATTAAAGTTGCAAATGACATTTACATCTATATTCTTGTAATTAATTCTAATCGACAATCTATTCTTGTAATCAATTTCCTTTATTTTTTTGGCTAAACTTATATTTAATTCCAATTCAACTATATTTCAATAAAAATTTTCTATACATGTAGCAAACTAATAAAAAGTCTTATCTTCACCTTTTTGTTTTGTTGATACTACAAGGGAAGTTTAAACTCTTACACTTTGTTTGGCATGATGGAACGAATTAAGAAAGAAAGATTATGGAAAAAAAAAAAAAAAAGTGAAGAGAATGGGTTATTAGAGAATTTAAATCCTTTTATGTATTTGGATATAAATGGGGAAAAATGGATAAAATATTAATTATTATAAAACACAAAATACAATAAATGATAAATTTCTTATATGCTCCTAAAAGATAATAAGTAATTTTGAAAAAAAAAAAGTATAAGAATAATTTTTCAAAATATTCTCTTTCCTTCCTAATTTCTACATTTTGAAGAGAATAAACAAGTGGTAAGACCTTAGAAATATATTGAATCCATTTTCCCTTCCCTTATCCTCCCCTCTTAAAACAAGTAAGGCGACGGAATTCAATCCCCCTCACTTCCTCCCCTCCTTATTCATCCTCTCTCAATTCCCCTATACCCTTTTGAGTATGATAAGAGAAAAAGAACATCGAGTATTGAAATGGCTTTGCCCAAATAAGATCTATGCCTTTTTTGTTTTGTTGATACTATAATCACAGTGTTCTAACTCTTAATGTATGGAGAGTGCTATGATTGCATTTGTTGTATGGAAATAGTCAATAGGTATGACTGGCTTGGTAACTGAAAATAATGAATATAAGTTAATAAAGTTTGTGTTAGAAAGGGTTTCTATGCCCATTACCGTTGAAGGGTTTCATTTATGGATTTGAAAATATGGCTAATATGACTTGTTTGTATAAAGGATGATTTGGGGTATGGGTTATACTATTGCCTAACTTGCTCTGAATTTATGTTCGAAATGTTTTTTGATCAGATTAAAATGATGGTATGGTATGAAAGGGTCCAAAGGTCACATTTTTAGAAACTTAGTCTTCCATAACAAAAGTGTATGGTGTAAACAATTTAGTTTTACCGCAATTATTACACACTTTGAATCAATTCTTAGGATTCTCAATCGATGTATAGATGTTTCAAAACATCTAAATATTTATGCATATTTGAACCAATCTGCCAACCACCACTCACTTAGGATGCTAAACCCACACATACCGTGTGCATCAACATATCATATGTATATTGCATAAATGTTTCTTACTTTGATGGTTTATTAACTATGTACCAGTATTACTTATATTGTTATTGTTGTTTGTTTAGTCTTTGCCAACTTAACTGGGATATGGGTTAAAGGGTTAGTGCATCTACTTTTAAGTTATGATGATCAAAAGTAATGAAAATTAAGGGCTCGGGTTAGGGATATGATTGCAGTAATGGCAGTTTCTTGGTAATAGATTTTGAAAACTTGGGCTATGGAGCGGTATATGAATATGAATTGTGATATAGTGACTTCTTTGAAAGTTATAACAAACCATCTCTCACAATACCAGTGTTTCAATATAAATCAAAAGGTGGGCCATTACTAGAATTAGGTAGCATTTCTTTAGAAACATTCCTTTAACTTTCCAAGCCTTTCTTTCAAATCCTAACTAATTTTCAATAGTTTTTCTAAGATAAAAATTTGAGGGTCATTACAGGAAGCTGCAAGTGAAATGGGTTGTAAATGACTTGGTATGTGCATTTCTCTCGTATTGTGAATATAGAAGCCTCATTTTCTCACGTTTTATGGAAGTGAGCAGCTCGATTAGCAAATCAGGCAAAAGAATTTACTGTTTAATTATTTTCTTCAACTTCTTCCTGCATGCAGTTAGGCCCGAAGCACAAAGTTTTAGCTGCTTTAGATAGGATTAGATGCTATCACATCTCAAAACCATTGTGATGGTAACAACCCATCGGACTCTCTTACAAACCAGGTGAGAGTACACAATGCATGAGAAAGGCACAGATTTTACTTGTCTTGTGGGGGTATAAATTCCTACAAGTTTAGAGAGTAAAAGTATTGAGTGTCAAAGGAAATGATGTTAAACTTCTCAGTTCTTGCTATTACGGTATAACACCGCAAGCATATAATATGCCTTAATTTGGCAAGGACAAACTTATAAACTCCACCAGACAAAGAATATAGCCACTTGAGATTTGAAACCAAGGAAGAAAATGATCAAAGGATGTCATGAAATGGCTTATAATGAATGCTGATGGTAAACTAGATATTTTGTCAATGTTTATGCACATGGGTTATTGCCTTCTTTTACTTATTTTCTTTTTTTCCCCCAAACAGTTCTTATGTTTAGACTGTAATAAGTCTTTCAGAAGCTACCTCAGCCACATCTTCTTGATTATCTGCCCAGCCTAGGTTCGCAGCTAGATCTTCCACAGCCACCTTCATCACGTCAGTTCGCACGCCTATGTCAGTAGCATACCTGCTCATGCAGTACATCCCAGCAGTCACAGTGGCCACACCAATTGGACTGGGCATAAGCAACTTCAGAGGAGAAGATAATACAGCAGCTAAGGGGGCACCAATAGCTGAGGAAGCTTGGCCACTTCTTCCAACACCCAGTTTGTCCATTATCAGTAAGCCTGTTTTGCAATACAGGGCAAAGTCCTCACAGTTGTTCTGGAAGACATCATAATTGCCGAATCCATTTTGAAGAAGGTACATTGCACGGTGAATGACATCTTGTGGTGGATCAGATGCAGCGGTGGTGCATGTACCTCCACGGACTTTAGCTAGGAAGATTGAAGGGGCAACTCCATATTCAAAGCAATAAAGGGATCCATTTCCCAGGAAGCAGTCCAGACATGTGAGGGTGACACCACTATTAGGTTGGCAGAATCCACAATCAGGGAAGGTTGGGCAAGATGAAAAGGATGGATCATAGAAACCGGGAGTCTCAATGCTTGAATTTCCATTTCGCTCAGGCCTAAAATGAACTACCTTACTGCCTCCAACATAGATACCTGCAAGTTGAGAAGTTAGTGGCGCTAATGTTTTTCAAGAGATCTCAAGAATAGCTACGATGCCTGCCCTGAGTCCTAAATACATGGTTTCCTTAGCAAATCAAAGAATGGGATCAAAAGTATTTGCTACAAGTAAAATTCTTCTATATCTTTTCATCCTTTTAGGATAACTGAAAGGAAGAAATTCATTGAGAAAGGGATTCAATAATGACCAAACCATGCCTACACATGCATGTTAATCATATAACAATGTATCACTATGTTGAAATGCAATAGAAAAGACAGATCTTCCAAGCAAGATGATCAAGAATAATGCTTCAATCTCAATGGCTTTAGGAACAATATGACCAAATCAAGGGAAAATAAGAGAGGTGGTGTTATTAGTATCACTTGTTCATCCAAATTATTGCAAGTCCTTCCAAACTGTGAAGTTCCAGCATTATGCCACTGCAACATGACACAAGTGAAGCCCATGCAAATAGTCTTATTTAGAGAGCAGTAAAAGGTAACAGACTGAATGCTCTTTGTTTAAGCATAAACCCATCTGTTAGCTAGCTATCTGCCACTTTTTCTTTGATCAACTGAACTTTAGGTCTGTTCCTGCATCATCTCTCCACTGAAATTATCAGTAAAGATATAGGCATCTCAATATATAGATTCCATCGGCGCTCCTAGCAGGGTTTGCTATAACCTTAAGATATTAGTTGACAAGTGACAGAGGAAGGCCTAAGGCAAGTTCAAGAAGCATCTATCATGGCAATACAAAAAATAAAAGAAGAAGAAGAAGAAAAAAATTAGATTTAGTCTTCCCAGTATACTATTAAAAATGATCAGATGCAAATCATCAGGGCATATCAGTTTTGGATTGAGTTATTTGTCTTTTAAGATCCCCATAAAACACACACTGCTAATGAGATGGCAGCAAGATGAGATATGAGGAAAAGTTTAGATTTCAAATTACACCAGAAAATTCACAGCTTTTACTGGCAAATTCCCATAGCCCCATCCTTCTATGGATGGTAGCAAGATAGACTGACTAACGTACAATGTATAAAGCCGGTCTATCATGTAAATCAAGCGATTATATAAAGTTATGATGGCCAACCCCAATTACAAAATGGAAACAAACAACAATGGGAAGTAATTCCTAATTCCTTATGTCCCTTTCATTTTATTTTATTTTTTAAATTCTCCTGGATACTTACAGCATTCCTAATTCTGATTGGATGAGGATAAAAAAAACGGACCGACAATATTTGAAACTATAATTAGAAACACGATTAGGGAGACAAAACACAAAATTGACACAACAATAAAAGACTAATAATACGAATAAATACATATGTATTGTAAACTAATAGGAATTCAAGACAAAATTAACACGAATAAATATGGTACACTGGCATGAATTGCCAACAAGACGGAATGTGGCTCTTTCTGTTTGTATATGAGGTGAGTGAGTTTGTGTAAATGAGGACACACCGTGATGAGAGTAGGTAAACACAGCTCTATAGGTATAGATGTGATCTCCTGCTTTGATTTCACTTCGGTCCACTTTGTTTGTGAGTAAACCCATTTTCCTTTCTCCAATTCCAATCAGATGGACTCCTTTACTGCTTCCTTTCTTCCGTCTACTTCCTCCTGGTCTTGGTCGCCCTCGCCCTCGCCCTCGCCCTCGGCTCTCCTATTTACTCCAGGTCCCAGTCATTCACAGTCGGTCAAGTCCAGAGGTCCAGACAAGAGAAGAAGACACCCAACACCAATTCTCCACTAGCACACCAATGGTTATTAAATGTCCTTTCGGCTTTTCCTACCCGTTTAATGATTATGTTCTTTTTTTTTTCTCCCCATTTGGTCGGGATCCATTTGGTTTGGTTAACCAATTTCTGTTTCTACTTATTATTATTATTATTATTCCTTTTTTTCCCTATTTTGACTTTTTTAATTTAAAAAACAATTCCATTGATTGATTAATTATTTTTAAATATTTTAATGAAAATCTCTTTTGAAAAGAAGAATTGCTTGTAGATATCATCTCATTTGAGGGAACGTCTTCATCACTAACACTCATCTTTTGATCTGGGAACATTTTTGAGTTGCAAGCCCAAGGGAAAAGAATAAATATTTAATGCAATAATAATTATCATGAGTGATTATTATTATTTTTTATAATAAGTATTTGTTTATTTTTTATCTAGCACCTTATAATTTGCATACGAATCACCCTCAAAAGGCACTATAATAATTTTAGGAACATAGGAAAGGAGGAATCCAAGGCACCTCGGATTCTGTCCTATCGTTTGCCACATGCACAAGCAAAACAACACGTTGAACTGGGCCCAAGCATGCCCTTCTCTTTCCAACTTCTGAATTTCCATCACTGGTTGAAAAGGAACAGTAACCTCTTTGGACATTCTATTCTTTCCTCAGTCCAAAACAAAAGAAGTCATCATCCATGAAATTTCTTTGTATTTGATGCATGCAGTTTCGTTATTGGCCGGTAGAAAAATAGGCAAAGCCAACAAGTAGCAATCAAAGCTTGTCAAGTAAAATCCCTGACATTGGAAAGGTTCTGATGGTGCAAGATGTCATGACGCAATGTTTTTAATGTTTCGATAATTCCTACCGAAAGAATGATGCGGATTTAGATTCCTCTTTGCTTAGCTTAAAATTACCAAAAATAAGCCATACACTATATTATGCACCAATCAGCATATTTATCACGCTCACATTTATCAAAATGCACAACTATAATCTCCTTATTTCCTTCTACCATAAATTGATGAAATTATCTACATCCGTATAAATAACATCGGGATAACTAAAATCTAGATTACAAAACTTTTACATTGAATGGATAAATATCAAGCTGTAAGCTGATGGACAAATAAATACATATGCATGGCATCTTTAGTACCTACTCTATTTTTCGTGTAAACTTCCCAGTTATGTACTTTCACATCAAATTCTGAGCTGCCTTCCAGTACTTCTCTTAATTTCTTGGCACAATCCCTGCTCTTGGCAAGCAGCAATGCAAAGCCCCCACCACCAGCCCCAACAAGCTTGTAACCGCAGCAGTAAGGGTCTGCAAATGCAAACAGACTATCAACATATTCATTGCTGCAATATGGATCAAGCTCCTGATGCAACCGCCAAGCCTCCTTCATTATCTCCAACTTCATCTACATTGCAATACATCAATGCTTCTCTCCCTATTTTTGCCAATTCAACAAGACGCTTTATGCTTGAAATTAGCAGGTTGTCACGTCTAAGGTATCGAGTCACCACCTTTTGCAGCACTTGATGTGCAAGACGAACCTGAAAAGTTTTCAAATTGTCAACTCACATTCAGTATTCCACCTTTTTTTTTCCCTCTTTTTGTTGAAATAGGGAATTTCATCATGAAGTACCAAAGGATCACCAAACCTAGAAACAGAATGACTAAACGCGAACTCATATAACAAAATATAAAAAAAATAAAGTTCAAGGATAGTCCTAACATTCAACCCAAAATAAAATAAAAATAAAAAAATAAAAAATAAAAAATAAAAAGTAAAAAAGAAAAAACCTGTAAGCCATACATGAGCAAGAGCTTATGAATCTACGAAGGATTCTTTGTATCCTAGGATTAAAATTAAGCACATTATAACAAAGTCAATGGTAGAGGAATCGATGCAATAAGTTTGAGTGAATTGCTTCCTTCCTGCATGCTTTACTTTAAGGTACAATATAGCTGTGAAAGGGCAAGCAGCAATGCTTTTTAGTTGTGCAGACCGTCGATAAGTAAATCCCTGGTGCTCTGAATAAACCAGTTTAACATAAATTAAATATCTTTCTCACTTTCATTATAATATAAAAAAATAATTTATAATGAAGGTAAAAGTGTCATATATTAATTAATAAGAGGGTTTTATGGTTTATCCTAAAACGAATAATAATATAATGTTCAATGGCAAATATAATCGAACAAGAGGGAGTCGTCCAAGAAGGATTTGAGGACGCAGCCTGTAAGCCTCAAAGCCGCCAGCCTTGATATGCACACCACCGGCATTTCCTCCTACACCGCCAGTGTTGGGTGCTAGTCATGATGGCCTAAGTTTTGTCTTTTGAGTTTTAAGCTGCCAGTGTATAATCTAGGCCGTCAGCCTATGTGCCAGCGTACATACACAGAATTTTTAAGGTTTTCCATGTTCTATAAATAGTTTAACCTTATTCCTTCTTCTTCATAACCTCTCATAAGCTTTTAGAAAACCTAAAGACATCTATCAAGCTGCAATCTTGCTTCAAGAAGGACAAAGAATCAAGTAATAGAGTTAATCCTTTTCAATCCTTTCGTAATCTAAAAGTGTCATCTTTCGTAAGGTATTCGTATTGGTATTGAAGGGAATCAAGTTCTTCGAGAAATTTTGAAAGAACCCATGATTATAGTGATTAGAGATTCTCTTATTTATAATCAAAAGAAGGAAGGTATGTATAAACCTAGGGTAGCTACAGTTCTTTTTAGTTTAGGGTTTAGATGATTATAAAATTATTTTTATTTTGTGAAAACAAGTTTTGATTGAGTATTTGATGGTATTTAGGTGTTTCTTACGTTCTTAACTTACTTGTTGTATGCGATTGTAGGCTTAGCATCAGTAAAAGAATCTAATTGCTATCCGGCTTAAATTGGTTTGTTGCTTGTACTTGGCTGGATCTAGTAGACCAGGAGTACCATGTTACTAGGACGACGCCCTGATGATTTGTGGGTGCCATCGTCCCAAGTCGAGTCATACACAAAGATGATTCCGGTACTTTAGGAGTGATAAGAATGCAGTACCATGGGTGTGGGAAGTAACCAACACCAATATATGTATATAAAAGTATTTTGTATATAAACTTTGTTTTCATGAAGCTATAAGTTACTCTAAGTTTAGGATTAGTTGCAAATTGTTCTAAACTGTATTGGTTGTCTGGCTAATCAAAAATAATAATCTATGTTTGCTGTATAAGCTATTGGTTGCATGTGAACTTTGTACGATGCTTGTTCATGCGCATATGATTGTGGTTTGACATACTAGATCTTTGCGCCACTCCTTCTGTTTTTTAGGTATAGATAATGATCCAGTAGTGTTCGATTTATCAGCTATGATGTATTTGTTGATTATGGGGATGAAGACAATGTATTAAATTTCCCGCTGATTTTTAAATATCTTGGATTGGAGAAAATGAGAGTCGAAGACTCTATTAAAAAATTTTAAATAGTTTTTATGGTTCTGAAAATTTTATGAGACTTTTTCTTATGATATTTTAGTTTATATTAAGTTGGCTTTTAGTTTATACTAACTATGCTGTTCAAAAGTTTTGTTATTTCATAATGTTTAAAAGGTACCATTATATATTAAATATTGATGTTAGATGGAATTACAATTGTGGATTAGTGGAATAATAACCTTAGCATGCCCATATCTAATAAAGACAAAAGACAAACTGATAATGCCTTCGGTTTAGAGCGCTACAATGAAATTTCATCATAAAGTACCACAGGATCACCAAACCTGTCAACAGAATAACTAAATGCAAACTCATATAAAAAATATAAAAAAAAAAGTTCAAGGATAGTCCTAACATTCAACCCAAAGAAAAAAAGAAAAGAAAAGACATGTAAGCCATTCATGAGCAAGAGCTTATGAATCTACGAAGGATTGATTGTATCTTAGGATTAAAATTATGCAAATTATAACAAAGTCAATGGTAATAAGTTTCAGCGAATTGCTTCTTTCCATCAATGCTTTACTTTAAGATACAATATAGCTGTGAAAAGGCAAGCAGCAATGCATTTTTAGTTGAGCAGAGCATCAATAAGTAAAGCCCTGGTGCTCTAAATAAACCAGTTTAACATAAATTAAATATCTTTCTCACTTTCACTTTTACAGATCCTACTAGACACCAACTAAGAAAAGAGCACAAAGTTACAATGCAAAATGATCCTCAAATTGCCAGTATTCAAAGATTACTAAAGCCAGCTCAGAATAACTCTGTCAAATGTTCACTTAGGATCAACAGAAAGGATATCCAAATGTGGAGGTTGCCAAATTTCCAGGCCAGTCATCTTTAGAAAAGAATGCTAAAAGGGAAAAAGAAAAAAGATATGAAGCTAGCATATACTTACTTGACCAGTAAAGACAACTAGTAACCGTTCCTGCAACTCTAAGATCAACTGAGAAGTAGCCAACAAGGGCACGACCTGAAGTCTCAAAGGCACTCCAGGAAAGCTGGTTGTAAATTTAATTCCAGGATACAACCCTCCAATTTGATCCTGCCAGCCACCTCCTGTCCCCATGATTTGTTCCAAAACTAAGACAAGCCGTGCAACATTTTCATTGCTTTCATCCCCATCAATTATCTTCAGAAGTCCTTTCACAACAGCTGCTGCCAAGATGCTAGAAGTCCCTAGTCCACTTCCCCGAGGAACATTGGCCCATGTTCTAATCCGCAAGCCCATATGAAGCAACACCTTATGATGAACAACTCCTGTTACCAGCAATGCAGATTTAACTAACCGAAAAGGATCACTACTGCTGAAAGGAGCTTTAATAGAAGAAAGATCTTCCATGTATAGATTATTTCCAGCATCATCGCTTATTGACAGGCCAGTTCCTTCCATCAACTCCACAACAGTTCCAATTGGAAGAGAGTGATCTAAGCTAATTGCCATATTGAGAACACAACCAGCACGCTCTAGACTCCATGGAGGAGTATCACTCCATCCTCCTACAAAATCTACCCGAACTGGTAACTCAACTGTTACCATCCTAGGATAGAAATTTTCATCAAAAGAGCCATTAGCATTGCCATCCTCAAGCTCCAAACTGCCCTGAGACTCCAAGAGATGCTCTGAAGAGAAAAACATGATATGATAAGCATGGTTTGAAAAACAACATAATAATGAAGCAAAAAAGAAAAGAAGAGGATAAATTTTGATTGGGAACAAGAGCAAGAAGCTAAAAAAGGGATGGAGAAGACACCAAAGAGGAGGTAATGATGCAACTCAAAATCATGGAACATACCACATGATCATTAGTCGATTCAGAAAACAGCTTTTTCCACTCTTCTTCGGAGAAAAAGCTAATCTATCTCCTTTGTCATTACAAGACATGAACATCTTTACAAAGACTTTAGCTGGTTTGATGAAAATGGCTATTTTCATAGGGTAAACTTATATTCTTTTGGGTAAAGAAAATGGCTATTACTGATGCTGCTGACATAAGCAGAATTAAGAGAAATGAGCACTTTATCATTTGCTCTTTAATGTCATAATAGAATTAAATAAGAAGAGGCTGGTCAGATAGTCGTTACATGTCAATGGTGGATTGTCATACCTCGGAAACCATATCTCACGGCACAAGCTGTCTCATCAGCAACTGCAGCCCAAACTTTATCCTCTATTTTCCTTGCATTTTCTTCATCCCCACATGATCGAAGAAGATCAAATTGCACTTGGTATGCCCGGCTTTTTGGAAGAATTCTTGAATTTTGATCCTGAAGTCGTAGACACTGTTTTAAGAAACCTTTACATTTTTCAATCCCTAAAGCGTCCATTTGCGAGATTTCATCACACAGTTGAGATAAATTGCGTCCAAGCAAGCCATAATTAATGCAAGCTTCAGCAATTCCAGATGCGAGATCAACTTGATGAGTCCTCGAGCCTATACACATTTTTGAAAAATCAATTGATCTATGCAACTCTTCCAAACTGACACGGTGAGAAGACCTCCATGAGGAAAGAAGTCTCTCGTTTTTATGATTGTTCAAGCCCATCAACCATGTTGCCAAGCTAAGCATCTCACTGTAAGAAAGAATAGGGAAAATTTTAGCATTCCACAAGCATTTTTCCTGATTATCCATTGAACTCCAGAGGTCTTCTTCCTCGATACCTAAATCATGCAGGACCTTCCTCCAGGGCTTCCCACAGAATGTCCCATCCAGAGAGAGTGGATTTTTGGGGTTATCATGGAGTCCACAGAATACTAGGATCCTCTCACTGCATTCTACTAAAGGGACTTCCCAGAGACAGTGGCGATCAGGCAATGTGAATCTAGGAGGTGCTTCAGGTCTCCCATCATTCCCACCAGCTTTAGCTTCTGGGATATTGATACCAACAACTACGCACAATGATCCAATTTGGATCCCACTTGCGATTGTAGAATCATATATGAGAGAATCCTCACTAACTGAAACACCTGGAGCTATTTTGCTTGAAAGAACAACTGCAGATGCTGCAATGTCACTAAAAGTTGTGGCTGGAATGGCACATAAGTGTCTTCTTGCTACAATTCCTGAAGCAAAACCACTAAGGTGATCCAGAACTTCCCCAGATGTTCCAAAATGTAAGAAAGCGAGATCAGCTGCACAGCAATCAAACAAGGACAATGTCAATATTAAGAAATTCCCAAGGCATATAAACATTGGCATAGAACAAAAAGGTGGAGCAGGATAGAGAATGTTGACTGCATACAAGCACAATAGCTAAACATGCGGTGTTTTCCGAGTTGAGTGATGAGTTCTTGACCCAATGGACGCCGTTCAAGCCAGCCATGTTTTGCAGGCACCCAAGCTGCCACCAAGTCTTCATATAAGCTCATCTGCACAAAAAGTTTATATATTGAGTTGATGATGCCATCTGTGCTGCAAAGTATTATGTTAGTTATTTCAGTTAGTACTGTTGATACTGTAATTGGTCATTAGGAAAATCCGAGTACACAAATGCTATAAATTAGATTCACATTATGAATATACACATATAAACCATCTTTGTCAAAACACAATTATTGATATATTTTCTATATTTCTACGGGTTATGTTTTTTTCTTTTGCAGTCCAGGACTGAGTTTTTTCTTCAAACTGTTCGCTCTACTTGTAATCAAAAGATTCTGCCGCAGAGGGAATATCTTAATAAGAAAAGGCTTGCCTCTTTCTTGGAATTGAGAAGTTCCGAAATAAGGCACTGGGAGGAGCACGCAAGGCGAGCGAGATCCGCCCAGGCTTTCCCTTTAACCGCAATCAAACCAGTATCGAGCAAGGTCGTTCCTTGCTCTAGAATCGCATTGTGGTTAACAAGCTCCTCGAGACTAGGTTTCTGCAGCAGATTGTCCACTAAACAAGGAATGGGAACATCAACATCATCAACACAATGAGGCGCGACAACAACCCCATGGTTGGAAGCAATATCTAGTGTAATAGGGACGGTGAGGATGCAAGGAGCGTCATCAACAAGGACCAAACGGGAAGCATCAAAGCAAGGTAGGACATCGCCAGTCATAGTGAACATAGCGCCTCCATTTCCAAGGGCTTGTCTAGCAGTAGAAGCAATGGCGAGAAGATGATCGAAGAGGAGTGGGACAGGTGCATCTGGGTCATCCCCAGCTAAATAAGGGAGGGGAAGGAACACCTTCCCCATGGGATTAGCCCAAGGGACCCTTTTGGAATCCCCACCAGCATGGACTATCAGAATGTGGGAATTCTCAACGGATCGGGACGAACCCAGATGCATTTGGAGGGCGTGGATTGCGTTGAGAGTGGCGGCTCCGGATCCGATCCGATGGCCACAGGGATCCGGGACAGAGAGGGTGATGGTGTATGGGGATATGCGGCCCATGCGCTTGGCACGGGAGAGCTGCCAGTTGTAGAGCTTGGCTTGCTCAGGACTGGCTGCTGTGAGGACGATTGCGTCCCATGTGGGGACCCTACTTGGGTGTCTCACCGACAGCCTTAAGTGGTACCATGCTTTACGAAGCACCCACTCCACATCCGCCTTGTTATTGTTGCTATTATTCCCTTTCCCTTTTCTTCTTCCACCTTCCATGATCCTCTCCTCCTCCTTCTCTTCTTCTTCTTCTTCTTTGAATAGGAAATGACAGGAAAGTGATTGAATTGACCGAAAGAAGAAAGGAGAAGACTTTAACTAATGAATCAGATGGGCAGTGCAGTAGCTGTTGAAGAAGAAAGACAGATAGAGAGAAGGATAGAGATAAATCTAACTACTCTTTCAGTCAGTCGATCACTATTTTTTTTTTTTTTTTTTTTCTGTTGGGTGGGGGGGCCATCGATCTACCACGTACATGGATCGGTCATATTCACGCCATGTCTGTTTCGTAAATTAATATCTGGAGCAATAGCGTATACTTTCTTCTCATTTTATACCTAGCTAAGAAATTATTATGTGTTGAATTTTTATTTTTTATTTTATTTTTTGAGCCAGCTATATTTTGAATTGACAAAGGAAGAAAATATATAAATATAATAATGGTAAAAATAAATAAATAAATAAGTTCATATTCATTTTAATCTATCTATAACTAAATAAACTCGGTGGTATATTTGGATTTTATTTTAAAATAAATAATATATTCATTTTAAATATTATCATAATTAATATAGTTATAGTGTGTGTTTATAAATTGTCCTAAATGTGATATAATTCCAATGCTGTTACATTGATTAAAAAAACAATAATAATAATAAAACGAATGAAGAAATTGATGTTGGTTCTAGGCTCCTCTTTGACTATTACATAAACTAGTTCATGCACATTGTTATACATATGCAAAAAATAGTTTATATTTATATATAAACATGAAACATTTATTAAACACAAAGGGAACGATAATAAGTACGGGTGAGAAAAATTTATGAAATATAGCTATGGGATCGAGGAAAACATGTGGGTAGTTACTATGTGAGTGAGAAAAATATGCCCACAATTATACAAGAGATAGAAAATTACATGACAATTACTCTATATAAAAGAGGATCGAAAATATATATATATATATATATATAAACACACACGACTAGTATGCATATTTATTGATCAAGTTTTATCATTTTAAAGTCATATGATCTCTTCCTATAATTTAGTCAACGATAAGCAAGTATATTTATCATTTATAATGCTGGAATGGAGTATAGGATCGACTTCACAAGGATCAATAAGTATTAGTAATCACCCTTTTAATTATTCTAGCCTAACAAATAAAATGAGCATGTTTCTATGTTATTAATTACATTACTAAAGCTCTATGAGTTACAGCTAATGATCATGAATGTTGAATTACTTAACTAATGCACAACACTACAACAACATAAACTTGCTTCACCATTCAGATTTTTTTTTTTTTTTTTTTGGGCCTTCAACAAGATATTTATTGATATAAGAAAAACATCAATTTGGAGGTCTAGGCTCCATATCCTCAAGCATCAAATGGAATAAAGGAGATGGGTGTTGTACTACCCTAATATTCTAGCAAACCTCTTTTTGCCTTGGGTTGCCACCCAATCGACACAAGCATTAGCATTGCATTCACATAACAAAGAGAGAGCAAATCAAAACCAAGATATTGAAGAAATAAAATTCAAACATAGTCAGATTTTCCAATAGCAACATTGAGCTTTCTTGAAACAATTATAAATAAGTTAGGAGTCTATCTCGAAAATAACTTTTTTTCCATCCTTGTTAAGCTGTAGACTTGACCGCTTCTGTAACCACTATAGCTTTTGCTTCAAGTGCATATGATGAAAGGATTGACAAAGAAGTCTTCCACTACTATCTCGTGCTATCTACCTAATAGCTCTTACATTATTAGTGCTATTTACAACGGTGTCACAAATTAACTTTGATGATTGAGCAAGAAGGTGGAGACCATTTTTCTATTGACTCACTGCAACCTGTTGATGTAGGAAGATTCTGCAAAGTAGAGATTGAAGATTGTTGCAATAAATATTCATCTGCTAAATCAGCAGTTTGTCTTGACATGTTAATGCGTCTGGAGTAAGTAGTCCTTCTATGTATATCCCCACCATAGTTATCTCCTTGCATTTGTTTGTTGTTTAGCTAGGGAATATCAACTTCAGAAGGAGGAGAAAACATAATAGAACTGCTTGAGCCATTTTTCTGTGGATGCTCTCATGATTTTCTGGAATTTTGTGTCTTTTTGTCAATTCCACTTCCTGCATTACTTTATGCACAAGATTTGTTGTATGAAAAAAGATTAGGCTGAGCACCATTAAAAGAACAATCATTTCTACTTTTCCAAATATACCAAAAACTAACAATAACATGTGCTATTTGAGATTTTCCATCTATACACTTTGATAAAAATAACTTCATAACAGTAGAGAACCAATCTTCAAAATGGACCGCGTGACTTCATTAATATGATAACCAAAATCGCCAAACCAAACAAGATGAGTCCATGGGCAATGTAAGAAAATTTGTTCAATTGAATCAGAATGATTACATATCGTGCACAGGATGTTATGGCTACATCTCTTTTTGAATAGGTTTTCATTACTAATTAGGGAGTTGGTGCAAAGATGCCACTTAACGCATTTCAATTTAAGCATAACATCAGCATTCTAGATTACTTTCCATATCCTTTCATCCACTCTAAATTACAGAGATACTCTATCTAGATTCTATCGTGGTTTAGCTTTATAAAGCTATATCTATCCAGATTTGATAGAACATTGTCTATCAAAGTTGGCAGGCTATATCAACCTATCTTCTCTATTTGAGTCCATGATATTGATCTTTCTAATGATAGACTTTTCCTCAACAGAATGAGAGTTTTTTATATCATCCAGCCTTCAATCTCTACCACTATCACTCTTGATGTCACTTGCTTTTAAGTTAATAAGCAAGTCATTGTTTGGTTTATAAAATAATTTATAATTAGCTAGATTAGGGATTTACTGGTCCATCCAAAATCTTACTTTATCTCCTTTTTTTATTTGCCATAAAACATTCTTCTGTATTAACTCCCTACCAATTAGAATGCTATTCCATTCCTATGAGGACCTGTTACCTCTTTTTGCATATTGGTCGAGATGTGAACCATAATAGTAGGGATAACACTTATTCTGTTTTGTTCAAAGGAAGGAGAATTAAGTTGTTTCCTATGAGTCCCGAAGTTGTGAAACAAACACATGAGGAGTTAAATCCTCCTAATAAAAAGTCATTATTATTGGTGCCAAAAGCAACTAAGAAGAAATTTGCTAGTAGGCAAACAAAGCATGAGTCACATGTGGGACAAAGTTTGAAGATGAAGTGTAATCCTCTTAATCAAGACAACTTTGTTCAAGATTTAAGGGCAAATCGTCATGAGCCCAGAGGAGATGATAGGAATCATGGATCACTTGGGTGACCACCCGATTTATAGAAGAAGACAAAATTTAGAAAATCATAAAAAATGGAGATCACGCCCAAAAATACGATCGTAACATCGCTCGTAATCTCAATAACTTTCGTAGTACGGACTATGGTTGATTCTGATACTAGATGCATTGTTTCCGAGGAGATCACGACCTCTATAACGCCTGCCATCTTGACCGCAATTGAGCAAATAACGCCCGTATCTACCTGGAATGAGAAGATGAATTTTGATCCGCAAGGATCATGGCTCGTGTCACGGCCTTAATTGTCAAGTCAGAGTTATCTTAGATCCGTCTAGCTTTATTTTTAAGTGACCTTTTAAGTAATTCCTTTTTGTTTAGTTATTTTACATCTATATCCTATCCCGACTTATAGGTCTATATAAGGGATTTTAGAAGATGTAATAAGGACTTTTGACTTGAATCTTACCATTGGTAATCTTGATTTGTCCTTGTGATGAACTTTCTCTTGAATAAGAACTCATTGAGTATTTCTTTTCAAGAATTTCTTTGTTGTTTCTTGTCTTCGTAAGACATATCGATAGACTAAGACAGCTAGTTCGGTTTATCTCTAGCGCATCATATCCAAAGATTAATCATTCGTATCTTTGATTTTTGTTGTTTCGTTCAATCATTCCAAAAAATTACTATTAAACCCCATTCGCAATTGGAAGCACTAGATCTGCCGTTAAATCGGATATACCAATCCATATCATCATGATAATTAGAAGATTAGAATGTTTATGGACTAAGCTTAGTTGAAAGAAAAGACTCAAAACTCATTTATTTCTCTTTCTTAACTTCCTTTCCTTATCCTTTTGTAGTTCCTTTGTAGTTAAAAGTTAGAATTAAAGTTTTACCTTATCTTATCTTTGGTAAGGTATTTGATTCTCTTTGGTCTTGTGATTTATGAAAATATCAGTATTCAAAGCTACTTTTCTAATATATATATATATATATATATATATATGTGTATAATATATTAAGAGAAGACGTAATTAGAGTCTTGCAAACTCTGACTTGCAAGGTGGTCTTCATATTATGGGTGCACACGCGATATGATAACTTTAAAGTAAACCTTTCAGGCCTCTATTTAGGGTCATGACACAATGAAGCCATGGTCAAACTATGCAGAACTCCCTTACCCCAAGCACATACCCCAATGCTAAAGCCCACCTCTAAAACAAATTTGGCTCCTGTCGAAACACTCCCAAAGAAATTTAAAAGAAAACTCAGAAAATCGGTTAAGAAGAAGAGGAGAAAACTTATTCTCCATGATGAATCATCAGATGAGGAACACAATCCCATCAAGAACTAGGTGGATAGCATTACAATGGAAGTTACTACTGGGGAAACTGAAGTAGCAGTAGAGTAAGTGAATGAAGGAGAGGCATATCAACAAAAAGGTAATGCCACAATCACTGGTGGCATTAACCTCAACACTTTGCCTCCAGAAGAAGAGCCAATTGCACAAACAAACCAATTGCTAGCAGATGAAGATTTTTATGAACTTGAAGCTAAAATAGCATAATTTAAGCTACATAAGCCTGCTACAGTTGACGAACATTTACTAGTAATTGGAGAAAAAGCTGAAGATAATAATAATAAGCTGCAATAAGAAATGGAGGTTGATAAGGAAATTCTCATGACCATATGTAGTCAAGTTTGAAGGATTATCGTGGAGGAAGCACCAAAAGTTGTAGGCAACTTCTCTCTAGGAAAGTCCTCTGATGCAATTTTTTATGAAAGGATTAGACAACCAATCTCCTCTAATGAAGTTCCTGGATGAATTTTTTTTTTCATGATTCCTTTAACATTCTTTATTCTTTCATGACATGAATTACATATTCTTTGTATTCATTATTCTTTTATTTTTTGTTCTCTAATGAATAAAATGTTATTCTTTGTGGCAAAATATGTCCAATTCTTGTGTAGGGTCAAGTTTGGTTCATTTAGTTCCAAACATTGTTAACCTTAGAATTTTATCCATAATTCAACTGTGGCTTGATCGAGCCATGGTAATTACTAATGTGTTACCATGTTTTGCCTTAGTCCCTATAATAGAATCAAGAAGGAAATCAAACATGTGGCCACATAAAAACTAGAATCTCGAGCATTAATAGAGAAGTTTTCTCAAAACTTCTAATTTTTAATCTTACTCTGAATTTATCTACATTTATCCCCTGTTTGTTTCATAATGTTTTTAACACATTGAGGACAATGTTCACATTAAGTGCGAGGAAAGCGAAATTAACAAGATTTGCATTAAAATTGAAGTTATGATAAAAGAATAGAGTAAATATGCTTGATTGATCATTTTCTCTCATAAAATTATAGGAAATTAATGAAATGGAAAAAAAATTGACCAAAATTTTTCAAAAATTTGAAACAAAATCACCAGTTAACTCAATAGAGTAATCAATGAAAATCATCATATGATTGAGTAAACTTTACTTTGTGTAAATCATTTTACAAATATTTATGTGGAGTAGTTTTATTTGTCATTTAATTTAGAAATTTGGAGCTGGAATTAGCTTAAGGTCCTTAGTAAGTTTACAGTCACGCCCTAAAGGATACCATAGAAGTAGCAATCTGTCACATACGGTGTTAAAACTTAAGAATGACTTCGTGAAGTCATGCGAAAGCTTCAACACCATATGTAAGATGTCTATCATAACAATATAAGACACTAGTGGGATGTGTAGTTCGAGATAGTAAATATAGTATACGAGAATCTAAATAAGCATTTAACTTCAACTTTTAAAAATATGGTATTTACAACATCTTAGGGGCATTCCCACGATAAATCTCTAAAGATCAAAATATCAATTTAGTATTTTACAAAAAGAAACAATATTAGAACCAAAAGATTTTAAAGGAAATATATTCTAAGATCTTCAAAGGATTTCCCCCAAAAGCTTCCCAAAACATAATTCCATCCGGATATATGGAGTCATCGGGCAAATGAGATATCGATCCTGTTTCAACAAAAGCCTATTGGGGTGTAAGCTCAACTAACTTAGTGAGAATATTCTTGGATTAATGTACTCGTATCAATAAATTCAAACAAGTTATTAAACAAGCATATGAAATGTATCAAGCAAGTGAGCAAGGAATACATATGATCTACTAGAAATCATATGTTTAAGTGAATTTATCCCTCTATTCGGGGTTAAGTGTTTCGGGTTCTTTAAAACCCATTGTTGAAATCCGATGATGTAGTTTATTTCGGGCTCCTACTTACTCCATTATGAAATAGTTCTTTCGGGCTTCTATTCACCCATCCTTAAAATAGTTTTTTCTGGCTCCTATTTGCCCATCCTTTCAAACTTGTAGGCTCCTACAAACCTCACTACCATACTTTTGTCCCATCGAGCATAGTAGCTAATGAAATGAGACTAATTACGTGATATACATGAATCAATTAATATAACTTGTAATATATGATTAAGGTGATTTAAAGGTGATCATAGAATTTTTCAAACACTCCATTATAATAATAAAACACAATTTAATTAACAACAATTCATGTCTCAATATACTTAGTATACTTTTAACCAATATTATCATCATATTCCATTTTCGTCTTTTTCCTACTTCTAGTGCCTCTAGCTACAAGCACAAACAAGTATGCAAAAGTAGGAGATAAACTCACTCGGCCATCCTTGCCAAAATTCTTTACTCGTAATAGTCCTCTAAATACGGATCCTTCTAAGCTTCGTTACCTAAACGAAAGAAATACCTAGAATGAGTATTTCGTGGAAGTTCTACTTAAAACTTTTTTATTCTATTCTAGTATTTGCATTAAAATTCGAATATAAGGAAATTCTAACTTAAAATGCCCATAACCTGCTCATTTTAACTTGAAATTTAGCAAATTATATACCATTTTATACCTACTCAAAAAGATTTATTTATTGAAGGTTATTTTTATAATAAAAAGCCATTTGGGTTCCAAAACATCACGGTATATAATAGCTATGAAATTCCCAGCCCTTAAAAATATAATTTTCCAAACTTATATTTATAAAAAAATCCTTTAGTAAAAATATAGATATTTATATGATTGAAAAATTCTTTGAATAAAAAAAAAATATATATATATATATAGACTCATATTGTATACAAAATTTTTAATGTTATCGGCTCAACGATTATTTCTCATAAAACAACTTGTCTTATGGTGTTGAAAATTTAAATTTTAACAATTTTTTCTTTAAGTAGTTTGAAAGGACACTTAAAATTCTTGGGTTATTATAATTAATTATTTTGCTTATAATTTTTATTTTCTAATTTTCCTAAGATAATTTAATTTTTCTTAACTTGGTCTTTCAGGATATCTATAAATTTTTACCTCTAGTGATAAAATAAAGTTTCCAAAATTTTTCATAAGTTGTTGATAGTTTCTATTAATTTGAGTTGTATTACATATAATTTTCCTTTTAAATGGTTTTGATTGAAAATTATAAATAAGTCTTTTTCTCTTGTATTTTTATTTCCTAACTTCTCTTAAAGATAAATTTTATTTCTAAAAATTTGGTTTCTTAAGTTCTCTACTAAATTTTTACTTGGAATAAAACACTTTCAATATTTTCTTAAGTTGTTCATAATATTTACTATTTTTTAGTTTATCATGTTTATATTCTTCTATTTCTTTGAAAATGAGTTTATCATTTTGAAACTTACTTTCTTAAATTATTGGCAAACTTTTTATTTCTTCAAGTGGATTTATAATACTAGTGATTTGATTTTTATCTTAACTTTGAAAACTAATTTAGTTCTTGGTTTTTATTATGGAGTTAGTAAAAATCCTATAATTAAGCTTTTTATGAAAAATTAGCATATCAAAGAATTATTAACATTAAGTTTTAATAAATTTCATGTTACTTATCATAAAAAGAGAGTGTTTATTTCCTTAGTTAATTTCTTTGATAAAATAATCCTTATTAACATCTAAGAAAATTTATGATGAGTTTGAAAAGAAGTTATTAAAATAATTTTCCTATGTTTTCCTTTTTATGAAAAATACTTTATTTAGTGATAAAGTTATATAATAAAAGAGTTTGGTTCCATTTTCTTTTATTAATACAGAGTCTTGCAAAAATTACAAACAATGGGTTGAAATGATTTTTACCCAGAAAACTACGAGATCTTCCAAAGCAAGAAGAAATAAAATTCTTTTGCTACAAAAATTCTTTCTCTACACTACGTTAGTACTATTCTATCTTATGTACACTGTACACTGTATCGCGTGCCTTTGCACGTTATTTATAGGCTTAGGGTATGGAAATCATGAAGATTTTATTACTGATATGACAGACTCGTTATAAACGGAAAAGGAATTCTTTATTCACGCGCGCGTCTAAATCTTGTGCTCAATTGTCGCGGGTTGCATGGGGGCTGTAGTCAAGTGCTTGTAGAAAGAAGAAATCAGGCTTAACACTTAAAAGCTTAAGAACACTTGCGTTTTTATCTATTACTTTATCGATGGTGGAATTGAGGCAGTCAAGGATCATATGGCTAAGGCTCGAGGTAAAATGGATAGAAAATGATCTTTAAAGGGCAACTATCGAGGGTCGAATACAAGGCTCGACTCTGAGGACTAACAAAAGCTTTTCTACAGAACGATACTTGATCTCTTTAAACAAAGTCAAGGGTCATGTCGAGGGCTCGAAGTTGAGGCACGACATACCATTTTTCCTTGTTTTTCTTCCTTTGTTTGGCCTCGATAGTGATTCTTGTAGGGCTTGATTTTGTTCTTCTTTGACTCTTATTTGTTATTTCTACTCCAAATCTGATATGATCACTTAAATTCTACTTCTTTGGATTCAAAGAGCTATAAAACAACAATTTCCATTAAAAGCACGAGTTTTATGGGAATTTTACTTAAAATTAGAGTAAAATTAATCCAAACTCCCATGGATATGATAGAGTAAATAAGACTTATCAATTCGTCATAGACATAAGTGAGTTTTGACAAAACTAGTGAACTCACGTATTTTATGCGGTTGGAAATATGGATTGGGTCACTTGGCGATGCTTGGTCCATAATTTCAACTAGAGTAGTAATTTCGATGTGAGTGAATTACTATTTACCTGATAATTACAAATAAATTATCTTGGTAGGATGATTTATGCTATAATTGGAATTTTACTACTTAGAGAGGTGGGCGAGTTCCAGTTAGTTTAGTTAAATCCCAATTAATCAATTTCAAATATCAATCCAAGGCATAGTGTTAATTCAAATGAGAATATATTTGCAATCCTCAATCTAATTTTGGCCAGAACCCTTGATGGTGCTATTAAAGCATTCGGTTTAAAGTGTCCAAATTAGTAATTAGTTTAGTTTTTAGTTAAATCACAATTTCGAAATCTAGTACTTAGCCATTATCTTCCTATGGTTTGACCTGGTCTCACCAGAAATATTTATTGCTGCACATGCACCTAGTTTACTGGCCGACTAATATTGCGCTTATAAATGGAATTTAAAAACAAAAAGTGTGTCGGTTAATTGGCGTTGTTGCTAGGGAGCTTCAATTGCTAATATTAGGGTAGTAATTAATCCCTTAGACTAAGTAAAAATTAAAAAAAAAAAGATTAGGTTAGTTATCTTCTTCATTTAAAGTCTTTGTTAGTGTGTAATATAATTGTTTGCTTTGTTTAGTTGAAATATGAAAATTTGAAAATCCTCATAAAAATCTAAAAATTTCTGAAAAATTTTCAAAAATGGTTTTCTTTGATTGGTTTGTTCGTGTTTGCCAAGTGAAAAAGTCTCGAATTTGACATTGCTTTTTTGATCGTAAGATTAATAGGACATTTCACCGGAGATTGAGAGAAAGAAGAGCTAATTTTGAGAATAATGGAAGGAAATAAGAATGATAATGCTTCTAACCAAGATGAGGGAAATAATGGAAATGGAAATCATAGACTAATGTGGGAGTAGTTTATGCCACAATTGGCGGAATTGTGCCATTCATAGCATGGTTGGCAATACAAGCAAATAATTTTGAGTTGAAGCCTATTTTAATTCAAATGGTATAAGTTGATCAATTTGGTGGAGAATCTTTATAAAACCCACATGATTATTTGATGAATTTCCTGCAAATTTGTGCTACTATCAAGAATAATGGGGTGTCAGATGATGTAATACACCTTCGGTTATTCCTTTTTTCTCTTAGGGACAAGACAAGGAGTAGGCTAAATTCATTACCCCAAATTCACTAACAAGTTGGGATCAAGTGGCACAAAAGTTTTTAGAGGAGTTTTTTCCATCCAATAAGACAATCCAATTAAGAAATGAAACCTTTTCCTTCTGCCAATATGAGGGTAAAGCACTTTATGAAGTTTGGAAAAGATTCAAGGAACTCCTCAGGCATTGCCCTCACCATGGGATTTCTTTATGTGATATCGTAAGGACTTTCTATACTTTCCTTGGTGATCAATTGAAAACAATGATTAATGTTGTAGTGGTGGCAGTTTGATGAAGAAAAGTGCTCCTAAGGCTTATGAGCTTATTAAAGAAATGGCAAGGAATGCATTTAATTGGCATAGTAAGAGAAATAGACCAAGACGAGTGGTTGCCATGTATGAGTCAGATACGATTTCTAAACTTCAAGCACAAATGGCATCACTTACAGATCAATTGAGTAGAATGCAACCTATGTCAAGTGTAGGACCAAGTCATATGCCAAGCATGGATGTTTTACCTCATGGTGGTCCTCCTATGAGCTTTTCAGATTATCTAATGGGAGATTCCTATGTTCCTAGTTCTAGTGCAAGTATGGAGCGAATGAACTTTGTGAACAAGTTTGATAGAGGAGCTGAGAATTACAATCCCTATTTAAATACATATAATTTAGGTTGGAAGGACCATCCAAACATGAGATGGATTATTACTTGATATAAAGGATTAAAATATGGATTAAAATTATGAATTTCTATAGGAGCTAAACTAACATGACCAAATAGTAAACTTAAAGCACGTATGTTGACATTGTTTGAGCTCAACAGCACTAAGAATGAAGCAAAGACACCAAACAGAACAGATGAATCAGAGTACCTTAGAGCATGCTCCTGAGCACTCCAGCATGATCAACTAAAGCTATATAATAGCATGAGCAGCTCATCCTTAATTTGACGAAGCAACTGATTTTAAACTCCAAGCAAGTAAACTAATACCGGGCTCTTATCACTCCAAGCAAACACAACAGTAGCAGCACTAACCAAGCTTCTTACAACCATGATCGACCTACAGTAGAGGTTCTAATAATTTTTCTAACTCTATTTATAGTATTCACGTTATTTTTTATTCGGTTAAAAAAATTCCAACTTAAAATGGCCATAACTTGCTCATTTTAACTTGTAATTTCACATACTAGTAGTTATTTTCTACTTACTCATAAATCTATCTATTTCTGAGATTACTTTTAACATTTAAGGCCACTATGGTCATGGAAAAGGATGGTATAGATTCATCCTATATTTTTCAGCCCTTAATTCTTGCATTTTTCAAAGTTTTACTTCACTTAGACATTTTATAACAACATATATAAATATTTCTACTTTTAAAAATCATTCAGTATTGATATTAACTCATATTATATATATGACCTTAGTGATGTTGTCTCAAAAGAAATTTTGTGAAACATTCTTAATAGATAGTAACAATGTTGAGTTTTATGAGAAATCATTTTCTTGACTTATGATAAAACGTGTCATCTTAAATTTCATAAATATTCGACTTAACAAAATTTATGGTATAATATATACATTGAAACCTTAAGGGTCTTATATGACAAAAAAAATATTCCCTATATTTTATATGGGTTTTACTTAGCATGACATAATATTCTAAAGATATTTTCCTTTAAAGTTTTAATACTTAGCTCTTCCAAGTGTGAAACTTAACTATAGAAATTCATGATTTTATATTCATTTGAATTTATAAATATTTTGTTTTTGTATTAATCTTCCTTTAACTAATTATTCTCTAAAGCATGTATTTCTATGTGTTAGTGGCTAAAATTTATTCTAGGTGGGAATTTCTTAAAACATTATTTTTAGTTTTAGATAGAAAGAATTGCATGAAAGACTTATTTTAAGCTTTTCTTTTTGATAAAAAGGATTTGTTCATGTTTTAAGAGTAAGCTAATGGATAATATTACATAACAATGAATCATCTTTATTTAAATTTTTTGAAAGAATTTATAATTTCTGATTTGTTGTAAGAGAATTACCTAATTATTAAAATCATTATTTTTATACTCACTTAGCTTTATGAAGGTAAATTTATTTTCTAAACTTGATTTTTTATGTTGGTTACTAACTTTATTCTAAGTTGATTTGAACTACAAAAGAAATTTAACTTTGTCATATGGGATAAATTCAAATTGTTCTTGGATTTTAGCAAAATATTGTTACATATACGTTAGGAAAAATTTTAAGAAAATTTTGTACAACAAACAATTATTAACATTTTACTTTGAATATTTTTTTAAAAAGTATGGTTGATCAACTATTCTTATTCTTAAAGAAAATTTTCCTAGGAGTTGAAAATTAACTCCCTTGAAAGATAAGTCTCATTTTATGAAATAAGAAATAATTTATATTTTCATTTTAAAATTTTTATTAAGACAACACCACTTCATAACCATGCATGCATATGAATTAGTAATTATAATAAAAAATAATTTGTTGGCATAAGTCTATGTGAAAATGAGTGACAGAAAATCAAATAAGCAAATATAGAGAAAATAAATATATGAAAGTCTCGAAGGCTTCTTGTGACTTGAATAACTTCTAGTCACCATAAAAACAAAAGGAAATAAAGTTAAGAAAAGCATAAATGAGGGAAAACATGGAAGTCTTAGATTTAATTTAAGTATAAAATAAGAAAAGTAAGAAAATAATTATAGGAGTCTTAGACTTTGGCAAGGTTCCCCGAGACTTGAATACAGCCTATAAACCCCTAGATTTTTATGCCAAGTCTTAAGTTCAAACCTTAGAACCGGAAGTTAACTGGAAACCCTAAAGTTAATAAAACCTATATCAAACCCTAGAATTTAGATTCGATAATCCTGCACTCTTAAATCCTAAACAATGGAATAGAGATCATTACAAATAATAGTTCGTAATAATATAGGAAAGCTTAACAATATCAGATTCGCTAACTTTTAGTGTGCTTCGAATCTAAACGATATCAGTTTTCGAAAACCGTGACCCGGTACATTGGATGATAAAAATATTTCGATGACGACGTTAGATTCGTAATAATATAAGGAATTAAAAATATCAGGTTTATAATTTTTTTGTAATTAAAAATATCATATATCACATTTATACGCATATTTTCTTTACTACCGGTAAATTATTACTCTTGTTTACTATTCATTATCATATTATATTATTCATTACTTCATCTACTACTCTACTTTTTCTTATTATCTATTTTTACTACCTATACATCTATTTTATTACTTTTTACCTCTCCATACATCTTAAATCACATCATATCTTATATATTACTTACTTTCCTTTGCAAAATACAAATTTTTAATTATTTCTCTCCCCCATTCCTCCTCAAACAGGCATCCCCCTACTTATCTCTTTATTTTTCCTTTTCATATTATTTTATTACACTCAATTTCCCTTCATCTTCAACTATAAATACTAGGATGCAATCGGGGCGGGTTTGGGATGAGTCACATAAGACCCGAACCTGACCCACTTCCTAATAGGGTTTTCTATTCAATACCCAAACCCTCCCCCCCCCCCGACTAGCTTCATTTATTTTTTTTCCCTCTTTTCAACGCTTAGTTAAATTCAATTGCATCTTCTAAGAAAATAGTGGGTGGTAGGCCGACAACTAGACTTCGGTATGGTCTAAACTGAGCTAAGCTAGCTACAGCACTCGTCAATTCACAAGCTCATAAAATTAGCTATTTTATTTTTTAAGACAATAAAAATTAATAATATTGTAAAAATAAATTTTTAATAGATAAAATTAAAAATTAGAACAAAAAGACAAAATAAAGTTAAAACTATTAACAACTATTCTTAAAGACAAAACTTAGTAGTTTTTTTTTTTAATTTCAAACTTAATTTTTTAATTGTTTATAATATGATGGATTCGGGGTTACCTATAGGGTTTTTTAATGACCCAAACCCGACCCGAAACCCTATAGGGTTGGCACGTAATTTCCTAAACCCGTCCCGTAGCCCTATAGGCTATAGTGTCTGATCCTATAGGATTTTTAACAATTCGGGAGGGCCAAGTACCCTTTAATGACCCACCCTGGTTGCATCCTTAATAAATACCCCATCTCCCTCGACTTCTTTCACACATCTACTTTCACATAACAAAACTCTACTAAAATCTCTCCACATATTTCTCTCTACCAAAATCCTCTCTAAACAATTCTTTCCAACTTTCTTTCCCTTACACAAAAAGTATTCTCCACATATTACTACCCATATATTCTTACAACTATCTTTTCCTTTCTTTAACAAATACATATCTTAGGTAAAGATGTTCTACAATTATCTTTCCCATGTCATGTAACTTAGTATGACCATGGTGTTGTTTCTTAAAGCTCATGTGAGTTATGGAAGCAACAACATGTTCGTATTTTGTTTTTACACATGCTAAGAATTTTCGTTATGTTATCTTGTCATATTATGATATTATTGTTATCATTCTTCTAATCTAACTTTGTATATATATATATTTTCAAATATATGTATATCTATATATTTCTTAGAGCCTAAATGCTCACTAACTCTCATTAACATGCTCTTACTATTCTCATTATTATTGCTCTTATTATGTTTTTTCTTTCTTTCTTTCTTTCTTTTTTCTTTTTCTTTGGGACGAGTCTATTCTTAGTCACTAAGAATTGCTCTAACGGACGAGTGAGTTTTTTCTCATGATTTCGATACCTTACTTGTGCTTTTAGATAGCTACATTAGATTTATAAGTGCAAGATAAAATGAATGTGTATGGGGTTATGAGTACTTATGTATATGCTTCTATTAGTGTATGACAAGAGATGTTAAGCATATCGAAACCTGATGATTTTTTAAGCATATCATCAATATTGCATGTTACTTATGCGTTTGTGATATTTCTTTAATAACCATTAAGTATACTTTAATTTTACTCGGCTTTAATATTAACTAAATGGGTACGTATTGTATTCGTCGAGTCACATGTCAAAGAATACTACTCCTGCACAAAGAATCAGAAAGGTATGAGGCCAAGCTCATTTGTACCATCAAAAAGGCCCGCGACCACACTCGTTCTTAAGGAACTAAGGCGTATCGAGGATACATCTTAAAGATGAGTTGTGTTGATCGATCGCTATAAGCAGAGTGCTCGAAGAATAGCAGTTAAGAGTCACGTGGACCTCGAAATTCTATTTCCTAACCCTTGATACAGAGGGCGTAAATCCGTTCTATGTATGGTTTCCAGATACCCATACATAATTGTTTGTAACATGTGGTTATTGCAAAGCATGCATAGCATATGCGTGAAAATTAATAAACTTGTTTGAATTTATGGTACGAATAAAGGGAATATCTCACTAAGCATGTTGTAAGGTTCTACCCCCATCGGCTTTGACACAATACGCTAAACTTAGATATAAAAAACCTAAGACCTAATAATCATTCGATGATGGAATCGAACCCTAGGATCGCCTTGAAACAAGCAATCAAGAACTTAACCCCACTTGAACCCATCAATTGAAACCGAAGTTATCAATTTGAAGTAATCAGAATCTGATCCCAACCAAACCTATTGATTGGAACCTCCGTTATCAAGAACGGAACTCGACCCTAATTAAACTTGTTAATTAGAACCAGAATTATCAAATGCAGTTCTTATCATAAGAACCAAACAAAAGCTCTTAAATGAGAAAACTCTCAGAGGAATTTGTATTCACTTAACTGATTTCAATTTATCCTTACAAAATGAGAGCAAAGGACTATATATAATAAAACAAAGGAAAACTAAAAGACATAAAAGAAATTACAACTTTTATTTGACTAAGCTGGCGGCCTAAATACAAAGGCTGGCTACTATGAACTACGCCAATTGATGATGAAACCCTATACCAATATGTTTGATTTCAATTCCCAATATCATTTTGGTTTATATGGAAACTGTGACCCACTGCTAATGAAGAAGCAAGAACCTTAGTACATGATGAAGACTGATACGAACCACACCAACCTGTGACGAAACCCTATATCAATACGCTTGATTATCTAGATTCTCAAGACCTTAAAATCGATGGAACCGCGACCCGTTGTCCATATGGAGATAAGAACCTTGGTATAAGCGATGACGCCACAATTAGGGATGGAAAACCCAATTGATAAGTCTAGATTTGAACACAACGAATTGGAGTAGAAGGGTTCAAAGAAAAAGTTCTTTCAAGAACTCCAAAGAGAAATACTCTCAAATTTTCATTCATTCTGCTTCTTAAAAGATTACATATGATGGGTTTTTATAGGCTTAATTAGCCTAAAAATTAAGCAACTAAATAATAAATACATGGAAGACTTAAAAGAAATTCAAACTATGTAATAAATACAAGGAAAAGAAATTCAAACTAAATAATAATACATGGAAAACTATTTATACTAGGGTTATTTTCCTTGTAAAAATAGCTAGGCTAATTAAAGGCCTTCAATCAAGGCTCAACTTGCCAATTGCCATCCCGGCTTCATGAACACGAATCCAATGATGTTACTGTCTTCAAATCATCCTAGGTAAAGTGTGAATGAGTTTCCTCTTCTTGGACTTGATGAATTAGTCCATTCAATGCTTCCTTGAATTTCTTAGCTCGGCTTCTAGTAATCGGTCCAATCGGTACTTCGAGCGGATCCCTAATCCATCTTCTGGATTGGCTAGCTTGGACACCATCAAAGGCGCCACAATCAAAGATGGAAATTTGATTGATAAGTCAAAATTGAACGCCACAATTAGATCCGATAAGTTTCGAAATAGTTCACTCAAGAACCAAAGAGAAAATTCTCTTAATTTTCATTCAAGGTAATATGTTTTGAATACAATGCTAAAAGGATACTTATAACTAAACAAAAGAAAACCAAAAGGCAAAACAAGAAGTTCAAAAGTCGTGCAACTATACGCTGCCGGCCATTAATATACGTTGGCGGCATACATGATTCATCAAGAATTGGAAATTAAAGCTGAAAGCAAATATGTGTCTACACCGATAGCTTAACTTATATGCCAATGGCATAGATTGTGAATGCCGACAGTGTTGAGTCAGTGTTTGTGTAAAAGCTGTCCAATAACAATGTTTTCAACACTGGCTGGTTTCAATGAAGGCCGACGGCATTTAATCAAGGGCGATGGTGTACTTTGCCAACCTAGGCTTGTTCACTTGCAATCAAGTCTTAATTCTTCTCCAGCCTGACTTTGAGTACATTAATCATCTTGATCTCATTCCTGGTAGTGTGTTCATGGATCTCCTCCTCCCGAACCTTGTAAATTAACCCGTTGAGTGCTTCCTTGAATATTTTAGCTCGAGTCCTTGAAGTTGGTCCAGGTAGCATCTCAAGTGGATCTACTCTTCACCTTCTAGCCATGCCTCCATCATTCCCTTTCCTCTTTGAGAAGGATTTGTCCTCAAATCTTCATTACCTTCATCAAATGGACTCAGATCAGTAACATTAAAAATAGCGCTTAAGTATACTCAGCTGGTAAATCAAGCTTGTAAGTGTTGTCATTGATATGCTCTAAAACTTGAAAAGGACCATCGCCTCTTGGAAGCAACTTAGAATTCCTTTGCTTAAGAAATCTTTCCTTGCACATGATGAAGTAGCATCCAAGGATCTGCTATACATCCCAGTTAGACCAGTCATGTGAGCCAAAGCTAAGAAGATGAGGAGGCGTTAGGAGCATTCGTTGAAGAAACTTGGAAGAAATAATCCTCGCATGGGGATTTAATCACGAATATGTCATTGGACGATGATCGGAATATTGTAAATGTTATGCAAGCTTTTGGAGATTTTTTAACTCAATTAGAATTGGAGTTGTCCTTGTAGGAGTCCAACGCCAACCTTATGTCGCTGGCATTTAATCCCAACATTGCCAGCGTTGCTCAACACAGTTAACCTTATAATATTGATTTTGGACGACCTTGTTTTCATGCATCTACGCCATCAGGGCACTTTAATACAATATCGGCGTACATGGGAGACAAAAATGACCAGTAGCGTTTTCTTTGAAGCTGCCTTGAACACTGGTAGTGATTTCATCCTACGCCGCATGTGCTACCATATGCACTGCCGGTGTACTATGTCAACGTACACACCCTAGAACATGAGACGTTTGATTTTCTTTTACAAGCCGCTAGCGTAGTTATAGATTTGCCGATGTATGTTGCCAGCGTAGACTGATATTCGACCTTTCAGACTTCCTTCATTTGTTTTATGTTTTTCTTCTTTTTGTTTTTGTATAAATAATTAACCTTTGAATGAATATTGAATTAAGAGATTTTTTCTTCTTTAGTTCCATTGTGAACTTGTGAACTTATCAAGATTTCATCTTGTGGCGTTCAATTCGATTATAAAACCTTTGTTCTAGTTTGCAATACAACTTAGGGTAAAGGTTCCATCTCTTAAACCTTTGGTTTGAGTTTGAAATACAACTTTAGGTCAAGGTCCATATTTGATTTAGCTTTCCTAAATTCCGCAAACTAATTGTTGGTTTCAGGTTTAATATACCTGGAGTTTGCATCAGCGCATATGCAGCCAAACCCAATCACCAGGTTCAAATACCATATGATGTCGTCCCTTGTTAGCCTATTTTGCATACTGCTTAATCCTTCTCTCAATATTAAGCCTTACATTCTCATGAATTTGCTTTACAAACTCCACCTTCTTTTTACCATCTAAATTAACAAACTCAGATACAGGTAAAGGCAATAAATCCAATGGAGTTAGTGGATTAAAACCATACACAATCTTAAAAGGTGAAAATTTAGTAGCAGAATGAGTAGTACGGTTATAAGCAAACTCAACATGCGGCAAACATTCCTCCTAAGTTTTAATATTCTTTTTTATGATAGCTCTTAACAAAGTAGACAAAGTCCTATTTAATACTTCAGTTTGTGGATGACAAGTTGTATAAAACAATAATTTAGTCCCTAACTTACACCATAAGGTCTTCCGAAGTAACTCAAGAACTTAGCATCTCTATCGGATTAAATTGTTCTGGGCATCCCATGAAGTCTTCTAATCTCTTTGAAGAATAGATCTACAACATGAGAAGCATCATCAATTTTGTGGCATGGAATAAATGTGCCATTTTCGAAAATCTATCAACAATAACAAACACAAAATCCTTACCAGTCTTACTCCTAGACAAACCTAATATAAAATCCATAAAAATATCCACCTAAGGCTCACTAGGAATAAGTAACGGAGTGTACAAACCATGTGGTTATACTCGAGATTTAACTTGTTTACAAGTGTATCTCACAAACTCTCTCAACATCTCGTTTCATTTGGGTCCAATAAAAATATTCATGCAAAACATTCAAAGTCTTCGATACCCTAAAGTGTCCCATCAAACCACCACTATAAGACTCTCTCACCAACAACTCCCTAATTGAACAATTAACAATGCAGAGTTTATTTTCTATAAACAAATATCCATCATGTTTGAAGAATTTCCCATGGATATTCTTTTCACAACAAGTATAATTTTCAGCAAAATCTTGGTCTACAGAATATAATTTTTTAATATTTCTAAAACCAAGCAGCTTAGCATTAAGTGTTGAGATTAGAACATACCTATGAGAAAGCGCATCAGCAATAATATTTTCCTTACCCTGCTTGTAGCGAATGACATAAGGAAACGTCTCTATGTATTCTATCCAACACATGCCTCTTGTTCAATTTTTGGTGCCCCTTCAAATGCTTCAATGATTCATGATCCGTATGAATCTCAAATTCCTTCGACCACAAGTAAGTTGACAAGTTTCCAAGGCCCTAACCGTAACTAGTGCATATAACTCCTTATCATTAGTAGGGTATTTCAAGGCTACCCCACTAAGCTTCTCACTAAAAATGCAATGAGTTGTCCTTCTTGCACCGGCACTGCTCCATTTCCTAAACCTGAAGCATCATACTCAATTTCAAAAGTCTTACAGAGATGAGGTAAAGCAAGTAAAGGAGCATGTGTAAGCTTATCTTCAACCAACTTAAAAACTTTTTCTTGTTCCTCTCCCCATTAAATCCCACATTCTTTTTGATAACTTCAATGATTGGTGTTGTGATGCTACTAAAGTCCTTCATAAACCTTCTGTAGTAGCTAGCTAGTCCATGAAAACTCCTAACTTGACTCACACTTATGGGCCTAGACCACTCATGGATTGCACAAACTGTCTCATCATCCACGTGTATTCCATGTGCACTAACAACAAAACCAAGAAATAAAAGTCATCTGTGCAAAATGTATACTTCTTAAGGTTAGCAAATAATCTTTCCTTTCAAAGTACATCTAAAATAGATCTTAAATGCTATAGATCAGAATATCATCAAGATAAACAACCACAAATTTGCTGATGAAAGCACTCAAAATATGGTTCATTAATCTCATAAAAGTGCTAAGTGCGAGACAATCCAAAAGGTATACCCAACCACTCATATAAACCATACTTTATTTTAAATACGGTTTTCCACTCATCTACTTCCCTCATCCTAATCTAATGATACCCACTTTTCAAATTAATTTTTAAAAGCACACAAGATCTATGCAATTCATCTAACATGTCATCTAAACAAGGAATGGGATGATGATAATTTATCATGATGTTGTTGATGGCTCGGTGAAGTGAACTCCAGGTATATTAAACTTAAAACCTAACTATTAGTTTACAGAAGTAGGCCTTTAGGAAAGCTAAATCAGATTGGGATGGACCTTGACCCAAAGTTGTATTTCAAACTCAAACCAAGGTATTAAGAGATGGAACCTTTACCCTAAGTTAGATTGCAAACTAGAACAAAGGTTTTAAAATCGAATTGAATGCTACAAGATTAAATCTTGATAAGTTCACAAGTTTGCAATGGAACTAAAGTAGAAAAACTCTCTCTCAAATCAATATTCATTCAATGGTTAATTGTTCATACAAAAGCAAAACCAAATATATAAAACAAATGAAAGAAACTGAAACGTCTCAAACAGAGCTTGTGCACAAATGTACGCTGGCAACATACACCGGCAAACCTACAACTACACTAGCAGCATATTAAAGAAAATCAAAAGTCGCATGTTCCAGGATGTTTACGCCGGTAGAGTACGCTAGTGACTTACATGGCTACACCGATGGCGTAGGATGACATCACTGCCAGTATTTGAGACGACTTTAAAGACTTTAAAGAAAATGCTACTAGTCATTGTTGTCTCCCAAGTACGCTGATAGTGTAATACTATGATGAGGATCATCAAGCATCAATGGGTCCAAAGTTCAAATCCAACGATCCATTGCAAGATATTGGAGGTCCCATGACAAGAGCTAAGGCTAAACGAATAAGGAAGGCATTGCAAGGACTTGTTATGGAGTTGCAAGAGAAGGAATCGCATTTATCCACCAATAAAAATGAGTCAAAAGTGCTTAACATCATCAAAATAAGCTCCGGAGGGGATCTAAATGGAAAGCAAGTGAAATAGAGCAAAGAAGGAGCCAAGAAGTGCCCTGCAGGATTAATGGCTGCCGGCCATTATATCTGCTCATTGCGAATTTTGAGTCCAGAACACTCAAGGCCGCCGGCCATCTTTTGTTGGCCGCCAGCCATCTTTTATGGACGTGATTTAATGTATTTTGACGTTTTGTTTTCCTTTCTTTGGCTATTAAAACCCTATTATGGTTATGTATCAAAAATAAGACGAATTATATGAATGTTATTCATTCTCTTTGAGAGAAAACTCCATCTTGTTCCTTGTGAACGAATTTCCATTTGATTTTCTTGATCTAAACACTCAAGGAGGTCGACGTGATAACTAGGTTGCGATCAACAGGTTTGTTCGAGGTCTAGTTCCATTCCATTCATTGATAATTAGGTTGCAATCAACAGGTTTGATTGAGGTCTAATTCCATCCTACGACAACTTGTCTCAAGACGATCCTCGGGTTCCAATTCCAATCAACGATTTGGGGGTTCTAGGTTTAATATACCTAGGGTTACCATATCATTTGGTATCAGAGCTACGGTTTCTTGTCACAAGTAATCTATCCTTTTATCTTTATTTAATCTTGCTATCTATTTGTTGTTGTTCTTGATTAGAGTTCTTGAGTCAAAAAAAAAAAAGAGAAAAGAAAGAAAAGAACCATCTTTATATTGTTCCATCTGTCAAAAAAAAAAAAAAGAAATTGTTATCAATATTCTCTTGGGATCTTGTCATGGATCTAAGTTTTTGTTCCGTCTTTTCAATTCTCAGAATTTGCGGTATATACGTTCTTGAGATTGGATCTTGTTCTTTTTCAATTTCATCTTCGACTTTGACCAATTTGTTGTTGAAATTTTCTGGTTTGCGTGAGTTCACCTTAGTGATTTATTTTGAGAAAATCATTGAGAATTCCGAACAAGGGATTGTGAGATTGAGTTGTGAGGAACATTATTTTCTTGAGCGAAAAGACACGAGTGTGAGTGTCATCTGTTGAGTGAAAACACGTGAGGGAGCGAATTGTGAGGATTATTATTTTTCTTGTTTGATTATTACTAACCAATTTTCTGCAGGTGTTAAGATATGGGTAGTGACGGAGAAAGTGATAAGATTGATATGAAATTGTTCGTCAAATCGATACAGGATCAGTTTAGGATGATGAATGCAAGGCTTGACAATATAGAATCCGCAAGTAAGACTAAGAGCAATAGAGGAATGAGACGTAATGAAGAAGAGATTGATGAATCTGAGTCTGAAGGATCCGGAGTTATAAGAAGGTGGAGGAATGCTCCAAAACAAGATAATTCCTTAGGGAATATCAAATTAAAGATACCTCCTTTTCAAGGTAAAATGACCCGGAATTGTTTTTAGAATGGGTGAGAAAGGTGGATCATGTCTTTGATTGCCACAATTACTCCGAAGACAAAAAGATCAAGTTGGCTTCTGTTGAGTTTTCCGACTATGCTAGTGTATGGTGGGATCAACTTGTGCGAAATAGGAGGAGAAATGAGGAGAGACCCATTAGTACTTGGGATGAAATGAAGGCGGTGATGCGAAAAAGATTTATCCCTGGTCACTATTATAGGGATTTACATAGAAAATTACAAGGTTTGACACAAGGGTCAAGAAGTGTAGAGGATTATTACAAGGAAATGGAAGTAGCTATGATCCGGGCTGATGTGAAAGAGGATGATGAAGCTACTATGGCTAGATTTCTCAATGGATTGAACCGTGAGATTGCTAATGTGGTAGAACTCCATCCTTATCTTGATATTGAGGAGTTGTTGCACAATGCCATAAAAGTGGAGCAACAATTAAAGTTTAAAGGGTCTTCTCGATTTGGTTCTACTTCTAATTCTTCATGGAAGTCCACTTGGAAGAAGAACAATTCAGATTTGAAGTCCAAGGAGGATTCAAAGGCCAAAAGTCCTGTTACTCCATACAAAGGTAAATCTGAAACTAAGTCTTATGGTAAATCTCGTGATATTCAATGTTTCAGGTGTAAAGGATTTGGACATATTGCTTCTCAATGTCCGAATCAAAGGGCTATGGTTATTTTGGATAATGGCGATGTTGAAAGTGTGAGTTCAGGAGATGATCCTGATATGCCAGCTTTGGAAGACTGTAGTGATGTAGATGTGGAAGGTCCTGTGAAAGGAGATTTATTGGTTACTAGGCGAGTCCTTAGTACTCAACCTAAGGATGAGAGTGAAAGTGAAGAGGTACAGCGTGAGCATATTTTTCATACCCGGTGTCATGTGCAGAAGAAGGTATGTACACTGATTATTGATAGTGGTAGCTGCACTAACGCTGCGAGTACCTTGCTAGTTGATAAATTGAAGTTAAAATCTGTGAAACATCCAAAGCCCTACAGATTACAATGGTTGAATGAATGTGGGGAGATCAAGGTGACAAAACAGGTTCTTATTTCCTTTTCTATAGGAAATTATCATGATGAAGTTTTGTGTGACATAGTTCCCATGCAGGCTAGTCACTTACTGCTAGGCCGACCTTGGCAGTTTGATAGGAAAGTGACATATGATGGGTACAAGAACCAATATTCTTTTGTTCTAAATAAAAGAACTGTGATTCTCACTCCTCAGAAACCATGGGAAGCATGTGAAGATCAAGTGAGGGTAGCAAGAGAGTTTCGAGAGAAACACATGAGTGAACAAGATAAGAGTGGCAAGGAGAGAAAAAGTGAGAAACAAACACTTGTGAGTTATGATAGAGGAGAGTCAAACACATTGAGTGGAGAGGAAGTTGCAAGAAAAAGTGAGGTTAAAAGTGCAATCATGGCAAGGAAACAACTACTTGTACTCATGTACAAGGATGTTTATTTTACTACTTCTGACCTTAACTCTTCGTTGCCAAGTGTGGTGGTTTCTCTTTTGCAGGAATATGAGGATTTATTTCCTGAAGAAGTTCCAAGGGGATTGCCTCCACTAAGGGGGATTGAGCACCAAATTGACTTTATTCCAGGTGCTTCTATTCCTAACCGGCCAGCTTATAGGGCCAATCCCGAGGAGACAAAGGAGATTCAAAGGCAAGTTGATGATTTGTAGAAAAGGGGTTTGTAAGGGAGAGCCTCAGTCCATGTTCAGTTCCTGTTATTGGTTCCAAAGAAAGATGGAACATGGCGAATGTGTGTTGACTGTCGAGCTATCAACAAGATTACAGTTAAGTATAGACATCCCATTCCTAGACTTGATGATATGCTTGATGAGTTGCATGGTGCTTGTTTGTTTTCCAAAATTGACTTGAAAAATGGCTATTACCAAATTCGTATGAAAGAGGGAGATGAGTGGAAAACTGCTTTTAAAACTAAATATGGTCTATATGAATGGATGGTAATGCCTTTTGGATTAACAAACACGCCTAGCACGTTATTGCGATTAATGAACCATGTTCTTCGTGCTTTTATTGGAAAGTTTGTTGTTGTTTACTTTGATGACATCTTAGTTTACAACAAAACATTGGATGGATATGTTCAGCATTTACAATCTATTTTCACTGTCCTGAGAGAAAACAAATTGTATGCCAATTTGAAAAAGTGTACCTTTTGCACAGAAACTGTTGTTTTCTTAGATTTGTTGTAGGTGCATATGGGATTTTCGTTGATGAAGACAAGGTGAAGGCAATTCGAGAATGGCCAACCAAGGAATGCAAGTGAGGTAAGAAGCTTTCATGGTTTAGCAAGTTTTTATAGGAGATTTGTGAAAGACTTTAGTTCTATAGCTTCTCCTTTAACGATCTTGTTAAAAAGAATTGTGGAGTTTAGGTGGATAGAAGTGCATGAAAAAGCTTTTAATGATTTGAAAGATAAATTGACAAATGCACCATTACTTGTTTTACCTAATTTTGAGAAAGTTTTTGAAATAGAATGTGATGCTTCCGGGAAGGGTATTGGTGGTGTTTTGATGCAGGATTCGAAGCCAATCGCTTATTTTAGTGAGAAGCTCAGTAGAGCAGCATTGAATTACCCCGTCTATGACAAGGAGCTTTATGCCTTGGTGAGGACTTTGCAAACGTGCAACATTACCTATGGCCCAAGGAGTTCATCATTCGTTCAGATCATGAAAGTCTGAAATTTCTAAAACTCAAGGTAAGTTGAACAAAAGACATGCAAAGTGGCTTGAGTTCATTGAAACTTTCCCTTATGTGATAAAGTATAAGCAAGGAAAAGAGAATGTGGTTGTTGATGCACTCTCTCGAGGTATGTACTTTTGACTTCTTCACATACTAAGTTGCTTGGGTTTGAGCTTATTAAGGGATTGTATGAGACTGATTCTGATTTCAGTCAAATCTGGGCTGCTTGTGCTGTTTCTGGTTATGCTGATTATTATAGGCATGATGGTATTTGTTTAAGAAAAGTAAATTGTGTGTGCTTAGGAGTTCTGTGCGTGAGTTGCTTGTTAGAGAAATCGGGGGGGGATTGATGGGACACTTTAGTGTTCAAAAGACATTGGATATTTTGCATGAGCATTTCTTTTGGCCTAAGATGAAACGTGATGTCCAAACTGTTTGTAACAAATGCATTGTATGTAAACAGGCTAAGTCTAAAATAATGCCTCATGGAGAATATATTCCTTTACCTGTGCCTAATCAACCTTGGACCGACATCTTTATGGATTTTGTATTAGGATTACCACGATCTCAGATTGGTAAAGATAGCATATTTGTTGTTGTTGATAGGTTTAGTAAAATGGCTCATTTCATTGCTTGTTCTAAATCTAATGATGCACAACATATTGCTGATCTATTTTTTAAAGAGATTATGCGTTTGAATGGGTTACCTAGATCCATTGTGAGTGATAGGGATGTCAAATTTTTAAGTTATTTCTGGCATACTTTGTGGAACAAGTTAGGCACAAAATTGTTGTTTTCCACTGTTGCACACCCTCAAACGGATGGTCAGACGGAAGTAGTCAATAGGACTCTTTCAACTTTGTTGCATGCTGTGATTCCTAAGAACTTGAAGCAATGGGAAAAATGTTTACCCCGTGTAGAATTTGCATATAATAGAACTGTACATTCCACAACATCATATTCCCCATTTGAAATTGTACATGGCTTTAATCCTTTGACTCCATTGGATATTGTGCCTTTACCTGCTAATGAGTTTGTGGATGTTGAAGGTAAGAACAAGGCAGATTTTGTGAGGGAATTGCATGCTCAAGTTCGGGCCAATATTGAAAAGAAAAATGAACATTATGCACGTCAGGCCAATAAGGGTCGTGTGAAGGTTGTTTTCCAACCAGGAGATTGGGTGTGGGTGCACTTGCGAAAGGAGCGATTTGCTGCTCAAAGGAAAACTAAGCTACACTCTAGAGGCGATGGGCCATTCCAAGTGTTAGAGTGCATCAGCGATAACGCTTACAAGATTGACTTACCGAGTCATTATGGTAATGTAAGCGCAACTTTTAATGTTTCTGATCTTTCTTTGTATGATGCAGGTGATTCGAGGATGAATCTATTCGAGGAAGGGGGGAATGATGAGGATCATCAAGCATCAATGGGTCCAAAGTTCAAATCCAACGATCCATTGCAAGATATTGGAGGTCCCATGATAAGAGCTACTTGTTATGGAGTTGCAAGAGAAGGAATCGCATTTATCCACCAACAAAAATGAGTCAAAAGTGCTTAACATCATCAAAATAAGCTCCGGAGGGGATCTAAATAGAAAGCAAGTGAAATGGAGCAAAGAAGGAGCCATGAAGTGCCCTGCAGGATTAATGGCTGCCGGCCATTATATCTGCTCATTGCGAATTTTGAGTCCAGAACACTCAAGGCCGCCGGCCATCTTTTGTTGGCCGCCAGCCATCTTTTATGGACGTGATTTAATGTATTTTGACGTTTTGTTTTCCTTTCTTTGGCTATTAAAACCCTATTATGGTTATGTATCAAAAACAAGACGAATTATATGAATGTTATTCATTCTCTTTGAGAGAAAACTCCATCTTGTCCCTTGTGAACGAATTTCCATTTGATTTTCTTGGTCTAAACACTTAAGGAGATTGGCGTGATAACTAGGTTGCGATCAACAGGTTTGTTCGAGGTCTAGTTCCATTCCATTCATTGATAATTAGGTTGCGACCAACAGGTTTGATTGAGGTCTAATTCCATCCTGCGACAACTTGTCTCAAGACGATCCTTGGGTTCCAATTCCAATCAACGATTTGGGGGTTCTAAGTTTAATATACATAGGGTTACCATATCATACTGTCACACTCCGATGGTACCCTAGTAGTAGTAAGCAAGCTTGATGTGAACTCCAGGTATATTAAACTTGAAACCCAGCAAGAGTACGCGGAACAATGCTTTCAGGAATGCTAAATTAGATCTGAAGCGGATCTTGACCTAAAGTTGTATTTCAAACTTGAACCAAAGATATAATAAAATGGAAACCTTTACCCTAAGTTGTATTTCAAACCCGAACAAAGGTGTAGAATTGAAATGAATGCCATAAGATTAAATCTTGATAAGTTCACAAGTTCACAATGGAACCCAGAGAGAAAAACTGTCTCAAAATAATATTCATTCAAAAGTTAATTGTCAATACAAAAACCAAAACCAAATATATATAACAAACAAAAGAATCTAAAAAGTCTCCAAAAACGAAACTGAAAAGTCATAAATATGAAACTGAAAAGTCTTAAATAATGAAACCGAAAAGTCTTAAATAATTCTTGCGCATAACATACGTCGGCAACATACGCTGGCGTTGCAATGGAACGTAGGTTGCGTAGGGCCAGCGTTGGTCTCCTACAAGCACAATTCCAATTCTGATTTCGTTGGAGAATCTCCAAAGGCTTGTATAACATTTACAATGTGCAGATCATCATCTAATCACAGATCCATGATGAAATCTCCATGCAAAACTTGTTTCCTCCATGTTTCTTCAACGAATGATCCTAACGCCTCCCTTATCTTCTTGGCTTTAGCTCTTGTGACCAGTCCAACTGGAATGCATAGCAGATCCCTAGATGCTGCTTCATCATTCTCCCTCTCCTCAAAAGGATTCGTCCTCGAATCAGCATCCCCTACATCAAAAGGAGACAAATCAGACACATTGCAATTCGCACTAACGTTATACTCACCTGGAAGATCCAGCTTGTAAGCATTATCATTTATTCGTGCAACAACTAGAAATGGACCATCTCTTCGTGGTTGCAACTTAGAACGCCGATGTTGTGGGAATCTCTCCTTACACATGTGCACCCACACCCAATCACTTGGTTCGAAAACGATCTTCTTACGCCCTTTATTGGCTTGCTTAGCATATTGCTCCATTCGTCGCTTAAAGTGTTGGCGAACCTTTTCATGCATTTGCTTGGCTAATTCGGCCTTTCGTTTCCCATCTAAATTGGTGTGCTCATCTGCTGGTAATGGAAGTATGTATATAGGTACAATCATAAATTGTTTCAAAAACATAGCACTCTTACACATCCTTTTCTTTTGTATAAAAGCTCATTTTTCTCTCTTTGTACTCAATGCCTTTCTTTTTCTTTCCCTGCTTCTCATTTATCTTTTTGTCTTTTCTCAAACAAATGTGTTTTTCACTCTTCTCACAAATTTTCTCACTTGTGTTTATCTCTTCTTTTTCACTCACACTCTCTTTCTCACTTTTCCTTTGCTGCTCAATGCCTCTTTAATTTTTTTTTTTTCTGTTCTTCAAAAATTTGTCTAGGAGACAAGGGTACAAGTTTTACACTCCTACCATCCTTAACAAATGAATACATATTTTTAAATCCATCATGCATAACTTTTCTATCGTATTGCCAAGGCCTTCCCAACAAAATATGGCTAGCATGCATAGGCACCACATCACATAAAACCTCATCCTTATACTTCCCTATAGAGAAAGAGACCAAAACTTGCCTATTCACCCTCACTTCCCCATACTCATTCAACCATTGAAGCTTATATGGTCGATAATGTTTTAAAACAGGCAATCTCAACTTTTCAACTAATAAGGTACTAGCTCCATTGGTACAAGTATCACTGTCTATGATCAAGCAACATACCTTATTATGGATATGACAACGGGTATGGAAGATTTTGTCACACTGCTCCTCACTATCAATTTTCCTAACTTGCACACTTAAGGCATGTTGAATCACCAATGATTCACCTTGAATAGCATATTCCACGTCATCATCAGCATCTTCTAATGGTGGCATAGAATCCTCACTCTCATGCTCACTTTCAGTCTTAACCTCATCACTATCACGCATCACCATGGTTCTTTTGTTAGGACATTGAGATGCAATATGCCCATAACCCAGGCATTTAAAACATTTAATGTCCCAATTCTTATTACCTTGGGAATTAGATTTATCTTTCTCCTTACTAACTTCCTTCTCCTTTCCCTTACAAAAATCCTTCGATTTATCATTCCTTTTACTCCAATTCGATTTCCAAGAAGGGTTAGAATTCTAATTCGAGTTAGATCCATACCTTGCTACTCCCTTACGCTTGAGTTGCCTTTCTACTTTCATGGCTACGTGTACCATATCTTCCAGTTCTATATAATGCTGCAACTCCACAATATTAGCTGTATCTGAATTCAAGCCATTTAGAAATCTAGCCATTATTGCCTCTCTATCTTCTTCTACATTGGCTTGGATCATAGCTATCTCCATTTATTCGTGGTGTTCCTCTACACTCTTGGATCCCTGAGTAAGACTTTGCAACCGGTTAAATAAATCTCTATTATAGTGATTAGGGACAAACCTTTTCTTCATGATGGCCTTCATCTCATCCCAAGTGTCAATCGGTCTCTTTCGATTCCATCGCCTACTCATATTCAGTTGATCCCACAAGATAAGTGCATAATCTTTAAATTCCACTGCAGCTAGCTTCACCTTCTTCTCCTCAGAGTAACGATGACAATCAAACACTAACTCTACTTTTCTTTCCCACTAAAGGTAAGCATCAGGATCATTTTTACCTTGGAATGGAGGAATCTTCATTTTAATATTTGTTAAATTCTGATCCTCCCAACCATTCCTTTACCTTCCATATCTCCTACCTTGCATCCTATCTCTCCCATCATAATCATCAATTTCACTTTCTTCATCTCCAAAATCAAACTCAAATTTGTCATCTGTATCCTCCTTCCACCTTACCTATGTTGTTGTCTAGTTGGGGGTTGTTGTCGAGGCTGAGGTTGTTGCTGGCCTTGCTCCAATGCAACCATCCTATTCTCAAGTCTTTGCCATCTCTTATTATATTCTTCATTTTGTCAAAATAATTGCTCAAAAGCTTTTGTCGTGGACTCCATATGCAGTCTCAAGTCAACCTCTGGTCGCTCTTCTAAATTGGATTGGGAACTCATCTTGCTTGAACACCTATAAACAAAGTTAGCAAAAATAAGAATAATATCTCACATCACCCCCTTACGTATTTCACTCTATTTAATGACACTTTTCTTTTATCTCACTCACTTGGCTTTTATCGATAATAAACTCACCTCTCGTTGCCTTTTACCACTCGATAGTCCTTTTCCTCAAGTCCCATATTGAACTTAGTGATTCTTGAATCAAGACCACACTTGTGACTTAATGAAACAAAAAAGAACAACCTTCGAATTAAGAATAGATAATAGATAGGAACATAAGAGTTAAGAAGGAAAGTCAAGGCTAATAAGAAGATCAAGAACAATTGAGACACGAACAAATCAAGATCAAATTCAAGAACGAGCAATATCAGAAACAATTTCATGAACATTTTTTTTTCTTCTCTTTTTTTTTTGGTACGGTTCTTCTTCTTTTTTTTTACGAATTTCTTTTCTTTTTCTTTGAAAATTTCTTTTTCTTTTTTTTTTTGACAAATATCTTTTTTTTTTTTTAAACAAAACCCTAGATCTTAAAGATCGTAACTTTTATTCAACAAAGAAACCCTAAAAGACTTCTCTTTTACCACAGATTCCCAAGAGTTGAGATTTCTAAAATCAACTCTAGACTCAATTTCCTCAGAAGGAACAAGAAATGACAAAACAAAAAACCAAGAAACAACAAATAAGAACAAAGAAAAAAAGAAAAAATCGGTGGATAGTAACCTGATTTAGAGCCAAAGCTGTGATACCAAAAACTGATGTGAACTCTAGTTATATTAAATCTGAAACCCAACAAGAGTACACGGAACAATGCTTTCAGGAATGCTAAATCGGATCTGAAGCAGATCTTGACCTAAAGTTGTATTTCAAACTTGAACCAAAGATATAATAAAATGGAAACTTTTACCCTAAGTTGTATTTCAAACTCGAATAAAGGTGTAGAATTGAAATGAACGCCATAAGATTAAATCTTGATAAATTCACAAGTTCGCAATGGAACCCAAAGAGAAAAACTCTCTCAAAATAATATTCATTCAAAAGTTAATTGTCTACAAAAACCAAAACCAAATATATATAACTGAAAGTTTCAAATCCAAAATGAAACCGAAAAGTCATAAATACTAAAACTGAAAAGTCTTAAATAATGAAACCGAAAAGTTTTAAATAATGAAACTAAAAAGTCTTAAATAATTCTCGCGCATAGCATACGTCGGCAGCATATGCTGGCGGTCTTGTGATGGAACGTCAGCGGCGTAGGGCCGATGTTGGTCTCCTACAAGCACAATTCCAATTTTGATTTCATTAGAGAATCTCTAGAGGCTTGTATAACATTTACAATGTACAGATCATCATCTAATGATTGATCCGTGATGAAATCTCCATGCAAAGCTTGTTTCCTTCATGTTTCTTCAACGAATGCTCCTAACACCTCCCTCAGCTTCTTGGCTTTAGCTCGCATGACCGGTCCAACTGAAATGTATAGCGGATCCTTGGATGCTACTTGATCAAAACCACACTTGAATACCATCACTAGATTGTCTTCAGAGAGTGACATATTTTCAAACAACAAGATCTTTTAGTTGCTTTGATAAGAAATGACAAATACATGTAAGCCATAAATTAGTAAATAACTATCATCTCAATGCTTGAATATAATATTACAAACCATACTATCTTTTTAATAAGTCTCTAAACACATTGCTGATAATTTAAATATTAACTAGCTTAGACTAAGAATAAAAGCAAATAACTTATCCTATAATCTTCCATGAACTTCCAGTCTTGAAGTTTTTATCGAGGTTAAATTCCTGGAAGTGACCAATTATAGCCTAAGTGTAAACCTGAAAGGACTGTTAGAGTGTAAATGAAACCACAGGCTCAGTGAATAATAAGAACTTACCACATACCAAATAAGTTTATTAACAATCATACAAAATGCATCAATCAAACATATGCACAAATATAAGCTAGATAACTCGGAATCCAAAGCAGGATGAAGATTTACGCCCTCTCATTGGGGCTGAAGGATCACAATACTATGGCCTACCTATCCAGGAGAGACTAAGCATACATGAAAACAACAATACTCACTTTAATTATCAATTTAAATTTATCATGTCTTTAATACTCATTTCTTGTTTTAGCTTTAGAAACTCTATTAAGTGTTAGTCATTTCAAAGCGATACCATAAGCAGCGTCCTTCATTTACCATTAAGTTTCTATGGTACCAACATAACAAATGTAATCTTGCATAGAACTAATAGGCTCTTTGCCTAGAAAAACCAAGTATTACTAGAGATCTGAAACACTAACACGTAGTTGACTGCCACTTACTCAAATGCTGCCTATGCAAATCATGCAGTGCATGTTCATTTCATTTATGGTACCAGTAGTTTTTAATTAGGTTTAAAGTGATCAATCATTTTACAGACAGGCAGCATACTATATAAGCAATACGATAATACAAAATTCTATTATTACTATCATTAGAGTAGCTTAGTAATCAACAATTCATACAGCAAACAATTCCTGTAAACCCATACATCAATTCAAGTTATTATTTTTCATTAAAGGTCAGCTTGTTACAAGCACACACAATGTAATAAGTCTGAGTTACCCACCTATTTATACTGGCTAGTCGTAATGGTCAGCTGGAAAATCCTCTATAGATTCAAAATCACCTATTGAGATGAATAAAATATTCATCAATAAAACATAAATCATAGAATTAAACTCTTATAAGTGTCTAAGTGTCCTATACTGATATTTGGTTTTCTTCCTATTACTATATTGGTTTTTTAATGGTCCTATGATAATAATTTATTATTTAATATTTATTTTCATTTTGTTTTTCTTGATCTTGTTGGATGTTTATATATTATTATTGGGTAGTTGTAGAATTTATATTCAATGGATTGATATTTTATCATTACCATTATCATGACTTCTATAATGTTCTTTAATTAACCTATTATAGTAACTGTAGATGCGGGGTTCTTGATGATAGCGGTCACGCATGCGTCACGTGGATTTCGCGCCTGACACGTGACTTCAGAATGTTGCTGAGGAAATGACACTTGATGATGGGATGGCTTGGAGAGAATAACAAGGGAAGAGGAGCAGACAGTCTCAGTGTCTCAAATGCACAAGTAACAGATAAGGGAGCTTGAGTAGATCTCGCGAGTCAACCTTACAGTTCTTGAGCAGTTGGAGTAGAAATCACTTAAGTTACCTTGTTTGATCTTCCTGAATAGAACCTCCTTTACAGACTATTGTTTGTCTTCTCTCTCCAAAAGTTCTTTTTTGAGAAGGAGGAGTGATTGAATATTTATAGGCACTTGGCGTGGATGACGACCGTCAAATCATCTCGGTGATTGACGGATGAGATGGAGCAAGATCAAATCATGCTTATCATGAATGAGCTCCTTATGGGCCAAGGTCTGTAGTCATCACCTGTGTATGCATGAGCCTGCCTGAGAAAGGTTGGATACGACGGACCGACCCAACGTTCCTTGTTCCAAGCCCACCAAGCCAAATCTCCTCAAGCCATCCCAATAATTGAACTAGACTCATCAGGCTTTGTCACCTAGCCCACGAATCAAGCTCAAATAAATAGATAATATTTATATTTATATTTTTTAAAGTCTAATTACAGTAACAAATATTTATTTACTATTATTTAGTTTCGCCGCGTTTCTCTTAATCTACTTCATATAATTATCTTGTCATTTTTAGAAATCACATTATTCATAATTTTAGCTTATTTAAATTTCCATTCTTATGTATTTATCTATATAAAACAAGTTTTTACAATTAACAATTATCTTAATTTTATTCTTATTGCAAAATATACTAATATTAGCAATAATAATAATAATAATAATAATAATATAATAATAATAATAATAATAATAATAGTAATAATGTTAATTTTCATAATTACATTAATAAAAATAATAGTAATCTTAATGACAATTACAATAATAATAATAGTGATGATGATGATGATAACAACATTACTAATAATGATAATAATAATCATTAATGATAAATATGATAATAATATCATTAATAATAATAATAATAAATAATAATAAAATAATAATAATAATATAATAATAATAATGCCATTAATAATATTACTAATAATGTTAGCATTATAATAATAATAACAACAATAATAATAACATTATAAATAATATTATTATTAACATTAATGATAATCTAAATAATAATTATTATATTATTATTTTAATATTCGAAATTAAAACAGATTTTATTTATTTTTATTTTATTTTAGTTGAAGCCGAGAGGAACACGACTTGGTATATGGCCTTGTACTAGCCATGTTTTTTTTGGAAACACGGCGCCCTCCAGAAATTCAAGCCGAGAGGTACACGGGGAGTTCGCCACCTCGTGTTTATCCTGTGCTCATTTATGGATTGAGTTCCACGACTTTTAATCCAATTTATGATGATTTTTCACGTCCAACTTGTTTCTAATTCATTCCTAAGTGTTTGTACATATATATATATATATACATACACATATATCATCTTATAACACATCAACATGTCCATAATCATTGTTTTATGATAAAAAGAGTGTAACTAGGGTTTTTCAAAACTTACGTTATGTGGATGTTTTGAACTTCGTTTTTGTGTTGTTTTTGAACCTAGGATCAACAAAACTTTGTTTAAGCTATATTTAACATATTACTAACTAAAAAAAACGAAATTACTCACCTTGTTTTTCCTTTCCCAAACTTATTGTTAAACTTTAATGGAGTTGTGTGAGTGTGTTCTTACTGTTGTTGTTGGATAATCTTAGGCACGATTTTAGGATTGTGTTTGCATGTGATTTGAGTTGTTATTTTGCTATTATGGTTGAGCTCTTAAATGGCTTTGTTTTATTTGCATTAAGATGTATAAATAGGCACAAATCAGGTTGCAAATTTTTCGGTTGGAAAGTGATGCATTTCTCCACCAATTTGGCTTCTCTTTCATGCCCTCTTCCTTGCATTAAATGAGTGTCCGACTTAGCATTGTCTCATTGGTTTATAGTTGATTTTTGCTTGACTTTTGTTGCTTAATTTGACTCCTTACATTGTAAATTCGACCGTACACAAATTGAGGAGCTTCCAGCCACAAATGTGTTCTAATTTGCACCGAATATAGGTGAGCTTCTCTCAAGGCAAAAACTTGGTATGTGTTTTTGTCTTGATCGAGTTCTAATAAATTAATTCCTATTATCTTTTTCCTATGGTTTGGTCAACGCTAGGCAAGTGCACCTATCCATTATAGTATAGGAATACATTACAAGGTCATATTCCTTGGGTCGTCAGCAAGTAATACCACTCACCCTCTTGGTTATTATCTAGCAATTGAATAATTGGCACTTAATGAATTAAACCTATAGTTAACAACAAAATTATATTAATTATAAAGTTTCACCAAGATAGCATGCAGAATAAGAAAACTTTAACACACAAAAATCACAGTACACAATAAGGTTACTCCATCATATTAACATGATTTAAATACAATTCATCTTTTTAACCACTTATCTGCTGAATTCTCAACTCATGGTCATTATTCTCATAATAGACCAATTCTAATCCTAATCGTATCCACTAGAATCTCTTCTAAGTGAATAGACAATTCAGAATTGCATTAAAAGCTTTTGTAATCCTCAAATTCCTTGAAATATACAACAAACTTCCTAATAATATCTCTATTAATAGGAGTAGTTTCTTCTAGTAACTTAGATTTACCTGATGGAATTGTTTCTCAACATTTTCCATGAAGATCTGGTGTAAGGTCACGTCGTGCACTATATTTCCCTAACTTTTATGAGGTTCTATCACTAGAAATTCATAATTAAAAGGATTACTAACAATAAAATGCACACTTTGTGTTAATATGACTTCATAAACCTAAAGATCTACTAACTCATGCTACAATAACAATAACAACAAAGAAATTCAAGCATAAACAATAAACAATACATCGTGATAAGAAAAGAAAAGAAAACCCCTTTAAATTACAACTAGCAAGATGTTTTTACAAGACACGAACACTTAATTCCAGTCGTCTCTCTCGAGTTTCTTCTGGAATATAATAGATTACAGCACTTCCCAACTTGAATGATTACAATAGTTACTTCCTAAATCATGAACAGGTATCTTCTCCTTGTGTAGAATATGAAAATCTATATATATCCTCCCTCAATGAGTGTCTTCTATTTCTTTAAACTCCTCAGATTTTCGAGTCAAATAGTAGAACACTTGGAGGAATAATTGTATCTTCTATCCGAAACTGATGTACACTTAAATGAAAGAAAAGTAAAACGTCGACTTGCAGACAATTCGTCACGGGAGCAAAGGAGAGTGATCCTTCCTGTGGCCGAATTTCTTCACATCTACACTATCATATCACGGGCGACTAAAGGGGCTGGATTCGTTTTGTGATTCATTTTTCTCAAATCGCTCTTTATCACGATCGACCAATGCCACGTGATACTTTTTGTGGATGTAATTTTCTCCTATCTCACCCATGATTTGTCTTACAATATTGTTACTTTGGAGATAATTGAGTTTTCTTTGCTCCAAAATATATTGTTATGGTTTAAAGTCGCTTGAATTAAAAATATTGTTGATTTAAGTATCAGTTCTTAAATAGAAACATAACTCAAGGCCTAAATTTTACTTAAGAGCCATTAAAATCATTGATAACTAATGTCTATCAAATATACATTATTATTATTATAATATTACTTAGTTAATTATTTGTCTTAATTTTATGGTAGTTCAATATTACTTAGTTAATTATTTGTCTAGTTTTATGGTAGTTTATTAGGTTAAACGGATACAAATATGACATTATTCAAGAGTTTTATCTCAAAAATTTATGTATAGTTCTACAAATTTTCTAGATTGTTATTGAGTTCAACTTTGGGTTTAAAGTTTATGCGACTAATTATTTTTAGGTTTTATCTCACCCGATTAGGTTTTCTAAGCTTAATAGGTCAATTTTCGTTTTAGGTTCTAATAGCTTAAGAATACTCTAGTTAAAACAATGGTATGTCTAAATATTTATTTGGAGTCTTGATTATTAGTTATAGATCTGTTTATGTTTTTATTGTGTATTTATAACCATAACTATTTATCTTTAGATTATCGTTTTCTAACTATAAACATAATTGGTTATATACTTTTTATCGCACTTAAAATCTTAACTAAGTTATTCTTATACCTTGAGTTTTCAATACCCACTATGAAATCTTATTAGTAGTATTTAATACTATCTAGGAAACTTTGTTTTAGGGTTTAAAACTACATATAGGCTCACTACTGCTCGTAGTTTTATTCTGGAGTATTTGTTGAGTTCAATAGTAATAATCTATTTTTTATATTATATTGTTGTCTATTTTTTGTGGTATGAAAAATTCTCAGGGTTTACAAATACTCTATGCTGGCGGCATAGAAGCTTAAAAACAAGGCCGTCAAAATCAATGCTATAAGGTCGGTGGGTTAATCAAAGCTGGTGGTGTTGTAATTGTACGTCGACGTGTAAGGTCGGCGTTGGACTCTTGCAAGCACAATTCCAATTCCGATTGCATTGATGAGTCTTCAAGGATTTATACAATATAAACAAGGTTTCGATCATCGTCCAATGATAGATCCGTGATGAAATCTCCATACAAAGCTTGTTTCTTCCAAGTTTCTTCAACGAATGCTCCTAATGCCTCTCTCATCCTTTTAGCTTTAGCTCGCATGATCGGTCTAACTGAATGTATAGCGGATCCTTGGATACTACTTCATCATTCCCCCTCTCCTCAAAAGGACTCGTTCTCGAATCAGCATCCCTACATCAAAAGGAGACAAATCAGAAACATTAAAAGTCACACTAACATTATACTCACCTGGAAGGTCCAGCTTGTAAGCATTATTATTGATCCTTGCAACCATTGAAATGGGTCATCTCTCTTGGTTGCAACTTAGAACGCTGCTGTTGTGGAAATCTCTCCTTACACATATGCATCCATACCCAATCGCTTGGTTCGAAAACAATCTTCTTGTGCCCTTTATTGGCTTGCTTAGCGTATTGCTCTATTCGCCTCTCAATGTATTGTCGAACCTTCTCATGCAACTACTTAACCACTTTTGCCTTCCATTTTCCATCTAGACTAGCACGCTCATCTGTTGGTAAGGCAATAAATCTAAAGGAGTCAAAGTATTAAATCCATATACAATTTTAAAAGGGGAAAACTTAGTTGTTGAATGCACACTCCTATTATATGCAAATTCTATGTGGTATGCAATCTTCTCAATTTTTTAATTCTTTTTAATAAGAGCTCTCAACAACTGAGACAAAAGTTCTATTAACTACTTCTGTCTGTCCATCAGTTTGTGGATGACAAGTAGTTGAAAACAACACTTTAGTCCCCAATTTTGCCCATAAAATGTTATAGAAGTGACTAAAAAATTTTGCATCTCTATCGAAAACAATGCTCTTAGGAACGCCATGTAGCGAACAACTTCTTGAAAAAACAAATCAGTAATGTGATTTATCATCTTCTTCTATGGCTGGTATGGGCACTATTCATCATCTTCTTCCTTTTTCTTCTGTTCTTAAATTATTTTTCTCATTTTGTTTTTGTATTATACTCGTATTTAAGCTACTTCTAAGTGTTTTTCTACACTTCACATGTATCATACGTAACATATCAATACATATAGCATCTTGTAATCATCATCTTTTATGATTTCCTAGTTTCCATATATCATAATACATGTATGGAGTTTTAGGATGGGATATTACCTTGTTTGAGCTTGTGTGGTGTTGTTACACTCCTTCCCTTGGTCTAATCCGATCCTATGATTAGCAAAACATTAGATAAGCTAATGTTTTATGTATATTCTAACTAAAACGAAATTATTTACCTTGTCTTGATCATTTTCTTAAGCTTATATTGTATTTGTTTTGAGCTATTTTAATGGTTGTGTTATATATGTTTTGAGTGGGTTTTGGTTGCTGCTTTGGGCTATCTAAGGCATGAAGGTTTGGTTGTTGCAAGATTGTTTATGTATTTTGTTTCTTGTTCATTAGTGTTGGCAACATCATTTTTAGCCAAAAGAAGCAAAAAATTTTCCCCATGAATTCTTCTTTGTTTTACTTAGCATGGCTGCACTATTTGTGTTGTTGGTTTGGAGAGTGTTGATTGTTTTATTTTTGGTCAAGTTGACTTGTTTGGGTGCAAGTTGTTCATAGTTTCGGCTGGAGAAAATTTGCACAAATTTCATCCATAAACATCCCATTCCACCGAATACGTAAGTATATATTAATATACTAATTAATTATCTTAGCTTTAGGGTAATTTTATCAAGTTAAATGAGTACAAATACGTTAGTTATTTAGGAGTTTTGTCTTCAAAAAATTTGTTTAAAGCTTTTACAATTTTCTAGATTGTGTTTTAATTTAAATTTAAGTTTAATGTTTTTGCAATTAAGAGTTTCTGTCCAGTAAGTTAAATTAGGATTTTAGTTCTTATAGGCTCAGCATTTCCTAACTAGAATAATGGTGCATCCAAATATTTTTTCGAAATCTAGATTATTAGTTATAGATCTGTTTTTGTTTCTATCGTGTATTTATAATACTAGTAGTTCATCTTTTAGTTATTATTTCATAGGTTCTATAAAGGAGTTGTATTTTATTGGTTTTGAAATATAAAGTTACTTTTAATTATATCTTGAGTTATTTATTCAAGATATGAAATCTTGTCTTTAGTATCTATTAAAGTCAATGAATCTTCTATTTGGGTTTTGAGTTATAAATGAGTTTATTATTACTTATAAGTTTATTCTATAGTTTTTATTTGGTCATGTGTTTAATATCTATTATATATTTTTTACTCTATTTATTTTATTAGTTATAAAGATTCTCATTGCAATGGTTAAATTAGGATTTTATTGTTTATAGATTTAGAATTTTCTAACCAACGTATTGGTGTAATTCAAATACTTAATTAATGTTTAGATTCTTTAGTATTAATCGGTTTTTATCTTTATTTTTTATTTTTTGTAATCCTACTGATTTATCTTTAAAATATATTTTTATAACCAATAGGTTCTAAAAATTAATCATCTTTTATTGCAATTAACATTTAGAAGCAAAGATAATTATTTGTTGAACTATTGATTCTTATCATAGAGTATTATTATTATTTTTTATTATTGTTGAGGAATTACTTATCTTAACTATTAATAGTAAATTTTTAATGCTGTTTTATGGTTTTATAATATTATAGAAGATTTCATAATCTTGTATCATTATTAGAATCTTATTTTTCTAAGTATCGAAGGAAACTGATTTTGAATTTTACAATAACGATCGGTTTATCATCGATCATTTTTTGTTTATACTTTAATAATTTTAATTTGTGGAAAATTGGTAGTGATTTTTTGTAACTTTTTGTTATAGTTCTTCCTAATTCTTTATTATATTTTTAATAATAATTATAACAGGGCTATGTAAAATTAGGGAAATTACCACTTTTGTTGTGTACTAGATGGATTTGGACTTGAAGAAGTTGTTTGTGAAGAACAAGAAGGTGAGGACTTAGTCCGGCCATATGATGAGAACGTGGCTTGAAGATCAAGAATAAACCCGCTTGTGATGCCATCTGGACCCACTTCAAGGACTCGGGCTAAGCGATTCAAAGAAGCACTTAACGGTTTGGTTCGAACAGTTCTGGAGGAGTTGCACACTATCCCAGATGATCCTAAACTAATTAATATCATCAAGACAAGCTTAGGAATGAACCAAATCACGAATCAAGCAAATTGGGGCAAAGCTGGACTTTACATCGCCGGCCTACTTGATTGAAGACGGCTTAGAAAACGTCAAATTCGGATGGCTTAAGATAGAGGACTTCAACGATGCCGACCGACCTCTCTACGCCACTGGGCTTCTTTTGTTTTATTTTCTCCAAATGGAAATTGCTGCCATCCTTTATTTTGGGCTGCTAGCTTATGTTAAGTTACGAATTTTCCTTATGACTTTTGGTTTTCCTTCTTATTTGTCTTTATAAGTAAGTCCTATGGGTTGTATGAGCATACAAAATACATTTTATGAAAATTGAGAGAATTTCTCTTTGGTTCTTGACTGAACTAATTATGAACTTATCGGATCTGATCTGTGGCGTTCGCTTCCGACTTATCAATCGAGATTTCCATCTTTTGATTGTGGCGTTTTCGCTTTATACGAGGGTTCTTGTCTCTTTATGGACAACGGTCGCGATCTCCATACAAACACAGATAATCTTGGGAATTGAAATAAAACGGATTGATATCAAGTTTTGTCAATAGATTGTCGTGGTTCATATCAATTTGGTATCAGGGCCTAGGTTTGTTTGAGGTTTGCCTATCCTTTCCTTTGATTAAAAATTCAATCTTTAGGTTTTCAAAGGTACATTCTTTAAGTTTTTGTTAGATCTTGATTAAGTCAAAGATTCGATCTTGATAGTCATAGCTGTGATTAAAAAAAAAAAAAGAGAAAAAAAGAAAGAATAAAAAAAATCGTGTTAAAAAATACAAAAAAAAGGTAGATTGAAATTCTTTAGAGATTTGTCACAAATAGTTGTTCAATTGGTTAGGGGTGTCAAAAAAATTGTTTCTTGCTTAGTTTCAACAGTCCATTGCTATTGCTTAACCTAATTTTTCATTCATCTTATTCCTTGATAAGTTGGATTGATTCCATTGATTAGATCTTGGATTGTATTAGTTCTTAAAGAACTAAAAGAGGAATTTGAGAGAGGATCAAAATCTAATTTTTGTGTGAAAATACAAGAGTTTGAGTGATTCATCTTGTTGAGTTTAAACACTTAAGGGACTGATCTATGAGGAATTATTTTACTGCTAATGTTGTTTCTTGCAGGAAAGAAATATGTCGCAGAACGAATCAAATGAAGGAGAAAAGGAAGGAGTCGATACGATGCTCATCTTGGATAAATTAATCGCACAAATTGATAAAATGTTTAGAGAGAGAATGGAAGAATTTCATGAGAAGATTGAGAAAAGCTTAGAGCAAACAAGAGGAACTCCACCTGTAAATAGGAGAGAAAGGCTTCCTAGGAGAGGAATATGGTTCAGGAAGAGAAGTGTGAAGGTGTTGGATTTGATGAGGAATTTGATTGAGGTTCTAATGATAATGAGAAAAGATATGATAGGTTTAGAGGATAGGAACCGGGAGGATGATTACCTAGGAAACATTAAGATGAAAATTCCGCCCTTTCAAGGGAGGAATGATCCTAAAACATATCTGGAGTGGGAAAAGAAGGTTGAATTGGTCTTTAATTGCCATAATTATTCCGAACTCAAAAAGGTTAAACTTGTTGCGATGGAGTTTTCGGATTATGCCATCGTTTGGTGGGATCAATTAGCGTTGAATAGAAGAAGGAATAGGAAGCCACCAATAGAGACATGGGAAGAGATGAAAAGGATAATGAGAAAGAGGTTTCTACCAAGCTATTTCTGTAGAGACATGCACAACAAATTACAAAATCTTCGTCAAGGAAATAGGAGTGGGAGGAGTATCACAAGGAAATGGAAGTTGCAATGATTAGGGCAAATGTAGAGGACGACCGAGAGGCCACTATGGCAAGATTTTTGGCAGGGTTGAATCGGTAAATCCGAACATAGTGGAATTGCAACACTATGTTAAGTTAGAAGATATGGTACATATGGCCATTAAAGTTGAGAACCAACTCAAGAGGAAGGGAAGTGGTTCCACAAGTTTTACATATGGATCGGGCTCATCTAGTTACAAGTCTAATTACTGGAAGAAGAAGGAGAAGCAGCCCATTTCAAAGCCAAAATCTAAACAGAAGCAAGAGACGACCAGCCATGGATATCAAGGTAAATCCAATTCTACTACTCTTAGAAATCGTGATATAAAATGTTTTAAATGCCAAGGCAGGGGTCGCATTGCTAGCCAATGTCCTAACAAACGCACCATGGTCATACTTGGCGATGGTAAGTATGAGACTGAAGAGGACAACAAGGATGATGAGGATATGCTACCATTGGAGGATATTAGTGATGAAAAACCTGTTGTAGGTAAATTAATTACTGTGGTGAAGCGTGCTTTGAGTGCACAAGTGAAAGAAGAGGCTGATCTGTAGAGAGAAAACATTTTTCATTCTCGATGCTATGCTAAAAACAGTATTTGCAGCTTGATTATTGACAGGGGAAGTTGTACAAATGTTGTTAGTGCATTCCTTGCAGACAAACTGGGGATCAAGACCACTAAACATGCTGGTCCTTATAAGCTGCAGTGGTTGAATGATAGTGGTGAGGCCAAGGTGACTAGACAGCTAAGATTGCTTTTCGCATTGGAAGGTATGAAGATGAAGTGTTATGTGATGTTATACCAATGCAGGCTTATCATGTGTTGTTAGGAAGGCCATAGCAATTCGATAGAAGGGTGATCATGATGGCTTTTCAAATAAATATACACGTGTTCACAATGGCAGGACTTACAGTCTCAAGCCTTTGACTCTTAAAGAAGTATATGATGATCAAATGCAATTACAACAATCTGTGGGAAAGCACAAGGAGAGTGACACACTGAAAGAGAACGAGAGAACAAAAGAAAAAGAAAATGAAAAAGAGAGGAAGGCTGGAATGAGTGAGAGAGGCCAAGTCGAAAGGGATTCGACTTTGGTGGTGAGCAAAAAGGAGAGTGCAGCCTTGCAAAACGAGAGTTCTATGGTTAGAGTGAGTGCTGCGAGGCGAGCATTGGTAATGAAACAGCCTATGCTGTTGATGATTTACAAAAAAACTTGTTTGAATACTAACAAGTTACCTGACACTTTGCCTAGTACTGTTATGTCTCTTTTGCAGGTTTATGAGGATGTCTTTCCTGAGGAAATCCCCAGAGGATTACCTCCAATCCGTGGAATAGAGCACCAAATTGACTTTATACCCAGAGCTGCAATTCCAAATAAACCAGCTTATAGGAGCAATCCTGAGGAGACTAAGAAGCTTCAAAGGCAGGGTTAATAGTTGATGGAAAATGGGTACGTGGGAGAAAACATGAGTCCATGTGCAGTACTGGTGATTCTTGTGCCTAAGAAGGATGGATCATGGAGGATGTGTGTTGATTGCCGAGCCATCAACAATATCATGATAAAGTATCACCATCTCATTCCTCGCTTAGATGATGATGTGATCCATATAGCGTCATCAATTGAGCCCATCAAATTCAAGATCAATAATCCAGTTAAAGGAAAAGAAGGCTTGTTGACGGGAGTTATGATCATTAAATCACAAGTTAAAGTTTGGGATACAAGAGATTAAAGGATTTTTAGGGATATTTATTGTTCATTAATAGTTTAAATGTTTCAAGTTAAATAGTATATTTCAAAATATTGTAACTGTTTTAGGTTTAAAGTATTTTTAATATTGTAACTATTTTAAGTTTAAAATTGTAACTGTTTTAGGTTTAAAGTGTTTTGTGTAACTGTTTTAGGTGTGCTTTAATGCACGTAACTGTTTTAGGCTTTTTCAGTTTATTCTTCATTTGTATATATTATGGGCTTTGTATGGAGAAAGAAGACAGATTATTGTTGAATGAAAAACCAAAGCTTTTGCTTGAATTCTTTGTGTTCTTGATTTAGAATACATGCTAAAGGAACATTCAAAGGAGATCTTGATCGCCTTCTTTGTGGAGTGTTTCGGAGATAGGGCTGACCTTGTTCTATCTATTTAGATCAAACACTAAGACAAACCTATTTCTAATCCATCTTAGGGATTGATTACCGATAGAATTCGTGGGTTTTTGTATTACTGTGCTGGGGGTTCATAATATCCAAAAGGGTTCTCACGCGTGATTGCGAAGGTTCTCGCATCATTTGGTATCAGAGCTTTGGCTCTAGATCAGGTTATATCCTTCTTTTTATCTATCTTTTGTTTTCTTTGAATTCAAATTCAAAAAAAAAAAAAACAATCAAAAAGATTACATCTTTATTTCTTTTAGATCATAAAGCTCACATCTTGATTCTTGTGAGAACAAAAAGTTTGCACCTTTATTCATATTACATCATAAAAATTTGTTCTTTGATCTCTTTTTGGGTGTGATCTATTCAGATCTATAGGGAAACACAAGTTAGGGTTTTCAAATCTTCAAGTCTTGTGATTTGAGTTGAAAAAAAAAATCAATCAAAAAGATTACATTTTTATTTCTTTTAGATCATAAAGCTCACATCTTGATTCTTGTGAGAACAAAAAGTTTGCACCTTTATTCATATTACATCATAAAAATTTGTTCTTTGATCTCTTTTTGGGTGTGATCTATAGGGAAACACAAGTTAGGGTTTTGAAATCTTCAAGTTTGTGAATTGAGTTAAAAATAAAATTAGAAATTATAAAAAAAAAAAGAGGGAGAGAGAAAATTTCCAATTGTATCACTCATATCATCTTAGTCTTGAATTATGGGTTATAGATATAATCATGAAGCTTATTTGATAGACTGTGCACTGGATGAAATTGAGTGTGACTTGCTGAGTTTGATAGTGATCTGCCAGGGGATTATATAGATTGGGAATTGGATGTGAATTATATTATTGATGATTTTCCATATTCTAGCCTTCGTTTGGGGGCAATCATTGGTAAAAGTTAGTTGGTCGGGTCGGCATTTTCTGGAAAGCTCATCTAATGAGGATGAAGATAAATGGGTATGGTGATAGAGTTTCATGGGATTACATGAAAGGGGTTTTGCGAGAAAAACTCGTGCCACCATATTATCAAGATCAACTATATGAAAAATTGTTATTGTTAATGCAGGGGTATGAAAGTTAAGGAATATGCACAAGAGTTTGAAACAATCGTCAGACGTTGTGAGTTGGATGAATCACCTAGGCGCCTTATTCTTAGGTTCAAGAGGGGATTAAATTCTGATATTGTCAAACGTATTGGGTGTAATAGCTACATGACCTTAAAGGAAACTATCCAAGCTGCTTTGTGGGCTGAGATATCTCTATCAATTGGGGATACAGTAATAACTTCTTCAGTAGTGACTCACACTCATCAGGGTTATGAGATTGAAAGAGCTAGTAATGATATCCGTGCAAAGATTCCAATGAGTGATCAAAAGAAGCAAGCAGATGGTACACATGGTAAGAATAGTAGCCTTGTAGAGGAGAGTATAGGTGATGTTGATAAGGAGGAGATGGTTGTTGCTGAGAATAGCCATAGTTTTCTTGTGGAGGAGTCGTGTGTTGATTCTTGTATGCTAGCATTAGAGCCACTTCCCCAAACTCCAGGAGCTAATGACAGACACCGGTATTTCTATATCCTTATTCCATCATTTAATTTGTTGTATTCTAATCTGTTGATGGGATTGGGAGGAGGAGTTGATTACCATGATTGTATTATGCCTATGAGATCATATGTTATCTGCGTTGGGATTCATTGGAGTATTTATGATGGATTCATGTATTGGAGGAGTGTTCTTTTGGTTGGTGGTACTATAGTTGTGCAGGAGATGGCCTACAAGTGGGAGGTGAGGCGGTTGTTTTCAAGTGTGAATGATTCAGGAATTGCTATGAAGAGTGAAGCATCTTGTGATTATGTGATGGATGTGACTTACTTGTATGGTGTTCACTGGAACTATGTTAAGAGATGGGTGTTTTGTGCTCCATATGATAATCCTTATGTGAAGAGAGATACACATGTTAAACATGAGTGTGAGCGATACACGAGAGTATTGAAAGGATATAAACACACTTGTGAGGGAATTTATTGTCTTTTTATCTCTAACTTGTTTTTGCAGGTGTTCATTCATTTGAAGATGCCAAAGTTATTACTTGATATAGATCATAGCTTGCAGATTCTTTATCCTTTAGATTCGAGGACGAATCTTCTTGAGGAAAGGGGGAATGATGTGATCCATATAGCATCATCAATTGAGCCCATCAAGTTCAAGATCAATAATCCAGTTAAAGGAAAAGAAGGCTTGTTGACGGGAGTTATGATCATTAAATCACAAGTTAAAGTTTGGGATACAAGAGATTAAAGGATTTTTAGGGATATTTATTGTTCATTAATAGTTTAAATGTTTCAAGTTAAATAGTATATTTCAAAATATTGTAACTGTTTTAGGTTTAAAGTATTTTTAATATTGTAACTATTTTAAGTTTAAAGTGTGTAACTGTTTTAGGTTTAAAGTGTTTTTCAAAATAGTGTAACTGTTTTAGGTGTGCTTTAATGCACGTAACTGTTTTAGGCTTTTTCAGTTTATTCTTCATTTGTATATATTATGGGCTTTGTATGGAGAAAGAAGACAGATTATTGTTGAATGGAAAACCAAAGCTTTTGCTTGAATTCTTTGTGTTCTTGATTTAGAATACATGCTAAAGGAACATTCAAAGGAGATCTTGAACGCCTTCTTTGTGGAGTGTTTCGGAGATAGGGCTGACCTTGTTCTATCTATTTAGATCAAACACTAAGACAAACCTATTTCTAATCCATCTTAGGGATTGATTACCGATAGAATTCGTGGGTTTTTGTATTACTGTGCTGGGGGTTCATAATATCCAAAAGGGTTCTCACGCGTGATTGCGAAGGTTCTCGCATCAGATGATATGTTAGATGAATTGCATGGCTCATGTGTGTTTTCTAAAATTGATTTAAAAAGTGGATATCACCATATTAAGATAAAGGAGGGAGATGAGTAGAAAACCGCATTTAAAATAAAGTATGGTTTATATGAATGGTTAGCTATGCCCTTTGGCTTAACTAATGCACCAAGCACTTTCATGAGATTAATGAACCATATTTTGCATGCTTTCATTGGAAAGTTTGTGGTTCTTTATTTTGATGATATTCTAATCTATAACATGAATTTGGAAGACCATGCGAAACATTTGAAATCTGTTCTTGATGTGCTTCGAAATGAGAGATTATTTGCTAACCTTAAGAAGTGCACTTTTTGCACAAATAAGCTTGTATTTCTTAGTTTTGTTGTTAGTGCACAGGAAATACATACATGTAGATGAAGAGAAGGTTTGTGCCATCCAGAAGTAGCTTAGTCTAACAAACGTGAGTCAAGCAAGAAGTTTTCATGGACTAGGTAGCTTCTACAGGAGATTTGTGAAGGACTTCAGTAGTACTGCAGCACCAATCACTAAAGTTATCAAGAAGAATGTGGGCTTCAAATGGGGAGAAGATCAAGAGAAAGCTTTCAAGTTGATAAAGGATAAGCTTACACATGCTCATTTACTTGCTTTACCTGATTTTACTAAAACTTTTGAAATTGAGTGTAATGCTTCAGGTTTAGGAAATGGAGCAGTACTGATGTAAGAAGGGCGACCCATTGCATATTTTAGTGAAAAGCTAAGTGGGGCAACCCTGAAGTGCCCTACTTATGATGAGGAATTATATGCATTGGTTAGAGCTTTGGAAACCTAGCAGCATTACCTATGGCCAAAGGAATTTGTGATTCATACGGATCATGAATCTTTGAAGCATTTGAAGGCCAATAAAAATTGAACAAAAGAGATGCGCATTGGATGGAGTACATTGAGACATTTCTTTATGTCATTCGTTACAATCAGGGTAAGGAAAACATTGTTGCTGATGCGCTTTCTCGTAGGTATGTTTTGATTTCCACACTTGATGCTAAGTTGCTTGGTTTTGAACATATTAGAGATTTGTATGCTGTAGACCAAGATTTTGCTAAAGCTTATGCTAAATGTGAAAAGACTTCCTATGGAAAATTCTTTAAACATAATGGTTATTCGTTTAGAGAAGGAAAATTTTGTGTTTCAGATTGTTCAATTAGGGAGTTGCTGGTGAAGGAAAGTCATAGTGGTGGTTTGATGGGACATTTTGGGGTAGCAAAACTTTTTTTTGTTTTGCAAGAACCTTTTTATTGGCCCCAGATGAAAAGAGATGTTGAGAGGATCTGTGAGAAGTGTATCACTTGTAGGCAAGTTAAATCTAAAGTATAACCACATGAATTGTACACGCCGTTGCCTATTCCTACTGAGCCTTGGGTTGATATTTTGATGGATTTTGTGTTAGGATTGCCCAAGTCTAAAAGTAGTAAAGATTTTATCTTTGTGGTTGTGGACCAATTTTCTAAAACGGCACACTTCATTCCATGTCACAAAATTAATAATGCTTCTTATGTTGCTAATTTGTTCTTTTAAGAAATTGTTCGTTTGCATGGTATGACTAGGACAATTGAGACAAAGTTCTTAAGCTATTTTTGGAATACCTTGTGGTTTAAGTTGGGAACTAAATTATTGTTTTCTATTACTTGTCATCCACAGTCTGATGGTCAAATTGAAGTAGTAAATAGGACTTTATCGACATTGTTAAGGGCAATTATAAAGAAGGACATCAAACTTTGTGATGCTAACCCTAGGTATTTTAAACCTAGAACCCAGCGATTGTAATTTGAAATCAAAACCCCAAAGATCATCTTGAACAAGATTGGATTCGGAACTAGACCCCAACCACACCTGTTGATTGAAACTTGAGTTATCAAGATGATTTCCCCAAGCGCTTAGATTGAAGAAATCGAAAAAGGAGTTCTTTTGCAAAGAACAAAAGAGAGAGTGCTCTCAAAATTATGTTTTTCATTCAATGGTGTTCTCCTGTTTACAACCATATATGTCTATATATAATAAAAGAAAAAGACTAAAAGACACATGGGAAAAGACCCAAAATGTCGACATAACAATTCCCAAAACAAATAATAAACCCGGCATAAAAAAAAAACTTAAAAAACATTGCTGGAGACTTAAAGTCGCGTTGGAAAAATCCAAATATTAATAACCGGTCCAAGAAGCTTTATTACACTTCTTGAAGTCTTTAGCATTCAATGTAACTTTAATTTTGGGGTTCTCCATGCCTTTGACCATCTCTTTGGAAGTTTGAATAATATGAATCAATAACCGATCCAAGAAGCTTTATTACACTTCTTGAAGTCTTCAGCATTCAATGTAACTTTCATCTCGGGGTTCTCCATGCCTTTGACCTAAAATTAATGAAAAGACTTGAAAATCTTCAATCCTTTGAATCTCAAACTATCCTATCAACTCTTTTGGTTCTCTTGGCTCTTGTTTTAATCTTTGAAGCTTTCATCATCGCATCTCTCATCCATTCGGATGGCTTGTTGAGGTTCAAATTGGACGGCTTAAAAATTGAGGCTTCTAGGATCACATCATTCCCTCCTTCTTCGAAAAGATTCATCCTCGAATCTTCGCGTTTAGACACTTCTAAATTGCAACGAAGGAATTTAGATTGAGACTCTATTTCATCTTGATCTTCTTGAGGACTCAATTCTTTGAATCCTTGCATTGAGGAATCAATTTCACTAGGAAAAGAAAAAGCATTAGTTGATAAACAAATATAACTCTCTAGTGTTTCACACATTGATTCTTTTTCCTCAGTGCTCACCAAAGTTTTTCATCACACTTTTCCTCACTCTCATGCTTGTGTTTTTCTCTCTCTCTAAAACTTAAAATACATTGCTGGAGACTAAAAGTCGCGTTAGAAAAATCCAAATATTAATAACCAGTGCAAGAAGCTTTATTACACTTCTTGAAGTCTTCAGCATTCAATATAACTTTCATCTTGGGGTTCTCCATGCCTTTGACCTAAAATTAATGAAAATACTTGAAAATCTTCAATCCTTTGAATCCCAAACTATCCTATCAACTCTTTTGGTTCTCTTGGTTCTTGTTTTAATCTTTGAATCTTTCGTCATCGCATCTCTCATCCATTCCGATGGCTTGTTGAACTTCAAATTGGACGACTTAAAAATTGAGGCTTCTAGGATCACATCATTCCCTCCTTCTTCGAAAAGATTCATCCTCGAATCTTCGCTTTTAAACACTTCTAAATTGCAACGAAGGAATTTAGATTGAGATTCTATTTCATCTTGATCTTCTCGAGGACTCAATTCTTTGAATCCTTGCATTGAGGAATCAATTTCACTAGGAAAAGAAAAATCATTAGTTGATAAACAAATATAACTCTCTAGTGTTTCACACTTTGATTCTTTTTCCTCAGTGCTCACCAAAGTGTTTTCATCACACTTTTCCTCACTCTCACTGTTGTGTTTTTCTCTCTCTCTAAAACTTCGAGCTATTGTCATCTGATCCATACAAGCCTCGAAAGGATTGAGAGAGACTAATTTCACCCATCTACAAAAGAATATCGATTATTGTCCTCATCATATTTGGCTTTCCTCTGAAATTGCCATGGTTATCCCAAAAGAATATGACAAGTTTCCATTGGTACCACATCACATAAGACTTCATCATTATACTTGCCAATCGAAAAAGAAATTAGAACCTGCTCAGTCACCTGAATTTCTTTATACCCTTTTGACAATTTAATTTATAAGGTGTTTGATGCATGCTAGTTTTCAAATTCAATTTTTCTACCATCAAGATACTAACAAAATTTGCGTAACACCCACCATCAATCCTCAAACTGCATGTTTTTTCCCTTTACATGGTATACATGGCATCTAGTGTAAAATTTAGGATCACCAGAAATCTCATCAACATCATGCCTCAACAGACTATATCTCACTTGCACTTTACTCATAATTAATTTTTTGTTAGACAACTCAAACCCTAGATAGCAAAAATCAAACCCTTGACAACAAATCAAAGTCCTCTTTTTTTTTTTTAAAACCCTAGATCTAAAGATCATAACTTTTCACAAAAGAACCCTAACAACAGACCAATCAAAATCAAATCTTTGTTTTTTTTTTTTATCTAATCCTAATAAGACAAATCTAACAAATCCAAAGACATAACCGAGGGATATGAACGATTAAAGTGTTACCTCTAATCGAACTGGGATATGGATTTACTTGATTTAAGAAGCCGAAGCTCTGATACCAAATGATGCGAACCCTAGGTATTTTAAACCTAGAACCCGGCGATCATAATTTGAAATCGAAACCCCAAAGATCGGCTTGAACAAGATTGGATTCGGAACTAGACCCCAACCACACCAGTTGATTGAAACCTGAGTTATCAAGATGATTTCCCCAAGCGCTTAGATTGAAGAAATCGAAAAAGGAGTTCTTTTGCAAAGAACAAAAGAGAGAGTGCTCTCAACATTATGTTTTTCATTCAATGGTGTTCTCCTGTTTACAACCATATATGTCTATATACAATAAAAGAAAAAGACTAAAAGACACATGGGAAAAGACCCAAAATGTCGACATAAAACAATTCCCAAAACAAATAATAAACCCAGCATAAAAAAAAAACTTAAAAAACATTACTGGAGACTAAAAGTCGCGTTGGAAAAATCCAAATATTAATAACCGGTCCAAGAAGCTTTATTACACTTCTTGAAGTCTTTAGCATTCAATGTAACTTTCATTTTGGGGTTCTCCATGCCTTTGACCTAAAATTAATGAAAAGACTTGAAAATCTTCAATCCTTTGAATCCTAAACTATCCTATCAACTCTTTTGGTTCTCTTGGCTCTTGTTTTAATCTTTGAAGCTTTCATCATCGCACCTCTCATCCATTCGGATGGCTTGTTGAGCTTCAAATTGGACGGCTTAAAAATTGAGGCTTCTAGGATCACATCACTTTGGGAGGAGTATTTATCACATGTTGAGTTTGCTTATAACCGTACCATTCATTAATTATTCACCATTTGAGATTGTGTATGGTTTTAATCTGTTGACTCCATTAATTTTGTTGCCTTTACCTTTTTTTTGAATTTGTTTATTTAGATGGTAAAAAGAAAGCGGAGTTTGTTAAGCAGATTCATGAAAAGGCCAGGATTAACATTGAAAGGCGTATTGAACAGTATGCTAAGCAAGCTAACAAGAGACAACGTCAAATGGTATTTGAACCTGGTGATTGGGTTTGGTTACATATGTGAAAGGAACGATTTCCTAAGCAAAGACATTCCAAGTTGCTTCCAAAAGGTGATGGTCTTTTTCAGGTCCTAGAGTGCATCAATGACAATGCTTACAAGCTTGGTCTACCAGGCAAGTATTCTGTAAGTGCTACATTTAATGTTTATGATCTGAGTCCATTTGATGCAGGTGATGAAGATTTGAGGACGGATCCTTCTCAAGAGGAAGGGAATGATAAGAACGTGGCTCGTAGATCAAGAATAGACCCGCTTGTGATGCTACCTGGACCTGCTTCAAGGTCTCGAGCTAAGTGATTCAAAGAAGCACTCAGCGGTTTGGTTCGAACAGTTCTGGAGGAGTTGCATACCATCCCAGATGATCTTAAACTAATTAATATCATTAAGACAAGCTCGGGAATGAACCAAATTATGAATCAAGCAAATTGGGGCAAAGTTGGACTTTATACCGCTGGCTTACAACTACAAAGGAACGCCACCGGCCTACTTGATTGAAGACGGCTTAGAAAATGTCAAATTTGGACAGCTTAAGATGGAGGACTTCTACGCTGTTGGCCAACCTCTCTATGCTACCGGCCTTTTGTCTTCTTTTGTTTTATTTTCTCTGAATTAAAATGGTCGCCATCCTTTATTATAGGCCGCCAACTTATGTTAAGTTACGAATTTTCCTTATGACTTTTGGTTTTCCTTCTTGTTTGTCTTTATAAGTAAGTCTTATGGGTTGCATGAACGTATAGAATACATTTTATGAAGATTGAGAAAATTTCTTAATTGAACTAATTCTGAACTTATTAGATCTAATCTGTGGCGTTTGCTTCCGACTTATCAATCGAGATTTCCATCTTTTGATTGTGGCGTCTTTGCTTTATACCAAGGTTCTTGTCTCTTTATAGACAACGGGTCGCGGTTTCCATACAAACATAGACGGTCTTGGGAATTGAAATCAAACGGATTGATATCGCGTTTCGTCGATAGATTGGCGTGGTTCATATCACCATAGGCCATCGGCTTTTATGGGAAGGTCACCAGCTTTGAAGCTTCGGGAGAATTTCAAGAAAATTTGTAAAAGATGGCACCATTGTGGGTACGCTGGCCTTAAGTCGCCAATGTAGGTATTCAAGGTTGCCGACGTATTGTGGAAGCCGCTGGCCTTTTGCTGGCTTACATGGATAAATTTTGTTTATTCGAATCTAGCCGCCTCTGATCCGCCAGCTTGGTTCCAGCTTATATTTCCACGAAAAATAACATTTTTTCTTTAAGCTAGGGTTTCCTAATCCCTATACATGACCCCTAGGTCTTTAGTTTCTTTCCCACATCTCTTCCTAAGGCAATTACAAGTAAGAACTTTCTCTCAAATCTCTTTTGGGTGAAGTTTTGATTAGATCTTGATTTCTAACTGTGTTTCAATTGGTTTTATGAGGGATCAAGTGATTGAGACAAAACCCCAGGTGTTGTTGGAGTTGTGATTTCTAGGTGATTAGGAAGGATTGATAATCTTATCCTAGGTAAGGTATAAATCTGCTTGTCTTTGTATCATCGAAGTAGTCTTTTCTGATTTGTGGTTTTATGTTATGGTATGAAAGGAATTATAGACTTTGGTGATCTTTGGAGAAATTCTTGGAGTTTACAATTAACATACCAATTGAGGACATTAGTGTACAAACCTAGATCTTAGTCTTGTTAGATTAGGGTTTGGTTTATCTTGAGATTCGTTTATGCATATGGTTGAGTTGAGATGGTTTTGTTTTGTGATCAGGGTTCTGTTGATATTAGGGTTTTGGTGGAAGCTGATCTAGGTACAACCACACTGTGCTTGTTGATTGTGCTTGTAGGATTAGATTTGTAAAATTTAATTCTATTGGACTTTAATTGAATTAAGTGTTGCTTGTGTTTAGCTGCGTTTAGCAAAGACCACGCATAGTGTGATACTAATGCTGACAATCTGATGATCCTTGTGCGGTATTATCCCGAGTAGAGTTGCAGTTGAAGATGATTTTGGTAGTTTAGGAGTAGTGCAAGTACGACATCCTGGGTGTGTGTGAGATTCCCAATACCATATATGTATATAATTACCTATTTTCTATATTGGATGTTTTTAGGGAGTCATGAGATACTCTAGGTTTGAGACTAATGTATAATAGTTCTGGACTGTGTTGTTTGTAGGCTAATTAAAGACAATGAATTTATCATTGTTGCATTAGCTATAAGTCGCATGTAATATTACTTATTCCTTGTTCATATGCATGTGGTTTCAGTTTAGCGTATTGGGCGTTTTTCGCTCAATCCTTATTCTTTTTTACGTAGAGGTGAAGATCCAGTTGTGTATGATCTAATGGGTTATGATGTATTCGTGAACTACAGTAGAGCAATAGTAGATTTGACCATTTTGCTGATAATTAGATTAGTTGGATTAAAGATAGTGACTTGAGAATAAAATACTATATTTTGATTAGATTTCTTTGAGACTTTTAAATATTTTAAGGACTTTTTTATTATGTTAAAGTTTGGATTTTTAGTTTATGATGTAGGTGAATTGAGGAAGTTTTATTTCTTTATAGTCTTAAAGTTTTTAAAGTAACCTTATTATAAGCAACAGGTGATACATGGAATATATATTTGTGGATTTTAATAACTTATAGTCTTAGCATGTCTATCTTTGTTAAGAACATGTGGCGGGCTGATAACGTCTTTAGGTTAGGGCATCATAATACTGATAGTGGTGGTGGTGATAGTGGAATGCTATGCTAGTAAATAGATGGTTGGAAGGCATCTTTTTACTAGATTCTAATTATTGAGTTTAAGTTTTGATTAGAAGATTTTAATTTTTCTTCTTTTAAGATTTTCATACTACTAGATTCAAAATACAAAATCTTGAAATTTAGCCACGACCACAGAAGGAAGTAGAAACCAAAAAAATTTTTATAAATCAATCATAGTGTAATTGATTTGTTTTGTCTAGCGCCATTCTAATAAATATCATTTCAAATTAATTGGGCCTATGAAAGAGAAATAGAGGGGAGGGCCCAAAGTGGGGGTTTGAAATCCTAAGGCTGGACTATGGAAACGGAAGTCTCTGTCGCTCTATACGGTGCGTTGAGGTTCAGCAGATATCCGCCACTGCAATTTCCCTTTTTTTTTTTTTTTTTTTTTTGGCTTGGCCGTGATCAGAATCGGACGAGGCCAGACGAGACGCCACAAACCCCTCCCAACCCCAAACGCTTCTCTCTTTTTTTACGCTTTCCGATCGGATTGGATTTCTGCTCTCCCTCCTCCTCCTTCTCACGGTAATATGCATCTATTTCCCAACTTCCATTGCTCATCACATGTCTGCTTAATCACACAATTATCCCGGTAACCGACAGTTTTAGGGTTTTTGTTTAAGGTAATTGGTGATTGATTATTCACTCACTCCCGCTCAGTTAGGGCTTATGCTTCTTCTATTTGTTCGATTTAATTTAGGTACACCTTTTTATCTTGTTCGAGTTCAGTTCATTTCCTTGTCCACATCTATCTGCTTTCAATGTTGTTGCTTTGCGATTGCACTTTGTGGATGGTGTTATTACGTATCGAATATCTGCATGTAATTGATTTTTCTGTTTGCTATATTATACTTTCACTCACCAGAGTCCCCGTCTGCTGATTGTGTTAATACCTATCGAATATCTGTATGTAATTAATTTTTCTGTTTGCTATATTATAATTTCACTCATCAGAATCCCCGTCTGCTTGCTCCCTGTCAATTTGTTATAAATACTCCATCTTACTGTCTCAACCACTTGCTTCATCCTCATTGCCCTAATTTACCGTTTTATGCACGTCATTTTAATCTTAACTACTAGTTCTCTCTAAGCCCCATACATGTAAAAGTTGTTTCCTTCTTTTTTGGGTTTTGCTAATCCCTAGCATTAGATATCTTTGTCTATTTATGATATTGAGTTAGGATCAGTGTAATCAGCAATCGGGTTTTAATAATGCAGATTGCTGGCAACTATGTGGACTACTTCTCCCAAACTGTTGCTGTAGCTGTCTTAATGGACTTATCCATTCTCATTTATTGGTGAAACAATCTTTTGGGAAATTGAATCTCTTCTAATTGACCATGTTAATTGGATTTTCACTTGGTCAAATTGGTCTATATTAACTGGGCAAAGAAAGTGATTCCAAGCAATGATAGATGTTCCATTTGGTGCGTTGGCAATCTGGGTTTAGTATTTGGTTTTAGGAAGCTGCTGATAGGATGTAGGATACAAAAGCTGATTTCTTTGTTTAGGGGTACATGGGAAACATGCAAGTTGAATTTGTCCATTGGGCAGATGGAAGAATTAGAAAGTCATTAGGTATTCTTGTATTAAGGTATCATCTCAATGAAGGAGGACAGAAAAATGCATGTTAAAGCTTTTAGGACATCTATGCAAAACTATTAGGAAGCTATCAAGGCTCATTTTGTGGTGTTTGATACGCTTTCTTGTTATCTGAACTTCATAATATATATATACATATATTAATATATTATATTTGGCATTTTGACAAGGATAAACGCATGGCAAAGGTTAAAAAAAAAAAAAAAAAGATTCCGTGGATCCCGATTTTTGTTGGAAAAAAATTGAGACTTTCAAGAAAAGATTTTTAAATAACCTTCTATTTTTTGAAATGACTTCTAGTCCTGTGAAGGAAAAAAAATCTGAGACTTTCAAGAATAGATTTTCTAAATGACCTTCGATTCTTTAAAATAAATTCTAAACACAATATTTTTGCATTTCAAAAAATTTAGCTTCTGAAGGTGAGAATTTTGTGGCATTCAACATGCTTTTATTGTCTTCGGACATGGTTACTTGTATAATAGGCTCCTTTATGTGCCCATCTGCATGATCAACGTAGACAAAAAGACTCTCTTATATATTAGTTGATCATATTAGTAGTTCCTGGGACAAAGAATTGGTTTGAAACTCAACCAGCCAATATAGCTTTAAATCTGATCCAACACGAGGTGGGAGGCTCCTACATGTGTCCACCTGCATGATCAAAGAAGGAAAAACGTTAATGCCTTTATTTATCAGCAGAGCATATAGCAGTTTCTTAGGTGAAGAACTTTCAAAATGGAAACTGATGAAATGCGAAACCATTTGACACATTTATAAACTGGATCATCATGAAGTGAGAGGTAACGTAGGAGAAGATTGAAAATCTAAAAGGGTATTGCGGGAGAAGATTAAGAGTCCAGATCCCTGCATGCTTATTTCACCTTTGATTTATGATATGACCCACTTGATGCATTGAAACAAGGCTGTAACCCCCAAGCAAGGTGGGTTGTTGATTGATAAATGTTAAAACACCTACTTATTTATATGCTTAAGCCTTTAAATCAGCTGGTTGTAAATTTAACGTATGGTTCCAACTCTCTAATCCCAAGATTTATGTTCAACTCCATAAGCTAAATTTTAATTATTACTTCATAATGGTTATGTTTCTTTCCCAAAAATTTTCCCTATGAGAAATGATTTAGGTGTCGAATTCATGTGCAGTATGCAAAGTGGTGACTGATATGGAGTTGCCTGAGACCAATAAAAGCATGTGCTGTAAAACAAAATCTAAAGAAAGAAGGGCATGTAATTCAGTACTGCTTTTTCGTAATCTTAGTTCAACTTGTGTATATTATTGCTCTTTCCTTATTAATGCAATAGAAATGTTTCTATGATTGAAAAGCTGCTATCTGCTTTTTATCCATGTGTTTGAGATTTAATGATTGTGCATCTTCTTTCCTTCTTCTTCTTCTTCTTAAAAAACTTTTCTTGGTTCAATCTAGAAGGAACTGCATCAAGCCGCTCAAGAGTTTGGCGGCCCTTCTATGAGTCAAAGGATTCGTTCAAAAGTGGAGTCTGGGGCCTGTAATGTATGTTCTGCTCCTTGTTCATCGTGTATGCATCTTAATAAGGCTTCCATGGGCTCAAAAAGGAAGGAATATTCTGATGAAACCTGTTTAGGGACATAGGCAGCCAATTTTCTGTCAATGATGGTGATGTTTCTCCTCCTTTTAGTAGCAGGGCTAGTGAAAATCCACATCTTGTCACTGATGGAAGAGGCAATGAAGCTAGGTCTGGAAACATTGAGAATAGTTCCTCGGATTGTGACATGATGCGTTTGAAGATGGTTGCTAGGCCCACATATACTGGAGATCACCTTCCCCAAAAATTAGATCGTAAATCTGATCAGATGAGCTCTTTAAATGAACATTTGGAAAGGGTGGATTGTGAAGATGACAACATTTCTTGTGTAAGTAGTGCTCTTGATAATGCAACAAGTAATTCTGACTATGTGGACCAGAAAAGTCTTCGGATGGCTCTTCCACAGGCGGAAGGCAATGAAATCATTGATGACATTCCTGATAGAGCTGTGAAGGCTTTTGATGAAGAGTCCGTTGAGAAGTTAAATAAATCAGGTGGATCACCTGAGTCTCCTCCAGAAACTCCACAAGGGGATGAAAGTGAGGAAGCAGATATTATCGAAGATGATGTGAGTATTAGCATTGATTTTTCTTTATAAATATGTATGTATGTTTATATGAATTCTTAGATTGAATGACTAGGTTAATTTTATTCTTAGTTTTTCCTTGATTAGTATTGCTTCAACTATTTCTGTTATTTTATTCAATGCAGATGGGATTTTTCATCAAGAAGAATCTTTTGAGTCTTTAGATCTGCCATTGAAAATGTAGATAGGAGCAAATCAGTACCCTCTGTTTTATAATATTAATACCATTGGTAGGAGCTTTTGGAGGCATCACATTAGTATATTCATAAAAATCATGGGATGCTGGTGATTAGTCATCTTTAGGTTTTTTGGAGTTTTAACAACTTTGTTTAGCAGTCACTATATTTTTGAGAAGACATGAAGAACTTTTCTTATATGTTGCTCACTCCTCTTATTGATGAAACAGGTAAAGGTCTGTGATATCTGTGGTGATGCAGGACGAGAGGATTCGCTTGCAATTTGTACTAGGTGCAGTGATGGTGCAGAACACACGTAAGTCCACTGTCTGTTACAAGGTTACACTTGTACATTAAATGGTCATGTACATCCATGGGGTGAATAATACTTTTTCTATCACATTGCAGTTATTGCATGAGAGAAATGCTTCAAAAACTTCCAGAAGGTGACTGGCTGTGTGAAGAATGTAAATTGGCTGATGAAACTGGAAAGCTTGATGAAGGTAACATGGCATATAACTTCCTAATGAGTGCTTGGAAGAGAAGCAAGCCAATCCATTGTAAGTTCCCTTTTCTGAAATTAGACAATGCAGGTCCAGAAATTGGTGGCAAAAAGTCAAGCAAAGTCTCTGCATCTTCTCAAGTCTCCCACAGAGGTATGTCTGAAAGGGTAGAAGTTTCTTCGAATCTGACAGTGCAAGTACCAGAGACAACATCATCCAAGTCTGGCAAAGCTGTTGCAGTAGCTGTATTATCACGGGATTCTTCAATTAAGGACACCAGTAGGGGAAGAGGAAAGCTGTTGCATCAAACATCAAATGCTAGTCATTCTGTCCATGATTTATCAGAGAATGTTCGTGCTTCTACTTCGTCTCAGCTCCATCCTTCAAAAGGTATTATTTAATTAACATACTTCTGGTCTGCTCAATGCTTCTTTCTATTTATCATGTCTGTACTTCTTTGCAGGTGCTTTATTGAAATCTAATTCTTTTAGTGGCTTGAATTTCAAACCCAAAGTGAAACTTATTGATGAGGTTGCTTCTCAGAAGCAAAAGGGTAGGGTGCATCCTCTTACTAATGCAAAGGATGGGGCTTTTAGAACACTAAGCAAATCTATGTCTTTCAAATCTGCGAATCCAGGGCGTTTAGCTGTTGATTCCAAAGTTAAGATGCTTCCAACTAAGTTTTCTCATGCCCAGGAACTAAAAGGTATCAGACATGTAAAAGAGGGGAGCACATCTGATGGTATGAATTCACGTAAGCTAGAAAGATCTCATACAAGTTTGGCAAGAAATAGTTCTAGTGTCTTGACACCTAAGGGGGACCAGAAGACATCATCTGGTTGTGACATTTCTCCATTAGCATCTGGCAATAACAGCCGAGATTTGAGAGCTGGGCAGTCTGATGGTAAAGCATCTGTCTTCAAAACTGCTTTCAACAAAAATTCAGACTTACATGTTTCTTCAGGTATGAAGTGGGAATTTCCTTGTCATATTTTACTCTCTTTTTGCCTTTTAACTTTATTGTATTGATTCTTCTATGCTGTTGCTTGATAATTTTGCCTGCTTTGGATCAAGCAAAACTATTGTGTTTCCAGCTCAATGCCTTTGTTCTGTTCTGACATGGAGGTCACATTAAACCCCCAACAAAGGATGGGAGTTTATATATATATATAAAACAATAGATGATCCTTTTGACTTAGTGGCTTGCAATTTTCTGCAGAGCATAAGTCAAACCACTATGGCCTTAAGGATGAATCTGTGCCCGGTTCCTCTCGTGCTGTGGATAGACAAAATAATGGTGGCCGTGGGACTCGACATGAAGGATTATCTCACTCTAGGGGATTGTCGAATCTCACTGAGAAGATAAAGGAAACCTCTGGTGCTAGCTCAAGACAGATTGGCATGAGTTGTTCGAGAAGTGTTGTCTGTTCAGTATGTAAAGATTTTGGTCATGACAGTGAATCTTGTCCTACAAGTGCTTCTCAGGTTGGTGCTTCTAGTGTATCTGCTGCAAGAGTCTCAAGAGAGGATGGCCACACGATCAGTAAGTTGAGAACACCGATAACGTCGGCCATGTTAAAAAAGCCTGGCATATATCGCAGAAGCAAGGCACCGGATAAATTGGATGATTCTTCATTGTCTAACCATGATCCAGCCCCTTTAACTGCTCAAGATCCTCCAGTACTTGCAGATACACCAAAGAAACTAATATCTGCTAATGGTGCACCTGAAAAGGAAGCAAGCCAGGGCTGTGCTTCTGATTCCTGCAAACAGGTTGTTGTTAATGATAAACTGCAGCTAGCTGGGTTACAAGCTGAAGCCATGCCTACCTTCAGAAAAAGGAATTTAGATAGTCAGTCTGATGGAAAACCTTATGCAATAGACTTGCCTCGTATGACATCAGTGCTGATGCCTGCTGTTTGCAAAACATCAGTTATTCCAGAGCTTGATTATGTTTGGCAGTATGATCCTGATCCTGTACTTGCATATTATTTATGTTTTGTGTATATGTTTTTTCCTTTCATATTTATGTTTCATTGAGATTTTTTTTTTTTTTTTTTTTTGTTTTATGATTTTCTTTTTTCAGTGTTTAATATGATGCTGGAACTTTCTTCTAACTGAACTCTCTTTTGGCAGAGGTGACTTTAAGGTTTGTAAAGGGACCAAACAACCAGATATTTATTGTGGATTCCAAGCACATCTATCAACTTCTGCTTCACCAAAGGTTTGTGAAGCAGCGAAAAAGTTTCCTGGTGGAATTATCTTGAGTGAAGTACCCCGACTTTGCACGTGGCCCACTCAGTTTGATTGTGGTGTTTATGATGAGAATATTGCTCTCTTCTTTTTTGCTAAGGATACAGAGAGGTACACATCGATACTGTTTGCCCTCTTTTGTGAAAAGCAATATCTGATGGTCTCCCATGTTCTTTTTACTGCTTTTAGTTAAACATCATGTTTTCTGTGATGCTGTTGCTGCTACAGTTATGAGAAGAGTTACAAAGGTTTAGTAGATAATATGATCAAAGGTGATTTGGCCCTAAAAGCAAATTGGGATGGTGTTGAGCTTCTAATTTTCCCATCCAACCAGCTTCCTGAGAAATCCCAGCGTAAGTGTAACCTGCATTGTGTTTGATCTTGTCTTGCTCATGTTGAAGAGCTATGCCCCCTTGCCTCTTCTATTTTTTATAGATATTGAAGAATTTTAGAGGGAAAACACTATTTTTTTCATTAATTATTGCACCAGAAAAAACACAAGTGTGCACCAGTTAAGGGATAGGATAAGTATCCCTAATATTGTGCTGACAAATCAAATTAATACCTGATCAGAAAAACAGAAAACAAGAAAGAAAAATATTCCATCCTATTAAAAAGAAAAGAAATTTATCAACCAGATATATTTAAATCATTACTACTATTTTCTACACTCCCCTCAAGATAAGGAATGGATATTTATCATTCATTACTAAAGCAATCACTAGAAGAAAGTAAGAATATTTCTTGCTCTAGCTGGGTTATTTCTGAAGATGTGGCTTTAATAATATTTCTTACACTAATCTAGCACAAGCACCTCCAACTTACATGCATCAAGTGAACTTGCATGTCTCAAGAGTTGAACCTATGGACTTCAAAGTCATATTTGACCAATGAAAAACATCAAATTCGTATACATATACCAAATGCAGTGTTTAAGAATCCTGAATAGATGAGGATAATATCAAGATGCACACCTTTCTATTTGCCCAATATCGGGCAAGTTTTTTCCTCAAGATTATGCCGGCTTCATTTCAAGTTTTTGTGCCTCGGTCCTTTCCAAATCCGGGAAAATACTGATTTGCTTTTCCAAGTAGGATTTGATGTAATAAGAAATTATTAGGAGCTAAAAATATGCTTCTGTTGAGCTGTTGGTTCTTTTCATTTCAGATCTAGGAAAAAGGAAAAAAAATGTGCTCATATCGCTCCATTGTAAATTTTGGTCCTTGTATTGTGAACTTTTCTTGCCGGACATGTTACGTTGTTTGTTTTATATCTATGATGTAGGTTTTGTTTTTTGGTTATAAGGGTTGAATTAATTAGGCATTTGTATGAATAGAATATTATCATAATATTCAGTGTTTTGGAAACTTCCTGAGGGTTCATACTGTTCTGGCAGGCTGGAACATGTTTTATTACCTCTGGGGTGTCTTTAGGGGACGAAGAGCTATTGATTCCAATTCTGAAGCTGGATTCTAGAGAAGGTGAATGGTTCAAACTTGAAAGAGGTTCCAGTGTGCCCAAGTATTCCTGCAGCAACTGCCTCATCAGTGGATGAACCAGCTTTGCCCATGCACAATGGGGAGAACTTGTCTTCATGCGTCAGATCTTGCAACCTGAATCATCAATCGAAAGGTCCTGCAGCAGAAGCCTTGGGAGGTACACTGATAACACTTTCGTGTGAAGACATGAACAGGAGTTCTCACTCCAAAGGCTCTACTACTGATAAGATGCATTCAGCTTTTCAAGTGGGGACAATGCGGGGGGTATGTATCTCATTTCTTGCTGATTTTTTTTTTTAAAATTTAAACAGTGGATAATTTTATTGTGTGTGCAAGATGTACCAAAATTGATGCCCAGAGATCTAAATTTGTACATTGGGTTAGTTCAAATTTTGAATTATTTCTTTAGGGATTAGCTTGTGGATTTAATTATTTATATAATTTCTCATTTTTAATCAAGATGCTACTAGGCTGTGTTACCTGCTCTTGGAGTTGATTTTTCAAAGGATAAGGTCTTTTGGTGTTGTCATTTTCTGCCTCTAAGGAATCATTAACATCTTTCCGAATTTTATACGGGATTTTTTGCAATGTTTGAGGTATAGTGTTCTTATTTTACAATGTAGTTAATCCAGGGACAATGCATTTTTAATGGTACTTCGCAAACTGAAATGTGTAAAATGAGTATGCGGCTTACGATTAAATGGAGTAAGGTTGACATAATGTTTTGTTATTCACTGAGAATAGAGACTCAACAAATGCTATATCTTTACCTTTTCAAAGCTTTAAGCAAATGCTTCCTATGCCATTTAAATAGCCCATTTATGTGTTGCAATTTTTATTACTTGTAAATCATTGATACAGAATGATTTTTCTTGTACAACTTGCAGGTCTCAGACTCCAAAATGGATATGGATTTGGAGCCTGATACAGATTTAATGGGTCCAAATTCTTGTACCAGTGGGGGGGAGAGGATGGCCCTTCGTGGCAATATTTCCACTGACAAACAAGATTGTCGATCTCCCTTGAAAGGCAAGAAATGGATGCCAACGGTAAAATGCGTGGAGGTAGAGATGATGTCTACTTTGATGAGAACGACAGAAAGGTGGATAAGGGAGCAGTTTTTAGAAGAGATCACTCCTTTGCAGAAGAGGTTGACTCTCCAAATTGTAAGAGAAAATGGCATCACTCTGAAATTTCAAAAGTCGGCTTGGAAACTTCTGCTGGCACTAGTCGGTCAGTGCTGTGGAATAATAATAATGCATCTGTAGACAAGGAATTAAATAAGAAGCAAAAGGCAGGTAATGTTGGAATGTCTGAAGTTAGTAATTGTAAAAATTCTGTTTCCGTTGGAGATTTTGCATCTACAAACCATCAAGAGGTCCTGAGTCAGCAACTGTAAAGGTGTTGGAGAAAGAGTCTGATGAGCAGGTTCTGAAGGACACTGAAACTGCTGAGAGATACTTTTTTCCTGTCATTTCAAATAGCGTAGAGAATTTGAAGTGTAGCGATGGCTCTATAGCATGGAAACAACACTCTTCTAAGGTTTTGCTAAGATCACATGATGCGGCTCCAAATCTTGAGCTGGCATTGGGAGCTGAAAAAAGGCCGATGGATAAGGGAATCATCCCCGTTCTAGTTGGCTCATTGGACAAAAATGATGGCCAAATTGAGCCATCAGATAAGGGGATTGTCAAGGGAGATGAAGATGATGCTTCAGGTTCCCTTTCCCTTTCCCTCTCATTTCCTTTCCCAAAGAATGCAGAGTATCAAACCTATTTCTGATGCCCTTTGCATGAAAACCATGCCAATGCGTCTTTTCTCCTTTTCAGAAGCTATCTGAAAAAATGACCCTTGCTGAATGTCATGCTATGTAAATTATTGGAAAAGGTCCAACATGGCAGATTAAATGCCCAGTCTCTGATCCTGAAGAATGAGATTTTTGTACTCACTACTGGGAACCTGGAGTCAATCCCCTGGTAACTTTTCTTATCACCTGGATTATCTGTCAGTTCAAGCTTTTAAGTTAGTTTCCCTTGCTCTTTTAGGTGCATAGGCACCACTCTTTGTACATAAATAGATGAAAGCTGAGATCCAGCTGAAGGAAAACATGCGAAAGCTGAGATGACAGTTTTCAGGATATTGTAAGGAACATGCGGACTGTAAATTGGTAATTATTATTAACTTGTTCTTTCTGTTTCCAAATGTTTTCTTGGGCATTCAGTGCCTCTTTTGTTTTCAACTTCTTCAAGATTTGATGTAGCGCATCCATCCAAGTAGATTTCTTTTCTATGCATTTTGTATATGTATATGTATTTATGAGACTTTGGGTAAATCGAAACATCATCGTGGAAATACATCAAACGAGTTATTTGTACGAGAACTCAGTTCACTTCCTCGTTTCCAGTGCTCATCTCAATAGCGTTGTTATTTCTCGAGTGGTATGATGCATCTGTGAGCGACTTTGATTCCACTTGGTCCAAAACAAGCACTGGGTGCGTGAAGCTCCCACAAGATGGGAATTTGAGACTGCCATTCCAGATCATGTATGCAGGTTCCAGCATGATAGATTTATGGGCATGGTGATGATGTGTTTGAACTTCATTGAGGAAGTGGATGCACTTCGGATCTTTACATCTCTTAATGCATCAAGCCAATGGCAACGAATTGGGATCGATAAGGATCAGAGGGAAGATCCTTGTTTTATTGTATTTATTTTTTCCTCTTTTTGTAAACTGGTGTGCAGTGGGCATCAGATTTTGTTGAACTGGAATTTTTCATTGCCCTGTATGGTTGGAGATATTTTTGTTAATATCAGAGGTAGCTAGATAGGAATAAGTATGACCTACTGTTATAGAATCATATTGGTATCTTGTATACTATAGGTTGTATACTAGTGTCTTGAATTTTTAATGCTGTGTAACAGATAATATAATATCAACCCAAAAAGATCCATGATAAACGTAGTCATCTTTGGCAAATAATTTAAGAAGTTCAAGGTATCAATGATGTTGGGTAAGTTTTAATGTTGTATGATGCACTTTTTAACATTTTGGATCCCTTATGCAATCAAAAGGGTCGAAGACTTTTATCTTGTTACATCTGTGATTACAATTATTCATAGAATTTTGTCATATTTGTATTTGTTATTGTTGGAGATGAAATTTGTCTTTCAAGAGATTTCACTCTTGTAATTTGAAAAATATGTCCTGGCAGAAAGGGCTAGCCAGTATTGACATATCTATATAGATCTCTCTCTCTCTCTCTCTATTTTTATATCACAAAATTAATAGAGAAGATTACAGAGAAAAAATATTTTCATAATTTAAAGCTTTTAGTAATTGAAACATGTGACAGTATAGGTTACATTTTAATGATGGAAAGAAAACTACCTTTATTATGCCTAATACATCTTGTTTCAGTTTGGCAATTCAGGACTGTATCGCATTGGATTGATCATAGATTGTCAGATCAACGCTGGATCTAAATTTTCGAGATATGTACTCATGATTCATGAAGTAGAGAGCAGGGTGTGTTTCCTACAAAACACCGTTCAAAAAAGAAAAAAGAACAATAATGCTATTTTGGGTATAAAACTCCATTTTATTTTTAATATGTTGATAGACTACTGTGGGTGTAGGCTTTCTGAGTTATGTCCGATCTCTCTGGTCCTGGAACCAATGCACGTGGATCAATATGTAGGGATCCATGTTTGACTTATGGAAAATTTTGGTGCACCTATAACCAATCCACGTGGCCCACTTGTTGTGATCCATGTTCAACTTATAGAAAAATTTGGAGAATATCTAAGTAGGCAGATTGTGCTATTTTACTAGGCAACAGCTTGTTCATCTCCTGCCAATCTCTACCCTAGCTCTATAGATTGATTTTAAGCTATACGGTTGACCCAACATGCTCGCTATCTCTGGCATACCCTTGAAGATTTCAGAACGTTTCCTAGTGAAGAGTTACACTTATCCATTATGTCAGTCGCAATTCCCCACTGAAGACAACTGCTCGATATATTTGCTTGACTTCTCCCCTATAAGTAGAGCTAGGGAACCATCGGTATGGATCATTTACTCACATCTACACGCTATAACCTTTACTATGCTTCTTGTTCTCTCAAGTACCCTACTAACTTAAGTATTAAAGTAGTTACAATGAACATTCTTTCAATTACCTTTTGTTGAGTTGCACTATTAGTAATTTAAGGCTTTCATGGCTGGATTCTCTATTAGTAGAAAATTAAGATGAACGGAAATTTTATGTGCTATGTTAACATTTTAAAGAGTTCTCTTATAGAATAAACTTTCGATTTTATTCTTAAAGTAGAATGTTAGCATATATTTATATTATTTATCAGGCCCACAAAATAAATATTACACAAAATGAACATTAAAAGTAATAAAAAAAATTTAGTAACGGGTTTTTTTGCAAGACCTAACTTGACTACACATGGATCCATAATGAGATCTTGCATTCTTGGAATGATCACCAAGCAACTAGCTTAAATTTTTTCTTATCTCAAACTCATGCTTTTTCATTGATTTTACTTTTTGTTTTCATTTTTAATATATAAGTTAAATATTTTTACAATTTTTTTTATGTAATAATATATAATGGAACTACATATGTGTGTGTTTTATATTTGTAGAAAGGTGCTTGGTATGTTATATTCATTTATAAGTTTACGTTATGTTACCTCTAACTTAAAGGATGTGTATTATACATGAAGAATCTAAAAATAATATTATCAAGGTTAGGTGACATTATATTACCTATTTGAAAAAGGATGGAATTAATGATATGCAACTATGTTTTGATAATACAAGAGTACAAAAAAAAAGTTGGAATTAATGATATTTAACTATGTCTAGATAATATACGAGTATAAAAATGGAAGGAAATGTTATATTTGGCAATTTATGTAAAGAATGGAGACTGGGGAAAGAAAATGAAGAGTGGAGATAGACGGAAAAGTCTTCATTTTAAGTCCATTTTTTTCAATCCCTAGTCACAGTCCTAGGCATGATGTGTTGTCGATCATGATCTTCTTGACCTTCAATTTGCTCCGATGACAATGTTCTCATGGGCTTGATCATGGCCATGTTGTAGATCACTGGCTTTGTAACGACTGTGATGCAAGGAGTGATCTCTCTTGTGTCTTTATTTGTTTGCTTCGCTTCAATCATCATCTTTGGCATGGGCATGGTCTTCAATATTGAAGAATTTTTCTTCAAGTTTTATCTTTCCTCTACATTTAAGCTCACTAGATCTTTCCCCTTATCAAAGTGTATCAAATATCTTTACAAATATTCCAATTCACCATCATTCAGCTCATCAAGAATGATTCGTTGAGCTAAGTTCATGAATCCCCTAACTCGCAATCAATGAGTAAAATAATAAATCAAAGAATTAATAAATTATTGATTAAGACTCTAGTAAATTTAAAAGAACTATCAATCAATTTTGAAAAATAATTAGAAAAATAGTAAATATGCCTTGAAAATTCTCAAATAAGAATAGTGTAATTAATCGCCAAGCAAAACCTTAACTTCAACAAATAAAGATAAATGTATCTCAAACACATAGAATTAAAATAATGTCTAATGAGTAAATTTCCACTATTTTATGCAATTAAAATAATTACAAATAAATATTTTTTTAAAGACGATCATAACCACTTAAAGAAGCCATCCATAAAAGAAGTATCTTGTTAAGGAAGTAACTTCTAAAAAAGGAATCTCTTGAAGAAGCTAATAATACCATCTCCTTAAGTAAGCAACATCTTGTGGAAGTCACTCAAATTATGTAAATGATTTATTACATAAAAAAATATTCAATCATAAAATAAGTACTTATAACAAAATATAATTTAGAAGCTTAAAAATTAATGCCCATAAAAATATTGTACGTTACTAATTTAATCATGTGGTTATTTTGAGCACATGATACATAATAAGTATATGGCAAACTATTACTATAATTTACAACAGCAACAGCAGTAGTAGTAATAGCATAAAAAACATACTATAATTAACAATATGCATTGTAGTAAAAATAAACAAGATTATTTTGTCATATAATAAAAAATACCATACTTGATCCACATATTAAGACAATTGTAATAAGTTAGCAATATTAAGACCACAATTATTATATTACTAATATTATATAAGTCATGGTAACTTATTGCCTTGTAACAATGCTTTATGATTTATAAATAACCAATATCGTAATATTAGTGAACTATTAATACTATTATAATTTAACAATTATGATAATCATATATACGTGATCATCATAGCAATATAACCTATAATCCAATAAGACCCTAAGGCTAATTACCTACGAATTTTATAATTATTGGCATGAACTACGTACATGACAAATCATTTGGTATGGCAAATACTGTATCAAGATAATTACAATAGCAAACAAGTAAACACACAAATCAAGAAAATTAGTATGATATTAATTAAATAATATAGGCCAAAATCATAGAAGAAAAAATTAATAAGAGATTTACTAAAATAAATTAAACACATCACGAACCCTAGAAGTCGCATTGGAACAAAAATCCTAAATTGTATCAGATCAGACCCCAAACCTTATAAATCTTAGATCAAATCAAATAAATCTTATAATCCTAGGATATCAAATAAATTAAGCAAAGCCCAAAACCTTAAAATAAGAAATTTAACAAAAATTGATCAATAGCAAAACAATTCCATATACTACAACCTATTCGATCCGGTTTAACCTTAAAACCACGAAACCCTAAGATCGATCCAAGCCAATCTTGAATCCCAGAAACCTTAGACAGTGTTAGGTAGGCTGGGTAACCCTAAATGTCTAATAAGTATGATGGGAATAGAAAACCCCAAATACCGAACCATAAGAAAATGAGTACCTTAAAAAAAACAAAAATCTAATGATCGTTCAATCTAAAAACTCTATGTTAAACAATTCATCTATTTAATTTCTTACACACAAATTGAGACATTATATCAAAATAAAACCAAATAATAAAACAATAAGAAATAATTTCCTATAATTGTAAACCCCCATAATTTTACAATAATCTTATAGGTAGGTACCATAGAATCAAAAACAGTACCGGGACCATAAAGGCAAATCAAGTCAGCTTAAACTATAGAAACTCTAAACTCGATCAAACAAGCTTCTGAAAACCCTATAAAATATGAAATAAATTATAAAAATGAGATAAACTCGAATTATAAACAGAATATATAGCATGTCCCTAAAATGATAAGATTCGTTAAAACTTCAATCGTTTTGAGCCTTTATGATATCAGTTTTCATATCTAGACACCGGCATGCAAAACAAGTCAAAATATTCCGACAAACAATTTACACTAGAAATATATTAAGATATTTATAAAATATCATATACAATTTTATCGGCTTATAAAAAAATCAGTTTTAGCTTTATATACGTATTTTTATCTCTACTAATAATTTAGTTATCTTATTTACTATTCATCTTACTCTACTTTTTCTTACACTTATTCTTACAACTCTTACATTACTCATAACTTTTCTTATACACATCTAATCTATTCTAGTTTATACTTTACTTTTCACATAACTTCTTCTTTACTTTCTCTCTCTCTCCCCCTCTCCCTTGAAAAAATGTGCGACTACTACCCCTTTTCCTTCTCTTCATTTTCTTTCTTTTTTTGATTTTTTCACATTAAATTCATACAATTTTTCTCTATAAATACCACCACATTCGCCTCATTTTCATACTTTTTTTCTTTTCACTATAACAAAACTTTACCAATTTTTTCTCTTAGCTTTTCTCTCTACAATTTTCCTCTTAAGCACTCTCCCTCTCCATATTCAAACACATTTATCTTTCTTTAGTTAAATATTCTAAATACTCCATTCTTAGATAATTGTTTCATGAGAGAAAATTGTATGATTGATGAATTCATAAGAAAAAAATTACACAAATAAAAACTAAACAAAATTAATTACCAAAATATCGACACAAAATTGCATCTAATGGATGCAGCTTAGGTTTTTTTAAATTTACATGTGAATCCGCTTTAATAGATGCGATTCGTGTATAAATGTGAATTGCATCTTATAGAGGTGACTTACATATAATACATATGAGCCACCTCTACAAGATGCGATTCATGTGAAAGTGAATCACTCTTCAAGAACACGATTCACTAACTCCAAAAGTTTGAACCTTGTACCATATGTGAATCAATCCAAGAGAGGCAATTTACATAAGTTATACATGAATTGCTCCTTATAGATGCGATTTAGCATCGTACAAGTTTTGCCTAAATCGAATCTATAACGAGAGACTCATATCGAAAAATATGAATCATTCCTTCTAGATGCGATTCAACTTTGATATTAACGTAATTATTTTTACACAATTTGTATTTGCGTAAATTATTTTTAAAATGTTGATAGACATGTGTTCCACCCTGTTTCATGATGCGTATGTATATGTCTTATATGTTTTCGAAAATAAATGCCTATGATGCTTAATGCTAATAATGGAAATAGAAGACAATACATTAAGCTCATGTCACATTGTCATGTTATATTCTTGTTCTTATTATGTTCTTTTGTTCACGTTACTAATTTAACTCTCTATATGTTTATATATTAGTACTTCTAATTTTTAGAGCCTATTACTCATTGACATAACTTTATTTTATACACACATCGCTACCAGTTTTCGAGTAAAGATGATGGAAATATGGCTCGTAGATCAAGAGTGGACCCGCTTGTGATGCCACTTGGACTAGCTTCAAGAACTCGAGCTCGGCAATTCAAAGAAGCATTCAACGAGTTGATTCAGAAGGTCTAAGAAGAGGAGTTGCACGTTCACACCATCCGGAATGAGCCTAAACTAATAAATATCATCAAGGTGAGCTTGGGAATGAATCAAGACAAGTTTCAAACGGAATGGACCAAAGTTGGCAAGTAAGCCGCCAGCCTATCTTGGATCACCGCCAGCCTATATGTGATAGAAGCCAGTGTTAAAACGAAGATGTCGGACGTCTTATTCTGGATTACTCAATGCCACCGGCTGAAAGGGTTACGCTGCTGGCATATGTGGAAAAGTTGCCGACATGACATTCTGTTCACTTTGCATTTCTATTTCCAAATTGAAATGGTTGCCAACTTTGTAAATAGGCCGCCAGCTTATGTTTTATTATGACCCATTTATTATTTTGTCTTTAGGGTTTCCTTTGCTTGTTATATAACTCCTTTAGGTTGTATGAACAAATCAGATTATTGTGAATGAAAATTGAGAGTGTTTCTCTTAAGTTCTTGAGTGAACTTTTTTTGAACTTATTAGACCTAATCCGTGACATTCAACATTTGACTTATCAATCGAACTTTCCATATTTGATTGTGGCATCTTCGCTTGATACCTAGGTTCTTGTCTCTTTATAGACAACGGGTCGCGGTTACCATACAAACACGAACGGTCTTGGGAATTGAAATCAAACGTATTGGTATTAGGTTGCATTGACAGATCGGCATGGTTCATATCAGTTAGGTATTAGAGCTTAAGGTTTGTTAGAGGTTTGCTTATCTTTCTTCAATTAAATTCGTATCTTTTAGGTTTAGAAGTCAGTTTTTTGAATTTTTATTAGATCTTCATCGTTCTTAGTATTCGATCTTGATCGTCCATCGTAAAAATAAAAAAATTCGTGCAAAAAAAAAATCAATTCTTTGAGTATTTGATAGAATTGTCATTCAAATTGTCCAATTGATTTGGGTAGTAAAAAGATTTGTTTCAGTATTTGTTCTAAAAACTCCATTGATATAGTTTGATCTAATTTTTGTCTGTTCGTCTTCTCTAATAAGTTTGGATTGAATTCTATGGTTAGGGTTTGAATTGTTCATATTAGTTCTTAAAGAACTAAAAGAGAAATTATGAGAGGACAACATATGTTAGTTGTGTGTAAACATGAGGGTGAGTGAATCATTTGAAGAGTGAAACACGCCAGGGAGTGAATTGTAAGGAATTATTTTGCTATCGTGTTTTCTTGCAGGTAAGAAATATGTTTAACTAGGTGTTTCTGAGGGAGGAATAGTAGATCCAAAAATGATATTGGATGTGTTGACCATTGAGATGAAGAAGATGTTCAGGGAAAGAATGGAGGATATGGATGAAAAAATAGAGAGAATCTTGGAACAAGCTAGGAGTGCTCCACCTGTACATAGGAGAGAAACAAACCCTAGGAGAGGAGTGTGGGTGTAGGAGGAAGAGTATGAAAGCATGGTTTTGAGGAAGAACTTGAAGGGGATTGTTTGCCAGCAATAGGTGTTACGGAGGTAGGTATAGAGGAGTTAGGAATCAGGAAGATGACTATTTAGGGAACATAAAGATGAAGATTCCATCCTTCTAAGGGAAGAATGATCCTGAAGCCTATCTTGAATGGGAGAAGAAGGTTGATTTTGTGTTTGATTGCCACAACTATTCGGAAGCCAAAAAGGTAAAACTCGCTGCTATTGAATTTTTTGATTATGCTGTTGTTTGATGGGATTAACTTTTGTTGAACAGGAGAAGGAATAGAGAGCCACCAATAGAAACTTGGGAAGAAATGAAAAGAGTGACAAAGAAGCAATTTGTACCCTCTTATTTTTATAGAGAGTTGTATAATAGGTTGTAAAACCTTAAGCAAAGTAATAGGAGTGTAGAGGAGTACCACAAGGAGATGAAGGTGGCAATGATCAGGGTGAATGTGGGAGAGGACCATAAAGCTACAATGGCAAGGTTTTTGGCAGGATTGAATAGGGATATACGGAATGTGGTGGAGTTGCAGAACTATGTTGAGTTGAAGACATGGTACATATGCCCATTAAAATTGAGAACCAACTCAAGAGGAAGGGTGGTGGTGCTTCATGATTTGATTATAATGCAGGCTCATCTAGTTACAAATCAAAATACTGGAAGAAGGAGGAGAAGCAGCCCATTTCAAAGCCAAAATCCGAGCAAAAACATGACATGACCAGCCCTGGAAACCAAGGTAAATCCAATTTCTCTACTCATAAAAATCGTGATATAAAATATTTTAAATGCCAAGGCAGGGGTCACATTGCTAGTCAATGTCCAAATGGACGTGTCATGATCATACGTGATGGGGAGTATGAAACTAAGGAGAAAGTGAGGATGAAGAAATGCCACCTTTGGAAGATATTAGTGATGAGGAACCCGCTGAGGGTAGATTAGTGGCTGTAATGAAGCGTGCTTTGAGTGCACAGGTGAAAGAAGTGGCTGATTTGCAAAGAGAAAATATTTTCCACACTTGTTGCTATGTTGGTGATAACATTTGTAGTTTGATCATTGATGGGGGTAGTTGCACAAATGTTGTTAGTGCATTCATTGTGGATAAATTGGGGATTAAAACCACTAAACTATGAATCCTTATAAGTTATAGTGGTTGAATGATAGTGAAGAAATTAAGGTGACTAGACAGGCTAAGATTGCTTTTCGCATTAGAAGGTATGAAGATGAAGTGTTGTGTGATATCATACCAATGCAAGCTTGTCATGTGTTGTTGGGAAGGCCATGGCAGTTCCATAGGAGAGTGATTCATGATGGCTTTTCAAAAAAATATACACTTGTTTGGTAGGACTCACAGTCTCAAGCCCTTGACTCCTAAAGAGGTTTATGAAGATCAAATACAATTGCAATAATATTGTGGGAAACACCAAGAGAGTGAGAAACAAAAAGAGAGTGGGGACATAAAAGAAAAAGAAAATAAAAAGGAGAGGAAGGTTAGAATGAGTGAGAGAGGCCAAATCGAAAGAGGATCGACTTTGGTGGTAAGCGAAAAGGAGAGTGCAACCTTGCAAAAGGAGAGTTGTGTGGCTAGAGTAAGTGTGATGAGGCAAGCATTGGTAATGAAACAGCCTATGCTGTTGATGATTTACAAAGAAACTTTGTTTGAATGCTAACGAGATTCCCAACATTTTGCCTAGTACTGTTGTATCTCTTTTGCAGTTTTATGAGGATGTCTTTCCTGAGAAAATCCCTAGAGGATTACCTCCAATTCGTGGAATAGAGCACTAGATCAACTTTGTACCTAGAGCTGCAATTCCAAATAAACCGGCTCAAGGAGCAATCCTGAGGAGACTAAGGAGCTTCAAAGGTAGGTTCAAGAGCGATGGAAAAAGGATACGTGAGAGAGAGCATGAGTCCGTGTGCAGTATCGATGATTCTTGTGCCTAATTTGGATGGGTCATGGAGGATGTGTGTTGATTGCCGAGCCATCAACAATATCACGGTAAAGTATCTTCATCCCATTCCTCGTTTAGATGATATGTTGGTCATGTGTGTTTTCTAAAATTGATTTAAAAAGCGAATATCATCAAATTAGAATGAAGGAAGGAGATGAGTGGAAAATCACATTTAAAACAAAGTATGGTTTATATGAATGGTTAGTTATGCCCTTTGGCTTAACTAACGCATCAAGCACTTTCATGAGATTGATGAACCATATTTTGTGTGCTTTCATTAGAAAGTTTGTGGTTGTTTACTTTGATGATATTTTGATCTATAGCATGAACTTGGAAGACCATGTGAAACATTTGAAATCTGTTCTTGATGTGCTTCGAAAGGAGAGATTATTTGCTAATCTTAAGAAGTACATTTTTTACATAGATAGGCTTATATTTCTTGGTTTTGTTGTTAGTGCACAGGGAATACAGGCAGATGAAAAGAAGGTTCGTGCTATCCAGGAGTGACTTAGTCTAACAAACGTAGTCCAGTAAGAAGTTTTCATGGATAGCTAGCTTCTATAGGAGTTTGTGAAGGACTTTAGTAGTATTGCAACACCAGTCACTGAAGTTACTAAGAAGAATGCGGGCTTCAAATGGGGATACGATCAAGAGAAAGCTTTCAAGTTGATAAAGGATAAGCTTACACATGCTCCTTTACTTGCTTTACCTGATTTTACTAAAACTTTTGAAATTGAGTGTGATCTTCAGGTTTAGAGATTGGAGTAGTGCTGATGCAAGAAGGACGACCCCTTGCATATTTTAGTGAAAAGCTAAGTGGGGCAACCCTGAAGTACCCTACTTATGATAAGGAATTATATGCATTGGTTAGAGCATACAGATCAGATCTGATAAGTTCAGAGTTAGTTCCGTCAAGAACCAAAGAGAAATTCTCTCAATTTTCATCAAATGTATTCTGATTTTGTTCATACAACCCAAAAGGAGTTTATATAACCATATGAAGGAAAACCAAAAGACAAATAAAAAAAAAATCATTACATAATAAAAGCTGGTGGCCTTAAATTGGAATTAAAATCCAAAAGCAACTTCTAATCTACATCAGCATAAAGGTCAGCGGCTTAAGTCCCTACACCGATGGCGTAAGCTTCAAGGCTGGCGGCATTAAGTAATCCAGCATAAGCTATTTGAATTTTACGTTTTCTAAGCCGTCTTCAATCAAGTAGGTCACGGTGTAAAGTCCAGCTTTGCCCCAATTTGCTTGATTCGTGATTTGGTTCATTCCCGATCTGTCTTGATGATATTAATTAATTTAGGATCATCCGGAATGGTGTGCAACTCTCTAGAACTGTTCAAACAAAACTGTTGAGTGCCTCTTTGAATCACTTTTATCAAAAGGACTCAGATCATAAATATTAAATATAGCACTTATAGAATACTCACCTGGTAGATCAAGCTTGTAAGCGTTGTCATTGATGCTCTCTAGGACCTCAAAAGGACCATTGCCTCTTGGAAGCAACTTGGAACTTCTTTGCACAGGAAATTGTTCCTTTTGCATATCTAACCAAATCCAATGACTGGGTTCAAATAGCTTAATATACTGATTAGTATGCCTTTCAATGTTAATCCTAGCCTTTTCATGAATCTGCTTAACAAACTTTGCTTTCTTTTTACCATCTAAATTAACAAATTCAAAAACAGGTAAAGGCACATAATCTCAAATTGTGAATACTTAGTAACAGAATGAATGGTACGGTTATAAGTAAACTCAACATGTGGTAAACACTACTCCCAAAGTTTGATGTTCTTCTTTATAATAGCCCTTAACAATGTCGATAAAGTCCTATTTACTACTTCAGTTTGACCATCAGACTGTGGCTGGCAAGCAGTAGAAAACAATAATTTAGTTCCTAACTTACACCACAAGATCTTTGAAAATAGCTTAAGAACTTTGTATCCCTATCAGAAACAATTGTCTTAAGCATACCATGCAAACAAACAATTTCTCGAAAGAACAAATCAATAACATGAGAAGCATTATCAGTTTTGTGACATGGATAAAGTGTGCCATTTTAGAAAATCGGTCAACAACCACAAAGATAGAATCTTTACCACTTTTAGACCTGGGCAATCCTAACACAAAATCCATCGAAATATCAACTAAAGGCTCAGTAGGAATAGGCAACGGCGTGTACAAACCATGTGGTTGTACTTTAGATTTAGCTTGCCTACTAGTGATACACTTCTCACAAATCCTCTCAACATCTTTTTTTCATCTTAGGCCAATAAAAATGTTCCTACAAAACAAATAAAGTTTTTGCTACTCCAAAATGTCTCATCAAACCACCACTATAACTTACCCTCACCAGCAACTCTCTGATTGAACAATATGAAAGACAAAATTTTCCTTCTCTAAACAAATAACCATCATGTTTAAAGAATTTTCCATAGGCAGTCTTTTCACATTTAGCATAAGCTTCAGCAAAATCTTGATCTACAACATACAAATCTTTAATATGTTAAAAACAAAGCAACTTAGCATCAAGTGTGGAAATAAAAACACACCTATGAGAAAGCACATAAGAAATAATGTTTTCCTCACCATGCTTGTAATGAATGACATAAGGAAATGTCTCAATGTACTCTATCCAACGCGCATGTTTTTGGTTCAATTTTTGCTGGCCCTTCAAATGCTTCAAAGATTCATGATCCATATGAATCACAAATTCCTTCGGCCACAAGTGATGTGCTAGGTTTCCAAGGCTCTAACCAATACATATAGTTCCTTATCATAAGTAGGGTACTTCAGGGCTGCTCCACTTAGCTTTTCATAAAATATGCAATGGGTCGTCCTTCTTACATCAGTATGCTCTAATCCCTAAACTTGAAGCATCATATTCAATTTCAAAAGTTTTAGTAAAATTAAGCAAGGCAAGTAAAGAGCATGTGTAAGCTTACCTTTATTAGCTTGAAAGCTTTCTGCTGATCTTCCCCCCATTTGAAGCCCACATTCTTTTTTATAACATTAGTGATGAGTGCGGCAATACTACCGAAGTCCTTCACAAATCTCTTGTAGAAGCTAGCTAGTCCATGAAAACTTCTACTTGACTCATGTTTGTTGGACTAGGCCACTCCTGGATAGCACAAAACTTCTCTTCATCTACCTGTATTCCTGTGCACTAACGACAAAACCAAGAAATATAAGCTTATTTGTGCAAAAAGTGCACGTCTTAAGGTTAGCAAATAATCTCTCCTTTCGAAGCACATCAAGAACATATTTCAAATGTTTCACATCGTCTTCCAAGTTCATGCTGTAGATTAGAATATCATCAAAGTAAACAACCACAAACTTTCCAATGAAAGCACGCAAAATATGGTTCATTAATCTCATGAAGGTGCTTGGTGCATTAGTTAAACCAAAAGGTATAACTAACCATTCATATAAACCATCTTTTGGTCCTAGCTCGTAATCGGTTCAGATGGTGGCACCTCCAAAGGATCTATATTCATCTACAAGCCTTGACTCCATTAGTCAGCCAAGGTATATATAAGGGAGATAGTGCATTTACATGGAATACCTGTGGGAATCGTCTTCGATCGAGATCTAACGTTTATGTCTAAGTTTTAGATGAGCTTGCATAAATGTTTGGGAACAAAATTACATTTCAGCATTGCTTATCACCCCCAAACGAATGGCCAATCATCCAAGACGATACAAACTTCAGAAGATATGTTTTATACCTATGTCATGGAGCTAAGGGAAGTTGGGAAGCATACCTACCATTGGTAGAGTTTGCTTACAGCACAACTACCACTCTACAATTTAAATGCTACCATATGAAACCTTGTATGGATGAAGGTGTAGGTCGCCATTATTTTGGGATGATATAGAGAAGTTGAGCATTAGGCTCAATCTGGTAGAAGATGCAGTAGACAAGATACGAATCATTCAAAAAAGAATGAAGAAAGCGAAAGACCAACAGAAAAGCTGGGCTGATATGAAGCACGTACTCTCAAGTTTGATGTTGGGGATCATGTATATATGAATGTAAATCTCATCAAGAACATCCATCGAGCCCGGGCATAAGGAAAGTTAAGCCCACGATATATTTGACCCTTCAAGTACTTGAATGAGTCAGAGCTCTTGCTTATCGTCTGGCCCTACTACCTAACTTATTTGGAATCCACAACATATTTCATGTTTTAGTCTTATGGAAGCATGTGTCGGATCCTAGCAGAATCACTGAGTTGGAACTTGTGCGGTTAAAGGAAAATCTCACTTATGAGGAACACTCAATTCATATCTTGGATCTTAAAAGTCCAAAAGCTTCGAAACAAGGAAATAAAGTTGTGGAAGTCTTGTGGAGAAACCATACACATGAAGAGGCAATGTCGGAAGCCGAGGAGGAGATGCATCGAAAGTTTCCGAACTTATTTGAAGAATCAGGTATGCACTTCAAGTTTCGAGGGCAAAACTTCCTTTAAGACAAAAAACCGAATAAGACCCCTAAAAAGCTATCCAGGTTAAAACAATGTGTTATAGAGGATCTAGGTCCAACGATCCCGCGCTTGAAATCCTAAAACAATAAAATTGAGAAAATCGTAGATTATAGTCTGTAATAATATAGCAAAACGTAAAAAAGATTAGATTCGTGAAATTTAGTTCGTTTTGGACCCGAACGGGATCAATTTTTGAAATCAAGGTTTGGATATGTAAAACAATAAAAATATTCCGATAACATCGTTGGATTCGTAATAATATAAGGATTCATAAAATACCAGTTTTAGAATTTTTAGAACATTAAAAATATTAGATAAAGTGTTTTTACATGTATTTTTCTTATTATCGGTAATTCAATTGTCTTGTTTACTATTATTGCTATTTATTACTTTTCATCTCTCTTTACTTTTTCTTACTACCTATTCCTACAATTTATACACCTATCTCTTACAATTTTATTTCCCCATAAAACTTTGTACATAACTTCTCTTATACTCTATTACTTTTCATCAACAAAAATATAAATAAATCAACTTTCTCTCTCCTTCGTAAGCCAAATCGGTGCTGCCCCCCTCCCCCCTCCTCTCATATTTAATTTTTTTTCTTTTTCATTTTAGTTAATTACATCTAATTACCTTCTACATTTATCTATAAATACCCCCTTTCCCTTCACTTCTTTCACATATCTCATTCACTACTCAAACTATCTCAAAATTTCACTCTACAACTATCTTTCCAACTCTGTCGTCTTCTTCCATAACCAATAGGTAAAAGTTCCAAAATATTTTTTATGTTCATGTAACATAACATGACCATATTGTAGGTTTTTTATACCCATAAGAGTTAAAGAAAGCAACAATATGTTCATGTCTTGTTCTTGTCATACATAAATTCTATTGTTATGTTGGTTATATTGTTATTCTCTAATTTTATTATGCTCTTGTTATCATGCTCTTATTATTACTATGCTTCTTATCTTTTCTTTCTTTCTTTTTCTTTTTGGAACTTGTCATTCTAAGTTCCGAGAAGCCTTGATGCAAGCTAAGGCTCTCAATACTTGATCTTACATATATATGCTCATTTGATTCTTATATCTCTTTCTTTCTTTATATGAGTTATTCTTATATTTAATATAGCTAATAATCATATTCATGCATGACCATAATGATGTTGTCTTAATAAAATTTCTCCAAGAAATAAAAAGCAGTTCTTTCTTTAATAAAGAAAATAAAACTAAACTCAATTTTTTTTAATAAAAAAAATTAATTTTTTCATTTAGGAAAAACTTTCATAAAAAACTAAGAGATATGTTTCAATAAAAATTCTCTTTAAAACTTTAGACAAGTTCATCAAGGATTTTAGTAGTGTTATCATGTGATAGAGTCGTGGCAAGAAGAGCGAGATTAGATCCACTTGTGATGCTACCTAGACCTACTTCAAGGACTCGGCTAAACGATTTGAGGAAGCTCTCAATGGGTTGATTCAAAGGTTTAAGGTGAGGAGATACACTTGAACAACATCCAGACCGAATCCAAGCTAATCAACATCATCAAGACAAGTATGGGAATGAATCAAGTTAATTGTCAAGTTGAATGGACCAAAGCAGGCAAAGAAAGTTGTTAGCTTACATTGGAGCATCGCCGGCCTACATACAAATGAAGCCGGCCTTGAAAACATTGCCAACGTCTGGCCTTTGGTGTGCACCGGCTGAAAGCCACTGACCTTCATGGCTATGCCGGCGGCATAGGAGTCAAAGCCGCTGGCTTGTTTGTCTCTAATTTTTGTTCGTAATTTAAAGGCCACCAACTTTGTTATTTGGGCCGCTAGCTTATATTAGAGGACGAATTATCTTCTTTATTTGTCTTTTGGTTTTCTTGGTTTGATTTATAAATAGCTATTTGGTTTTTGAACAATTCAGATTATTGTGAATAAAAATTGAGAGTATTTCTCTTAGGCATGAGTGAACTTTTTTTTTTCTGAACTTATCGGATCTAATTCATGGTATTCAACTTTTCGACCTATCAATCAAACTTTCCATATTCGATTGTGGCGTCTACACTTGATGGCAAGATCCTTGTCTCTCTATAGACAATGGGTCACAATTTCCATACAAATATGAACGGTTTTGGGAATTGAAATCAAACTTATTGGTATCGGCTTGCGTCGATAGATTGGCGTGGTTCATATCATCATGCTAGATTCTTTCAAGAGATTTAACTTAATAGTTTTATCACACACTCTTTTCAAACTACTAAAATAGAATTTATTAATTCAACCTCAATGTTGATAATTCTTTATCATGCAAAACTTCTGCAAGGTTTAGTTTTATGGTATTATTATTTTTCAAAATCTAAGATAAAAAATTTTCGCTAAGTTCAAAGGTTGATAATTCTCTGTTATGCAAAGTTTTATTTAACACTCATTTAGGTGTTATACACCAATATATGATAAACAGTAAGATTTAAGCTAAGTTTTCATGTCAAGGTAAAAATGAACTCACTAGTTTAGAAACCAATATAGAGAAATAAAATTGCCAACAACTTAAGAAATTAATTTTTAAAAAATGATAAATTTATTTTCTATAAAAATATAAATATAAAGAGAAAACATAATTTAGCACAAATCAAACACTAGTTGCTTCCAACAACTTAAGAAAAATTTGAAAACTTCATTTTTTTAATCACTAGAAATAATCTCTTTATGAAAAATCATTGTTGAAACAACGTCACTAAAATCATGCATATAATATGAGTTTATATGTATATTTAAAGTATTTTTCAACCACATGAATATCTAGGTGTTTGCTATGGGTTTTTGGATGAAATAAAATTTAAGAAAAACTATTTTTAAAAGCTAAAATTTTCGTGACCAAGCTGTACCAGCCCATTTTCTAACCCAAACGCCTTTAAATGATATAAATAACCTTAAAAATAGATATATTTTTCGAATAGGTAGAAAACAACTACATATATGCGAAATTCTAACTTAAAATGAATAAATTATGGCCGTTTTTAATTGAAATTTCTCTAACTAGGAATAATGCAAATTTCAAGTTACAGAATTAGAATTTAAGTATAACCTTTATGAAAATGCTCATTTCGAGTATTTCTTCTTGCTTAGGTAAAGGAAGACCCGACATCACTTTTCCAAAGGATTACTTCGATTAGGATCGATCGACATTAAGTGAGTTATTTCCTCACTAGTTACATTTCCTTGTAAGTAGTGGTATTAGAAGTTAAGGAAAGATAAAATGAGAAGTTGTATGCGGTAAATGTATGTGGTATGTGGTGTTTGATGAATAAAAGATAAGCATATCGAAAGGAAAATTGATGATTAAATCATGAGATCTCTTATGATTACTTGATGTATATTGTTTGGTCACCCTTGACTTGAAAAATAATATTATTTGGGAAAATTATTATTAAAAATAAATCATGCATGGCACAAGCTGAGTCATCACATATTTTGCTACCATTATTTATGTGGGGAAACGAAGAGTCGTAGTGATAACTAGTAGTAACCCGAAAGTCTGCATTGGTAAGTAGGAGCCGAAAAGCTTGCAAAAATATGATCACATGGGCTGATAACCACCCAATCCTCGACATGGAGGGCTAAATTCATGCTACACATGGTTTTAGGTTAATCGTGTGTAATTGTTTGTTCATATGATTGTTGTATATTCATATACGTGCCTAATTACTTGTATGTTACATGGAAACGTTTTGAAGAAGGGAATTACCTCACTAAGCTTGTTTTGTTTGTACACTATAGCTTTTTGTTTCAGTTTGAATACCCACAGTTGGCCCTTAGAAGCCATGTTTACCAGGTACGAGCCAAAGCTGCTAGGAGCTTGTGGAAGCAGTTTGCATGATTTAGTTTTTGGGTAGACTTCTAAGGAAAATCTTTATAGTAGACTTTTGTTACAGATATATATGTTATTTTTTGGCTTAAGATTAGTAAGACTTTAAGTATAGGAGAATGCCCCTTAGAGTTGTAACAAGTTGATCTTAATGAATATTACATGTTTACATTTATAAACTCTTGCATGTTTTATTATCTGCTTAAACGTAATACCCCATTAGAGTCTTCGATGATCCTAGAAGCACACTTGCATGTGATATCGAAGCTATTACATGACTAATGTAGTCATTCTCTAACTTTAATATTACGTGCGGTGGAATGCTATGTTTAAGAAACCCTCCAGGGCGTGGCAGGTGGTGTTTGTCTTTGAGTTGGTGTCATGCCTCAAAAGGAGGCCTGGTAGGATTACCCTAAAGTTATCATACCAAGTGCGCATCGTAATATGATAACCATCTTGCAAGTCAGAAATTACAAGACGCTACCTATTTATTAATATCCATTACTTAAATGATATATAACCATATAATAATATTACATAAATTCAACTATGGAATCCAAAATTTTCACATTCTACCAAGATTGCAGAGAATCGGTATCCCCTACCAAATAGAAAAATGGGCTTTCAATCTTGCAATACATATAGTCTCATTTGTTTATACAATTTATATATTTTGCATTCTAAATTCAATACGAGGAAGTATACATACTCGCACAATTTTGTGGAGCATTCTAACTATTAGTTCAAACTCATATACGAAACCATCATCATTTGAAAACTGTCCTATGTTTCCATTTATTTTCATAAACGAGCCATTCCTTCGCAAAGACACATAAGAATTGTCATCGTGACGATCCTTTAATCCTAAACACTTAACCACATCATCATGAGTTATTGTCATACTTACTTCTTAAACTTGTGACCTTAAACTCTTAGAATCAACATATTTTAAATTCCTATAAAACTCCTCAACCATTTCTCCAACAACATCTCCAGTGAGATTACACATCTTTCTACAACCTACATTATCTTAACCACTCATTCCAGTAGAATCCATGCTTTGTAAAGTATCCAAAATCTACGAAAGAGCAGTCATGGATTTTTACCTTTCGTATAGAAAGTATTACCTCTGAAGCCTGTGTTTTCCTTTTCTTTGAAGACTATGGTTGTTGAGCTGAAATCAATGGAATGTCTTTCCTTTTCTTTGAAGAATCTTCGGAAGATTTATTTTTCTTTATTTCCTTTAAAAGCTTTGAAATAGGTTAGGGGTTAGAACCATGAGACGATGTTCCTTATATTTTTCCTTGTTTTTTGTTCCTTGGGGTTGTTTAGAACTTTGCCTAGATTCTTGGACAAATTTGGAGCGTATTTCTCTAACCTTAGATGGAGATGGAGAACGAGATAGAGTTTTTTCCAAATCAGGAGACTCATCTCGTATAGAAATAGGTTCGGTTGAAGGAATGGTTTTGAAATTTTTGTTGGATAGCCTCTGAGATTTTCGTGGAGCCATGAAAGATGATCGAAAGAGAGCTATGTATTTAAAAAAAAAAACGGAGAGAATTAGGGTTCAAGAGACATATGTTTAGAAATAAAAGAAGGCCAGATGGAATGTCAAAACTTTGAGCACCAAAAGTAGTTGCGCGGATTTCCATTCCATTCCATTCATTCATTTATTATTATTATTATTATTATTAAAATTTAAGAGAAAGGATTTCAAATTCCAATCTCATTTCGAATATATTCAAAATTAACTTTTTCCAAGGATTTTGTAAAAATATCTGCCAATTGCATATCAGAAGGCACAAATTCAATAATAATATTACCATTAGCTACATGATCTCAAATAAAATGATGTCAAATTTCAATGTGCTTTGATCTTGAATGATGCACTGGATTTTTCTCAGGTTAATTGCACTTGTATTATCACATTTAATTGGTATATTTTTGAAAAATAAACCATAATCTTGCAATTGTTGTTTAATCCAAAGCATTTGAGCACAACGATTTTCAATAGAAACATATTCTACTTCAGTTATTGATAAGGCAACAGAATTTTGTTTCTTAGATAACCAAGAAAGTAATTTGTTACGTAGAAATTGATAAGTACTAGACGTGCTTTTTCTATCAATTTTGCACCCAGCATAATCTGCATCAGAGTATCCTAATAAATCAAAAATTTGATTTTTAGGATACCAAATGCTTAATTTTGAAGTATTTATTAAGTACTTGAAAATTCTTTTAACAGCTGTCAGATGTGTTTCTGTTGGTGCACTTTGAAATCCAGCACACAAATATACACTAAAGAAAATATCAGATCTGGATGCAGTTAAATATAATAAAGAACCAATGAGATTTCTATATAACTTTTTATTTACCTTTTTCCCATTTAAGTCAGAATCTAACCTTGTTGAAGTACTCATGGGAGTTGCAACTCCTTTACATTCTTCATACCTGAATTTCTTTAGAATTTGTTTTGTGTATTTTTCTTGATATATGAAGATTCCTTCTTTTGTTTGTTTAATTTGTAATCCAAGAAAGAAGGTCAACTCACCCATCATTGACATTTCAAATTCTTCTGCAAACTCTTGACAATATATTTCATTAGTAAATCCAAATATAATATCATCCACATATATTTAAATAATTAATATATCTTGATCATGTGATTTTAAAAACAAGGTTGTGTCAACAGTTCTCTTTGAAAAACTTTGAAATCAAGAATAAACTCAATCTTTCATACCATGCCCTTGGGGCTTGTTTTAAACCATATAAAGCTTTATTTAATTTGTAAACGTAATCAAGTTTAAAAGGATCTTCAAAACCAGGGGTTGTTCTGCAAAAACTTCCTCTGATGAGGATTGGATGGCGCCATTGTATTTATTGATTAGTTTGAATTTTTTATATAACTTTTCAGATTTTCTTGTATTTATTGCTTAGTTTGAATTTCTTTTATGTCTTTTCGGTTTTCCATGTATTTATTATTTAGTTGCTTATTTTTTGGCTAACTAAAGCCTATAAAAAACCATCATATGTAATCTTTTGAGATTAGACTGGAATGAAAAAATTTGAGAGCTTTTTCTCTTTGAATTCTGGAAAGAACTTGTTTGAACTTATCGGGTTTTTACCCATGGCGTTTACCATGACTTATCAATTGAGTTTTCCATCCCCAATTGTGACATCCTCATTTATACCAAGGTTCTTGGTTGGTATTTCCTAAAGGATCAAGATCCTTATATCAAGGTTCTTAGGATAATGATACGGAAAACCTTAGGTATATTAAACCTAAAACCGAACATTCGTTAAATGGAATCGAACCCTAGGGATTGTCTAAGAAACCTAGTGAAAAACCACGACTCGTTGATTGAGTAATCCTAAGAACCTTTATATAAAGATCTTGACCCTTTAGGAAATACCAACCAATAACCTTGGTATAAAGAAATAGAGGTATGGTTTATAAGAGTAGGGTATAAGAAAAAGTAGAGATAGATAAATAGCGTAGAATAGTAGAAAATAGTATAATGTAAAGTAGACATGACAATTTAAGTACGTAGTAAGAAAATACGCGTATAATTGCGATTTCTAATATTTTTAGTTACCGAAAAATTATGAAATTGATATTTTTGAAAACCTTATATTTTTACGAGCCTAATGGTATATTCAGAATATTTTTACTAATCTGAGCCCCGGGACATGCTTTTCGAAAACTGTGTCCGGTTGTGCTCAAAACGAAATGCGGTTTAACTAATTTGATATTTTTAAACTTCCTTAGGTTATTATGAATTATTGTAAATACAAATCTCCTACTAACTTTCCCAGGGTTGCTTAAACGAGAATGTCGGACTTGAACGGTTGCAAAAGACTAGGGTTTTGTTGACTTTGGGATTCCAGCTGACTTTCTAATTAGGGTTTAACCATCTTTGTTGCCACATATTCAGCTTCTTTTGCGTGAATAGATACTTGAGACTCTTGTGATCGGTGTAGATCTCACACCTTTGCCCATATAGGTAATGTCTCCATAATTTAAGCGCAAACACAACGGCGGCTAACTCCAGATCATGAGTGGGGTAATTTCGCTCATGAGGCCTAAGTTGTCGCGATGCATAAGCAATCACTTTTCCATCTTGCATCAACACACATCCAAAACCATTTCTAGACGCATCACTGTGCACCGTATAAGGTTTCTCGGGGTCTGGTAGAACCAAAATTGGGGCAGAGACAAGCCTTTTCTTTAATTCCTGGAAACCTTGTTCTCTCTTATCCGTCCAAATGAACTTTTCATCTTTCTGAGTCAATTACGTTAGAGGTTTGGCTATCGGTAGAAAAATTCTTCACATACTTCTATAATATCCAGCTAATCCGAGAAAACTTCTCAGTTCAGTAACAGTCTTAGGTTGTTTCCAATCCATCACTGCCTTGATCTTCTCAGGGTCCATCGGTATTCGCTCTCCATATATGACGTGTCCTAGGAAAGATATCCTATCCAACTAGAAATGAAACTTAGATATCTTGGCGTACAACTTATGCTCACGCGAGGTCTATAATGCCATTCTTAAATGTTCCTCATGTTGCTCTTGTGTCTTGGAGTAGATCAAAATATCGTCTATAAAGACTATCACACACTTATCTAGCAAAGGTTTGAATACTCGATCATGAGATCCATGAAAGCTGCTGGTGCATTTGTTAAATCGAAAGGCATTACTAGAAACTCGTAATGTTGTAGCGAGTTTGAAAGCCGTCTTGGGTACATCCTCGGGTTTAATCCTCGACTGGTGATATCCTGATCGTAGATCAATTCTTAAAAAGACACTAGCTCCTTGAAGCTGGTTAAAAGGTCATCTATCCTTGGGAGTGGATACTTATTCTTGATGGTGACTTTATTAAGCTCTCGATAATCGATGCACAAGTGCATAGAACCATCCTTCTATTTCAGGAACAGCATTGGTGCCCCCCAGGGTGATACACTTGGTCGAATGAAACCTTGGTCTAGCAAATCTTGCAACTGAGTCTTCAGCTCCTTTAGCTCCACCGGTGCCATTCGGTAGGTTGCATTCGATATTGGCTTCGTGTTCACTACTAGGTCGATTTCGAAATCGATTTCCCTCTTGGGTGGTAATCCAGGTAATTTATCAGGAAATACATCTGGAAATTCCTTAATCACGGGTATAGATTCCAACTCAGGTTTCTTCTCTTCTTTCTCTTCTTCATCCATGTTACTTAAGTTGATCTCTTCATCATCCATTAACTCAAATGAGTTTAACCTCACCGTGGATTCTCCCTTGAATACAATTTCACACCTATCTTGATCCTTAAACTTTACCTCTTTGTGTCTACAATCTACTAGAGCCTTACAGATGTCAACCAACTCATCCTAAGATCACTTCGTACTTGCTCATTTCAAAAATTATCATGTCAAACTTAGTGTAACATCCTTGTATCTCCATGGGACAATCCTTTAGCATTTCCTTAGTCGTTACTATGCTTTCGGTGGGGTTTTAACTCGAAAACCGGTAGCGATAGCATCTATGGGTAAGTTAGTTTGTTTAGCCAGACTAACGGTGATAAAGGAATGCATGGCTCCGATGTCGAACAAAGCATAGGCGATTTGACTAGCTATGCGTATGTAACCTGCACTCGAATTTTATATTAATCACAAAAACTGGTATTCTTAAGCTATTTGCTGGTATAAAACTTTATAGTATTAAGAATCGAATGTAGGGTACTTAATAACTTGCATCAAAGGCAAAGGAGTTTTCTGATTCTAACCTGTCACCAGTCCAAAATCTGGGCCACAATCTCCATCCATGGCTGCTAGCTCAGCTCCTTCATCAACTGATTCTTCACACACCCACTGCCCTTCCAAGCTGTAAATCCTCATTCCATGGACAGCTGTTCTGGAGCGGCTCGAGTTGCTCCCTCCACTTCCATTCTTTGCCGATGCAGCTCCTCCCATTGAACCAAGCGGTCTAGCCGGGGCATTCTTTCTCTACGGGCATTCTTTGGTGAAGTGCCTAGTTTGCTTGCATATAAAGCTGACGGTGGAAGTCTTCTTCGGGCGGTCACTGATCTTGTGGCTAGGGTCTCCACAAATATAGCATTTGTGTTGAAGCAAGGGGCATCTCTTCGGATAATGCTCCTATTTACATTTCCAGCATGTCACTTTGACATTTGATGCCTCCTTGTTGCCACTATCACTTCCTTTGTAGCTGTTGAAGGGTTTAAACTTCTTACTCTGAAAATTGGGACTGTAACTATCTTGAGTTCTCTTTCCGAACACAAAGGTTCTCTTCTCAGGTGCTTTACTTTTCCCTAGGCCATATGGATTCTTTATCATTTGTATGTTTGTTATCAAGTCATTTTAATTATCAAAGTTATTTTTTGGCCTATTTACTTTGGTAATGTTATTCCTTGAATATTTAGTTATACCTTATGTCGTTAAAGTATGTGACTTTAATAGTAGAACCATAAGCTGAATTATAACTTTATTCTAAATTATCCCTAGTCACTCATTATGTGGAATGATAATGAATTAAGACTAGTATGATTGCTGTATGATGATCAAGTTTTACTGATCATGGATATGGGATATCAATTCAGCACATAGATACAAATAGGAGTGTATTGTATTGGATTGACCAACTATAAGAATACTGTATGGATCAATGCAATAAGTATTCTTATTTACAATGTTGTTTTAATCCTTTGACCTAATGGCCATGGATTCCTATATAGTAGTTTCATGTTTTGATTCATCTCTTCATCATCTTTAATCGGATGATTGTAAGAATAACTTGGGCATGCAATATGTTATATAGAGGAATGTGAGTGTTAGTGAAGGGATTTGTTCATCTCATTAATTTGAGAGAGATATCTATCAGGCCCCTTGATGAGTAAGACTGAGAAATGCATGGCCATGCTCGAATGAATTGATAAAGAGTTATCAATATCATTTGTTTAAGTCAGTCAAACTCTAGATTCAAGAAATAAGTAATTAGACAATATAAGAGTGTTTTGATCCACACCTTATGTTTGATTATAAGATATCGTGTAACAAAAGGACTGAATGACTAACTGTTAGTAGTAAGTCGGATCATCGATCTTCACTAAAATTGGGTAGACATAATGTCTTACTAGAGACCAATTATGTCTTGTAGTCCTAAAAAAAAATGTTTAAGAGCTACTACCAATTTTAAGTGAACCTACAGGGTCACACACAAAGAATGAATAAGATGGATCTTCGATAATCGTATTGGGAATTGATTAATTATTTATTTGTCGATTTTAATTAGATTAAAATTAACAAATAAATAAATTCGGATAATAAGGATATATATGTCTTTCTACATAATTTAAAGAGACATAACCCTTATATATATCAGGGTAATTTAAAGAGACATAACCCTTATATATATCAGGGTAATTTGAAGAGACATAACCCTCATATATATCATTATATATATTCTCCACTAGGTTAATTTTTCGATCATCTGACGCTGGCCGTCATTTAGAAAGAAAATTCGTAACCTAGAAAGAGAGTGTGAGGGATTCCCAAAGGTCGAAATTTTTCGACGTGCTAGCACACACGAAGATCCAATTCATTCGCGTGGATACCGGTAGAGGGAGTTGGTGTAATCTGCATCTCCTTGATCCCATCATAAAAAAAAAAGGTACACGATTCCCTCTGTACACGATTCCCTTTTCTTTCTGATTTAATTGGAGCGCTTGGATCCGATTGGGAATTTAAAAAAAAAAAAAACGATTTTCCGCTGCACGATTCAGATTTGGATCGTAAATTCCCAACACCTTCTATAATGAGAGCCTTTCAACCAATTCATGGAGGGTCCTTAAATCCAACTTCTCTAGATGCATCCTTAAGTCCTCGTCCAAGCCACTCAGGAAGACTTGCCTCTTTAGCTCTTCACCATGCCTAAAGGATTCCGGGGCATACTGGAATAGACGACTAAACTCAGTCTCATATTATTCCACTGTCCTTCCTTTTTGAGATATGTGAAGAAGTCTCCACTGTATTGTACTCTTAAACTTCCAGGAAAATAACTCTCCAAAACTCCCTTCTGAAGGTTGTTCGGGTCACGGGTGGTAGCAACTCTCTACTTTTCGATTTCCCACCACACTCTAGCGTTGAATTTTAACATATAAGTGCCATAGTCCAAGCGAAGGTGATGGGGCACTTCATATGTAGCAAACGATCTTTCTATTTGTGCCAATCAATCCTCCGCTTCATCTGGTTTTCCGAAACTCCCATCAAAGTATCGATTACTTTTGATGAAGTCTGGCAAAGAACTTTGATAAGGTCGAGGCGGCGGTGGTGCTGGCAAAGGAACAGGTTTGCGATTCTGCTTCTGGTGGTGTTGGGGGCTCAACTATTGCCTCAGGTGCGTTGGCAGCTGGTGGTGGCATGTTCTGCGCATGCTGCATAAAGTTGTTAACCAGACCGGCTAGTTAGTTGATAGCAGCCTAAACATTGCCTTGTTGATTTGGTGGTGCTGCTGCTGGTTGTCCTACGGTGGATTTTCTAGCTTAACTAGCACATTATTGGAGGCACGGCGTTCACGTCTCCTACCTCATCTGTTAATTATTCTTCGTTTTAGACTTCTTAAATCTTTACAAGGGGGAAAATGATCGGAAATATCGGAAATTTGCACAGGAAATATTTGAGGTAATCAAATCAGAACTCATTAAATCAAACACAAACTACTTTTCATTAAAACAGAAGAGGGTGATAACCCTTGCATAGTCTGAGAAGGTTAGAACCATTCTCAGCAAAACATAGTCGTTCAGAATAAGAAATACTTAAAACATAATCATAAATATCCATGCACTACAGACAAAGAAATGCTCATCCTAATCCTAGGAAAAAGGCTTGTTGGACTCGTCGGGGTTCAGCTCCTTCTTCTTCTTCCTTCCTCAATCTTTCCTTCCTCACGGTGATGGTGCCAGGTTCATGCTCCGGCTAGTGGAACCTTGTTGCCTCTTGACAAACTGTCGCAGATACTGACTTACGATCATCCTCTTTCCTCTATACCTCGAGGTGATTTCTGTCAGAGATGGCCATACTTCTTCTTGCGTAGAAATCCTGTCTCCTTGGGAGGTGTCATTGGTTGCCTCCCATCCTTCTTGGTTTCCCCCTTCAGGTGCCATTGCTATTGTAGGGGTTTGAGACCTGCTTCTCAAAAATCCACTTGGTTCAAAAGCATTCCTCCAGCGCGGCTTATCTCTCCTTCCTTCTTCCTCTGAGTAAGAGATCATGACAGGGTTTCTTGCAACTTTCTCCATAGGAACATCCTGGCTTAACCTTCGAGGAGGTACCGGACCGAGAATCAGGGAACTATCTTCCCAAAGAGATGCGGATGGAGTTTCCTCAAGTTCTGATTTTATTTCCTTAGTTTCTAATACTTCTTGAAAATAACAACAATTCTATCTTTATAGAAATAATTTCCTCGTTTCTTAAAATTAATATTTTCATGAAAGGAATTTCTTGTTTGTCAAACTAGTATTGAAAAAGCGTAGTCTAGTAATGCTTTTGTTTTACTTAAGAATTTCTTCCCATGTTATGTATGTATTGTAAAATTTTCCTATGGATTCCTCTAAAATTCTTTAGAAAAGTTTGTTAAGGTAAAATCCTTGGTTTTCATGAAAATTATTACCTACTTTTAGTTTTAGAGAAAAATTTCTATTTTAAGAAAACCTTTTCTTATTTATTTTATTGAGACAAAAATCATTATGTTCATGCATGAATATGGATCATAAAGCTATGAAACATAAGGAAACATAATAACTTAAAGAAATAAGTCAGTAAAGAAATAAATCGAGTATTGGAACCTTAGCTTCATCAAGGTATTCCGGAACTAAGAATAAACTAGTCCCATGAAGAAAAAGAAAATGTTTTGATTTGATGAGGACAAGTCTAAGACTAGAAAGACTAGTCTTAAAAACAATATGAAAGTAAATAAATTGCAAAACAAATGAGCTTATATGCTCTAAAAGATATATATATATATATGTATATATAGCTACATAGATATATCTAGTCAAATGTATATGAAAACAACATAAAAGAAATTAGTTTTATGAACAAAAACAAAGTATGAACTTATTGTTGCTTTCCTTAACCTTCATAGTTTAGAAAACACATACTAAGCTCATACTAAGCAAATGAACATAAAGAAAACTCTAAAGAAGCATTACCAATCAAGACTAGTTTTGAGAGAACTTTGAGAGAGAACTCTTGTAAAGAATTTGAAAGAGTAATTTTGTTGTGTATGGAAATTGTGAAAGAAGTGGAAGGAAGAGGGGGTATTTATAGGAAAATGTGGGAGGAAATTTGTGTTAATTAAATAAATGAAAATAAAACAAATTGAAGAGATGGAGAGAGGGGACCGGTGCAAATCTTGTAGTAGAGGGGAGAGAATTTTTTTTTTTTTTTTTGTATTTTTGTTAATGAAAAGTAAGATATGAAAGATGTGAAGTTGTATTGGAAATGAAAATTGTGAGAAATAGAGGTATGGTTTGTAAGAGTAGGGTGTAAGAAAAAGTAGAGATAGATAAATAGCGTAGAATAGTAGAAAACAGTGTAATGTAAAGTAGATATGACAATTTAAGTACCGGTAATACGCGTATAATTGCGATTTCTGATATTTTTATTTACCGAAAAATTATGAAAATGATATTTTTGAAAACCTTATATTTTTACGAGCCTAACGGTATATTCAGAATATTTTTACTAATCTGAGCCCCGGGACATGCTTTTCGAAAACTGTGTCCGGTTGTGCTCAAAACGAAATGCGGTTTAACTAATTGATACTTTTAAGCTTCCTCAGGTTATTACGAACTATTGTACATACTAATCTCCTACTAACTTTCTCAGGGTCGCTTAAACGAGAATGTCGGACTTGGACGGTTGCAAAAGATTAGGGTTTTGTTGACTTTGGGATTCCGGTTGACTTTCTAATTAGGGTTTAACCATCTTCGTTGCCGCATATTCAGCATCTTTTGCGTGAATAGATACTTGAAACTCTTATGATCGGTGTAGATCTCACACCTTTGCCCATATAGGTAATGTCTCCATAATTTAAGCGCAAACACAACGGCGGCTAACTCCAGATCATGAGTGGGGTAATTTCGCTCATGAGGCCTAAGTTGTCGCGATGCATAAGCAATCACTTTTCCATCTTGCATCAACACACATCCAAAACCATTTCTAGAGGCATCACTGTGCACTGTATAAGGTTTCTCGGGGTCTGGTAGAACCAAAATTGGGGTGGAGACAAGCCTTTTCTTTAATTCCTGGAAACCTTGTTCTCTCTTATCCGTCCAAATGAACTTTTCATCTTTCTGAGTCAATTGCGTTAGAGGCTTGGCTATCGGTAGAAAAATTCTTCACATACTTCCTATAATATCCAGCCAATCCGAGAGAACTTCTCACTTCAGTAACAGTCTTAGGTTGTTTCCAATCCATCACTGCCTTGATCTTCTCAGGGTCCACTGGTATTCTCTCTTCATATATGACATGTCCTAGGAAAGATATCCTATCCAACGAGAAATGACACTTAGATATCTTGGCATACAACTTATGCTCACGCGAGGTCTGTAATACCATTCTTAAGTGTTCCTCATGTTGCTCTTGTGTCTTGGAGTAGATCAGAATATCGTCTAAATGACTATCACGCACTCATCTAGCAAAGGTTTGAATACTCGATTCATGAGATCCATGAAAGCTGCTGGTGCGTTTGTTAAACCAAAAGGCGTTACCAGAAACTCGTAATGTCTGTAGCGAGTTCTGAAAGCCGTCTTGGGTACATCCTCGGGTTTAATCCTCAACTGGTGATATCCTGATCGTAGATCAATTCTTGAAAAGACACTAGCTCCTTGTAGCCGGTCAAAAAGGTCATCTATCCTTGGGAGTGGATACTTATTCTGGATGGTGACTTTATTGAGCTCCCGATAATCGATGCACAAGCGCATAGAACCATCCTTCTTTTTCAGGAATAGCATTGGTGCCCCCCAGGGTGATACACTTGGTCGAATGAAACCTTGGTCTAGCAAATCTTGCAATCGAGTCTTCAGCTCCTTTAGCTCCACCGGTGCCATTCGGTAGGGTGCATTCGATATTGGCTTCGTGTTCACTAATAGGTCGATTTCGAAATCGATTTCCCTCTTGGGTAGTAATCCAGGTAATTCGTCAGGAAATACATCTAGAAATTCCTTAATCATGGGTATGGATTCCAACTCAGGTTTCTTCTCTTCTTTCTCTTCTTCATCCATGTTACTTAAGTTGATCTCTTCATCATCCATTAACTCAAATGAGTATAACCTCACCGTGGATTCTCCCTTGAATATTATTTCACACCTATCTTGATCCTTAAGCTTTACCTCTTTGTGTCTACAATCTACTAGAGCCTAAACAGATGTCAACCAACTCATCCCTAAGATCACTTCGTACTTGCTCATTTCAAAAATTATCATGTCACACATAGTGTAACATTTGTATCTCTATGGGACAATCCTTTAGCATTTCCTTAGTCGTTGCTATGCTTCCGGTGGGGGCCTTAACTCGAAAACCGGTAGCGATAGCATCTATGGGTAAGCCAGTTTGTTTAGCCAGACTAACGGTGATAAAGGAATGCGTGGCTCCGGTGTCGAACAAAGCATAGGCGATTTGACTAGCTATGCGTATGTAACCTGCACTCGAATTTTATACTAACCACAAAATTGGTATTCTTAAGCTATTTGCTGGTATAAAACTTTATAGTATTAAGAATCGAATGCAGGGTACTTAATAACTTGCCTCAAAGGTAAAAGAGTTTTCCGATTCTAACCTGTCACCAGTCCAAAATCTGGGCCCCTATCTCCATCCATGGCTGCTAACTCAGCTCCTTCATCATCCGATTCTTCACACACCCACTGCCCTTCCGAGTTGTAAATCCTCATTCCATGGACAGCTGCTCCGGAGCGGCTCGAGTTGCTCCCTCCACTTCCATTCTTTGCCGATGCAGCTCCTCCCATTGAACCAAGCGGTCTAGCCGGGGCATTCTTTCTCTACGGGCATTCATTGGTGAAGTGCCCAGTTTGCTTGCATACAAAGCTGACGGTGGAAGTCTTCTTCGGGCGGTCACTGATCTTGTGGCTAGGGTCTCCACAAATATAGCATTTGTGTTGAAGCAAGGGGCATCTCTTCGGATAATGCTCCTATTTACATTTCCAGCATGTCACTTTGACCTTTGATGCCTCCTTGTTGCCACTAGCACTTCCTTTGTAGCTGTTGAAGGGTTTAAACTTCTTGCTCTGAAAATTGGGACTGTAACTATCTTGAGTTCTCTTTCCGAACACAAAGGTTCTCTTCTCAGGTGCTTTACTTTTCCTCTTCTTGGCTCCTTCTATAATGAGAGCCCTTTCAACCAATTCACAGAGGGTCCTTAAATCCAACTTCTCTAGACGCATCCTTAAGTCCTCGTCCAAGCCACTAAAGAAGGCTTGCCTCCTTCGCTCTTCACCGTGCCTAAAGGATTCCTGCGCATACTACAGTAGACGACTAAACTCAGTCTTGTATTGTTCCACTGTGCTTCCTTTTTGAGATATGTGAATGAAATCTCCACTATATTGTACTCTCAAACTTCCAGGAAAATAACTCTCCAAAAACTCCCTTCTGAAGGTTGCCCGGGTCACGGGTGGTAGCAGCTCTTTACTTTTCGATTTCCCACCACACTCTAGCATTGAATCTTAACATATAAGTGCCATAGTCCAAGCGAAGGTGATGGGGTACTTCATATGTAGCAAATGATCTTTCTATTTGTGCCAACCAGTCCTCCGCTTCATCTGGTTTTCCGAAACTTCCATCAAAGTATCGATTACTTTTGACGAAGTCTGGCAAAGAACTTTGATAAGGTCGAGGTGGCGGTGGTGCTGGCAAAGAACAGTTTGCGATTCGGCTTCTGGTGGTGTTGGGGGCTCAATTGTCGCCTCAGGTGCGTTGGCTGCTGGTGGTGGCATGTTCTGCGCATGCTGCATAAAGTTGTTGACCAGACTGGCTAGTTTGTTGATAGCAGCCCAAACGTCGCCTTGTTGATTTGGTGAGGGATTTGGTGGTGCTGCTGGTTGTCCTACTGGTGGATTTTCTGGTTTAACTAGAACGTTATTGGAGGCACGACATTCACGTCTTCTACCTCGTCTGTTAATTATTCTTAGTTTTAAACTTCTTAAATCTTTACAAGGGGAAAATGATCGGAAATATCGGAAATTTGCACAGGAAATATTCGAGGTAATCAAATCAGAACTCATTAAATCAAACACAAAGTACTTTTCATTAAAACAGAAGAGGGTGATAACCCTTACATAGTCTGAGAAGGTTAGAACCATTCTTAGCAAAAGATAGTTGTTCAGAATAAGAAATACTTAAAAAATAATCATAAATATCCATGCACTACAGACAAAGATATGCTCATCCTAATCCTAGGAAAAAGGCTTGTTGGACTCGTCGGGGTTCAGCTCCTTCTTCTTCTTCCTTCCTCAATCTTTCCTTCCTTACGGTGATGGTGCCAGGTTCATGCTCCGGCTAGTGGAACCTTTTTGCCTCTTGACAAACTATCGCAGATACTGACTTTACGATTATCCTCTTTCCTCTATACCTCGAGGTGATTTCTGCCAGAGATGGCCATACTTCTTCTTGCGTAGAAATCCTGTCTCCTTAGGAGGTATCATTGGTTGTCTCCCGTCCTTCTTGGTTTCCCCCTTCAGGTGCCATTGCTATTGTAGGGGTTTGAGACCTGCTTCTCAAAAATCCACTTGGTTCAAAAGCATTCCTCCAGCGCGGGTTATCTCTCCTTCCTTCTTCCTCTGAGTAAGAGATCATGACAGGGTTGTTTCTTGCCACTGTCTCCATAGGAACATCCTGGCTTAACCTTCGAGGAGGTATCGGACCGAGAATCAGGGAACTATCTTCCTAAAGAGATGCGGATGGAGTTTTGATTAAAACCCTAGGTATATTAAACCTAGAACCCTGCGATCGTTGGAGCCTCTATTTATTAGCTTACATAAAGACCTAAAACTAATGAAAAGACACGACCTAAAATAAATAAAACAACGCGACTTAATGAAAAGACGTGACTCAAAATTATTGAATACACGACCTAAAAATATAAGATAATTTTTTTGAGGCCTTCTAGGGAAAACTTGTTTCTCCATGTCTTGGACCACCTCTTTGGAAGCTTGAATGATGTGAATTAATGTCGGTTCTTCCTTAGAGAAGTTTGACTCCTTCTCTTGCAACTCCATCACTAGACCATGCAAAGCTTCTCTCATTCACTTAGCTCTAGCTCGTGTCATTAGTCCTCCAATACCATGCAATGGATCATTAGACTTCGTTTCTTGAAGACTCGATGCTAGCTGATCCACATCAAGTTTCCTCAAGTTCTGGGTCTTCATCGGGGTCTTCTTCAAGATCTCCTTCGGTTTCTCCATTTCCCTCATTCCCTTGGGCATCTTCCATGATGAAATCCTCGTCCGGAATTACATCCAGCTATATTCTGATGGAGTTTAGTTGGGTACTACATTTCGATGGCATGGGGACGATACGTCTGTAGGCGGCATACTAGTAGAACCGTTCTTCTGCGTCAGCTCTCAACCAATCACTGTGATCTGCCAACTCGTCATGCGCATAGATGTAGAGGGGTCCTAACTTGTTCCATGTTCGAAAGTCTAGGTTCTGTCGGGTTCCTTCCGTCTTTAAAATATAGGTCATTTCTTGTAGCATGGTCTCTCTATATATAAAAACCATCATCCTTTCTACTACGTAGATCACCTCCACATTACTCCACCTTCGTCTGCTTACGGCATCGAATCTCAGTTCTCCGGGCAAGTTTCGCCATAAGGAATGTTTCAAACCTTTCCTCCATAGCTTAAACATTTCTCGGGCGGTTTGGGGTCTTCCAACTAATGCAAATTCTTCAGATTGGACTCTCAACCTAAGGTGGTAGTTTACAAAGGTTTCATCTGGGTCCTTAAGGAAATTTTGGAATTTTTCCTTAACTTTCGTGGAAGGTTAACTATTCAATAGAACAAGAAGAGGATCAAATCTTAAGCTCAAGTTCTAGCTTCTTACTATCTATTTTAAAGTCTATTTCTACTATCTTTTATCTAAAACTTGCGCTCTAATACCAACTTAAATTGTCACGCCTCAGAAGGTACCCTAAACGTGGTAGTCCACCCCATATAATATTAAATGATGTGATCCATATAGCATCATCAATTGAGCCCATCAAGTTCAAGATCAATAATCCAGTTAAAGGAAAAGAAGGCTTGTTGACGGGAGTTATGATCATTAAATCACAAGTTAAAGTTTGGGATACAAGAGATTAAAGGATTTTTAGGGATATTTATTGTTCATTAATAGTTTAAATGTTTCAAGTTAAATAGTATATTTCAAAATATTGTAACTGTTTTAGGTTTAAAGTGTTTTTCAAAATAGTGTAACTGTTTTAGGCTTTTTCAGTTTATTCTTCATTTGTATATATTATGGGCTTTGTATGGAGAAAGAAGACAGATTGTTGTTGAATGAAAAACCAAAGCTTTTGCTTGAATTCTTTGTGTTCTTGATTACAATACATGCTAAAGGAACATTCAAAGGAGATCTTGATCACCTTCTTTGTGGAGTGTTTCGGAGATAGGGTTGACCTTGTTCTATCTATTTAGATTAAACACTAAGACAAACCTATTTCTAATCCATCTTAGGGATTGATTACCGATAGAATTCGTGGGTTTTCGTTTTACTCTGCTGGGGGTTCATAATATCCAAAAAGGTTCTCACGCGTGATTGCGAAGGTTCTCGCATCATTAAAGCTAATGAATGACAACCTTAGTCATGTAGGAGCTTCGATATCACATGCAAGGCGTGCTTCTAATATAGTAGGAGACTCACAGGGGTATTATATTTAAGTAGATAATAAAAGCATGCAATAACTTATATAAATAAACATGGAATATTCATTTAGATAATAAACTCTTACATCTTCTTAGGGGCATTCCCCCATCTCAAATAGTCTTGATTTAATAAAACAAGGTAAATATAACTATAATATAAGCCTACTATAGAGATTTTCTTAGAAGTCTATGTTCAAAACTAAATACATATAACTTCTCCCAAAAACTCTTAGTAGCTTTGGCTCATACCTGGCATACGAGGCTCCTTGGTGCCAACCATAGATGATCATACTGTAACAAAAAGCTATAGGGGTATAAGCAAAACTAGCTCAGTGAGATAATTCTCATCTACAAGGCATTTCCATAAATCAAACAAGTATTTAAACAATCATATGAGAATGCACCAATCACATGAGCAAACAAAATACACAAGATTAGCCGAAAATCATGTGTAGCATGGATTTTACGCCCTCCATGTCGGGGGTTGGGAGGTTATAGGCCCATACGACCATCAATATTAGTAGACTTGCTGGCTCCCACTCGCCCTGTAGACTTTTCGGCTCCCACTGGCCCATGTAGACTTTCCGGCTCCTATTAGCCACCACTACAACTTCCTCGTTTCCCCACACGAGGAATAGTAGTCAAATAAATGTGACTCACAAATATGGTATGCATGAATCTTTTCAATAAGTTTATTCCATCATTATTAAGTTCAAGTTTAAGGCGATCAAATCAATATTCATCATATCGTTGCAAGAAACCATAAATTATTTATCAATTTCTCTTTCGATATTCTTAATTTAGGTTCAACCAATCATAACTCCAAATCACATAACAATTGTTCATTTTATCTTTTCCTTATTTTCTGGTGCTATTACTTACAAGCACAAACAAGGAAATGTAACTTAGTAAAGGATTAACTCACTCCATGTCGGTAGCTCCTAATCGAAGTAGTCTTCCGGGAATGTGATCTCGGTTCCTTCTTCACTTAAACAAGATGAAATACCCTTAATGAGTTTTTCATAGAATTTCTATTTTTGAAAACTCTAAATCTATCTTAAAATCGAGGTAAAATCGGATTGGAGGAAATTCCAACTTAAAATGGCCATAATTTGCTCATTTTAACTCGGAATTTCGCATATTATATACCGTTTTCTACCTATTCGAAAAGATCTATCTCTTTCTAAGGCTATTTTCATTAAACTAGGTTGTTTGGCTTCCGAAATGTGGTGACCAAATTCGCCACGAATTTTTCACAAAACTTGAATTTCTTCTTTTAAAAAAGTTCATTTTAAAGAGATAGATTTGTAAAACCTTTGAAATGTATATACATATATTATTGACTCATATCAAATGTATGAAATTAATGAAGTTGTCTCAAACCATGAAAAAATAAAGTCTTTTAAACATTTTGGAAAAGAGAGAACTTTTGAAAATTTCTTTTATTTTGCTTTGAAAATATCTTAAGTTATTTTAAATGAGTAAATTTCATCTCCTTAATCCTTTAAATTTTCAAAGAATGATTTTATTTACTTAGTTTCTAATACTTCTTGAAAATAACAACAATTTTATCTTTATAGAAATAATTTCCTTGTTTCTAAAATTAATATTTTCATGAAAGGAATTTCTTGTTTGTCAAACTAGTATTGAAAAAGTGGAGTCTAGTAAAGCTTTTGTTTTACTTAAGAATTTCTTCCCATGTCATGTATGTATTGTAAAATTTTCCTATGGATTTCTCTAAAATTCTTTAGAAAAATTTGTTAAGGTAAAATCCTTGGTTTTTATGAAAATTATTTCCTATTTTAGTTTTAGAGAAAATTTTCTATTTTAAGATAACCTTTTCTTATTTATTTAATTGAGACAAAAATCATTATGTTCATGCATGAATATGAACCATAAAGCTATGAAACATAAGGAAACATAATAACTTAAAGCAATAAGTGAGTAAAGAAATAAATCAAGTATTGGAACCTTAGCTTCATCAAGGTATCCCAGAACTAAGAATAGATTAGTCCCATAAAGAAAAAGAAAATGTTTTGACTTGATGATGACAAGTCTAAAACTAGAAAGACTAGTCTTAAAAACAACATGAAAGTAAATAAATTGCAAAACAAATGAGCTTATGCTCTAAAATATATATATATATATATATAGCTACATAGGTATATCTAGTTAAATGTATATGAAAACAACATAAAAGAAATTAGTTTTATGCACAAAAACAAAGTATGAACTTATTGTTGCTTTCCTTAACCTTCATAATTTAAAAAACACACACTAAGCTTATACTAAGCAAATAAACATAAAGAAAACTCCAAAGAAGCATTACCTATCAAGACTAGTTTTGAGAGAACTTTGAGAGAGAACTCTTGTAAAGAATTTGAGAGAGTAATTTTGTTGTGTATGGAAAGTATGAAAGAAGTGGAAGGAAGAAGGGGTATTTATAGGAAAATGTGGGAGGAAATTTGTGTTAATTAAATAAATGAAAATAAACAAATTGAAGAGATGGAGAGAGGGGGCCAGCGCAAATCTTGTAGTAGAGGGGAGAGAAAATTTATTTATTTATTTATTTATATTTTTGTTAATGAAAAGTAAGACATGGAAGATGTGAAATTGTATTGGAAATAAAAATTGTAAGAAATAGAGGTATGGTTTGTAAGAGTAGGGTGTAAGAAAAAGTAGAGATAGATAAATAGCGTAGAATAGTAGAAAATAGTGTAATGTAAAGTAGACATGACAATTTAAGTACCGGTAGTAAGAAAATATGCGTATAATTGCGATATCTGATATCTTTAGTTACCGAAAAATTATGAAATTGATATTTTTGAAAACCTTATATTTTTACGAGTCTGACGGTATATTCATAATATTTTTACTAATCTGAGCTCCGGAACATGCTTTTCGAAAACTGTGTCTGGTTGTGCTCAAAACGAAATGCGGTTTAACTAATTTGATATTTTTAAGCTTCCTCAGGTTATTACGAACTATTGTACATACTAATCTCCCACTAACTTTCCTAGGGTTTCTTAAACAAGAATGTCAGACTTGAACGGTTGCAAAAGATTAGGGTTGTTGACTTTGGGATTCCGGTTGACTTTCTAATTAGGGTTTAAGCTTAAATTAATCACAAAACTTTGGGGGTTTACAGAAAATCTTTCGTAAAAAAAAAAAAAAAAAGATAAAAGCTAGGAGTACATCATAGGAGTTCATCTTTTTCAATCTTTGGCTTGTTCACTGGGATTATATTTTGTGTTGGCTAGCAGATATCCTTGAGGTTTTTCTTAAAGGAATTTTGAAATTTGTCCTAGCTATGTCTTTAGGTCATAAATTGCAGATGAATGGTTTCTCAATGAAGTGTCAATGGTCTGTTGCCTAGCCTTAGATGCTTTAATGAACTAAGGGATTAATTCCTCCAATAAACTTTCGCTATCCTTGGAGATACTTGACCCTTGACCTCGCTGTTTTTGAAAATCTGGTGGGTTAAAGCCAGATTGTTAGAAGTTGTTGTTACTCCATCTAAAATTTGAATGGTTTCTCTAACCAAGGTTATATGTATTGCTATAGGGGTCATTCTTTGGTCCGTTGAAATTGTTTACATACTCCACACTTTCAGAAGTCATACCCTCAAAATTCTGACTAAAATTTCCATCTACCATACTCACTTAGCTAGTCCCCATGGTCATACTATCCACCTTCTAGTCAAGGCTTCTATCTTGGAGCTCAGATTTGTCACCACATGATGTGATCCTAGAAGCCTCAATTTTTAAGCCCTCCAATTTGAAGCTCAATAAGCCATCTGAATGGATGAGAGGTGCGATGATGAAAGCTTTAAAGATTAAAACAAGAGCCAAGAGAACCAAAAGAGTTGATAAGATAGTTTGGGATTCAAAGAATTGAAGATTTTCAAGTCTTTTCATTTATTTTAGGTCTTTATGTAAGCCTATAAATAGAGGCTCCACTTTATGTATTGGCAGATTATCAAATTGAAAGAAAACACTTTTCTTGAGAGAACTCTCTCTTTTGTTCTTTGCAAAAGAACTCCTTTTTTATTTCTTCAATCTAAACACTTGGGGAAATCATCTAGATAACTTAGGTTTCAATCAACAGGTTTGGTTGGAGTCTAGTTCCTATTCATCACTTGTTCAAGACGATCCTTTAGGGATTTGATTTCCACAACGATCGTAAGGTTCTAGGTTTAATATACCTAGGATTCTTCATCATATGGTATCAGAGCTTCGGCTTCTTGAATCAAGTAAATCCATATCCCAGTTCGATTAGAGGTAACACTTTAATTGTTCATATCCCTTGGTTATGTCTTTTGATTCGTTAGATTTGTCTTATTAGGATTAGATAAAAAAAACAAAGATTTGATTTTGATTGGTCTGTTTGTTAGGGTTCTTTTGTGAAAAGTTATGATCTTTAGATCTAGGGTTTTAAAAAAAAAAAGGCTTTGATTTTTAGGGTTCGATTTGGATTTGGAGGAAAAAAAAAGAGAGGACTTTGATTTGTTGTCGAGGGTTTGATTTTTGCTATCTAGGGTTTGAGTTGTCTAAAAAAAAATTAATTATGAGTAAAGTGCAAGTGAGATCTAGTCTGTTGAGGCATGATGTTGATGAGATTTCTGGTGATCCTAAATTTTACACTAGATGCCATGTAAACCATGTAAAGGACAAAACATGCAGTTTGAGGATTGATGGTGGGTGTTACGCAAATTTTGTTAGTATCTTGATGGTAGAAAAATTGAATATGAAAACTAGCATGCATCAAACACCTTATAAATTAAAGTTGTCAAAAGGGTATGAAGAAATTCAAGTGACCGAGCAGGTTCTAATTTCTTTTTCGATTGGCAAGTATAATGATGAAGTCTTATGTGATGTGGTACCAATGGAAACTTGTCATATTCTTTTGGGACAACCATGGCAATTTCAGAGGAAAGCCAGATATGATGAGGACAATAGTCGATATTCTTTTTTTTTAAACAAAAAATGGGTAAAATTAGTCTCTCTCAATCCTTTGGAGGCTTGTATGAATCAGATGACAATAGCTCAAAGTTTTAGAGAGAGAGAGAAAAACACAAGCGTGAGAGTGAGGAAAAGTGTGATGAAAACACTTTGGTGAGCACTGATGAAAAAGAATTAGAGTGCGAAACACTAGAGAGTTATATTTGTTTATCAACTAATGATTTTTCTTTTCCTAGTGAAATTGATTCCTCAATGCAGGGATTCAAAGAATTGAGTCCTCAAGAAGATCAAGATGAAATAGAATCTCAATCTAAATTCCTTCGTTGCAATTTAGCAGTGTCTAAAAGCGAAGATTCGAGGGCGAATCTTTTCGAAGAAGGAGGGAATGATGTGATCCTAGAAGCCTCAATTTTTAAGCCCTCGAATTTGAAGCTCAACAAGCCATCCGAATGGATGAGAGGTGCAATGATGAAAGCTTCAAAGATTAAAACAAGAGCCAAGAGAACCAAAAGAGTTGATATGATAGTTTGGGATTCAAAGGATTGAAGATTTTCAAGTTTTTTCATTTATTTTAGATAGCGTCTTTTCATTTATTTTAGGTCTTTATGTAAGCCTATAAATAGAGGCTCCACTTTATGTATTGGCAGATTATTAAATTGAAAGAAAACACTTTTCTTGAGAGAACTCTCTCTTTTGTTCTTTGCAAAAGAACTCCTTTTTGATTTCTTCAATCTAAACGCTTGGGGAAATCATCTCGATAACTTAGGTTTTAATCAACAGGTTTGGTTGGGGTTTAGTTCCTATTTATCACTTGTCCAAGACGATCCTTTGGGGATTTGATTTCCACAACGATCGTAGGGTTCTAGGTTTAATATACCTAGGGTTCTCATCACCACATCAAGCTCAAAAACTTATCCAATCTTCTCTTTCTTAGCTCTCACAAATGATCATTGGTAGTGGTTATTGACCATATCCTCAAAAAGGTTCAAACAATCCTTAGGGGATTTGTTATTCAGGTTTCCTATAAACCCTAGAGTTCTAAGAAACTAGAATAGTGAAATTAGAATAGATATTGAAGTTTGTTTACCCGGTTAGGCCTCAGTTAGAAACTCTAGAGTGTTGTGAACCTATTTATGATCTAAAAACCCTAGGTCGGGAATTTCTAGATATTAAAAGATACTATAGCTAGATTTTATAATCTGAGTTAAGAACCTAGAATATAAGTATAAATAGATTTTTATTTTAGGAACATTAGAAAGCTAATGACTTGTAGTATGTATAGAATGAGAATGAACCATTAAAGATAAACCATTAGGGTTGTAAATATGTACTAAAAAGCTATAAACGAGTCTATAATTAATAATCTAGACTTCAAATAAAAATTTAGACCACACTATACTTTTAGTTAGAAAATTTAGAGTCCACAGACACCAATTTTATATTTAGACCTTTTAGGCCCGAAACCCCAATCGCGTAAGATCAATGTAAACCCCGGTTTTTCAAGTAGCCAAGATAACCCTAGAATCGGAAACCAAAACCCTAAACTGGAATAGCTTAAGTCTGGAGTGAGAACTAGGAACCCCCGGCTTTTCCTCGGTTTCCAATTAAGAAACTTTTATAAGAAAATTTAATTTTGAATATAGTTCTTGATTATATTTCAAACCAAGAAAATATCAGATTTTAAGAAAATTTCAATTCCGGGTCATCCCGAGACCCATTATAGAAAAACGTGCTCCGGAACTAGAATTTCAAAAATTTCCTTATGAATACTCATTTGAACCGAAATAAAACAAGGATTTCAAAAATATAGATTTCATAATTTTCCGGCTTATGAAAAATACAGTTATAGCCTTTTTATTCGTATTTCCTTACTATTGGTAATTAATTTGTCTTGACTACTATTCATTACTATTCACAAGTACCACCTATTACTACCTATTTGTACACCCTACATTTGTAACACTTACCATCACTCAATCAATCTCCTTTCTAAATACTTTTTGTCTCTTAAAAATCAATACAATTTATGACATTTGTACACAATTCAAATCAATACAAATCAATCAAAGAAAATTCAAAATTTCCCTTCCCCCACAAGCTAGTAGCGGCGTGAAATGGCCCCCCCTAAGCTCCATTTTACAATTTTTTTTCAATTTATTTAACTCCATTTAACCCTAATTTCAAATGTTATATAAACTACTTTTTCTCTCTCTCTTCATTCTTTTACTTTTCAAGTTTTACAAAGTGAAAAAGCTCTCAATTCTCTCCCCATCCCCTCCTTGCCGTGAGCTAGTGCCTCCCCCCAACACACACACACAACTTTCCATTTTCCTCTTTTCATCCCCTATTTTACTTCAAGTAAGTGAACTTTTACTCCTTCCACTCATAGATCTTTGTAATGGCTAGATGATTCTTGGATATTTCCAACCAAAGGACCCCATGAGCTTTTGCTAGGGACAAGGAAATGTCAAAACAAGAATACCGAACCATTACGAAGTAGATCTAACATTTAAAGGAGCTTTCAAGTCATAAGCTTTATGATTTTTCATCAAAAAGTGTTTTGAACAAAAGATCTTTTATAAAAATGTAGTTTTTATGTTTTCAAAACTTATTTAAGCATTTGATATAGTAGATCTATCATTTTACTACTCATATTCATGTAGGCATTTAAGATCTCATCATTATTTTGTGTTTATGTACATTAATAGTCTTTAATGCTTTTGTCCTTAGTAAATAACCTTCCTAGTATATAGATCTATAGGTAGATGAGTTAATAAAGTCAAAAAGGAAAACACTTTTCAAGAAATGAACTTGTGTAAATTCGGATGACTTGAGAAACCTAGGTTAAAAACCCTTTTTCCAACTTCTAAACATCTGTTTTACAAGAAAAATGAAGCCTATATGTGATAGATAATGTTTGGTAATATTTTTCATGAGTTTAAATGAGTTTTTACTAAAGAAAATATTTGAAACAAGAGTTGAAGTCCAATAGAAGTTTTGAGTTAAAAGTCTTAAAAGCCAAATTCCTAATAATGGAGAGATGGTCATAAAACCCTAGTTTTCCAACTTCAAAAATGATATTTTCTCAAATAAATGAAGTCCTTAGGGTATAGGTAAAATAAATACTTAAAGTTTTAAGTATAAAATACATTTTTCTTGAAGGAATCAACTTGGAAATGAAATTTTCTAAATTCGGATTTTTGGAACCACCCTAGTATAAGACCCACTTAAAAGTTTACAAATGAAGATTTTATTAAAGAAATAAAGGCCTTAGGATATAACTAATATAATGGTCAAAATTTCTTTAAACAAAGTGGAGTTTTCCTAAAGAAAATCCTTATAATAGTAAGTGTGACCAAATGTAGTAAATATGACTTTTAGACAATAGCAAAATACAGTGTCTTAGGACAAAGTTTATTTAAAATTCTTTAAGTCTAAAAATTTATAAGACCTCAGACACTTAAGAGTTCATATCATGACATTTATGATAGGGAAAAGCATTTCCATGGCATTTAGTTTCATTTTATACTTAGGAATCTCAAGTGCATTCATGAAAATCACATTTTTGGAATCAATATAACCGCTGTACAGATCTGATCCCTCATTTCCAAGGCTTAGATATTTTCAAAACTTGATTTAAACTTCATATTTATAAAGCTCTTCCGAAGTAGATAGAAATCGATATAAAATTTGTGAAATTCCGACTTAAAACGACCAAGTTATGGCTATTTTAAATCAGGACTTCGAAAATGACGCGAATTACGATTTCACTAAGTTTTCTTAGAGTTTTAGTATCCTAAGATGGTAGAAAGTATTTCTTATATAAATAAGTGAACCCGTGAATGTTGACTCTTTGCCTTCGGATTATTGTTACTAGAAGAAAGGCGAACCAATGGCGGAGTGAGTTTTTCTTCCCGGTTCATTTATTGTATGTGCTTGTAAATTTATGCACTAGAATGTAGGCCAAATGAATGAAATATGAATGATGGGGAATAATGGGAAATTATATGTTGATGATGATGTGAGAACTCAAATTAAGAATATCGAAACCGGGTGATAAATTTTGGTTGTGTACTTAGCTATGATGGATTGTTTGAGAAATTGTTTGATCGCCTAATTAAAATGACTTAATCAACTACTCGGACTAATGCCAAATTTGACATGTGCATATCATAAGGGGAAGGAGTATTAGCATTTGTAGGTTAATCGTGATCCAAAAACGATATCGAATAATCGTAGGTTAATCGTGATCCAAAAACGATATCGAATAATCATAGGTTAGTCGTGATCCAAAAACTATATCGAATAATCGTAGGTTAACCGTGAACCATAAACGACATAAAGTTAGTACCGCAGTATTCGTTAATCCGCTAACCCGGGATGGAGGGCGCAAGTGTAAGCCCCGGAAAATTTCAATAAATAATTTTAAGATGAACTTCGAAAATAAACCCTAAAAATCACTCCAAATTAAAACTGAATTTCGATAAGTCCTAATTCACAAACGAATTCAGAAACTTCTTAATCTTGAGAAAATGAAAATCTTTAAACAATAAAATAAGAACTCAGTGGTCTTCAAATTCAAAACCCGACGTACGAAAAATTCCATATTTAACTCCGACTTATACAAACAGGTAATAGAAAGCTCAAAAACAAATTATTAAAAAGCAAATAACGATTGACTTTCGAAAATATAACTCAATTCAAGAATTCCGAAAACATTAAAAGATATTAAATACTTACAAAAATAAAATTTAAAATAAATTTCTCAAATTAAATATTGTATAAACATAAATATCATTTCCAAATTGGCAAAGGTCTAAACGGAAAATCCCGGAAACCCTAACCAGAATACAATAGTGTAAGTCCGGCAATCTAGCGCCCCTAACCCTAGAGGCCGAGATGTAGTTTAGATATGTAGAATAGCTCATAGTAATATGAGTTTGTTTAAAAATATCAGATTGGTAAATTTTTGACCTATTTCGAATCCGTTCGGATACAGACTTCGAAAAGCGTGTCCCGGGGATCGAGATATCAAAAATATACCAATAGTACCGTTAGACTCGTAATTTCATAAGATTTCTAAATATATCAGTTATATAATTTTTCGGGTTATAAAAGTTACAGTTATAACCTTTTTATCGTATTTCCATTATTACCGGTAATTGATTAGTCTTTTGCACTATTCATTTTTATTTCATTACAAAATTTTATTATTTTATAAAGCCTTATATTTTTAGATAAATATTTTATATGTTATAGAAAATTTTGTTTTTCTAAAATTTAATTCATTTCGGGTCTTTACGGGATCAGATTCTGTTTAAGATCCGATACTAAATAAAATAAATTAATTTAATAATTGGAAAATATTTCAAAAATATTGTTATTTTCATAAAATAATTTTTTAGAATTTTTCGGTTATAAAAATATCATTTATAGCCCATATTCGCGTATTTTGATCATACCGGTAACATATTTGTTAAAATACTAAAATAATTCAAATAATTATTTAATTTTAATTATGAAAAATCTGCTACAATTATTTGGAATAATTTTTCTAATTTTATTTTATTTTGTTTTATTTTATTAAGAAAGTACTCTTACAACCCATCTTTTCAAGTACACCTTACACATATCACTTCCTTTTCACTTCAATCTTTTTACACTTCATTATATCTATTCATGGCAGATTTTTGACTCTTTGATGGCTGCCATTGTCCTTCATTTACTCCATTTTGACCAAATTAATTATTTTTCCACTCCTTCTTAAGAAAGTTACATTACACATTAATTATACAATTAATTTTGAGTCAAATTTCAAACAACACTCTCTCTCCTCTCTCTCTAATTCACGTGGAAGCTGTCCTCCCTCCCCAAAATCTGCCTTGTTTTATTTTTTTCTTTATTCACTCATTTAATACACTTAATTTCTCTCTCTCCTTCATTTACTCATTCCTTCCTTTTTCATCCTTTAGTCTTTCTCTCTCATTTTTCCTCTCTTTCTTCTTCATTTCCTCTTGTTCCTCCATGGAAAACAAGCTGCCCCCTTCTTCTTTCATGGCTTCCACACTTCATTTTTAAAGATTTCTAAGCCAATCTTCTTCCTAAAGCTCCATAGGTGATATAGGTAAAGTATAATGAAGGTTTCATGCATCAAATGAACTTCCATAAGCTTAAAAGCTTAGGATGATGATGCCAAAAAAAATCTTCTCTTCTCCACTTTTATTACCTTGTATTATAATTATTTTCTTGTTTAAAGTTATTATATTTTGTAGATCTAACTTTTTATGGCTTTGATTTTTGTTTATGCCATAGATCTTGTTATTTAAGTTGTCATTTTTATTATTCCTTATGATTTATGCATAGATCTAGTATTCACATGTCTATCTTAGTGATTCATGCATGTAAAACTAGTTTAGAAAACTAGATCTAAAGTTTTGAGTTCATAGATGCATTAGATCTTTGTTTATGCTCATAAACAACTTGCTATAGCTTGATGATGGTAGGAAAGTTGTAGGAAGCCCAAGATCTATTTTGTTTTCAACAAAAATCAATTTTGAAAATTCGGATGAAAATGGAACCTTATTTAGAAAAGTGGTTTTTCAACTTTAAAATGTATATTTTTCATTTAAAATGAAGGGCTTAGGGTATAGATACCATAAATGAAAGATTTTGATAAGTGAAGTTTAGATCCATGATGTTTATAGCTTATTACCATGCATTTGTTTTATGTTTATGTTCATATTAAGTATAGATCTTAGTTATGAACTCAAACAAAATTGTGAAATTCGTATTTTGGCAAGACCCCCATTTAAAAACTACTTTCCAAGTGTCAAAATGTAATTTTTTCTTAAGAAATGAAAGGCTCATAAGATATGATATGTAAGGAATAGATTTCCATAAGCTTAGATAGATTTTATCAAAAGATATAACCAAAAATAAATTTTCTAAATTCGGATCCCAACCAAGACCAAATTTTAAAACCCATTTATCAACTCCAAAACTCATGTTTTATGTGAAAAATGAAGTATATATGTAATAGGTATCTTTAAGGAATGATTTTTACAAGTTAAAGTGAGTTTAGGCATGAGTAATGTGTAAAACAAGTAATGGAATTAAAATGGAAAATTTTGAGTTAGTAATCAAATTGTCAAATTCGTAATTTGAGATGATGCATATGTAATCACTTAGTATTTTAACTCAAATTGAAAGTTTTATGTGTTAAATGAAGTCCTTAGACAATAGATATAGTAAAGCTTCAAATTTTAATGCATTAAACAAGTTTTCTCATAAGAAATATGCAAGAAATGAAATTTTCTAAAATTCGGATTTTTGAGTAAATCATATTGGAAAACATATTTGCAAAGTGTAAAATGCAAATTTTTGTGTAAGAATGAAGTCCTTAGTGGTAATATAAATTGAGCCCTAATTTTCTAAATATCAAATGATTTTTACTTAAAGGAATCACTCAAAAACCAATTTTACCAAATTCGGATTTTGGAATCAACCCCACTTGAAAACATGTTTACAAAGTGTAAAATGGAAATTTTTATGTAGAAATGAAGGTCATAAGTAGTATATATAATGAAGACTCAATTTTGACAAAAATAATTATATTTTCTTAAATAACAAATCCAAAACAAATGGAAATGATAAAAGTTAGAAAACTAGATTTTTCATAAGTAAGTTGTCATTATGGTCTTGCAAAATAAAAAGTTATAAAATTTCCTTTTAGTAAAATCATCAAGATCATGCATACACTAAGCTCATCTCATGTCATTCATGTTAGGAAATCATTTATATTGCATGTATAGCTAATCTACAAGATAGGAACATTACAAATGTTTACAAACTATTTTTTTTCGGAATCGGAACCGTTATTGATCAGATCTGATCCCTCCGTTCCGAGACCTAAATGTTTTCAAATCTTGAAAATAATATTAGAAATAGATAGATCTTTCGAAGTAGATAGAAATTGATATATAATTTGCGAGATTCCGAGTTAAAATGACCAAGTTATGGCCGTTTTAAGTTGGAATTCCCGCTTAGGACGCGAATTACGAATTTGATAGTTCGTATGAAATTGTTTGGATTAGTTTGAGTTGAAATACTTATTAAAGTATTTCTTCCTTTTTAGGAGATCCCGAAATCGACGATTCCCTACCACCGGATTACTATTACTAGAAGACCGGTGATCCAATGGCCGAGTGAGTTTTCTCCTTGTTTTGTTACCTTGATTGTGATTGTAGTTAGTTGCATTAGAATTATAGGAACAAGATAAAAATCGATATGAATGGGGATGGGATATATGATGAGACTGTGATGAATGCGTGCCAAAGAATACTAAAGCATATCGAAATCCCGATTTGATTGGATAACTGCACCGTTCATATTATTTCTGTTATATGTATGATATTGAATGGTCACTCCAAAGAATGTATAAATGTTTTTGACCTAAGCAAAAATTAAAATTGGTCATGCATCGCATTGGACATATTACATTTGGTAGCATGCTACTCCTACGCAGGTCGATCGGTATGGTCCGTGGATGACTCGTTTGGATAACGAGCCCGGTGCCAGAGCTCATTCAGGGGTACTAAGGCGCATGTGGATGCATTCTTGGATGAGCCTAGCCGAGTCGAGTGCTAAGAGCCGAGGGCTTGGGGACTAGATGCGGTCGTGTAGACTCAATACCATTCCTAACCCAAGATACGGAGGGCGTAAATCCGTTCTGTGTGTGGGTTCCGGATACCCATGCATAATTGCTTGCTCACGTGTTTGTTCATGCATAGCATATGACTGATTATAACTTGTTTGTTATGGTACGGAATTAAGGGAATTCTCACTAAGCTAGTGTAGCTTATACCCCAATAGTCGTTTAAATGAACAGGTTATCTCAAGAATGCAAGGTGGGAACCGAATTGGCTGAAGTCGGGAATGACTTTGGGATTTCGGCAAGGAATGCGAATGGTTGAAGTTATCTGCTAGTGTTATGATTTGTCTTGTAATAGTTTGTGTAGGGAATCTGTGGATGAATGTAATTGGAGTTGAATGATTTGTATTTTGAAGTGTAGTGAATTGTATCTGAAGTATAGTAAATTTGTATTTCCTTTACATTGTTACTCAAGCTATATCAACGTAAAATGTATTACTCCGATGAGTCTCCTCCATGTGTTAGACGCCTTGTACATAGTATGGAAGCCTTCGCGTGACTGAGGTGGTCATTCTTAGGCTTTAATATTGTGTACGGCGGACTGCCACGTTTAGGGTACCCTTCGGGCGTGACAGCAAGTCCATCCACATATGATTTCCAGTTGGTCATATGTTTGTTTAACTCACGTGTTTGGTGCATTCACTTGCTTGCTTAATTACTTGGTTGAATTGTTGTGACATGAATGTTATTGTGGAAGATTACACTCACTAAGCTAGTTAGCTTACGTCCTTACAGTCCATTCCTTTTGCAGCTATCCCATTTGAGGCTTAGGCGCCGTGACCCGGCTGTACAGCTAGAGAAGCTAGGAGTTTCCCTTAGAAGTTGGAATTGTTTGTTTAGACTTCCATAGGAAACTTTTAAGACTTCGGATGACTGTATAAGGCCATTAATTATTCTTTTGCGGGGAATGCCCCTTAGATTATGTAATATTTATTTATGTCTCATGAGTTATATCCTACTGCTAATGTATGCCAAGTTAAGCTTTTATCTCCATTTGGATTTGTACTCTATTGTTGTAAAGGTACGCCTTACATCTATATGAGGCTCTCGAAGTACTAAGGCTGTAATTCGGGAATCTTATATAGTATGTGGCGGACTGTTACATTTAGGGTACCCTATGGGGCGTGACAATCAAACTTTAAAAATACTAAATCGCGTAAATCTTAAACTTAAAATTTGAAGTCAACCATATTGTAGAAATATTTTGAGACCTAAATTAAATTTTTTTGAATAAAATTTTTACGTAACTGATATTAATATACGCGTAGGGGATCGTTTTTGACATAATTAGTTAGATATTTAAATTTTTTACTATTTTACCAAATTGTAGGTATGAGTTACGGTAAAATTGGACTCCATGTTGCTGTTCTAAAATTATTACAGCTCCCACCTGCACAAGGTTAAATTAGGTAGAATAAGAGGCTCCAAATTTGGACAAATGACCCAATTAAATTGCTCCAACAATGCCTTAATTATTACACTTAATATAACACTTACAAATCAGCAAAATGGACTTGGAAAGCTGCCTACCTCTCACTTAACTTCACCGTGACAACCCCTACATGAAGCAGCAATTAGACAAAAAAAAAATTAATTAAATTAATTCAACTCTTCAATAATAAGTTACCTATCTCTATAAATATATGACCAAGTCAACAAGAAAAATCAAAACTCTTCTCAACTACCAGCCCACTCCTCCCCTTACTGCACCGTAATTTGCACACACACACACACACACACACACTCACATTTCACAATTTCAAATTTCCCTCCTTTGCAACCCCTAGCCTTCACATTTGACCTCCCAACAAATTTAGATCAACTAATCAAGACTCTAACCATTCTACAATTTAGAAAACAAAGGTAAGAATTTATATAGTTAGTTATTTTATTCATAGAATGTGGTAGACTTACCAAATTACTAAAATATGTAGGTCTCAATCAAAATAAGGAGGAATTGTCGTCTACTCCTCTACACTCTCAAGGTAAGGTCTACACTAATCTTTGATTAATTTTCTCACTCTAAATTAGGAAAATGAATGACAAACATTGCCATAGACATTTTATTAGAAGCCTCCATAAAGTTATATTGATGGTAGTGTAAGTGGAAATAATGTAGGATGATTATTTTGAATGAATTAGAATGAAGAGAAACTTTGAAGAAAATTAGTCTAGGCATTAGAAAACCCTAGAATCAAACTTTGATGCCACTACAAGACTATTGTCTTGAAAACCCTAGCTCATGACTTTATGATTCATCTTATTTGGTTTTAACTATCTAGAAGCATACGTTATTACTTTCCCATTTTGCATCAATACACATCCTAAACCATTTCTGGATGCATCACTGTAGACAACATATGGATCTCTGTCGTTAGGCAGAACCAATATTGGTGCTGACACTAACCTCTTTTTCAATTTTTGGAATCTTTGCTCATATTGATCATTCCATTCAAATTTCTCATTCTTCCTAGTTAATTGTGTAAGGTGTCGTGCAATTTTTGAGAAATCTTTCATAAATTTTCGATAATATCCTGCTAATTCCAGGAAACTTCTTACTTTTTAACTATTTTAGGTCTTTTCCGCTCTACGATTGCTTTAACTTTCACAGGATCAACAGATATTCCTTCATTGGAAACAATATGTCCAAGGAATGATATACTTCTAAGCTAAAATTCGCATTTAGACAATTTGACATACAACTTATTATCTCTTAGGATCAGCAACACACTTTGTAAGCCCTGGAAAATTTCAATAAATAATTTCAAGATGAACTTCGAAAATAAACCCTAAAAATCACTCCAAATTAAAACCGAATTTCGACAAATCCTAAATCATGAATGAATCCAAAAAATTTCTTAATCATGAGAAAATGAAAATTTTAAACAATAAAATAAAAACTCAGTGGTCTTCAAATTCAAAACCACGACGTACGAAAAATTCCATATTTAACTCCAACTTATAAAAACGGGTAATATAAAGCTAAAAACAAATTATTAAAAAGCAAATAACGATTGACTTTCGAAAATATAACTCAATTCAAGAATTCCGAAAACATTAAGAGATATTAAATACTTACAAAAATAAAATTTAAAATAAATTTCTCAAATTAAATATGTTATATAAACATAAATATCAGTTTCCAAATTGGCAAAGGTCTAAACCGGAAAATCACCCGGAAACCCTAACCGGAATACAATAGTGTAAGTCCGGCAATCTAGCGCCCTAACCCTAGAGGCCGAGATGTAGTTTAAATATGTAGAATAGCTCATAGTAATATGAGTTTGTTTAAAAATATCAGATTGGTAAATTTTTGACCTATTTCGAACCCGTTCGGATACAGACTTCGAAAAGCGTGTCCCGGGCTCGAGATATAAAAAATATACCAATAGTACCGTTAGACTCGTAATTTCATAAGATTTCTAAATATATCAGTTTATAATTTTTCGGGTTATAAAAGTTACAGTTATAACCTTTTAATCGTATTTCCATTATTACCGGTAATTGATTAGTCTTTTGCACTATTCATTTTTATTTTATTACAAAATTTTATTATTCCTATAAAGTCTTATATTTTTAGATAAATATTTTATATGTTATAGAAAATTTTGTTTTTCTAAAATTTAGTTCGTTTCGGGTCTTTACGGGATCAGATTGTTTAAGACCCGATACTAAATATAAAATAAATAATTTAATAATTGAAAAATATTTTTATTTTCATAAAATAATTTTTTAGAATTTTTCGGGTTATAAAAATATTATTTATAGCCCATATTCGCGTATTTTGATCATACCGGTAACATATTTGTTAAAATACTAAAATAATTCAAATAATTATTTAATTTTAATTATGAAAAATCTGCTACAATTATTTGGAATAATTTTTCTATTTTATTTTATTTTATTAAAAAGTACTCTTACAACCCATACTTTCAAGTACACCTTTCACACATCACTTCTTTTTCACTTCAATCTTTTTACACTTTATTATATCAATTCATGGCAGATTTTTGACCCTATTTATGGCTGCCATTGTCCTTCATTTACTCCATTTTGACCAATTTAATTATTTTCTACCTTCTTAAGAAAGTTACATTACACATTAATTATACAATTCAATTTTGAGTCAAATTTCAAACAACACTCTCTCTCCTCTCTCTCTAATTCACGTGGAAGCTGTCCTCCCTCCCCAAAATCTGCCTTGTTTTATTTTTTTCTTCATTCATTCATTTAATACACTTAATTTCTCTCTCTCCTTCATTTACTCATTCCTTCCTTTTTCATTCTTTAGTCTTTCTCTCTCATTTTTCCTCTCTTTCTTCTTCATTTCCTCTTGTTCCTCCATGAAAAACAAGCTGCCCCCTTCTTCTTTCATGGCTTCCACACTTCATTTTTAAAGATTTCTAAGCCAATCTTCTTCCAAAGCTCCATAGGTGATATAGGTAAAGTGTAATGGAAGTTTCATGCATCAAATGACCTTCCATAAGCTTAAAAGCTTAGGATGATGATGCCAAAAATGAAACACTCTCTTCTCCACTTTTATTATCTTGTATTATAGGTATTTTCTTGTTTAAAGTTGTTATATTTTGTAGATCTAAATTTTTGTAGCTTTGATTTTCGTTTATGCCATAGATCTTGTTATTTAAGTTGTTATATTTGTTATTTCTTATGATTTATGCATAGATCCATCATCCACATGTGTTCATGCACTTATAACTAGTTTAGAAAACTAGATCTAGAGTTTTAAGTTCATAAAATGCATTAGACTTTGTTTTATGTTCATGGATGGCTTGTAAAAGCATGATGATAGTAAGAAAGCTTTAGGAAACTCAAGATCTATTGTATTTTCAACAAAAATAATTTTTGAAAATTCGGATGAAAATGGAGTCATATTTAGAAAAGTTGTTTTTCAACTTCAAAATGTGTATTTTTCATTTAAAATGAAGGGCTTAGGGTATAGATACCATAAATGAAAGATTTTGATAAGTAAAGTTTAGATCTATGATGTTTATAGCTTATTACCATGCATTTGTTTTATGTTTATGTTCATGTTAAGTATAGATCCTAATTTTGAACTCAAACAAAATTGTGAAATTCGTATTTTGGCAAGACCCCCATTTAAAAACCACTTTCCAAGTGTTAAAATGTAATTTTTACTTAAGAAAATGAAGGCTTAATATATGTATATCATCAAGACTTCTTTCTACAAGAATCAAAAGTGATTTTCAAAATAAAAATTATATTTTCGGATTTTGGCCAAGGCCTATTTTAAAAACATGTTTTCCAACTCAAAAATGAAGTTTTTATTCAAGAAATGAAAGGCTCATAATATATGATAGGTAAGGAATGGATTTTCATGAGCTTAGATAGATTTTATCAAAAGATAACCAAAAATGAATTTTGTAAATTCGGATCCCAACAAGACCAATTTTTAGAACCCATATCAACTCCAAAACTCATGTTTTATGTGAAAAATGAAGTATATAGGTAATAGATATCATTAAGCAATGATTTTTACAAGTTAAAATGAGTTTAGGCATGAGTAAGGTGTGAAACAAGTAATGGAATTAAAATGAAAATTTTGAGTTAGTGATCAATTGTCAAATTCGTAATTTGAGATGATGCATAAGTAATCACTTAGTATTTGAGCTCAAATTGCAAGTTTTATGTGTTAAATGAAGTCCTTAGTAATTGATATAGTAAAGCCTTAAATTTTAAGTTTTAAACAAGTTTTCCCAAATGAATCATTCAAAAAGTGGATTTTCTAAAATTCGGATTTTTGAGTAAATCATATTGGAAAACATATTTACAAAGTGTAAAATGAAATTTTTATGTAGAAATGAAGGTCATAAGTAATAGATATAATGAAGACTCAATTTTAACAAAAATAATTATATTTTCTTAAGTAATAAATCCAAAACAAATGGAAATAATCAAAGTTAGGAAACTAGTATTCTTAAAAGTAGTTATCCTTGAAGTCTTGTAATATAAGGAGTTATGAAATTTTCTTTTAGCAAGAATCATCAAGACCATGCATACATTAAGCTCATCTCATGTCATTCATGTTAGGAAATCATTCATATTGCATGTATACCAATTTCTATAGTAGGAACATTACAAACTTACAAAACTATTTTTCGGAAATTGAAATTGTTGCTGCCCTAATCTGATCTAACCTTTTCGAAGCTTCAATGTTTTCAAAACTTAAATATAATATTAGAAATAGATAGATCTTTCGAAGTAGATAGAAATCGATATATAATTTGCGAGATTCCGAGTTAAAATGACCAAGTTATGGCCGTTTTAAGTTGGAATTCCCGCTTAGGACGAGAATTACGAATTTGATATTCGTATAAGATCGTTTAGATTAGTTTGAGTTGAAATACTTATTAGAGTATTTCTTCCTTTTTAGGAGATCCCGAGATCGACGATTCCCTGCCATCGAATTATTATTACTAGAAGACCGGAGATCCAATGGCCGAGTGAGTTTTCTCCTTGTTTGTTACCTTGATTGTGCTTGTAGTTAGTTGCATTAGAATTATAGGAACAAGATAAAATCGATATGAATGGGGATGGGATATGATGAGACTGTGATGAATGTATGCCAAAGAATACTAAAGCATATCGAAACCACGATTTGATTGATAACTGCACCGTTCATATTATTTCTGTTATAGTGTGATATTGGTTGGTCACTCTAAAGAATGTATAAATATTTTGACCTAAGCAAAAATTAAATTGGTCATGCATCGCATTGGACATATTGCATTTGGTAGCATGCTACTCCTACGCAGGTCGATCGGTATGGTCCGTGGATGATTCGTTTGGATAACGAACCCGGTGCCAGAGCTCATTCAGGGGTACTAAGGCGCATGTGGATGCATTCTTGGATGAGCCTAGCCGAGTCGAGTGCTAAGAGCCGAGGGCTTGGGGACTAGATGCGGTCGTGTAGACTCAATACCATTCCTAACCCAAGATACGGAGGGCGTAAATCCGTTCTGTGTGTGGGTTCCGGATACCCATACATAATTGCTTGCTCACGTGTTTGTTCATGCATAGCATATGATTGATTAACTTGCTTGTTATGGTACGGAACTAAGGGAATTCTCACTAAGCTAGTGTAGCTTATACCCCTATAGTTGTTTAAATGAACAGGTTATCTCAAGAATGCAAAGTGGGGACTGAATTGATTGGAGCCGGGAATGACTCCGGGATTTTGGCAAAGAATGCGAATGTTGAAGTTATCAGCTAGTTTATGATTTGTCTTGTAACAGTTTATGTAGGGAAGTATGTGGATGAATGTAATCGAAGTTGAATGATTTGTATTTTGAAGTATAGTGATTTGTATCTGAAGCATAGTAAATTGTATTTCCTTTACATTGTTACTCAATTGTATCAACATAAAATGTATCATTCCGATGTGTCTCCTTTATGTATTAGACGCCTTGTGCATAGTATGGAAGCCTTCGCGTGACTGAGGTGGTCATTCTTAGGCTTTAATATTGTGTACGGCGAACTGCCACGTTTAGGATACCCTTCGGGGCGTGACACACTCCTTAAGTGCTCATCGTGTTGCTCTTCAATAGATGAATACACTAATTATATCATCTATGAAAACAATCACACAGATATCCAACAAAGGTCTAAAAATACGATTCATCAAGTCCATGAAAACTGCAGGTGCATTGGTTAGTCCAAAATGGCATGACCAAAAATTCATAATGACCATATCTAGATCAGAATGCGATCTTTGGTACATCCTCCGCCTTAATTCGAATTTGATGATATCCTAACTTTAAATCAATTCAAGAAAATACCTTTACTCCTCTCAATTGATCAAAAAGATCATTAATTCTGGGTAAAGAATATTTGTTCTTGATAGTCACTCTATTTAATTCTCTATAGTCAATATAGAGTCTCATTGAACCATCTTTCTTCTTAACAAACAATACTCGTGCTCCCCATGGTGAAACACTGGGTCTGATAAATCCTTTATCCAACAATTCTTGCAATTGCACTTTTAATTCTGTCAATTCCACAGGTGCCATGCGATACGGAGCTTTTGATACTGGTTTAGTTCCATGTATCAAATCAATAGAAAATTCCACTTCTCTAAGTGGGGGTAATCTAGGTAATTCACCTGGAAATACATCTGGGTATTCACATATTGTTCTGACAGTATGGATATCTAATGCTTTGGATTCACCCTCCGTTGCTCCAAGAATACATCCATTTAACTCCATATCCTCTTCATTTTCAATTTCAATTGTTGTTATTCTACTCCCGACTTCTTTGAGTAACTCGCCCCTGTATTCTTTTCTTTCTTCTTGGTTGGTAACAAAAGATATTATTTTGAGACGACAGACAATTTTTGCTTTTACAGTAGTTAACCATGTCATACCTAAAATAATATCATATTTGTATATATCTACCATGATCAAATCAGCAAACAATTTCTAATTTCCAATCTTTAATGTACAACTCTTTATCATCTCCTGTGTCATCACCAAGTCTCTTGTTGGTCTACTAACTCCCAATTCTTTATTCATGGTTTCAATTGGTATTTCTACATGTCTTGCTAATCCAGCATTTATGAAAGAATGCATTGCTCCCATGTCAAAAAAAGCATACACAGTCTGATCACTCACTTGAATTGTTCCTATTTATCATTTATTAATTACATGTTATTTTTAATTCATAAGGGTTTTTACTATGCATCTAATCATGTTTGTGTTTAATACTATATCTTTAAATAAGCAAATATATAACTAGATACCTGCAATGAGGCCATAGTCATCATGGTCAACTTCTTCCCATATACCTCCTTCATCTTTCTCTTCCATCTCCACATCCTCAACCGGATTCCTACACATAGCGAAAACTTTAGCTATTGTACTAGCTTTGTTGTGTTGGCATTTCCATTTTTCGGGCCTATGACTCCAATTAATCCTTTAGATTGTGAACCAGCTACAGTGTTCACTCGCTGTAGGCAGTTGGTTGATATATGGTCAACTTTGTTACATACAAAACAGGTCGCAATTTTCCTTTTTGGATAATTATTTTCCATGGGTCCACTTTCTCCACAGTAGTAACATTTGTGTTGTAATTATAGGCACTCCCTTGGATAATGAGAACCTTTGCATTTCCAACATGTAACATTGTTCTTCCCAACTACTCCTCTTTTGTTCACACTAAGTGGTTTAGAGAATTTAATCTTCTTAGGCACAAGATTTTCCATAGAACCATCATATGTTCTCTTCCCAAAGGTTGGTCCTCTCTTCTTATACCTTTCAATTTCATATTTCCTTGCTCGTTCTATGATTTGGCCTATTTCTATTATAGCCAAGTTGGCAACTTCAAACTCATCAAGTCTCCTCTGAAAATGAGGTGCTAATCCAGCCATGAAAGTCTATCTCTTTAGCTCATCACTGTCCTGATGAATATTTGGAGCAAACTACAATAAGCAATTGAATTCATTCTCATACTCATCAATTGTCTTACTTCCTTATGTTAGATTCATCAGGTCAGTGCTATACTTTGCTTTTAGACTACCCGGGAAATACTGTCACGCCCCATAGGGGTATCCTAAACGTAACAATCTGCCACATACCATATAAGACTCTCGAATTACTATCCAAGTCTTTTGAGAGTCTCGTATAGATGTAAAGCGTCCCTTTACGATAATAGAATACTCTATTCAATGGAGTTAAGTAGTTTAATCTGGCATTCAATAGCATTAGATAATAAATCAAAATGCATATGCAACAAGTTACAAAATATAAGGGGCATTCCCCCGCAAAAGAATATTTAAAGGCCCATTACAGTCATCCAGAGTCTTTTGGTTTCCTATGGAAGTCTAAACAATTTGGATACAACTTCTATAGGAAATGCCTAGCTCCTGTACCCAAGCTGTAGCTCGTCTCTGTCTAAGCTAAATAAACTCATGCTGCAACAAATAGAAACTATAGGGGCGTAAGCTATACTAACTTAGTGAGTGAGAACCTTCATGATCACAATTATAACATATCAATCAGACAAGTAATTAATCAGAAATATGATATGCATTAAACATGTGAATTCATCGAACATATGACCAGCTGAAAATCATATGTGGATGGACTTGCGCCCTCCATCCCAGGTTAGCAGATTAACGAATCCTGCGGTACGACGCCATTTAGGCTCACGGTCAACCAACTTATAATTCGTTTTATGGATCACGATTAACCAACATTTACACCATTTAGGCTCACAAAAAACCAACAAATTGCTAATGCTCCATCCCCATCCCATCATGTTATGAATGAGTTCAATTTCATCTCTAATTCCGAATAATCAATTATGCCATTTCTTTTAGGTGACCAATCAATATTCACATACAGTCAATCCTAGCTCATCTATACAAGCAATGATTAATCACTCCACTTCAATATTCTTTAAATTCGACTCCACATAACAACAACAACATGTATAATTCCCATTCAACCCCATCATGCATATTCATTTTATCTTTGCTAGGTAACTAGTGTAACTATTATTACAATCACAATAATAATTGAAATCGAAAGTGATACTCACCGGCCATGGTTCGCCAGTCTTTTAGTAATAGTAATCGGGTGGCAATGATTCGTCGATTTTGGGATCACCTAACAAGGAAGAAATGCCCTAATAAGTATTTCATCACTTAACTAATCCAAATTATAAATCAAAATCGTAATTCACGCTATTTGTGGAAGTCCCAACTTAAAATGGCCATAACTTGGTCATTTTAACTCTGAATTTCGCAAATTATATATCGATTGCTATCTACTTCGAAAGATCTATCTAATTCTAATATTATTTTCAAGTTTTGAAAACATTTAGGTCACGAAATAGAGGGATTAGATCTGATCAGTAACGATTTCCATTTCTAAAAAATAGTTTTGTAATTGTTTGATATGTACCTATTTGATAATTCAAATATACATGAAATATGAATGATTTCCTAACATGAATGACATGTGGTGAGTTTGATGTATGCATGATCTTGATGATTCTTGCTAAAAGAAAATTTTAGAACTCTTTATTTTGCAAGACTTCAACAATAACTATTTTTTGAAAATCTAGTTTTCTAACTTTGACATCACACTAGTGTTTTGGAATCCATTTTTAGGAATTTCTAGTTATCTTAGTTGAAATTGAGTCTTCATAACATATACTACCCAAGACCTTCATTTCTACATAAAAATTTGTATTTTACACTTTGCAAATATGTTTTCAAATAGGATTTACTCAAAAATCCGAATTTTTAGAAATCCACTTTTTGAATGATTCATTTAGGAAAAACTTGTGTAATGCATTAAAATTTAAGACTTTACTAATACTACCTAAGGACTTCATTTGATGTATAAAACTTTCAATTTGAGCTTGAATAATAGGTGTTTCCATGGGCAGCATCCAAAGTTACGAATTTTACAAGTTGACTACTAACTTAAATTTTCCATCTTGATTCTACTTCTTGTTTTATACATTAATCTTATCAAAACTCATTTCAACTTATAAAAATCACTACTTAATGATACCTCTTACCTATACCCTTCATTTTCCACATAAAACATGAGTTTTAAAGTTGATACAAGGGTTTTTAAAATAGAGCTTTGAAGTCATACGAATTTTCCTTTGAACATTTCTAACAAAAACTATTCTTTTTTAAGTTCTTTGTCTTATCTACATAAAGATCCACTAACTACCACATTTATATACACAAGACTAAATCTTTATGAGTATTGATGCATGAAAACACAAAACATCTATATGAACATGAATGTCAAGTATAATATGAGTATCTAACTGCTAGATCTACTACTTATAATGTATGAAGAGGAGTTTAAAAGCATGAACATATATTTTTATGCAAGATCTCTACATTTATATGCATGAACATGATAATATTTAAAAAAAAAACTTCATCAAACACAAGATCTACTCTTGTGATGGCTTGATATTCATATATTAGCACTTTCTTATCCCTAGCAAATGCTCATGGGGATTTAAGGTGAAAATACACATGAATAATCTTGCCATTACAAGATTAAGTAGTAGGAAAGCTTAAGAATCATCACCTAAAGTTGGTTTAAGTGAAGAAATGAAGAAGAAAGAAGCTTGTTGTGTGTGTGTGTAGAGGGGTTGGGGCTCACGGTAGTGGAGGGAGAAAGAAGAGAGGAGTTTGTGAAATTTGAACAAATGAAATGAAATGGAAGAAAGAGAAAATTAAAGGACTATATATATTAAGTGAATTAGGGTTTGTTTTGTATTATAAAAGGAGAAAAATAAAATAAATTAGGGGATAAATTGGTGGGGCGGGGCGTGGGGAAGGTGGGGCATGCGCCGGCCATCTTGAGTGTAGGAGAGGGGGAGGGTTGAATTTGTTAAATTTGTAATTTATGTAATAAAATGTATTAAATGTGATAATTTATTTAAGGGACAAAAATTTCTTGGAAAAGAAAATGTAATGAGTAATTATAATGATGTAAGACTAGGGTATGGATTGTTTGTGTAGTAGGTTGTACTTGTGAATAGTGATAAATAGTAGACAAGACATTTACTTTACCAGTAGTAAAGAAAATATGGGAAAAAGGCTATAATTGTAATTTTTATAACCCAAAAATTATAAAACTTATATTTTTGAAATCCTCATAAAATTTCGGCTCTAAGGAGTATTCCAGAATTTTTTTTTCTGAGTTTTTAGTTCTAGGGCTCACTTTTCCGTAATGGAGCTCGGGAAGGCCCGGAATAGAAAATTTTTCGAAGTTAGAACTTTCTATGGTTTGAAATATACTTTAAAACAATATTTCCCATTAAATTATTTTATAAAAGTTCTTTTGATATGAAACCGAAGGAAAGTCGGATCTAGGGTTTCTAGGTTTCTCTCACTAAGCTTGAACTAATCCGGTTTAGGATATTGCTTTCCGGTTTCCGAAGTTTTCTTGACCACTAGGAAAACCGGGGTTTACAAATACACTTTCAGAAATTCCCACCTAAACACTTCCTGATGCGAACCCTAGGTATTTTAAACCTAGAACCCGACGATTGTAATTTGAAATTGAAACACCAAAGATTGTCTTGAACAAGATTAGATTCGAAACTAGACCCCAACCACACCTGTTGATTGAAACCTGAGTTATCAAGATGATTTCCCCAAGCGCTTAGATTGAAGAAATCGAAATAGGAGTTCTTTTGCAAAGAACAAAAGAGAGAGTGCTCTCAAGATTTATGTTTTTCATTCAATGATATCTCTTGTTTACAACCTTATATGTCTATATATAATAAAAGAAAAAGACTAAATGACACATGGGAAAAGACCCAAAATGTCGACAAAACAATTCCCAAAACAAATAATAAACCCAGCATAAAACAACTTAAAAACATTGCTGGAGACTAAAAGTTGCGTTGGGAAAGTCCAAATATTAATAATCGATCCAAGAAGCTTTATCACACTTCTTGAAGTCTTCAGCATTCGCGTTGGAAAAATCTAAATATTAATAACCTGTCCAAGAAGCTTTATCACACTTCTTAAAGTCTTCAGCATTCAATGTAACTTTCATCTCGGGGTTCTCCATGCCTTTGACCATCTCTTTGGAAGCTTGAATAATGTGAATTAATGTTGGTTCTTCTTTGGTGGAGTTTGACTCCTTTTCTTGCAACTCCATCAGTTCCATCACTAGACCGTGCAAAGCTTCTTTCATTCGTTTAGCTTTAGCTCTTTTCATTGGTTCTCCAATGCCATAGAGTGGATCACTGGACTTTGGCTCTTGAATTCTCGATGCTAGATGATCCTCATCATTCCCTCCTTCCTTGAAAGGTATCGTCTTTGAATCACCTTCAAGAAACTGCATCCGCTACCACATTCTCCTTTCCTTGCTTGTATTTAATCATGTAAGGAAATGTTTCAATGAACTCCAGCCACTTTGCATGTCTCTTGTTTAACTTACCTTGAGTTTTCAGAGACTTTAGGCTCTCATGATCTGAATGAATGATGAACTCCTTATGCCATAGGTAATGTTGCCAAGTCTACAAGGTCCTCACTAAAGCATACAGCTCCTTGTCATAGATTGGGTAGTTTAATGCAGCACCACTGAGTTTTTTGCTAAAGTAAGCGATTGGTTTGGAATCCTACATCAAGACACCACCAATACCTTTCCCAGAAGCATCGCATTCAATCTAAAAACCTTTCTCAAAATTAGATAGAATAAGTAATGGTACATTAGTCAACTTACCTTTCAAAGCATTAAAAGCGTTCTCGTGCACTTTAGTCCATCTAAACTCAGCATTCTTCTTAACAAGATCATTTAGAGGAGTAGCTATAGAACTAAAGTCCCTAACAAATCTCCTATAAAAGCTTGCTAATCCATGAAAACTTCTAACCTCACTTGCATTCCTTGGTGTTAGCCACTCCCTGATCGCCTTCACCTTCTCTTCATTAACAGCAATCCCATTTGCACCTACTAACGCAAGAAAAACCATAGTTTCCATACAAAATGTGCACTTCTTCAAGTTGGCATACAACTTATTCTCTCTCAACATGGCGAAAACAAGTTGTAAATGCTGAACATGTTCATTTAAAGTCTTGTAGTAAACTAAGATGTCATCAAAGTATACAACAACAAATTTTCCAATAAAAGCGCGAAGAACATGATTCATTAACCTCATAAACGTGCTAGGCGCATTTGTTAATCAAAAAGGCATTACAATCCACTCATATAAACCATGCTTAATTTTAAAAGCTGTTTTCCACTCATCTCCCGCTTTCATGTGAATTTGGTAATAGCCATTCTTTAAATTAATTTTGGAAAACAAACGAGCACCATGCAACTCATCAAGCATATCATCAAGTCTAAGAATGGGATGTCTATACTTAACTGTGATCTTGTTGATTGCTTGACAGTCGACACACATATGCCATGTTCCATCTTTCTTTGGAAACAGGATGATAGGAACTAAACATGGACCGAGGCTTTCTCTCACAAACCCTTTCTCTATCAGATCATCAACTTGCCTCTGGATCTCCTTTGTTTCCTCTGGATTGGCTCGATAAATTGGCCGATTAGGAATTGAAGCACCTGGGATAAAGGTCAATCTGGTGCTCAATGCCTCTTAGTGGAGGCAATCCCCTTGGTACTTCTTCAGGAAACAAGTCCTTATACTCCTGCAAAAGAGACACAAGTATACTTGGCAAAGAAGAGTTTAAGGTCAGTAGTAGTAAAATATACATCCTTGTACATGAGTACAAGTAGTTGTTTCTTAGCCACTATTGCGCTCTTAACTTCACTTTGTTTTGCAACTCCATTCTCTTCTGCTATTTTCTTCTCACTCAATGTTTTGGATCCTTCTCTCTCTTGGCTCACTAGTGTTTGTCTCTCACTTTTGCTTTCTTTTTCACTCTTTTCTGGTACACTCAGGTGCTTTTCTTTAAACTCTTTTACTATCCTCACCTGGTCCTCACAAGCTCCCACGGTTTCTGGGGAGTTAGAACCACAATCCTTTTATTTAGAACAAATGAATATTGGTTCTTGTACTCGTCATACATCACCCTTCTATCAAACTGCCATGGTCGACCCAGTAATAGGTGACTAGCCTGCATGGGAACTAAATCACACATCACCTCATCATGATAACTCCCAATGGAAAAGGAAATAAGAACCTACCCGGTCACCTTCATCTCCCCGCACTCACTCAACCACTGCAACCTGTAGGGTTTTTGATGCTTCACAATTTTTAACCTCAACTTATCAACCAGCAAAGTACTGGCAGCGTTAGTACAGCTACCACTATTAATGATCAGGGTACATACCTTCTTCTGCAAATGGCACCAGGTATGAAAGATGTGCTCACGTTGTATCTCTTCACCCTCATCTTTAGGCTGAGTACTAAGGACTCACTTAGTGACCAACAATTCCCCACTCACGGGTCCCTCCATATCCACATCGCCATAATCCTCCAATGGAGGCATATCATCATCACTGGAACTAACACTCTCTCCCTCTCCATTATCCCGCATGATCATGGCCCTTTGATTTGGACATTGAGATGCAATATGTCCAAACCCCTGACACCTGAAACACTTAATATCATGAGTTCTAGCAAATGGTTTAGTGTAAGTTCTACCTTTAGAAGAAGTAACTGGGCTCTTGGCCTTCACATCCTCTTTTAGCTTTGAGTCTGTAGTGTTCTTCTTCCAATTTGACTTCCATGAAGAGTTAGAAGTCGTACTAGATTTAGAAGTTCTGATGAGAACCCTAGGTATATTAAACCTAGAACCCTACGATCGTTGTGGAAATCAAATCCCAAAAGGATCATCTTGAACAAGTGATGAATAGGAACTAGACCCCAACCAAACCTGTTGATTGAAACCTAAGTTATCTAGATGATTTCCCCAAGCGTTTAGATTGAAGAAATCAAAAAGGAGTTCTTTCGCAAAGAACAAAAGAGAGAGTTCTCTCAAGAAAAGTGTTTTCTTTCAATTTGATAATCTGCCAATACATAAAGTGGAGCCTCTATTTATAGGCTTACATAAAGACCTAAAATTAATGAAAAGACGCGACCTAAAATAAATCAAACGACGTGACCTAATGAAAAGACGCGACCTAAAATAAATAATAAGACTTGAAAATCTTCAATCCTTTGAATCCCAAACTATCCTATCAACTCTTTTGGTTCTCTTAGCTATTGTTTTAATCTTTGAAGCTTTCATCATCGCACCTCTCATCCATTTGGATGGCTTGTTGAGCTTCAAATTGGACGGCTTAAAAATTGAGGCTTCTAGGATCACATCAAGTTCCCTTAGACTCTAGCTGCTTTTCAACCTTGATCACCTTATGCAATAACTCCTCGATATCTACATAATGTTGTAGATCTACTATATCAGAGATCTCGCTATTTAGCCCATTGATGAATCTAGCCATAGTAGCCTCATCATCTTCCTCTACCTTAGCTTGGATCATTGCCATCTCCATTTCCTTAAAATAGTCCTCTACAGTCCTAGACTCTTGCTTCAATTTCTGCAGCTTCCTATGCAAATCCCTGTAATAGCAACTAGGGATAAATCTCTTCTGTATGACTATCTTCATCTCATCCCATGTACTAATAGGCCTCTCACTATACCTTTGCCTTTACGCACCAACTGATCCCACCATACACTAGTATAGTTAGAAAACTCAACTGCAATTAACTTAATTTTTTTCTCCTTAGTGTAATTATGGCACTCAAATATATGGTCCACTTTTCGCTCCCACTCCAAGTACAGCTCTAGATCATTCTTCCCCTGAAAAGAAAGTATTTTCATTTTAATACTACCCAAATTACTGTCTCGCCTTTGGGTATTCCCTTTCTCCCTCATGAAACTATACTCTCCTGAATCAGTATCCTCCCTCTCTTCTAACCTCACTCCCCCTCTTGAAGGCCTATTGGTTCTTCGCCCTACAAAATTGCTACCTGATGGTTCCTTAACCTGCTCCATCTTATCCATCCTCTCATGGACTTGCTCCATTTCAGCACTTAACATTTTTCTCACCTCACCCAGTAAGGCGTCAATCAATAATTTATTATCTACTTCTCCCTTCTCTCCGCCAGTTGGACTCTGATAAGTCATATTGCTGTAACAAAAAGGTTAGTAATAACACTAATAATATAGACCTCACAATTCACTCCCTCACCTGTTTACACTCACAGATGTGGATTGACTCGTGTTTCACTCTACAAGTAGATGTTCCACTCAACTCACTCTTATAGGTTCTTTGATCAGAACTCTCTTTAATAACTTTCCTCAATATAAATCACTAAGGGAATTCAACTTAACCAATAAATGATTCCAAATCAACAAAAGATGAACAAAAACGATAACAAGGACTCCAACAAATACACAATGACATGGTCCAAAATGAAAAGATGATATATAAAAAAAAAAATTCAAAATCTTCTTTTTTTTTGGACGAATTTCTTTATTTTTTTTTTTTTTTGGATTTGCGGCTTCGCAAACCAGACAAGCCTTTCTTGCCTTTGTCACGGCCTGGGAGGAATTCCTCGAAGGAATTCGAGAATGAATTCTACGAAGGAATTTAAGGAATAAAGTTCCAACAGTAACTTTTACGGCCGAGAAAAACAATTGCTTTATGAATTGGAATTGACCACGCAGAACTCAAGCAATTTTAGATATTGATATTTAATTGGACAAGAAAATAATTATCCACCAACGTTCGAACAGGAATATATAACTTGCAAGGATGAATGCACGAATGGATTCCTAGGATCGTAAACCTAAGACCCAACGTTGGTCAAATGGAACTGAACCCCAAGGATCGTCTAAGAAATCTAGTGGAAAACCGTGACCTGTTGGTTGAGTAATCCTAAGAACCTTGATATAAGAATCTTGATCCTTTAGGAAATACCAACCAAGAACCTTGGTATAAAGGAGGACGCCACAATCGGGGATGGAAAACTCGATTGATAAGTCATGGTGAACGCCACGAGTTAAAACCTGATAAGTTCAAATAAGTTCTTTCTCAGAACTCAAAGAGAAAAAGCTCTTAAATTCTCATTTTCAAATATATATGTCATATATGTTACATCTCATAGATTTATATAGGCTTTTAATTAGCCTAGAAACTAAGCTACACTAAATAAGGAAAAATAACCTATTAATGACTCTTAGGGATATGTAAAGATAAACTTAACAATAAACAACCTATTAATGACTCATAGGAATTTATAAAGACAAACTTAACAAATAATCAAAGAAATATGAAAAGACATAAAAAAAAAGAAATCCAAAAGACACAAAAACTTAAATATGCCTAATAAATACAACAAATATCCCTAAGAAAATAATAAGTATCCTAAAAAGACATAAACTTAAATATGATATGTATATATATATGTATATATATATATTTTTTTTTGTTGACGTAATCTGATTCTCATCACTTCCCAAGTGATCGATTGAGGCAAATTTCTTTGTTTTGAATTCTACCATATCTTTGCTTTTAACCTTAGCAAATAAGTTCCATATGATACCCTTAGAGCTTTCGGTACTTGGAAAACATCAAGGGATTGCTCAATTTGAGCTAGCCAGTCTTCTGATTCTTCTGGCTTTCTGGGTAGTCCTTCAAAGTACCTATTGCATTTAATGAATTCTGGCAACAAGTACCTCTGATAATGGTGGCAGTGGTGGTAATTCTTGTTCATACCAGGTAGTCCTTATACCTCGGCAACAGATTCATCAGGATTCACTGGTCCATTTTCCTAAAATTAACCCAGTGTAGTATGCCTTTCATTCCCTATGGGGGCTGCTGGAGGCATTGCTAGTGCCTCATATGGTAATGCTACATTTGTTGCTTGCATATTTTGCAAAACTTGCAAGATCAATACATTTTGTTGCTGGAGACTTTGCAAAACATTTTCTAATCGGTTCTAGGTTAGTGTAGGAACATTTGCTGGTGGATTTTCATATATTCTTGCATTTCTACTTCTATCTCTCCCTCTTGGCATTCTATTACCACCAAACATAATATTCAAATTAAATAATAACCCGTGTTTACTAAAGATCATAAAAGAAAATCATATATTTCACATATATATATTTACATATCAAGAAACATACATATAGTTCCATGGTTAGTGCCATATTTACATCTCAAAAATTGCACTAACTCTACTCCTAATATCTACTACTAAGGTCATAAAAAAGATACACATACATCGCCCTACATACCATATGCTACATATATATATATTATATATACACCATCAAAAATCTATCAGTAACTCATCTATCATGCCACCACTAATAGATAGTACAAAATCATCTTTATATAACACTAAATCTGACTCAAGGGCTAGGATAGAGGCGACCCTTGGCCTTCTCCTAAGGGTAATCGTCCTCCTCCTCGAACCTGCTGTCACTAATATCAATCCCCGTGTCCCTATCTCCTGGTGGTGCTAGGGTCAGATCTGTATCCATCATCCCAATACCTCTAGGAGCAGACCTCTACTCATTCCCGGAACTAGGTGGTACATCTCTTTTAATCTACCCTCCATGTGCAGTCCCAATCCATTTGGCATAATTATAATTGGAGACATACTTCTCTGCCTCAATCCTTCTACTCTTTCCCTCTCTCTTATCTAACAAATTTGATGTTATACTTCTTTTATGAACTGTAGTTTGGACCGACTCCTGTACTACACCATGCTGCATACAAGAGGGTCGCTGAAACTCACCCGCTACCTCAGGTATAATGGGAGGCTTCCTCATTAATACACGTCTAGAATAGTTGCATTTGATCGTCTATGCAAGCATCCAATCATTATTATAGGCAGTATCCTCTCTCAATCGGATGTGATCATACCGAACATCGTGAGCATAAACTGCCTCTCCTCCAATAGGTACCCAAACTCTAAAATTAGTAGGATCTTGTCCCACATAGATAAAAATCCTCTACAAGGACCCGCAATCTATGTTTGTGATCTGTCAAGGTTTCTTCTTCTTGCATACTAAATATCTCCCATCTAATATGGCATGTAGCAGGATTAGTCTACACACAACAAAATTTGCATGATTAATAATAATCACATAGATTTTATTCCTAATTGTGCATCTAACACTACTCATAACTACCCAACTAATACTAAAGGGTGCTAATTGGATCTAAACTCACTACATTTACCAATGCATTTCTTCCATATATTTATCTTTCTTATACCAGCAACCACGCTCTGATACCAACTCAAAATTGTCACCCCCCGAGGGTACTCTAGTAGTAATAAACAAGCCTCCCTTGAATATTATTACTAGCTTACCTTTAGAGGGCGACATATTTTCAAATAACAGGACCTTTCAGTTACTTGGACAAGTAAGGATAAATACATGCAAGATATAAATTAGTAAATAACTGTCATCTCAATCATAGAATATTACAAACCATATAGTCTTTTCGTAATTCTCCAAATACATAACTGATGAGATAATACTAGCTAATCTATTCTAGGAAAATATAAACCACTTATCCCAAATAGAGCCATAGGCTTTCAGCTTTTAAACACTTACTGGAGTTACATTCCTATAACTAATTAACCAAGGTCGAAGCGTAAACCTGAAAGGACTATTGGAGTGTGAGCAAAACCATGGGCTCAGTGAATAACCAGACATATTACACACCAAACAAGTTTATTAACAAACCATATGTAATGCAATCATTTAAACATATGCTCAGATACAAGCTTGGATGATTTAGAATCCAAACAAGAAAAAGATTTACGCCCTCTTTTTAGGGTTGAAGAACATTTACTTTTGACCCACCTGCCTAGGAGAGACTAAGTTTATAGGAAAATCAACGATTTCTCGTCTTAGAGTTATCACTTTTAGCTTAATGATGTTTTAACTGACCATTTTCTATATCAATCTTTAGAAACTCCCTATGTATTAATCATTTCAAAGTGATACTAAAGGTGGCGTTCCTCATTGCCACTTAGTTCCTGTAGAACAAACGGAACAAAGAAAACTTTGAAAGTACTAACACTTTAGAAAAACTAAGTATTAACAGAGAACCAAAATATTAATACGTAGCATGCTATACTCATTTGTATATGTAATAATGCCGTATGTGTAATGCATGACCAGGTTATTTAATAAGTTAATAATTCTTATTCAATTTCATGGTGGTCATACATTACACACAATAATCATTATACTATTTCACATCATCATACCATTGTATTATCACTTTCGTAAGCGTAGATTAACAATCATACAATCATATTACAACACATTTCATTGAAAACAATCATATTATTATCTGTGCATTACATATTCAACTAATTACAAACACAAACAGTATAATATGACTGAGTTACTCACTTACTCACAGTGGACAATCGTAGTAATCAACGGGGAAGTCTTCTATAGTATCAAAGTTACCTAGATGAATAAAAATATTCATCAATAAGGCATAAATTATATAACTAAACTCCTATGAGTGTCTAAGTGTCTTATATTGATATTTGTCTTTGTTTTTATTACTTATTTTGGTCCTTTAATGACCTTATGATAACAATTATTATTTAATATTTTATTTTCATTTTACTTGTCTTGATCTTGTTGGATATTTATATACTTTTATTGGGTAATCATAGAAATTGAATTCAGTAGATTGATATTTTTATTTTTACTATTATTGTTATTTTTATATCGTTTTTTTAGTTAAAACATTAGGATAACTAATATTATTTCTTATTATTTTAATTTCATCATGTTTCTCTTAATCGACTTCATATAATTATTTTATCATTTTTAGATATCACATTATTTATAAATTTCGCTTATTTAGATTTCCATTTTTATCTATTTATCTATATAAAACAAATATTTAACCATTATAGTTGCTAATAATACTTAATACTTCCCTATAGCTTTTAGGGTTTAAAAGTTTTCAAATATTAAACATATTATTATTCCAAGTATTTGTATTTATTTATTTACTTAGTAAAAGTTATTTTGTTATATATATAATATATGTTTATTATTTATATATATATTATGTTCGTGTAAAACAGTTTTCATGTAGAAGAGTTAAGCGTGTATGCTGGCTCCAACGCCGCCGCCGTTCTTAGGTTTTACATGTTATTTTGTATCACGCTGGCTTGTAAGCCGCCAACTTTACCTCATGCGCCGGTTTCCACGCTGCTGGCATATCATTCCAATTAGTCGGCGTTTCTTCATTTTACGTAAAAATAAATTTTACGTAATTTCTATTCCAATATAAGCCATCTCAACACCGCCGACCTACCCATGTACGCCACCAGCATTGAGCATATACACTGCTGGTGTAGGAGCAGTGTTGACACTATTCATGATCTTCTCTAATTTTTCTTTTGTTCGTACTTTTTTTCTCAATACATATGTATATCAAATCTGCTTCTAAGCATTCCTAGGGTGTTCCTCAGTGTTTATACATGTTTATATATGCATATATCATCATATAACCTATGTGGTGTAATCTTCGTTTGATGCTTGCAAGGGTATAACTAGGGTTTTCATGCGACTTACCTTTTTTATCTGAATTTGGATGTTCTAAACTCCACTTCAAGGCTTGTTTCGGACCTAGGACAGTAAGAAACATTGTTTAGAACAATGTTTAACACTTAAACTACCTAAAAACGAATTCATCTTTATCTTAAATTCTTGTTTCCAAGCTTGGTTTAATGTTTGTTTTAGTTATTGTTTGAGTGTGATTTGTGTAAGTATTGGGGAAGAAAAGGAGCATGAATTTGGAGTGTATTTGAGGGTTGTCTTATGTGTTCTAATGTGTTGTTCATTAGTTCATTAAGGGCCCACACACACACACACACAGATATATATATAATTATATATATATATGAAGAGAAAGAAGACAGCTGCAACTTGTTACCAATTTTGGTTCACTTCTGCACCAAATACCTTGGATTATTAAGTGTGTTTGCTACATTTAATGGTTGCTTGAGTTGGCTAGTTTTTATTGGCTATCCTATTATTGAATTGTTGACTTCATGAAAATTTACTTGGGTAAGTTGTGCAAAGTTTCAGCTGGGAAATTAGAGAAACTTTCAGCCACTCATTGTCACCAAAAGCACCAAAATTTGAGTAAATTACTATATAATAATATTTAATTAGTTAATTATCTTGATTTTAGGATAGTTTATTAAGTTAAATAGGTATGAATATGACAATTACTCAAGAGTTTTATCTCCAAAAATTTATATAGAGTTTTATAAATATTCTAGATCATTATTATGTTCAATTGGGTCACATGTATAGGACCGATTGGGGCATTGGGCATGGTCTAAGTTTTCGTGATAAATTATTTTTAGGGTTTTATCTCTCGCAATTAGGGTTTTATAAGCTTAATAGGTCAATTGTTTTAGACTCCAATAACTTAAGAATACCCTAATTAAAATAATTGTGTGATCCAAATATTTATTTGGAGTCCATATTGTGAGTTATGGATCTATTTTTGTTTTTATTATGTATTTATAATCCTGACGATTTATCAAAAAATTATTGTTTTCTAACCATAAACCTATTTTATGTACTCTTTATCATAGTTAAAATCTTAACTAAATTATTCTTATATCTTGGGTTTTTGATACCCACTAAGAAATCTTATTAGTAGTATGTGATACTATCTAGGAATCTTTGTTTTAAAGTTTAAAACTATATACAAGCTCATTTCTATTTTTGGTTTAATTATAAGGTTTTGGTTGAGTCCTATATTATTATTCTATTTTCTATTTTCATATTTTCATCTATTACTATTTGTATGAAAAATCTCGGGGTTTATAATAACCCTTCTGACCTTCCAACACGAGATGCGAGCTAAGATCACTAGTTCATCTTGGTGCAGAGATTGAATACTTTCAAGGTTAACATTAGAGAATGATATGGGGTTGTCTATTTATCTTCTCTTTGGCTTAATTGTCATGACCTCTTCTCCCCCCTTTAAGATTAGGATTGGGGAAGTGCTTAGGAGGGTTCGCCTATTATGGTGTTGATCTCACTAGGGCATTTCTTGTAAAGCCCTCAATTTATAAGGTAAAGATGGAATAAACCTTAACCCTAATCAAACCGGAATTTCAAAAGTCAACCATGATCAAGACAAACTAGTGGTTTCAACTCCGGCAATCTCGTGCTCAAAACCTAAGGATAATAGAAATGAGTTAATGGAGGATTGTAGTTTGGAATGATATGAGGAAGCTTAAAAAGATCATATTCACCCAAAAATCATTTGTTTTGGACCCAGAGGGGATCAATTCTTAAAAACGTGCCCTAGTTCTCGGGATAGTAAAAATATTCCAACAATATCGTTAGACTCGTAATTATGCAAAAATTTCAAAATATCAGTTTCATAATTTTTCGGCAACTAAAATTATTAGATATAGCTTGTTTACACGTATTTCTTTACCACCAATTTCTTATTTGTTTAGTCTATTATTCATTGTACAATTGCTACTATTCATTACTATTTTCTATATCTACTTTTTCTTACTATTTATTCTTACACTCTACTATACCTATCTCCTACAATTTACTTTTCTCATAAAACTTTATTCACATTATTACTTTTCATTAAAAAAAATATAAATTTAATTAATTTCTCCCCTTCCTTCTTCAAAACCGGTGCCCCCTATCCCTCTCTCTATCTAATTTATTTCTTTTTCAATTTATTTTTTTACATAAAAATTCTCTCCACATTTATCTATAAATGCCCCCTTTCCCTCCACTTTTTCACACATCTTCACTTCACTTAACAAAACTCTACCAAAATTTCTCCACAACTTCTCTCTCCAAATTTCCTCTCAACAATCTCTTCTTTCCTTCTCCATATAACATCAACCCCTCCTTTTTCTACCACCCATCTTTTACATTAGGTAGAAATTCCTACAAATATTCTTTATGTTTGTGTAACTTAACATGACCATGGTGTATATTTTCTAATTCATGGGAGTTAAGAAAGCTACCATATACTCATGTTTTGTAGTTCATGCAAAATTTTATTATTATATTGTTATTATGTTATGCTATATTATTCTCGCTTTTAATCTAACTTTTATATGTTATTAAATATATATATATATATATTTCTTAGAGCATATAACTCACTAACATAACCTTTATTTATACTCATGCAATTTATTTATTTATTTCTTTTTTGTAATTTATTTATTTTATGCAATTTAATTAAGACTAGTCATTCTAGTCTTAAACTTGTTCTCATCAAGTCAAAATGTTTTATTTTTCTTTCTTTAGGACTTTTCTATAATCTAAGTTCGGGAAGTCTTGAGATTAATATAAGACTCCCATGTTTTTTTTTATTATTTTCTTGCTTTTTTTTTTTTCAAACTAGTCCATTCTAAGTTCTAGTAAGCCTTGATGTACACTAAGACTTCCTAATACTTGATTTTAGTTATATGCTTATTTAATTTTTTATGTCCTTTATTTTCTATATGTGTTATTCTTTTTACCTAATTACAAGTTCATAATCATGCATGAACATAATGTAGTTGTTTGATAAAATTTCCAAAAAAACAAAAAGAGTTATTTTCTCTCACTTTAAAATAAGAACTAAACTGCTTGAAAACATTATTTTAACACATAAGAAAAATTTCCATTAAAACTTAGGATCATGATTCAACAATATCTTTTTCAAAAACTTAAATAAATTCATTATAAATTTTTAAGTGTTGTTATTATACAAAGATTCTTCAAAACTTAATTATGTGGTTCTCTTACTCTCTTTTCAAAATACTAAAACAAATTATTAAATCTTAAGGTTGACAATTCTTTGTTATACAGATTTTTCTTAAGAACTTGTTTATAGGATTCACACCCACATTGAAAAACATTAAAAATCAAACAATTTTTCTAAGACAAGTTTAATATCAACTCACTAGTTGACAATCCACTTAGAAAATAAAATGGATACAACTTAGGAAAAAGGTTCAACTATAATCTTTTCAAATTATTAAAATGAGATTATCATAAATTTTTAATGTAATAATTCTTTGCCATGCAAAATTTTCTTAACAACTTATTTATAAGGTTTATAGCAACACCTTGAAAAATAATAAGAATGATCAAGTTTTTGTAGTCAAAGATTAGATTCAAATCACTAGTTTAACATTCACTTAGGAAAATCTAAAATTAGTAAACAACCTAAAGAACCAAGTTTTTAAAGAAATAAATCCATCTTTATGAAGTTAAGAAAATATAAAAATGATAGCTTTAAATATATAAGCATTCATTAGTGACGAACTCAAGATCTTAATTTCCTTCCAAGAATTTAAAGAAAGATTTTGAGAATTTCAAACTTTTAAAAAGTAAATTGTTTTATGAAATATCATTATTAAGACAACATCACTAGAATTATGCATATAATATGAGTATATATCTATATTAAATGATTTTTGAAATGATATAAATATCTATGTGCTTTTATGGACTTTTTGAATGAAGTAAGATTTTGAAAAGCTACAATTTAAGGTCTGAGATTTTTGTGCTAAATCTGTACCGACCCGTTTTAGAACCAAATGGCTTTTAATATAAAAAATAACATTAGAAATAGATAGATCTTTTCGAGTAGGTGGAAAACGACATCTTATATACGAAATTCCAAGTTAAAATGAGCAAGTTATGGTATTTTAAGTTGGAATTTCCATTCATCCGATTTTTTACAAAAATAGGGAAATAGAATTAGGAACTTTGAGTATAACTTTCATCAAATAATCATTCCGAATATTTTTTTTGTTTAGGTGACCTAGAGTTGGAGGATCCGTATCAATAGGCCTTTACGAGTAAAGAATTTTCGACAAGGATAGCTGAGTGAGTTTATCTCCTGCTTTTACATACTTGTTTGTGCTTATAGCTAGAGGCACTCAAAGTAGGAAAAGATGAAAATAGAGTATGTGTGATAATGTTGGTTGAAAATATACTAAACATATCGAAACATGAATTATTGTTTAATAAATTCATGTTTTACTATTATGAGGGAGTGTTTACAAATTCTATGATAACCTTTAAAATACCTTAATCACATGTCAAGAATTATATTAATTAATTCATGCATATCACAAAGTGAGTTACTTGCATGTACCTACTATGCCTCAGTGGGACAAGAGTATAGTAATGAGGTAATTGTAAGAACGGTAAGACTGCTTGATGCGAACCCTAGCTATTTTAAACCTAGAACCCGACGATCATAATTTGAAATCGAAACCCAAAGATCGTCTTGAACAAGATTGGATTCGAAACTAGATCCCAACCACACCTGTTGATTGAAACCTAAGTTATCAAGATGATTTCCCCAAGCGCTTAGATTGAAGAAATCGAAAATAGGAGTTCTTTTGCAAAGAACAAAAGAGAGAGTGCTCTCAAAATTCTGTCTTTCATTCAATGATATTCTCCTATTTACAACCATCTATGTCTATGTATAATAAAAGAAAAAGACTAAAAGACACATGGGAAAAGACACAAAATGTCGACATAAAACAATTCCCAAAACAAATAATATACCCGGTATAAAACAATTTAAAAACAATGCTGGAGACTAAAAGTCGCGTTGGAAAAATCCAAATATTAATAACTGGTCCAAGAAGCTTTATTACACTTCTTGAAGGCTTCAGCATTCAATGGAACTTTCATCTCAGGGTTCTCCATGCCTTTGGCCATCTCTTTGGAAGTTTGAATAATGTGAATTAATGTCAGTTCTTCTTTGATGGAGTTTGACTCCTCTTGCAACTCCATCACTTCCATCACTAGGCCGTGCAAAGCTTCATTAATTTGTTTAGCCTTAGCTCTTGTCATTGGTCATCCAATGCCATGGAGTGGATCACTGGACTTTGGCTCTTGTCATTAATCTATAAGCTGGAAGGTCAATGGATGTGTGAGGAAGCTGACGATGAGGAGGAAGGATGTGAGTTTGCTTCCATGGAGGAAGATGGAAGCTATGGCCATGGATTAGTTGCAAGTTAGCCTTAACCTTAAGTTAACGTTTTCTTTGTTTATAGCATCTTTATACATGATCGAATCAGTGGCAACAGAATCCTAAATCTCTATAGCCTAAAACTCTAGAATAGCTAGACAAGTGTGCTATAGTATATTTGATCTAGTTAGTGATTAGTACATTTTGAATGTAGGAAATATACGGGTAGCTAGTGAGACACCCACTAGTAGCATCACAACCACTCATTTGTTTGTCACCTTCAGCCTTGCTAAGAAGACCAGTTTACCTATAGTCACCACTACTATAGCTTCGGGATAAAGACACCCACGAGTAGCATCGTAACTACCCGAGAGATGTTGAAGGAATATCCTTTAGGAATCCAAGGACACCGTACGACGAGTGATTTGATTGTGTTGGAGATGAGTAAATATGATGTGATTCTGAGTTGGTTGACACATGCCAAAGCCACAATAGATTGTTGAGAGGAAAAAGTGAACTTTAAGGATATGGATGGGAAGGTTATAGAATTTAAAGGAGAATCCGCTATCATAAGGAAACAAGGGTTAAGTTCGCTCAAGTTGGTGACAGATGAGGGAACCACTAAAGAAATCGACCAACAAGTCAATGCCATAGAAAAAGAAAGCAAAGAACCAAAAGTGGAGGATATATCTATAGTAAATGAGTTTCATGATTTTTTCCTAACGAGTTGCCCGGGTTACTGCCAAAGCGGGAGATTGATTTTGAAATAAGTTTGATGCCAAATACTAAACCAATATCGAAAGCTCCATACCGCATGGCACTGTTAGAATTAAAGGAACTCAAGAAGCAACTACAAGAACTTCTAGATCAAAGGTTTTTCAGCCCGAGTGTATCACCATGGGGATTAGAAATTTTGTTTGTTAAGAAAAAAGATGGGTCTATGAGGTTATGTATCGATTATCGAGAGCTAAATAAGGTTATAATCAAGAATAAGTACCTATTACCATGAATTTTGAGCAGTTGCAAGGAGCAAGCATGTTTTTCTTCATCGACCTGAGATCCAGATACCACCAATTAAGAGTAAAGTCGAAGGACGAACCGAAGACCACTTTTCAGGCTCATTATGGACATTATGAGTTCTTAGTGATGTTTTTTGGTTTAAAAAATGCACCTGCCACATTTATGGACCTAATGAATCGAGCTATAATCCTTTATTGGAGAAGTGCGTTTTAATTTTCATTGATAACATTTTGGTTTACTTGATTACGCGGAAGCAACATGAAGAACACATTCATATGGCACTTTAAACGTTGAGGGAACATAAGTTGTACCCTAAGTTGTCAAAGTATACTTTTAGTAAGATAAGATATCCTTTTTAGGACACCTTGTTTCAGGAGAAGGCATATTGGTTGATCCTGAAAAGATTAAAGCTGTGATGGTGTGGAAGCAGCCCAAAGTAAGAAGCTTTCTTGGTCTAGTTGGCTATTATTGAAAGTTTGGAAAGAATTTCTCGACCATAGCCAAGACCTTTGATGCGAACCTTAGGTATTTTAAACCTAGAACCCGACGATCGTAATTTGAAATCGAAACCCCAAACATCGTCTTGAACAAGATTGGATTCGGAATTAGACCCCAACCACACCTGTTGATTGAAACCTGAGTTATGAAGATGATTTCCCCAAGCACTTAGATTGAATAAATCGAAATAAGAGTTCTTTTTCAAAGAACAAAAGAGAGAGTGCTCTCAAAATTTATGTTTTTCATTCAATGATATTCTCTTGTTTACAACCATATATGTCTATATATAATAAAAGAAAAAGACTAAAAGACACATGGGAAAAGACACAAAAATGTCGGCATAAAACAATTCGCAAAACAAATAATAAACCCGGTATAAAACAACTTAAAAACAATGCTGGAGACTAAAAGTCGCGTTGGAAAAATCCAAATATTAATAAGTGGTCCAAGAAGCTTTATTACACTTCTTGAAGTCTTCAGCATTCAATGTAACTTTCATCTCGGGGTTCTCCATGTCTTTGACAATCTCTTTGGAAGTTTGAATAATGTGAATTAATGTTTATTCTTCTTTGGTGGAGTTTGACTCCTTCTCTTGCAACTCCATCACTTCCATCACTAGACCATGCAAAGCTTTGTTCATTCGTTTAGCCTTAGCTCTTGTCATTGGTCATCCAATGCCATGGAGTGGATCACCGGACTTTGGCTCTTGAATTCTCGATGGTAGATGATCCTCATCACCCTTGACACAACTTACTCAAAAGAATGAGAAGTTCATCTGAGCCGATAAAAGAGAAAAGAGTTTCCAAAAGCTTAAGCAAAAACTCGTAATTGCACCAATACTTGTTCTGCCAAACCCTAAGAAGCCATATATGGTGCATGTTGATGCCTCAAGAAATGGATCGGGATGCATTTTAATGCAAGAAGGAAATGTAATTGCTTATGCTTCACGATAGCTAAGACCGCATAAGCAAAACTATTCGACACATGATTTGGAGATAGATGCTATTGTTTTCGCACTCAAACTATGGAGACATCACTTGTACAAGCAAACATGCGAAATATATACTAGCCATAAAAGCCTTAACTACATATTCACTTAGAAGGATTGGAACATGTGACAACAAAGGTGGTTGGAGCTCATAAAAGACTATGACCTTGGAATCAATTATTGCCTAGCTAAAGTCAATATCGTTGTCGATGTCTTGAGCTGCAAGAATCATCGGCAAATTGCCACTATGTTGACCGGCCAAAAAGAGTTGATAAGAGAATTCGAAAAGGTGAGTATCGAGTTCGTGGGACAAGACATGGAAGTACAGATATCCAACTGGTAATGGAACCAACTCTCGTGGAATGAATTAAGGAAACTCAGCGTTATGATGAAGAGTTACAAAAGATTAAACAGGATGTGTAGGAGGAGAAGTATACTAACTTCACCATAGATGAGGATGATGTAGTGAGAATGAAAGGGAGATTATGTGTGCTGAATGATGAGGAAATTATGAGTGAAGCTCATAACTCAGGATGCATGATACATCTAGGAGGGACTAAGATGTATTAGGATCTTAAGAGCCACTTTTGGTGGAATGGGATTACATGGGATGTAGTGACTATGTGATGAAGTGCCCGGCATGTCCATAGGTAAAGGTGGAATACCAAAGACCAGGAAGATTGCTGAAACCTCTTACTATACCTTAGTGGAAGTGGGATCAAATCTCGATGGATTTTGTGTGTGGGCTGATGCGAATGGACCAAGCTTCAAAAGATTTTAGACAAACTAGATTTAATATTGGAGTTTCGAAGCTTAAATGGAAACATGATTTAGATCAAGTGGATTTCACAAGGAAGAAACAAGCTGTCAAAATGCTGTAGGAGTCCTATGCCGACCTTAAGCCGCTAGCCTTGAAGTCCTACACATTGGTGTACCTTGCTTACATTGCTAGCATATTGTAGGCCTTCAACATGACCAGAATGTGAATTTTAAATGCCTGTGCTTACGCTGTCCATGTTGATTAAAATAGCCACCAGTGTTGCTATTCACAAAGTTGAAGTTTTATTTGTGTCTTTTAATATTTCTTTGTTTTATTTTGTGTCTCTTGGTATATCTTGTGTCTTTTGGTTTTCCCTTTGTTATTATTTGGACTTTGTTTATTATTCGTGTCATTTTGTCTTCCTTTGTGTTTTTATTTATAAGATCTTTGTTTAGTTTTCACATAGATAGTAGTGATATGTTATTTCCTCTGGAAAGACTACTCCTTTGAGGGTTATTTTGAGTTCTTGTTGATAAGAACTTGTATTGCAATTGTTTGCAATATTTTATGAATATTGAGAGATTTTGTTTCTTTATTCATTTTTGTTGATTGAAATCATCAGATTCTTTTAACAACGTGGGAGATTTATGGAATGTGGGTTATATCATTCTGTGATTCAAACACAAAACCAGTTTGATTTTATGATTCGTAGCACCTATCAAATTACGATTTCACCCATATCTTTATGGTATTAGATCTCTTCGTTCGGCAGGCTTCGATTTGATAAGTCATCTTATCAATTTGATTTGTGTTTTAAAATTTAGGGGTTGAGTTATAGTTGCGAATTTTGTTATTGATTGTTGGATTGTGGGTGTGAAGAATTGGGAAATTAAGGTTGTTGTGGATTTGGGATTTTTTTGTGGATTGATTGAATTTGGTGAAATGAGGAGTAGATTTATTAATTTTGCTAAAATTATGTTGCGCTTTGATTATTATTCGAAAAATCCATACGAAGAGGAGATTTATCGATATCATGAGCGGAATTTTTATAATGGTAGATCAAGATAACATGATAAATCCAAACATGTTGAAATCAAGAATAGTAGGAATATTTTTGATGAATCTCATAGACAAAATGAAATACGGGCTATAAGAGAAGGTCTTCAACAAGTAATGAAGACCATAGATGATTGGGTGGAGCAATTTGATTTTAAAGAAGCAATAAAGAATATAGAAAAGCCTGAGGTGAAAGTGCTTAAAGTTGAGCCAAAACAGGCAGTTGCTGATAACTTGAAGGTAGAGAAGAATGAAAGGGCTGATGAGATTATTCCTGAAAATTTTCCCAAGAAAGAAAATATGCAGATTGATGTTGTTGTTGTCCATGGAGTGATGGTTGAGCAGGAGATTGGTGTGACTGCTAATACTCCACATGTGGAAAAGGAAGTAGAAGAGGCTGTTTATGGTGTTACTTTACCTATAGTGAAAACACCTGAAGTTTGGCCCGTGGCAGCAAAGGAGCTTAATTTATTTGTTGATTCTGAATTGCAGGTTAAGGAAGATCTTGCACAAAGGGAAAATTTGTTCCAATCCCGATGTATGATTCAAGGAAAGACTTGCAAATTGGTGATTAATGGTGGAAGTTGTGCTAATGTGATTTCACAAGATTTTGTGAAATGGATGCAGTTACAGGTGATTCCACATCCAAAGCCATATATCTTGCACTAGTTGAATTCTCCAGATGTGATACACACTGATAAAGAGACGCAGGTTTGTATTGCTATACGAGAATATACAGATACTATAGCTTGTGATGTAACGCCTATGGATTGTGCACAAGTACTGATGGAAAGACAGTGGCAGTATGATAGGCAAGTTGTTTATGATGGGTTTTGAAATACTTACAAGATCTAATAAGGGAAACAGGTGTTCTTACTACTTCCAATGACCTTGGCTGAAGCGCAACGGGAGAAATTTGAGCATATACGAGCCAAGGATCAAAGGAGTTTTTTTTCATTTTGATACGAGAACCTTTGCAATCATGCCTGAGAACCCTTTGAGTATTATGAATCCCCAGCATAGTAATACAAAAACCCACGAATACTATTGGAATCAACCCCTAAGATGGATTAGATTTTAGGTTTGCCTTGGGTTTGATCTAGAGAGTTAGAACACGGATGCCCTAACTTCGAAACACTCTACAAAGAAGACGATCAAACTTCCTTGAATGTTCCTAAGTAGCATGCATTCATTCAAGAACACAAAGAGAAAAAACTCTCAAATTTTCATTCATTCTAGTTCATCCCAAAAAGATTTCATATGATGGGTTTTTATAGGCTTAGTTAGCCTAAAAATTAAGCAACTAAATAATAAATGCATGGAAGACTTAAAAGAAATTCAAACTAGGTAATAAATACAAGGAAAAGAAATTCAAACTAAGCAATAAATACAAGATAAAGGAATTCAAACTAAGCAATAAACTAAGCTTAAATAAGGGCTGGTGCCAATGCCAACGGCCTAGATCCAAGGCCGGTGGCCTTCATGTTGATTCACCTAATTTCACCAAATCTCCTTGTAAACTCACTTAAACTTCAATTATATTGAACCGTGCTTGAATCTCACTTGTTCTAAAGCCTTGATACCCTTGTAATCCATCACTAGCATACATCATCAAGCCTTGGAAATGTTGATTTAAAACTTGTTGAAGCTTCTTAGCTCGAGATCTCGTGATTGGTCCTTGAGGCAAGCTAATTGGACTTGAAATCCTTTGAAATTCAACCTTCACCACTTGATCTTCTTGTTGGCTTGACTCTTGATCGTGGATTGGTGGCTCTTTCATAACATTCCCCCTCTTCTCAAAAGGATTCGTCCTCGAATCAAAAGCATCACCTACATCAAACGAACTAAGATCAACAACATTGAAAGCTGCACTAACATTATACTTACCAGGTAAGTCGACTTTGTAGGTGTTGTCATTAATCCGCTCAAGAATCTGAAATGGACCATCTCCTCTTGGATTCTGTCACACCCCGTAGGGTATCCTAAATGTAACAGCCCGCCACATACTAAGTAAGACTCTCGAGTTCTCTACCCGAGCCCTTCGGGAGTCTTAATTAGATGTAAAGCGTTTCTTTACGACAATAGAATACTTTGACAAATGGAGTTAAGCAGTTTAGCGTGGCATTCAATAGCCATAGATAATAAATCAAAACGCATAATTATAGTTTATAAAATCTAAGGGGCATTCCCCCGCAAAATAATAACAAGTCCATTACAGTCATCCAGAGTCCTTAGTTTCCGATGGAAGTCTATACAAAAAGAAATGGATTAAACTTCTACAGGAAACTCCTATCTCCGGTATGATAAGATCATATTTTGTACAAATCTTGATAATCAATTGAGCTAGAATGGATATTTGTTTTGATTAAATTTTATGTTTCAGAACTAATTTGAATAAAGAAATCAAAACAAGTGAATTTGAATTGAAAAGAGGAAAAATTGAAGTCAAGGCCGGCAATTCATCATTGAAAGCCGCCGGCTTTTAGACGGCGTAAAATCCAAGGCCGTTGCAGCACAGCCAGCTTTGCCCAGCACAAGTTAAACAACATTCAAAGCCGCCTCAAAGCTGCCAGCGTAAAAGATGAAGAAGCCAGCGTAAATGAAGGCCGGCAGCCCAGAACTGAAACATCACCAGCTTTGAAGGAGTTACATTATAAGCTGGCATGAAAGCCGCCGGCCTTGAGACAGTGTACATGGAAGAATTGAAGAGACATGAAGACATGAAACGCTTGGAGGAAAATGAAGCAACACATCTATTTGAATGCCTACGCCGGTGTCAAAGCCGCCGGCTTTGGGACGACGTTCGTTATAAATCTGCGGCTTTGGGACGGCGTTTGTTATAAATCTGACCAACGCTTCATTTCTGACTATATACGCTGGCTAGATCTACATTCAAAGCCGCCGGCGTTGAAGCGGCCTACATTATAACTGATATTAAAGGCTGCCAGTGCACTGCCTGTGCAAAGGACAATTTGAAGATACGCCGCCTGTAAGCCGCCGGCGTACATTGTGAAACAGCAAAGTTCATTAAATGTTTTTCACGAAATTTTTCCTATAAATAGGGGGTCTTCCCCTCACATTCAGAATCATCCAAGCATCCAAATATCCAATACTCTAAGTAGCTATAGATTATTTAGAATAGGCATTTCATTAGAGATTTTTGAAGAGATATTTGAAGTTATACAAGATTTGCAAGTGAAGCTTTAGTATTTTGAATTGGTGATTTCTAATCTTATTCTTTTTATGCAATTCATATACTTGAATATTCTGATCATAATGAAATCATTTGCAATTTCTTATTTGATTGTTGAATCATCATTCATGAGTAGCTAAACCATTTTTTGGGAAGTTGATGAAGCTTTAAACATGCTAAGATGATTTTTGAATCCATGTTATAAGATATTTAGAATCATGAAATATTCATATTGAATTCTGATTATTCATCATGTTTTTGGTATAAGAATTCTAATAACTCGGAAGGGAAATTAGTGTTCACATGAATTCATAAATTGAGATTAAATTGCAATTGCGGAAGCGGCGTAGTTTAATCTAGTTTAGAAATTATCCATGAATATTAATGCAATGTTTATGTTGATTTCTCACTAAGGAATTAGGAGATTTTAATATAAAGTATTAGTCAATTGTAGAATCGGGAGATTTATAATTGTAATTTTGATTCCACTAATGATTTATTTAACGGAAGTTATTGAATTATTTTGTGGTTAAAAAGGTTTTCAAACTTTGTTTTTAAATCTTGATAATTTCTTATGAATGTTCATGAATTTAATTATCATTATAACATGAGTTCAAGTTGATTGGCAATAGTTTAAAGTGGATTCTACTCCTTCCCACACTTTTCACCATATCCCTCTCTTTAAAAAGCTCATTGCATTCATATAGATAATTAGTTAGAAAAGTTAGTTTAACTTAATTATTTTAAAAAGATCAATTGCCTAGATATTAGTATTAGTTGATAATTGTCTAGTAGTTAGTAAATCCTTGTGGGATCGACACTTTATTCATACTATATTACAATAGAAGACCTAGTGCGCTTGCTAGAAATATGCTTTAAGATTCAATACTTATCACAGCACATCACGGTACCTGTGCTGTGGCTTGCCTCGGCCTAAGCCATATAAATTCGTGCTGTAATAGATAAAAACTATGGGGGCGTAAGCTAACTAGCTTAGTGAGTAATAACTTCCATAACACAATTAAATACAATCATTCAAGCAAGTGATTATTCAAGCAAGTGTATGCACCATACAAATGTGATCAACAAACATATGACCAACCGGAAATCATATGTGGATGGACTTGCGCCCTCCATCCCGGGTTAGCAGATTAACGAATCTTGCGGTACGACGCCGTTTAAGCTCAGGGTCAACTAACAATAATTCGTTTTATGGATCACGATTAACCAACCTATTCGTTTTATGGATCACGAAAAACCAACCAATGCGAATGCTCCAACCCCATCGTGATATGAATGGATTCAATTTACATTTGAAACCGAATATTTGTTAATTCAATTCTTTCAAGTGACCAACAAGTGTTCGCAGACATTCATCATAGGATATCAACTAATCAGTCAATAGCTTAACACCCGGTTTCGATATTCCTTACGTTCCAATTCACATATCAGCAGTAAACAACATATATAATTCCCATATACCCCATCATGCATATACAATTTCTTTTTATCTTTGCCTACACCACTAGTGCCACTACATTACAATCACATTCATTAATTGAGAGTGGAAGTAAAACTCACTCGGCCATTGGACGCCAATTTTCCTAGTAGTAATAGTCGGAAGGTAGAGTGTCGTCCTACTCGGGATCACCTACCAAGCAAGAATAATCCTAATGAGACTCTCATTATGTAACTAAATCAAGCTATACATCTAAACTATATGAATTCGGATTTCTCGCTATTTGCGGAAGTTCCGACTTAAAACGGCCATAACTTGATCATTTTAACTCGGAATTTCGCAAATTTTATATCGATCTCTATCTACTTCGAAAGATCTATCTATTTCTAATATTAAATCCAAGTTTTGAAAATAGCAAGGTCACGGAACAGTGGGATCAGATCTGTTCCGCAAGTGTTCCAATCTCAAAAATTTGTTTTGCTTTAGATAAGAAATGTTCCTAGTTGATGATTCATGCATGAATGATATGGGAATGAATTACTAATATGAATGCCATGTGATGAACTTAATATATGCATGGTAATAATAACTTTTGTGATAATAAACTCATATGAACTCTTAAGTGTTGGTAAATTCTCATAAAGATTATTTCTAAGAAGCTATTTTTCCACATTATACTCCCTAGGGTTTCCTTGACTTTTAATCTTGTAATCCACTTATTATTTAACTAAAAATAAGTTCTCAAGGTCTATATTAATCATGGCCTCCATTCATGCATAAAAATTCCCATTTTTCATTTGGTAAACATGTCTTTGAACTAGCTTTTTGTAAAAATCCGAATTTTCTAAATTTCATTTTCTTGCATTTTTCTTGAGGGAAAACTTATCTAATGCATTAAAAATTGAAGCTCCAATATGTATATTATCTAAGGACTTCATTTAGCTTATAAAACATCCAATTTAGACTTAAAACCAAGTGTTCTTGTAGGCATGAACTTAAGTTACGAATTTTAACTATTGATCAACATTCCAACATTTCTCATTCTAACTCCACCACTTGTTTTACATTCCTATCATGCCTAAACTCATCTAAACTTATAAGAATCATTCCTTCAATATACCTATTACACATACCCTTCATTTTTCTTATGAAACATGAGTTTAAAAATGATTTTGGTTTTCCAAGTAGGGTTTCCATTTCATCCGAATTTTCAACATTTCATATTTGACAAAGTCCTTTCTTTTTCAATGTTCTTGCTCCCTATATGTAAAGATCTACTATCCCACATCTCTATACATGAACAAGACTACATTTTTATGATCATCAATGCATGAAAAAAAAATAACTCTATGATCATACATGTAAATGACAATGTGAGTGTCTAAACTTTAGATCTACTATATATAATGCATGAATCATGGATCTCATGGCATGAACAACAATATATGTGCAAGATCTCTACTTTACATGCATGAACAAGTGGATATTCCAACAAAAACTCATTCAAAGGCTAGATCCACTTCTTGAGATGGCTTGAGATTCTTGTAGTAGTTTTCATATCCCTTGCTCATGCTCATTGGGATTTAAAGGAAAAACACACAAGAATGATCTTGCCATAAACAAGATTTAGGACTAACAAGGTCTAAAATCAACATACCAAAGGAAAATCAAAGGAGAAATGAAGGAACTTGAGTTGAAATTGTGAGGGAAGAGGGTGGAGCTCTCGGCACACAAGGGAAAAGAGAGAGTTTTACTCTTTCTCTAATTTTGAAACAAGAAAAAATGAAGAGAGAGAGAGAATATTTAGTATATATATAAGTGTATTAGGGTTTAGTTAATAAAATGAAGTAAAAATAATTTAATTGAGAGAAAACCGGGGGGTGGGCCGCCGCCACACTTTATGTGTGTGTGTGTGTGTTTAAAAATTTGATATTTGTAATTTAGTAAATGAAAATGTAATAAATGTAATAACTATTTAAAGACAAAATTTCTTGGAAAAGAAAATTGAAATGAGTATTGTAAGGATGTAAGAATAAGTATGGTAGTTGTAGTGTAGGTTGTACTTGTGAATAGTAGACAAGACATCTACTTTACCGGTTGTTCCGAAAACACGAGAAAAGCTATAACTGTAATTTTTATAGCTCGGAAAATTACGAAATTGATATTTTTGGAATCCTTATAAAATTACGGTTCTAATGAATATTTCGGAATATTTTTCTGAATCCGTGATCCGGGGCATGCTTTTCCGTAATTGAGCTCGGGAAGGCCCGGAATTGAAAAATTCCCGAATTTAAAACTTTCAAAGGTTTAGAATGTACTTTTAAACAATAATTCAAATTCATTTACTTCATAATATTTATTTTATTATAAAACCGAAGAAAAGCCGGATTTAAGGTTCTTAGGCTTCACTCACTAGACCCAAACTGGACCGGATTAGGGTTTCGCTTCCAACTCCCTGGGTTTCTTGACTACTGAGTATACCGGGGTTTACAGATTCAACTTGGACTTTCTTTGAATTGGAAATCTCTCTTTGCGAAAATGCACCCAAACCCATTCTCCAGGTTGAAAAATCATGGGTTTCCTTCCTTTATTCACTCTTGAAGCTATTTTGGCATTCTGCTGCTCAATCCTGTTCTTCACCTGCTTATGTAGCTTCTTAACAAAATCTGCCTTTGAATTAGCATCAAAACTCACAAACTGGTTAGGTGGTAATGGCAATAAATCAATAGGAGTTAGTGGATTAAAACCATACACAATCTCAAATGGAGAACAATGTACTGCTATGAATAGCCCTATTATATGCAAACTCCACAAATGGTAAGCAATCCTCCCAAGTCCTAATGTTTTTCTCTATGATTGCCCTCAACAACTGAATCAAGTTCTATTAACCACCTCAGTTTGCCCATCAGTCTGTGGGTGACAGGTAGTTGAAAACATAAGCTTAGTTCCCAACTTTCCCACAACACTCTCCAGAAGTGACTCAAAAATTTTACATCCTATCACTAACAATGCTTTTAGGTATGCCATGCAGACGCACTACCTCTCTAAAGAACAAATCAGCAATGAATGTAGCATCATCAGTTTTATGACAAGGAATAAAATGAGCCATTTTACTAAACCTATCTACCACAACAAAGATACTGTCATGACCTTTCCTAGTCCTAGGCAATCCAAGCACAAAATCCATAGACACAGCAGTCCAAGGTTCATCAGGAACAGGTAAAGGTGTATATAATCCATGTGGTTTCAGTTTAGATTTAGCCTCCTTACATGTAATGCAATTTTGACAAACTTTATGCACATCATGTCTCATCCAGGCCAAAAAAAATGTTCATGCAGCATATCGTAGGTCTTATCTACCCCAAAATGCCCCATTAAACCTCCTCCATGTGCTTCCCTAACTAGCAATTCCCTCACAGAACTTCTAGGAATGCACAATTTATTTTTCTTAAACAAGAATCCATCAGACACAAAATAATCATTTACCAGTCCCATCAACACAAGCAGCAAAAATCCCAGCAAAATCAACATCATGTGGATACATCTCTTTCACTAACTCAAATCCTAGCAAAGATGTACTAAGAGAGTTAAGTAAAGCGTACCTTCTTGAAAGCGCATCAGCAACAATATTTTCCTTACCTTGCTTGTATTTGATGACATAAGGGAACGTCTCAATGAATTCTACCCACTTGGCATGCCTCCTGTTCAGCTTATCTTGACCCTTCAGATGCTTTAAACTCTCATGATCAGTGTGTATGACAAACTCCTTAGGCCAAAGGTAGTGTTGCCATGTTTGCAATGCTCGCACTAAGGCATATAGCTCCTTATCATATGTTGGATACTTCAATGCCGCTCCACTCAACTTTTCACTGAAGTACATTAGTGGCTTATGATCCTGCATCAAAACAGCTCCAATCCCTATGCCACTAGCATCACATTCAATCTCAAAAGTTTTATCAAAGTCAGGTAAAGCAAGCAATGGTGCATTACACAATTTATCTTTAAGTTCATTAAAAGCATGTTCTTGTGCATCACCCCAAGTAAAACCAACATTCTTTTTAACTAGCTCATTCAATGGTGCAGCAATAGAACTAAAATCTCTAATGAATCGCCTATAAAATCCAGCAAGTCCATGAAAACTCCACCTCACTAGCATTTTTAGGTCTAGGCCACTCCTTAATGGCTCTAACCTTCTCCTCATCAACCTCAACTCCATGATTAGAAACAACAAAACCCAGAAAATTGACCCTATCCATGCGAAACTACACTTCTTAAGGTTTGCAAACAATTTCTCATCTCTAAGTTTTGTTAAAACCAATCTCACATGCATAACATGATCATCAAAACACTTAGAGTAAATCAAGATATCATCAAAATAAACAACAACAAATTTACCTAAGTATTCACGCAACACATGATTCATCAATCGCATAAAAGTACTAGGTGCATTAGTAAGACCAAAAGGCATAACAAGCCACTCATACAAGCCATACTTAGTCTTAAATGCTTTTTCCATTCATCTCCTACTTTCATGCGTATTTGATAGTAACCAGATTTCAAATCAATTTTTGTAAATAGACAAGAACCATACAATTCATCCAACATATCATCTAACCTAGGTATAGGATGACGATACTTTACAGTGATTTTGTTGATGGCTCTGCAGTCTACACACATTCTCCAAGTCCCATCCTTCTTAGGCACTAGGATCACAGGAACTGAGCAAGGACTCAGACTCTCTCTTACATACCCTTTCTCTAGCAACTCCTCAACCTGCTTATGGATCTCCTTTGCCTCACTGGGATTGGTTCTGTAGGCAGGTCGATTGGGTATGGCAGCTCCAGGAATGAAGTCAATCTGATGCTCTATGCCCCTAACTGGTGGAAGTCCACTAGGCATCTCTTCTGGAAACACATCTTCAAATTCCTGCAACAAATCAGAAAACACACTAGGCATAGATGGGTTAATGTCATTAGTGGCCAAACAAGCCCCTTTGTACAAAAGTACAAATATAGGCCTATTGGCATTCAAAGCATGCCTAACCTCACTTGACCTAGCAATCAAACTCACATTCTTATTCTTTTTCTCTCCAGGCCGATTTTCATTTTGCTTTTCACTTCCCTCTTTCTTTTCACACTTCTCACTTTTTCCACTCTTTTTATTTTCACTCTTGTTGTTCTCTCCCTCTAAAGTGCTTTTTCTACTCTCCTTCTCTTTTCTTTCGGCCTCAACTCTCATCCTCTCCAGTTTACATTGGTCATCATATATTTCCCTAGATGACAATGGTGCCAAAATTGTTTTTCTTCCATCTTTGGTGAAAGTGTACCTATTTAAATAGCCATCATGTACTGTCTTTCTGTCAAATTGCCAAGGTCTACCTAACAAGATATCACCAGCATGCATAGGAACAACATCACATAGCACCTCATCACTATACTTGCCAATGGAAAAGGAAATTATAGCTTGCCTATTTACCTTAACCTCGCCACAGTCGCTAAGCCATTGAAGTTTGTATGGTCTTGGATGTGGTACAGTAGGCAGCCCCAACCGATTAACCATGAATGTACTCACCGCATTAGTACAACTCCCTCCATCAACAATGACACTACATGCTTTCCCTTGGACATGGCATCTAGTATGGAATAGATTCTCTCGCTGCTCCTCATGGCATTCCTCCTCTAATTGTGTATTAAGTGCACGCCGAGTTACAAACACATCACCTTTAACTGCCTCCTCAACACTCCCTTCATCACTACAATCCTCCAACTCAGGCATGTCATAATCCCCACTCTCATTGCCAACTCCCTCATCATCAGTAACAACCTCTCCATTTCTCACCACCATAGTTCTCCTGTTAGGATATTCTCTACTAATGTGCCCCACACCCTGACACTTCCAACATTTAATGTCCCTATTTCTACTCTTCTGTTCAACTACCTTAGGTTTCTCAGATAAAACCCCACTACTCTTACCAGGTGCAACATCAACTGTAGACTTACTTCCTCCCTTAAACTCATACTTTTCATATCCTTTCCAAGCAGTATTATAATTAAAAGAAGATTTGGAACCATACATGGATGTTCCTCTATGGAGTTGTTTCTCAAATTTAATGGCAAGATGTACCATTTCATCCAGTTCTACATAATGCTGCAACTCCACTCTATCAGCAATGTCTTTGTTTAAACCACCCAAGAATGCCATGGTGGCCTCCTCATCCTCAACTACATCAGCCCTAGTCATGATCACCTCCATCTCCTTGTAGTAGTCCTCTACACTCCTACTACCTTGCCTCAACATCTGTAATCTCTGCATCAATTCCCTCTGAAAGTACTTGGGAACAAAACACTTTCTCATCAATGCCTTGAGCTCATGCCAGGTCTCAATGGGATACTCCATATTCCTCCTTCTACTAGTCACCAACTGATCCCACCATGATATAGCATAATCCTGAAACTGAGTCACAACTAGTTTCACCTTCTTTTCTTCACTAAACTGGTGACAATCAAAAATCAATTCAACTCGCTTCTCCCATTGCAAGTAAGCTTCTGGATCCGACTTTCCCTGAAAAATAGGAATTTTCAATTTAATACTACCCAGATCTCTGTCTACATAGTCTTCACTCCATCTATTCCTACCAGCAGTGTAATTCTCTTGCATTCTACCTCTTCCTCTACCACCTCTTCCTCTTCTATTGAAAACCATTGGTGCACTATCTTCATACTCCTCCTCTAGGTAGTCATTAACATCCACCACCTTATCCACTTGTGGTGTGGAAATTTTACCACCCTTGATTCCTCCACTAGAACTCGACTCTTTTTTCTCAACAACTTGTATTCTCAAATTCATACTCTCCATACTCTCTCTAATATCCATCAAAATCTCATTCAATCGCCTAAACTCTGACACTTGTGCGTCTCGCATCAAGGAATCATCTCTACTAACATCATCAACACCCTTACCAAACATCTTTACCTGCAAAACAAATAAACGTTAATTCAAAAATTTTCAGTTTCCTCACAAGCACTCCCTTTCGTGTTTGCACTTACACAAATGGGGTTATTCACTCGTGTTTCACTAAAACAAGATGTCACACAAGGTATTCCTCACAACTCTTAAGCCCGCTCTTATATGTTCTTAATCGAATCACACTCTTTAGAACAATTTCAAGGAGCTCAAAACGAAAGGTGTTTTCAAATGGTTTGAATGGTGATTTTCCCAATATCCCTTGATCAAAACAAACAATTTTGATGATCACACTATTATTTGGAAGACAACTCAATCTAACAAAGAACACAAACTCTAATGGATATAATAAAGACACAAATGGATCTAATAAAGACACAAACTTTAGGATCTAAACTATAATAGAATTCAAAGAAAACAAAAGATTGAAAACAAGAATGATATAACCTGATCTAGAGCCAAAGCTCTTATACCAAATGATACGAGAACCTTTGCATTCACGCCTGAGAACCCTTTTGAGTATTATGAACCCCCAATACAGTAATACAAAAACCCACGAATACTATTAGAATCAACCCCTAAGATGATTAGATTTTAGGTTTGCCTTGGTTTGATCTAGAGAGTTAGAACACGGATGCCCTAACTTCAAAACACTCCACAAAGAAGATGATCAAACTTCCTTGAATGTTCCTAAGTAGCATGCATTCATTCAAGAACACAAAGAGAAAAAACTCTCAAATTTTCATTCATTCTAGTTCATCCCCAAAAAGATTACATATGATGGGTTTTTATAGCTTAGTTAGCCTAAAAATTAAGCAACTAAATAATAAATGCATGGAAGACTTAAAAGAAATTCAAACTAGGTAATAAATACAAGGAAAAGAAATTCAAATTAAGCAATAAATACAAGAAAAAGGAATTCAAACTAAGCAATAAACTAAGCCTAAATAAAGGCTGGTGCCAATGCCGACGGCCTAGATCTAAGGCGGTGGCCTTCATGTTGATTCGCCCAATTTCATCAAATCTCCTTGTAAAGTCACTTGACTTCAATTATATTGAACCGTGCTTGAATCTCACTTGTTCTAAAGCCTTGATACCCTTGTAATCCATCACTAGCATACATCATCAAGCCTTGGAAATGTTGATTTAAAGCTTGTTGAAGCTTCTTAGCTCGAGATCTCATGATTGGTCCTGAGGCATGCTAATTAGACTTGAAATCCTTTGAAATTCAACCTTCGCCACTTGATCTTTTTGTTGACTTGACTCTTAAGCGTGACCAGTACTCTTCCATAACACATTTCCTTGCAGGTTTTCCAAGAAAAGCAAGAAGTTGCCTCAAAAGTTTCAGGAAATTCAACAGGTTTCAAATAGAGATTCATCCCAATTAAATGCCAAGACTCGATGTCAAATCTTTTGTAAGAAGGGGAGAATGATGCGAATGGACCAAGCTTCAAAAGGTTTTAGACAAACTAGATTTAATATTGAAGTTTCAAAGCTTAAATGGAAAGATGATTCAAATCAAGTGGTTTTTACAAGGAAGAAACAAGTTGTCAAAATGCTGCAAGAGCCCTATGCCGGCCTTAAGCTACCGACCTTGAAGTCCTACACTACTAATGTACCTTGCTTATACCGCCAGCATACCACTGGCCTTCAACATGACCAGAATACGAATTTTAAACGCCCATGCTTATGCCATCTGTGTTGATTACAAAAGCCACCAGTGTTGTTGTTCATGAAGTTGAGGTTTTATTTGTGTCTTTTAATATTGCTTTGTTTTATTTTGTGTCTTTTAGTTTTTCCTTTGTTATTATTTGGACTTTGTTTATTATTCGTGTCATTTTGTCTTCCTTTGTGTTTTTATTTATAGGACCTTTGTTTAGTTTTCACATAGATGGAAATGATATGTTATTTCCTTTGGAAAGACTACTCCTTTGAGGGTTATTTTGAGTTCTTGTTGATAAAACTTGTATTGTAATTGTTTGCAATATTTTATGAATATTGAGAGATTTAGTTTCTTTGTTCATCTTCGTTGATTGAAATCATCAGATTCTTTTAACATCATGGGAGATTTATAGAACGTAGGTTATATTGTTTGATGATTCAAGCACAAAACCAGTTTGATTTTGTGATTCGTGGCACCTATCGAATTACGATTTCATCCATATCTTTATGTTTTATCAGTTTCTTTTACTTAGAAAACCTTAAAAAGATATCAAGAACCTAATCTTGAAGGAAAGAATTTTCAATCACCCACCCACCCAACCCCCTCCCCCCGGATTTGTATCATGGCTTATCAAGAACATCTGCAGGATATGATGCCTTATGGGTTATTATAGATCGCCTAACCAAATCAACTCACTTCCTACTGATCAATATGACATGCTCGATGGACAAACTAGCCAAGCTATACATAAAGGAGATAGTATGTTTACATGGAGTACTCGCACAGGATTGTATTAGATTGAGACTCTAGATTTGTGTCTAAGTTTTGGACAAGTTTATAAAAGTGTATGGGGACAAACCTACACTTCAGTACAGATTATCACGCTAAACTGATGGTCAATTGGAAAGGACGATCCAAACCTTAGAGGACATGTTGCGTGCTTGTGTTATGAAATTCAAAGGAAGTTGGGATGCTCATTTGCCACTAATAGAGTTTGCCTACAACAGCCGCTACCACTCTACCATATGAAGCGATGTACAGAGGACATTGTAGGTCGCTTTTGTTTTGAGATGATGTGGAAAAGCTCGTTGTTGGGCTAGATTTAGTAGAAGATGCAGCAGAAAAAGTAGTTAAAGCCTAATTTTTTTATAGTGGCGATCTTTAACAGCGTTTATTTTATACTATGCCATTTATTAAATGTAGTTAAAGCTTAATTTTTTTTATAGTGGCGATCTTTTCAAGTATGTTAAGGACTTGGTTTTTTATTCATTATGGAAAAAAAGGAAAAAAAAAAAAACTAAAAGTTGCCATTGGATTCTTGAAAGAGCAAGTGAGGGGAAATTCGAAAGGGATTGTTAAAAGCAAGTGTTTTCGATTTTTCCTCTGTCCATATATATATATATATATATATATTTACCTTCATGTTGAATGTAAATGAAATTGCAGTGAAGATCCATCATTTTAATCAGCGGCGACGTAAAAGAAAAGAGAAATGACTTTATTTTGCCTTACACAAGTTGAGCTTTATTACTTATTTATTAATCTTTTTTTCCAGTGTGATAATGATGCTCAATGTTGAATTAGCTCGAAAAGAGGAAGTGCAGATTCGGGCAATATATGGACAACGACAGTGCTCAAACGATCCGCCGGCCGAGAATATTTACCTTTAACCACACCACTGCCCATTAAAATATTGATTTCAAATGTTATTGTCAAAAGAAGTAGGGACGAATGATCATGCTATTCGATATTTTTTCACTTGTCTAGGGATAGTTAACTCCAGCTTGTGCACGCCACTATCCTGCTGTTATCCTTCATGAGAGTTGACTTTCATTTATTTATTTGTTGTGTTTTAAAGGAGGAGTTGAAGTTGCATTCACTTTTTTATGCACCTTTGGTTTACACAGAATGGAACGCAATTTTGGCTTTATTACCATACCCATGTTTGGAAATGATCAATCACAACTTTAAGATGGAATTCAATTTTGTCTTTAAGGAGAGGAAATTTTAATTTCATTTTGCCCATAAGGTTAAAATTTAAATTAATATTTTATCCAACTATCTATGTAACCCATAATTATTATAAAAGGTATAATTTATAGATATACAATTTATTCCATTCAATTCTATGGATGTACTCAAACATATGAATGCATATTACATTCCCTTACTCATTCCATTCCATTCTATCAATTTTAATCCATTCCAATACAAATGACTTGAATGTACATTATATAATTTTCATTCTTTGTGTTTCTTGGACCTAAAATATATTGAGTTGATAAATATAATTATTGATTGAATTTTTACTTATTAAATTTATTATTTTTCTACTTATTTGTCTACTTACACACTCTTTGATTGATTGAATATAGATAAAACTTCGCGTATAAAATTTGAGAAGAAAAAGTTTTTTTAAACATAATATTTAGCAGTTTTTTTTTTTTTTTTTGGCCCTATGTAGCAGTTTGAATTCCAAGTGTATAACTAAAAGGAAAAAAAAAAAAAAAAAAAAAAAAAAAAAGGAAAGAGAACAAAGAAAAAAGAAGCTCCACACAATGGCTTTAATACTATCTAATATCTTAAACATATTTGTTGTATTGGAACATTATTTTTGTTGGTAGAGATGAAGAAGGATACAACTTGAGTGCTGAAATAATATATTCCATAATCTGACGATAAAAAACTCATGCAGCATCAGATTCCATGTCTAGGACATTAACAAAACTAGGGCCATGAACTCAAAACGTTATAAATAAGGAGCATCATCCCTTAGGTTACATGTGCAGAGATACATTTCCATAATTGGCTAATTTGATGGCAACCACTAGCTTAAGAACCAGAACTATGCAGCAGCACCAACCACCACCCCCCTCCTCCAGACAATGGTTCCGCCTTTCAACCATATCTGCAGGCAACTCTGCTACCGCCACCGCCACTACTAAGACCACTACCACTACCACAAAACGACCACCAACCCCTCAGGGCCAGAAGTCCTTTAGTCATGTAAGCTTACCTACAGGAAGTGGAAAATCAATCGTAGGATCACCTACAGGAAATGGGAGATCAACCCACCTGTAACATCTCCCAAACCCAAAATATCTCTTGTTACCCTTAGCCCTCCTCCTGTTGGAGCCTCTTCATCACCATTACCATTACCGTCCCCTTCATTTCCATCACCATCCCAGAGCCTTACTACTACTAATGAGGCCATGACAAATACAACAACCTCACAGCCCTTGATCCTAGTCAAAAGTCAACTTTTGAATCCAGAGTCACCCAACCATCACAGTCTCCAAAACCAAATAAAAACAACAACGAGCCTCAAGCTGCATACTCATCTCCCTCGAAGGTTCTCTCATCACCAACCACTCCTCCGGGGCAGCAGCCTGTCCTTCCTGGCAAATTCAAGATCGATCATAAACAGTATACTACTACTTCCACTCCTGCTGCTGTTGCTACTGCTGTTTCAATTGATGAAGAGGAGACTGAGTTCATATCATTTGCAAGCAAAAACAGGGGTGCAGTTTTTGTCGACAAAGTTGCTTCCCCGAATAAGCATAAATATAGCAGCAGTGACGATGAGAGACGCTGCCATGGTTACAGCAGGAATGAACATCCAGCTGGTCTTGGTGGTTTAGGTGCATTTGCGAACAGTAATGTGCAGGGTGTTAAAAACTCCCTCCTCTTTAATAGTTCATTCGTCCACCGCGACCCTGGTGTCCATATTATCCATCATGACACTGTCACTTCCTCAATGAATTGACAGAGACAACAATAATATCTACCATCAATTCCACCGTTTTCGATGGTTTCTCTTATTTTGTTGGATGCATTTTTATTTCCGTTATCAAATTGTCTCAATAAATATATTAAAGTTACTTATATTTTTGTCAAAATTATCTATATTTTAAGTGGAATCAACTTTATATTTATACCTAAATATAGTTAGGTTCTCTGTCTTTGTGAAGCGATCATTTAACTTTATATTTTTCTTACAGTAGGAAATGAGTTATTAATCAGTAGAGGAATCAGTTGGTTCGAAAACATAAATATATAACTGAAAAACAACCCCCAATTTTAGTGGAATTCAGATATGCATGTATTAAATAGAATGTTTACTGATATAGACAAAAAGGTGGTTCTTCATAGCAAATAATGAATGGCGAAATGCGGTGGTGCGCAGGGGCGGACCTGGGGGCAATGGAGGCCCCGTCCCCGATCTGGGAAAAATTAATTTTTAAATGTATTTTAAAAAAAATTTATATGTTACATATATTATAAAGAGATATAAATGATATAAAATTAAGTGTGGTGTAGTTGTTAAGAACCTTTTTTTTCATCCAAAGGTTATAGGTTCAAATCTCATTGGTGTACCTTTGGTTTTACTTTTTCAACATGCATTTATTACACTAGCTACTCTCTTTCTCTCTTTCTTACACTAATTTTTTTAAACTTTTTCTTTCACAATAAGTAATAACATTAAATTCTTTTATAATAAAATAATAATATTATTATCCACATTAAAATTGAATCTTTCCTTCAATTAATGTTGTTAAAATATATATAAATTAATGAACAGCTATCCTATCTACATGTTTTTTTATGATTTATTTATGTTAAAAGCAATCACATTGCAAATTGATTTTATAATTTGATTTAATAATATTATCTTTTTCTACATGCAATGTTAAGAAATTAACACGAATTATTGAATAGATATTATATCTAAATATATATTTTATGATTTATTTTAATTATTGTTTAAATGATTTTTTTCATTATGTTATTTAAAAAAAATATCACATTGAAATCATTATGAAATTCTCATAAATATATAAATAATTTTGAGATTAACTTAATTAAAGTCCACCCCTAATCATATATTCATGTGTCCACCCTGATGATGCAGTAAATTGTTATAAAATACTCTAAACCATTTAGGATGGTTTATGTATACTTACAATACCCTAATCATGATTACACCGTGTAAATGTTAGATGGACGCCTTTATAGCTTAAATAGTTGCGTGCTTTTCAGATGGCATTGTTCATTTTAAATGTGATGTCCGAGGAGTTCTTTTATATGCTTGTTATGTCTGAAACAACCTATACGTCTTAGTTGAATATTTAATCTTAATATTTGTATATATAATGATTTATTACTAGGCATGGTCAACCATCCATACGTCCATGTACTTTTACATGCCGATCCATTCATGCTTATGTGATGTGTTGTGCCAGTCCATTTATCCACATGACATATCACGTGCATTTAATCGAGTCTGGTTTCATATAGTTTGTTCGACTTTTTTATTATTTTCAATTTATGGTTTTCTTTTTCCTGATAGTTTCTGGAATTTTAATTAAACTAATTCAAATTAGTTATAAAAAATTTAGAGTGCAATTGTAATAAAAAATATTTTATTTAACATAAATACAATTTAGACAACAAATAAAGCATAATTTCTTACTCCATTAAAAATAATATGCATTACAATGCATTATTACTTACATTTTTATTAAAAAAAAAACATAATTAATTCATTTAAAAAAATAGGGCAAATGTGATGATTGGTTGCCTTAACCATCAAAACCACCTAGGGACTAATATGGGGGTGGTGGTGGTAGTGGATGCTCCAATTAATAGCTTGCCTAATCAAAGAATTGATCGATCCAAGTATTCATGGCTTTAAGCATTTCCCTATGTTTTGATTGTGTCTTGGTTATTTGATCCAAACACTCCATTATATCATTCATACTAAACATACCGGGTTGTTTGTGCCATGGTAGGAGTAGATCATCCATATTGAAGTCAAAACTCTATTAGTCTGATTCATTCCCATCTCCTGGTTGTGTTTGTGCCGTGGCACCTTGATCTCTATAAAATTGGTTGGCTTGAGAATCATACCTACAACCCAGCCTTCTTGCTATGACATCTTTTGTGAATTTGGTTTTTTTTCTGCTTTCATGTATTTGAAAGGTCAAATCCCATGGTTGTAGAATGATGGTGAGGAGCTGACCATAGGCGAGATGGGTGTCCTTTCTCTCAAGCACCTGGTGCAGTGCATCACCTAATAGTTGATATCTAATAGCTGGCAATCCATCATTGCATCCATGAGGAAGAAATCTTCATAAATATGTTATTTGTTCGCTCTTTGACATATATTGCAGTCGATAATATGGTGGATCGGTTAAAAATTGGTAGTAGATGTTTTTGCCATAGGTGCTTCAAGTGATCAATTTGACACTCACCAGCACATATTAGAGTGCTAGCTGTGTTAAATACCTATTGGATTGCATTGTTATATCCCAGCTTTTACGCAACTTCTTGTCCCCGTTAGTTCAATGAAATAGAGCATTAATGTAATGAAGGGTAATGTGGAGTACACAACCAAACATGTGAGTGGTGATTAAGACCGAAGTTTGACATCTAGTATCCATACAAGGAATTACACAAAGATATTTTATGATCTTGTTGACTGTAGCATTTGAGTAAAATCTACGAATGAGATTAGCGTATATCTCGTTCAGAAGTTCCAGTGGCATTTAGGGGGGCACTAGTTTAACCCGTCCATGTCATAATCCTTTTCAACAAAGGATGGGCCAATAATAGAATTCATGTTCATATCATGCTCTCATGGCTAGGGTAGGCAAATCAATATAGAGAAGGTGGGGATGGTGGGGTGTAGTTGTACTTTCTCGGTAACAACATCTTGAATGTTTTAGTACAATGATTGGAAGTTTTAGCACCGTCCATGATTTATAATAAATATATGTTATAGAACAATTCTATAACATTGGCATGTTGTTTTGATGATAATGATGAGTTTTAGGGAGAAGGCAACGTGCCTACATCCCTAAAGGTATTTATATTTGTACGCACACTGTTTACAAGAAAAAGATCACCAACGTAGGTGCATTGTCTTTCAAAAAACAAAAAAAAGGCATCAGCTGGCGACATAAGCACGTTGATTGGTGATGTGCCCACATCGTTTTAAAAAAATAAAAAGAAAGAAAATATGTCCGCCAGTGACATAGCCACATCGGCTAATGACATGCCTTCATTATTCTTAAAAAAAAAAAAATAAAAGGCCAAACTATCGACACGGCCACACCAGCCATTGACATGCATACGTTGCTTCTTTGGCTATATGTACTGTACAAGGCACTAACTTATAATCTCACCTAATTTGAAGCTAGAAAGCCTACAAGTATCTCTAACTAAACTCTTTTATAGTTTCTTCTATCCACATACTGGATACTTGCCCATTTTATCCTCAAAAATCAAAATTGCCGAAAACAGCAACATCCAAGCAATATTCCCAACTTTAACAAGTTTGATGACTTGTGGGTCTCTGGTAACCAATATCCAAACATTACCAAAAGATTCACTAGCTTGATGAATTAGATGGAAAATCCTGGATATTCAGCACCTATATCCTTGGCATCGATGCCCGAATATATTTGCTGGCAAGAAGTTGTAGCTAGGTATTTCAAGTCTCTACCCATAGCTCCACAATTACCTTCTATGACGAATGGGAATGATGAAGGGGTAATTTTTCATTGTGTTAGCTTTTCTTTTGTCACGACTATATAATTAATTATAATTTTTCCCATTTGTAGTAACAACTTTCACCTTAGCTGACCAATCATTCCTATTGTGAGTAGTCGACACCCCATTTTTGTCCCCTTTAAAATATATAAAAGGATAAAATATATATATATAACATACAAAAATTAAGATAAAAAATTCAAAAATGTCAAAAAGCTTAAAAAAGGTAGAAAAATACAATGAAAATCAAAATTTATTAAAAATACAAAATATTAGCTAAGTTAAAAAATTAACAAAAAGAATACAAAAATTTAGAAAATCAAAAAGTTAGAAAACCCCATCTTTTAATAAATAGGTTTATAGATAAAGTTAAAACCTTAAAAACAAATAACAAATAAAATAATAAAATATATATTAACTATTAAAAAAAGATAAAAATCAGAAAAAGGAAAATATAAAATAAAAATTTGCTTTTAGAGGTTTAATATTGGTCTTATCCGCCCCCCAGATTACCCTCAGGTTGTCGGGCTTAGTGGCATTGCACACAATCAAGTACTGACCCCCCATGCCCATGATCACCCTATTTGCAGCCATCGCCGTTCGAATTTACGATATGGGGCTTTTGTTTACTTAAAGGCAACGCCTCCACCAATAGAGCTGCAAACAAAAGCCCCATTCCTAAATTCGAACCATGATGGATGTAGCTTAGGTGGTCATGGGCATTGGGGGACAGTACCTAATTGTGTGCGATGTCGCTAAGCTCGACGGCCTGAGGATAATCTAGGGGCAATCGTTACATCAAAATTAAGTTATAACGCTCTAATTTGATGGCATTACAATCCGCCACGTGTCTTCTCTTGAGAAGGATACAGTAAGGCTATAAATTCACTAATCCACAAATATTCAGTTATATATCTCCAATACTCACATATAAAAAATCTATTTATAAATATTTTATAACAAGAAACTTTTTATAAACTTGTTGGCATAAACCAAAGCTAATATATCTCAAAGATAAAATATCATAAATAAAAATACTTTTATCAATTATCAAAAATATAAAAACTTAATATGGTCTTCTATTAACTATCTTCATTCTTCAATCTACAGCTACTCTAGGGATCAGCAGGATAATCAAATTTACTAACGTCCTCCCCATCATCAACATAAATGTCATATTCGGATAGATCAAATACTAATAGATCTTCACATGTACCTGAAATATAAAGGAATGAGCAAAAACGCCCAGTATGTCATACCACAAACAAATACACATGAGCATACAACATACAATTTCACATACAATCCTAAAACTAATGCAGTAAACATAGGTTATTATCTTTGATTAGTGAAGCAAACATCACAGTTTAGAACCACTTGCAATTAAATTTAAATCTAAAGTAACTCATGACCCCGGTAAACAAGCCTTTATATAAAATACATCATATATATATATTGATGTTTGGGTACTCCCCACACATCGTTGCATACCACAATTAAGCTTGCACGACTCCTAATCTACCGAAATCATATCTATGCATGAGTCCACTTGGGATAACCACACACATAGATCATCAAGGCATCTCGTTAGTATCACACTCTGCGTGGTCTTTACTAACCAAAGCCAAGTACAAGCGACAAACTTTACAATTATAAGCCAAATAAAATAAAGTCAATTTATTGTTCTAACCCTACAAGCACATACAATAAACAAGGTAAGATTGTACCTAATTCACTTTCAAAACTCCAATTCCACCAACAAATCCTTTCAAAAAAATTGTGAACCCTAATTTCACCAGAATTCCTAATCATCACACATTTCAAATCAAAATTTGATTTCATATACATATCTTTCATAGAATAATCATCTAAAACCTTAATCTCCAAAATAATCATAATTCCACACCTTCCTCCTTGATTGAAAATACAAAAATTTCCTATAGAACCAATCTCTTGAACATTTTTTCAAAACCCTATAATTCGATTTAATACAAATCAACCTAAAATTAATATAAAAATCATTTCTATGTAATCATAAAGATCAAGAACACTCAAACCTACCTAGAATTGGTTCTCAATCTCTCTTGATCACCAAGATCAAAATCTTCAAATCAAAGCAGACATTTTCTTTCAACCACTGCTTTAAAACCAATAGAAAACCCAAAGGATTTGATTGATTCCCTTAGATCCTAAGGATAAGGAAAAGGAGATCCACTCACCTTAATTCAATCTTCTCAAATTCCTATGTATGCTAGAACACTTGAAGAAAGGATTTCTAGGTTTAGAATGATTTTACAGAAGAAGAAGCTAGTTTATAGAAGACGAGGAATAACTATTTATCTTTAATGACATCTCTTTATCTTTAATAATGATGTCTCTTCATCTTTAATAATCTTTAATGACGTCTCTTTATCTTCATTCACGTATTTGATAACCAACAAAAATTTAATTATGACCATAAAACCCTCTTATTTTATATCAAATGATATATTTACCTTCAATATAAAATATTTATTTGTATATTACATCTCTTCCCTTCAAAAAGAAAATTTCGTCCTCTAAAGTTACCTAAATCATTATCTCCTTTTATCCATGCGTCCATTAGTTCTCTATCACTTATTTAATTTTTTTTTTTTACTTATTTCTTATCTTTACACCGATATTGATCCATCTTCATGATTATATCTTCTAACTAGAATATGATTCCGTCGACATCTCCTTAACTCTTAACTTTCACTACTTAGATTAGATTCACTTCTTCTATTACTACATGACATACCTCTTGAATATAAATTAAACTTATTAACAACATCCATCATGAAATTTTACCCCTATTTATTAGCCTTTTCTATTGAAAAAATACCATTATATTAAATCTCCAATTCAGTTCCTCGAGCAATATTTTGAAAGCCGAAAATCTCACCACTGTGGTTTCCAATTTAAATTCCAAAGGTCAAACCTTACATTAACCTGAGTTTCAAATGTCAATATGCCATGTTCTTCTATTGACTCAACTTAATTTTTACCCCTATTGTTCCATATCAAAATAATTTACATTGCTCACATATCATTCATCAAATCTCAAAACATTCATTAACTAACCGTACTACTTCCAACATGTTTTCTCAATCTCCAATATATTTTCTTATACTTTCCATCAATATATGCATGAGGATTTAAAACACCTATGTTCTTAGGTAAATCTTTAAAATCATCGGATAACTTCTAAGTCTTCCTTTGACATCATTACTCCTAATGTTCCGACATTTCTTTGATATTTAGATTATTAATGCACTTTGTCTCCAAAATTTCCACCATATAAATCCATTTATTTCCCTGATATTAAGTGATTTTTCTTCACTTGGATTTAGTATTCTTCTATAACTATTAAATCTACTTCTCAACAAAAGATCTTCTTTGATTATATACTTTTATCTCTTAGTTCATAAATTAACATTACATCCTCCAAGAAAAACTCCATCCCAACTCATTAACACTATTTGATTAATATACCTTACCTTGATTACAGTCAATTCCATTGAAACTTCTTTAGAACATATTCACTTTATAATCCTTCAAATAACAATTAAAAAACTCAAATCATGAAATTTAGATTTTTCAACCCTAACTCTAAAGATCAAATATGACATTGGTCTGTTATTTCAGATGATGATAACATCTATGTTTACATTGGTTTCATCAAATTTTTCCACCATTGTCAGATACAATAGTTAATCCACAACCTTCATTTACCATTTTATGCCATTCCAATTGTCTTCCAAAACTTATATTACCACTTTATATAATGATTTATATCTCTAGTGTCATATAGACTTTTATGAGAATCATCCTAAAACTCATTATCATATATTAGTTCATATGCATTATCGTCCATCATCCTTAGATTTCTCATTCCTTACAACTCAATAAGATCATATTTCCTTCTTGCAATTTCTGTTCCACATATACATTCATATCTTTATAAGATTCAACTATTATCTTATTTACTGATTATTCCAATCCTTCTCATCTAGTCTTCAATATGATCTTTCTTACTTACTTTCATGTCTATTAATATAATTGTTAACTATCTATAAGGATTTTCTTTATACCTCCAGTTCTTCTAATCAACTTTGGTCATCTTTCTCTTGCCTCTAACTTCTGTCTACTTATCATGTTTAATACTGTCATCTTATCTCACTAGTAGTCTTTATTTCTCACCCATTTCACTAATCATTTCGTTATAATTATGACCCTTCATTATCATACTAATACTTATTATCTTAAACTTTACTGTAAATTACTTTGAATACACCTCCGACAACCGTATTAGCATTTTCTTGATCCTTACACTTGCCAATAACTTTCAATTAAGCAATCAATCATTTTCATACGTCCTTCAAATACCATCTTTATTCCACTTCACCATATAAAAGGAATGAAAGGAAAACCATAAATATATATAATTGTATTAATATGGTTGTTGCACTCCCAATAAATCATTAATAGAGGAGTTATTTATCGGTATATTTCACTTGCTTGTATTATCATTATCATTTTGATTCTTGATTTTGCTCAGAATCATTTTGCATTCTTCCTTTTTCACTTTAGTTGATTTTTTATGAGTTTACCATCACATTAACAATTTTGGCTTTTGTCATAATTGCAACCTCTTATTACATTTGTTATTAATGTATGTCAACATTAATATTATGAGGTCTACCATCTTTTTTAATACTTTGCTTTGTGTTAGAGTCTTTTCTTATTTTCTTTATCATAATTATAATTTTATTTTGTCTTAAATTTATTGGTAAGACTCATCTAGTCATATTATACATATACATATATTTTTACATATATTTTATTGTTTTGCTTGTGATCAAGAATTTCTTTTATTCCATCATAAATTTACCAGTGAGAGGGCCTAACAAGTATCGAGAGTAGCTAAACTAACCGATACTAGATTGACATAAACAGACTCAATATGACTTGACTTAAAAATAAAAGAACACGACAAGAATGGAGGTGATAAGACTTGACACAATACGATAGAATCGTAGACAATAGCTACTACTCTTAACATGACCTTAAGAGTAAACCATGAACTCATCAGTCCTACCTCACATATTTTGTATTAGATTCATAGTATTACATAATTGTATATTAATTGAAGATTCAAATTACTATAATTATTCTTAATCCTTGAATTTTATAAGTTGTCATTATTTAATCACCACTACCAATATGAGAATTTGGTGTGGTAGTTCTCATTTTCATGTTATTTAAAATATAAAATTTTGTCTTAATCCTTGTGCCTTTTGAATTTGCATCATTTAATTCAAATTATGGTCTTTTAAAACTTTCCTTGAATTTCCTAATTGACAATCATTAAATATTTGTTGACGTTATGTATTTGTTGACTATTGTAGGTTGTCTCTTAGTTAACTTAAGAGGAGGTTTCAATCATTTATTTCATTCAATTAATTATGGAAGTTGTAATCATTAAAATTGTGCCTATTGAGTTCTAAATTTTATGTGCATATTTATATATTCTCTTTAACTTATTCTAGTCATTCTTGTTTTGTTAGTTATATTTCATTAAATGTCATTAACTTCTTGTGTAAACATGTACATGTATTATAGTAGAAGCTTAAAAGGTTATATATAGTAAAAGGGTATTTTTGGTTTTATAAACTATCATTTATAAGTTTTTGTTGAGTTTTATTTGTTTTACTGATCACTTTTCTATGTATTTTAGGGAGCAATAAAAAAAATAAAATTACAAATATTCAAAGAACGATACATGAAAATAAGTATAAAAACGTAATGACATAAATAAATATAATACTTATAAACAATGAGCGGTGATGAGAGAAATAATAAGAAGTCATAACGCAGACGTCAACCTAGAAAATTTTCATAGCGATCCACCCCCAGAATAGCCTTCAGGCCGTTAGGCTTAGCGGCATCGCACACAATCGAGTATTGTCCCCCGTATGCCCATGACCACCTTAATTGTAACCATCGTGGTTCGAATTTAGGACATGGGGATTTTCTTTGCCTTAAAGGCAACGCCTCTCAGTAATTGGACAAGGGTAATTGGGGGGGGGGGGGGGATCGACACATAAAAGGCGCCTTTTTCATGTAACGATCCACCCCTTAGATTACCCTCAAGTTGTGATGTGATCTTGAAAGCCTCAAACTTAAAATAGACCAAGTACAAGAACAATAAGCTATTTCAAGAAATCGAGGCTCAATGATTGGAGCTGCAATGATTAAAACACGAGCCAAGCAAGCCAAAGGAGTCTATAAAGTAGTTTGGCATACAAATGATTGAAGACTTAAAGAATTGGAGTTGTAAAGGCTTGTATGCTGGCCTAACATCGCGACCTTCATGGCCAACGCTGCCGGCATACCATCTTAAGCCGTTGACCTTCCCATCGGCATTCAATATTGTTTAGTTTTGTAATTATATTTGAAAGTTGCCGCCTTCGATGATAAATATGCTCCCCTTTATTATGTTTTTGCGTCTTTTTAGATTTCTTTTTATGTCTTTTAATATTTCCTTATTTAATCATCAAGTTTGTCTTTACATATTCCTATGAGTCATTAATAGGTTATTTATTGTCAGGTTTGTCATTACATATCCCTAGAAGTCATTAATAAATTATTTTTCTTATTTATTGTAGCTTTGTTTTTAGGTTGATTAAAGTGTATATAAACTTATGGGATGTAACATATAGGAGACATCTTACGATAATGAAAATTTGAGAAATCTTTCTCTTTGAATTCTTGAGTAAATTCGTTTTGAACTTATCGAGAGTTTCTCGTGACGTTCACTCCTCTTTGACTTATTAATCGAATTTCCACCTTTGATTATGGTGCCTTCGACTATACGAAGGTTCGTGCTTCGTTATAAGCAGGGGTCGTGGTCTCTATCAGAGTTCTTAGAAGATCCTTGGGTTCAATCCCAATTACGATAGTGGGTCACGTCATGGGTTGGCAGGTTTCTATCATTTGGTATAAGAACTTTTGATATTCTAAGAATACATATCCAGTTCAACTAGAGGTAACTCGATATGGTATCCTAACTTAGTTAAAATGATCATTATTCATGTTACTATCAATATAAGCTTAAGGAGACTACACATATGTAGAATTTCTATGATAATCCTATGCTTTCATTTTCACAATTTCTACACATGAATGAGATGTAAGTCATAGAATGGGTTTCATTAGAGAATCTCCAAAGGCTTGTATAACATTTACAATGTCTCGATCATCGTCCAATGATAGATCCATGATGAAATCTCCATGCAAAACTTGTTTCCTCCATGTTTCTTCAATAAATGCTCCTAATGTCTCCCTCATCTTCTTGGCTTTATCTCGCGTGACCAATCCAACTAGAATGTATAGCGGATCCTTGGATGCTGCTTCATCAGAAAACCCTAAGATGCAACTTCTCATGGTGGAGCAGTGGATGCCCGTGGAAGAGGAAGGGGATTTGTTCATTATTCGGTAAGAGGACGTAGGATTAAAGAATATGATGATGATTTTGATAAACTGGATGGTTGTAGGCCTAGAGGATTCAGTGGTATAAAGACCGTGGAATCAAAGGTTCCATCTTTTGATGGCACTGGAGGGGCTGATAAGTATTTTGATTGGGAAGACCAAATTGAGAAATTATTGATTACCATGATTGTGATGATGTGTGGTGGGTTAAATTAACTGCAATTAAAATCATGGGCTATGGTTCCCATTGATGGAAGAATGTGTTTGCTGGTCAAAGAAGGAATAGAGAAGGAGATGTGGAAACTTGGGTTGAGATGTGTGGACTATTGCAACGAATATTTATGCCAGACGACTATAGCAAGAGTTACTAATGCGGTTACATACTCTACACCAAGGGAGTAGACGTGGCTGAATATGCCTAAGAATTTAAGTATCTAACAATTAGAAGCCAGATCATGGAGACTCCTAAACAATCAATTGCTTGATTCATTGGTTTGAAAACTGAGATATCGGGTGTTGTAGAGCTACAACGGCTCGATACTTTAGAAGAGACAAAGTTGATGGTGGAAAAAGGTGGAGCATCAGCACAAATCGCGCAGATCTTCAGGTAACTCCTATCAACATATAGTGGTAAGAAGTTTTATTGGACTAAGGAAAAGAAGAAGAGTAGCAGTAGTCATAAGCATGAAGAGAAGCATGAATTGAAACATGATCTATCTAATGAAGATAAGGGAAAACGATTGCAAAGTCGAGTGATGCTAGTGGTATTGGGAAGAAAACAAGCTATATTAAATGCTTCAAATGCTTAAGATTTGGACACATGGCCGCTCAATGTCTAAATAGACGAGTTGTTTACATATGTAGAGGAAGTGTGGAGAGTGGAGAAGAAGAGGAAAGGAGTAGCTACTCTGAATCAGAGGAAGAAGGAGAAGAGTTGACAGCTGAACCATTAGTTGGCGAAGTCATACCATTGAATGGAGTAGTGAGGAGGAATTTGAGTATCACTCCAACTGTTGACCAAGAACAATGGGAGAACATTTTTCATTCTAAGTTCTTGGTAAATAGAGCTCTATGCATAGCTATAATTGATTCCGGGAGTTTCACTAATGTGGTGGCAACGACACTTGTAGAAAAGCTTAAACTTCCAACTAATCCTCATCCCCAACCCTATCGGCTACATTGGCTTAATGAAAATGGCTCAATCCATGTCACCAAACAAGTATGATTCCAATCCTTTTGCCTCGCCACTACAATTATGAAGTTCTTTGTGATGTGGCCGATGAATGCTTCTCATATCTTATTAGGTTGTCCATGGCTGTTTGACCGCAATGAATCATAACAGTAAGGATAATACTTACTTAGTGTCTATTGATGGTAAGAGAGTTAAAGTTGAATAAGAGAAGGAATAGAGAGCCACCAATAGAAACTTGGAAAGAAATGAAAAGAGTGATGAAGAAGTGATTTGTACCCTCTTATATTTATTGGGTTGTATAATAGTTTGCAAAACCTTAAGCAGGGTAATAGGAGTGTAAGGAGTACCACAAGATAAAGATGGCAATGATCAGGGCGAGACAAGATTTTGGCAGGATTGAATAGGGATATACAGAATATGGAGTTGCAGAACTATGTTGAGTTGGAAGACATGGTACATATGGCCATTAAAATTGAGAACCAACTCAAGAGGAAGGGTGGTGGTACTTCACGATTTGATTCTAATACAAGATCATCCAATTACAAATCAAAATCTAGAAGAAGGAGGAGAAGCAGCACATTTCAAAGCCAAAATCCAAGCAAAAACATGACATGACCAGCCGTGGAAACCAAGGTAAATCCGATTCCTCTACTCATAGAAATCGTATATAAAATGTTTTAAATGCCAAGGTAGGGGTCACATTGCTAGTCAACCAAATAGACGTGTCATGATCATACGTGATGGGGAGTATGAAATTGAAGGAGAAAGTGAGGATGAAGAAATGCTACCTTTGGAAGATATTAGTGATGAGGGTAGACTAATGGCTGTAGTAAAGCATGCTTTAAGTGCACAAGTGAAAGAAGATGCTGATTTGCAAAGAGAATATTTTCCACACTCGTTGCTATATTGGTGATAACATTTGTAGTTTGATCATTGACGAGGGTAGTTGCACAAATGTTGTTAGTGCATTCATTGTGGATTAATTGGGATTAAAACCACTAAACATATGAATCCTTATAAGTTATAGTGGTTGAATGATAGTGGAGAAATTAAGGTGATTAAACAGGTTAAGATTGCTTTCTCGCATTGGAAGGTATGAAGATGAAGTGTTGTGATGTCATGCCAATGCAGGCTTGTCATGTGTTGTTGGGAAGGCCATGGTAATTTGATAGGAGGGTGATTCATGATGGCTTTTCAAATAAATATACACTTGTTCACCATAGCAAGACTTACAGTCTCAAGCCCTTGACTCCTAAAGAGGTTTATGAAGATCAAATACAATTGCAACAATCTTTTGGGAAACACCAAGAGAGTGAAAAACAAAAACAGAGTGAGGGCATAAAAGAAAAAGAAAATAAAAAGGAGAGAAGGCTTAATGAGTGAGAGAGGCTAAGTCGAAAAGGGATCAACTTTGGTGGTGAGCGAAAAGGAGAGTGCAGCCTTGCAAAAGGAGAGTTGTGTAGCTAGAGTAATTGTTGTGAGGCGAGCATTGGTGATACAATAAGGAACCATGCCAACCTACGATAGAGACCTGATATCTAGATCTGGGATTAGAATCCAGGACCTATAAGAAAACTGATGGAACCGCGACCTATTGCCTATATGAAGGCAAGAACCTTAGTATAGTCGTAGATGCACAACCGATGATGGCAAACTGATTGATAAGTCAAAGGGGTTGAATGCCATGGGAAACTCCCGATAAGTTCATAAACAAGTTCTTTCCAAAACTCAAAGAGAAAAAACTCTCATATTTTTTTCATTATCAAAGATATCTCATAACATGTCTTCCATATGTTACAAAGAATAGGTTTAAATAGGCCTATCATAGCCTCAAAACTAAGCAACTAATAAAATAACAAAATTACATAAAAGATCTAGAACAAACCCTAAACATCCATGATGAAGCAGCATCCAAGGATCCGCTATAGATTCCAGTTGGACCGGTCACTCGAGCTAAAGCCAAGAAAATGAGGGGGGCGTTAGGAGCATTCGTTGAAGAAACATAGAGGAAACAAGCTTTGCATGGAGACTTCATCACGAATCTGTCATTGGATGATGATATGGACATTGTAAATGTGATACAAGCCTTTGGAGATTCTCCAACGAAATCAGAATTGGAATTGTGCTTGTAGGAGACCAACGCTGGCCCTACGCCGCTGATGTTCCATCACAGCACCGCCAGCATATGTTGCCAGTGTATGTTATGCACGAGAATTATTTGAGACTTTTTCAGTTTCATTATTTAAGACTTTTCGATTTTATTATTTAAGACTTTTTAGTTTCGGTATTTATGACTTTTCAGTTTCATTTTTGAAGACTTTTCAGTTTCCTTTGTTTGTTTATATATTTGGTTTTGGTTTTTGTATGGACAATTAAGCTTTGAATGAATATTATTTTGAGAGAGTTTTTCTCTTTGGGTTCTATTGCAAACTTGTGAACTTATCAAGATTTAATCTTGTGGCGTTCATTTCAATACTACACCTTTTTTCGGGTTTGAAATACAACTTAGGGTAAAGGTTTCCATTTTATTATATCTTTTGCTCAAGTTTGAAATATAACTTTGGGTCAAGATCTGCTTGAGATTTGATTTAACGTTCCTGAAAGCATTATTCCGTGTTGATGAGAACGTGGCTCGTAGATGAAGAATAGACCCACTTGTGATGACACCTGGACCCGCTTCAAGGACTCGAATTAAGTAGTTCAAAGAAGCACTCAACGATTTGGTTTGTATAGTTTCTGGAGGAGTTTCACACCATCCCGAATGATCCTAAACTAATCAATATCATCAAGATAAGCTCGGGAATGAACCAAATCACAAATCAAACAAACTGGGGCAAAGCTGGACTTTACACCGCCAGCCTACTTGATTGAAGATGACTTAGAAAACGCCAAATTTGAACGGGTTATGCTGGATTACTCAACACCACCGGCCTTGAAGCTTACACAGCTGGCATAGAGACTTAAGTCGTCGGTAGCCGGCATAGACTAGAAGTTGCTCTCGAATTCTAATTTCAATTTAAGGCTGCTAACTTTGATTTTATGGCCACCAGCTTTTATTGTTTAATGTTGTTTTTTTATTATTTGCCTTTTGGTTTTCCTTCATATGGTTATATAAACTCCTTTAGGTTGTATGAACAAAATCAGAATACATTTTATGAAAATTAAGAGAATTTCTCTTTGGTTCTTGATTGAACTAACTCTAAATTTATCGGATCTGATCCGTGGTGTTTTGCTTCCAACTTATCAATCAAGATTTCCATCTTTCGATTGTGGTGTCTTCGCTTTATACCAAGGTTCTTGTCTCTTTATAGACAAGGGTCATGGTCTCCATACAAATTCAAATGGTATTGGGAATTGAAATAAAAAGGATTGATATCAGGTTTCGTCTATAGATTGGTATGGTTTATATCACACGTACTCTTGTCGAGTTTCGGGTTTAATATACCTAGAGTTCGCATCAATTTTTGGTATTAGAGCTTTGGTTCTAAATCAAATTATCTATCTAGCAATTTTTTCTTTTGTCTTCTTTGTTCTTATTTATCGTTTCTTGCTTTCTATTTTGTCATTTCTTGCTCCTTCTTGAGGAAATTGAGTCTAAAGTTTATATTGAAAATCTCAAATCTTGAGAATCTGTGGTAAAAGATAAGTCTTTTAAGGTTTCTTTATTGAAAAAAAAAGTTACGACCTTTAAGATTTAGGGTTTAGTATTAAAAAAAAGAAAAGAAATCCAACAAAAAAAAAGAAGAAGAACTGTACAAAAAAAAAAGAGAAGAAAAAATCGTGAAAAAAATTGTTCTTGAAATTATTTCTGATGTTGTCTGTTCTTGAATTTGATCTTGATTTGTTCGTGTCTCAATTGTTCTTGATCTTTTTGATTAGCCTTGACATACCTTCTTAACTCTTGTGTTCCTATCTATTATCTATTCCTAATTCGAAAGCTGTTCTTTTCTATTACATTAAGTCACAAGTGTGGTCTTGATTTAAGAATCACTAAGTTCAATATATGACCTGGGGAGAAGCACTATAGAGTGGTAAAAGATAACGAGAGGTGAGTTTATTATTAAGAAAAGCCAAGTAAGTGAGATACGAGAGGAGTGTCATTAAATGGACTGAAACACATAAGGGAGCGTCGTGAGATATTATTCTTGTTTTAGCTAATTTTGTTTGTAGGTGTTAAAACAAGATGAGTTCCCAATCCAATTCAGAAGAGCGACCAGAGGTTGCCTTAAAACTGCACATAGAGTCAATTACAAAAGCTTTTGAGCAATTATTTCGACAAAATGAATAATCTAATGAGAGATGGCAAAGACTTGAGAGTTGGATGGCTGCATTGGAGCGAGGTTAGCAACAACCTCAGCCTCAACAACAACCTCTACCTAGACAACAACATAGGCAAGGTGGAAGGAGGATACGGGATGAAGAATTTGAGTTTGATTTTGGAGATGAAGAAAGTGAAATGGATAGTTATGATGGGAGAGATAGGATGCAAGGTTGGAGATACGGAAGGTAAAGGAATGATTAGGAGGATCGGAATTTAGCAAATATTAAAATGATGATTCCTCCATTCTAAGGTAAAAATGATTCTGATGCTTAGCTTGAGTAGGAAAGAAAAGTGGGGTTAGTGTTTGATTGTCATGACTACTCTGAGGAGAAGAAGGCGAAGCTAGCTATAGTGGAATTTACTGATTATGCACTTATTTGGTGGGATCAGCTAAATATGAGTAGGCGACAGAATCGAGAGAGACCGGTTGACACTTGGGATGAGATGAAGGCCATCATGAAGAAAAGGTTTGTCCTTAATCACTATAACAGAGATTTATTTAACCGATTGCAAAGTCTTACTTAGGGATCCAAGAGTGTGGAGGAATACCACAAGGAAATGGAGATAGCGATGATCCGAGCTAATGTAGAAGAAGATAGAAAGGCAACAATGGCTAGATTTCTAAATGGCTTAAATCGAGATATGGCTAATGTTGTGGAGTTGCAGCATTATATAGAACTGGAAGATATGGTACACATGGCCATGAAAGTAAAAAGGCAACTCAAGCACAAGGGAGTAGCAAAGTATGGATCTAACAGGAATTGGAATTTTAACCCTTCTTGGAAATCGAATTGGAGTAAAAGGGATGATAAATCTAATGATTTCTATAAGGGAAAGGAGAAGGAAGTTAGTAAGGAGAAGGATAAATCTAATTCTCAAGGTAGTAGGAATCGGGACATCAAATGTTTCAAATGCCTGGGTCATGGACTTATTGCATCTAAAAGTCATAACAGAAGAACCATGGTGATGCGTGGTAGTGGTGAGGTTGAGATTGAAAGTAAGCATGAGAGTGAGGATTCTATGCCACCATTGGAAGATGCTGATGATGATGTGGAATATGCTGATCAAGGTAAATCATTGGTGATTCAACGTGCCTTAAGTGTGCAAGTTAGGGAAATTGATAGTGAGCAGCAGCGTGACAATGTAGCTAGTACCTTATTAGTTGAAAAGTTGAGATTGCTTGTTTTAAAAAATCCTCGACCATATAAGCTTCAATGGTTGAATGAGTATGGGGAAGTGAGGGTGAATGGGCAAGTTTTGATCTCTTTCTCTATAGGGAAGTATAAGGATAAGGTTTTATGTGATGTAGTGCCTATGTATGCTAGCCATATTTTGTTGGGAAGGCCTTGGCAATACGATAGAAAGGTTATGCATGATGGATTTAAAAATATGTATTCATTTGTTAAGGATGGTAAGAGTGTAAAACTTGTACCCTTGTTTCCTAGACAATTTTTTGAAGAGCAGAAAAAAATTAAAGAGGCACGTGAGCAGCAAAGGAAAAGTGAGAAAGAGAATGTAAGTGAAAAAGAAGAGATAAACTAGAGTGAGAAATTTTGTGAGCAGAGTGAAAACACATTTGTTTGAGAAAAGACAAAAAGATAAATGAGAAGCAGGGAGAGAAAAAGAAAGATATTGAGTGCAGGGAGAGAATAGTGAAATTTTATGCAGAAGGAAAAGATATTAAGAGCGTTATATTTTTTAAATAGCCCAGATTGTACTTATGTACAAGGAGGCTTATTTTAATACTAACAACCTTAACCCCTCTTTTCCTAGCGTTGTTTCTTCACTTTTGTAGGAATATGATGATGTTTTTTTAGAAGAAGTTCCGGGTGAGTAGAGTGGAGTTGTTACAAAATCAATTTTGGAGTCTTTGTTTGCTGACATGAGGAGGATGTTTAAGGAAGGGATGGATGAGCTCAATGAGAAATTAGAGAAGGGTATGGAACAATCAACGAATGCTCCTCAAGCCAATAGAGGTAGACTTCTTAAAAGAGGAGTTTGGGTGTCGAATCGAGAATATGAAGGAGTGGGTTTTGAAGAAGAATTTGATAGGGCTTTTGTTGAAAGTAACAGGTATTATGAAGGAATGTGAACCCTGAGAATTCTAAGACTAGTACTAATAAATAGAATAGTAAATACCCAATAGATATTGGATTTGGACCCGACTATAACCTTAGTTAGAAACTTTAGAGTATTATGAACCTATTTATAATCTAAAAACCCTAAGTACAAAATTTCTAGATATTGAAAGACACCAAAGCCAGATTTCATAATCTGAGTCAAGAACCTAGAATATATGATGTAATCCTAGAAGCATCAAATTTAAATTTGACTAAGATCAAGTCTAAAGCTTTGCTTCAATGGATTAGAAATTCAATAGTTGGAGTTTTGAAGCTAAAAACCTGAGTCAAGAAAACCAAAGATGTTTACAAAATAGTTTGGGACTCGAAAGATTGAAGTTGTGGAGCTGCTACATAGTACACCATCGGCCTTCATTGATTAATTTGCCGGCCTCCATTATAATTTGATGGCTTTTGAAATTTTTTTGTGGCTTTTCAAATTTATTTATTTTTATTGATGTAGGATTAATTATAATTATGTTTTTTTTCAGTTACGTTGTCAGTTATGTAACTACTATAATTATGTCTTTCAGTTATGTTGTCAGTTATGTAGCTGCTACAATTCTATTTTCAGTTATGATTATGTAATAGCTTTATAATAGCCTATATATAAAGGGTAGTAGACATCTAATGTAATAATCAGATTATGAGTTATTTCTTTTAAATGAAATTGAGAGTTTTTCTCTCTGTGTGTTCTTGATTGAACATGTTCATGAATTTATTGGATTTCATCCGTGGCATTCGAATCCTTTGACTTATCAATCTAAACTCCATCACCGGTTGTGGCATCTTCATTATACCACGGTCTTGCCTCCATATAGGCAACAGGTTGCAATATCCACTCAGGTTGCTTAGACGATCCTTGGCGTTCAATTCCATTTGACGAACTTTGGGTCTTAAGTTTAATATACCTAAGGTTTTTTGTATCATTTGGTATGTATAAATAGCTTTAAATTTCAAATGCATTAGAAAGCTAATAACTCACAGTATGTGTATTATAAGGTTGACCCATTAAAGATAAATCATTGGGGATATAAATACGCAATAAAAAGCTATAAATAGACCCATAATTAATAATCTAGACTCCAAATAAAAATTTAGACTACATCATAATTTTAGTTAGAAAATTTAGAGTCTATAAGTACCCATTTTATATTTTGACCTAGTAGGCCCTAAAAACCCTAATCGCGTAGGACAAAACTTTAAAAATACTTAAACACATAAATCTTAAACTCAAAATTTGAACTCAATAACATTCTAGGAATATTTTAGAACCTTAAATAAATTTTTTGGAATAAAATACTCACATAACTAATATAATTATATGTGTATGGGGTAGTTTTTGACAAAATAGTTAAATATTTGAATTTGTTATTATTTTAGACAAATTTTTTTGCAATATACAGTTGAAATATAACACACATGACCATCTGCAATTGATAGACATCTCTCCACCGTAATTTTGCTTATAGGATTAGAAAAAGGTACAATAAAAATCAAATTTGAAGACACTTGAGCCAATAAGAATCTACTAAAATAGAACCTAAATTAATGCAAATTTAATGAACCTTAGCGTGTAAGCACCGGTGGAGTAAAATTTTTCCTCTTCCTTTCATGAAACAGCCACAACAACAGAAAATTTAAAATAAAATAAATAATTAAATCATAAGACTAGTCAAAGAACTTCTCTTATAAGCTAAATAACTCCCCTTAGCTCTTATAAATAAAAAGCATCACAACAAAAAGGTACAAGCCCTTTTCTCCAAATGCCAAAAACCGTGAAACACACACACATCAACTGTAAGCCCCTAGATTTTTCGATAATATTAGTAAACCCTAAGAACCGGAAGTTGAAACGAAACCCTAAAATTAACCTAGTTCTATGTTTAGTCTAGTGAATCTAGATCTGGCAATCCCGTGTTCTTAAACCCTAGAAAACGAAATTGAAATAATTGTGGAATGGTTCGTAATAATATAGGGAAGCCTAAAAATATCAGATTTGAATTTTTCTAGTGTCCTTCGGATCCGATCGGGATCAGTTTTCAAAAACCGTGCCCCGGAGCACCGGATAGCAAAAATATTCCGACAACACCAATAGATTCGTAAAAATATAAGGTTTTCAAAAATATCAGTTTTAGAATTTTTCGGTATCTAAAAATAACAGATATAGGCCTTTTACGCGTATTTTTGTTACTACCGGTATTTTAATTGTCTAGTCTACTATTCATAGTACTTTTCTACTATTCATTACTATTCACCTATCTCTACTTTTTCTTACACTCTATTCTTACACTCTACCATACCTATATCTTACAATTTACCTTCCCCATACAACTTTAATCACATCACACTTTACACATTACTTCTTTTATTACAAAACAACAAAATTAATCAATTTTTCTCTTCCCCTAAGCCTTGCCGTCCACTCTCTCTCTCCTCTTCCTCTCAATTGTTTTCTTTTCCAATTTATTTTATTACATCTAATTTCCACTCCAAAAATCTATAAATACCCCCTTCCTCTTCCATTCTTTCACACAACAAAAATTCATACTAAAACTCTCTCAAAATCACTCCACAAAATTCCTCTCCCAACATCTCTCTCAAGTCTCTCTTTTCTTTAGAAATCCATTCCCACATAATACTACAACCCATTCTTTTCTTCTTCAACCAACACATAAACTTTAGGTAAAAGTTTCTTATATCTCTCATCATGTTCATATAACTTAACATGAGTTTAGTGTATGTTTCTTAGGCTCATTGAGTTAAAGAAGCAACAATTTATTCATGTTTTGTTTTTGTTCATGTTTTTATTTTCTTTATGTTACTATTATGTTGATATTGTTATTATTTGTATTATCTATCTATATAATATGTATATGTTTATTTAGAGCATATAAGCTCACTTGTTATTTATTTATTTTCAAGTCTTGCAATTTATTTAATTTCAAGTTGTTCTTAAGACTAGTCTTTCTAGTCTTAGACTTGTCCATATCAAGTCAAAACAATTTTATTTCCTTGCTTTTCTTTTCTTTTAAGGACTAGTCTATTCTTAGTCCCGGGATTCCTTGATGAAGCTAAGGTTCCCAATACTTGACTTTACTTTATGCTCTTATTTATTTTAATTATGTTGTTTTATATTTTTCATGGTTACATATTCTCATTCATGCATGAATATGTTGTTATTGTCTCAATCATAATAGAATGAGCTTTCTTAAAATAAGAATAGAACTCTTTTTAAAATAAATTTTGTCACATAAGAAGTTATTTTCCTTAAAGGTTTGAAATTATTTTAAGCAAATATTCTTCTAAAGTTAGATAAGCTAGCTCAAGTTTTAGTAATAATATGTGGTTTTCACCAAGAAATACATAAAGTAAAGTTATTATAAAATCTCTTTTCAAAGAAATAAGAAAGTTTCTTTAGACCTAAACAAAAATTCAATTGTCAAAGTTTTCCAACACTAAAGTCTAAGATAAGTTTTTCCAAAATTTACTTATATGATGATTTCTTTTAAAAGTGGATATAACTATGAAATAGTTAGAAAAACTATATGTTTCCAAACTACTAGAAATAAATTTATGAAAATCTTGAAAGATTAAAATTTCTTTTGAAGATTAATAACTAAGAAATGGAGTTAAAAGGAAGAAATACTCCTTTATAATAATTTAGGAAATTTTCAAAGTAAAACTAACTCCTTTTCAAGTCTTAAGCTTATCTCACTTTCAAGACATGTGTCTTACAAAACCATTGTTGAGACAACACCAAATTCATGCATATAGTTTGAGTTTATACATATATATACATAAATTCAAGGGATTTTTCAACCATACAATATATCTATATTTTTGTACAAAAGCCCTTGAGTGAAGTAAAGTTTGAAAACTCTAGTTTTGAAGTTTGAAAATTCGTATCAAATCTGTACGCTACTATTCCGAGACCAAATAACTTCTTTTGATGAAAATAACCTTAGAAATAGATAGATCTTTTCGAGTAGGTAGAAATCGGTATATAATATGCGGAATTCCGAGTTAAAATGAGCAAGTTATGGCCATTTTAAATTGGAATTTCCATTCCATACGATTTTACAATTCTTTAAGATAGAAGTATAGATCTTGAATAGATCTTGGATGAAATACTCATGTTGGGTATTTCTTTTGTTTAGGTGTCGAGGATCACGATCTTGTCTTCCCCGAGGATTACTTCGACTCCTAGAGCTATGGACGAGTGAGTTTCCTTTACGCTTATGTATTCGCGCATGTGCTTGTAGAATAGAGCACTAGATGTTAGGAAAAGATAAAATTGATATGCATGTGGGATATTATGGGAATTATGTATGTGATTCGTTGTGTGCGATCAATGAACGATAAGTATATCGGAACCCGATTTGTGATTGATATAAATGTTTCCATGTATGTATTGTTATGTGTGCAAATATTGTTTGATCGCTTTAAATGATTTAATGTCATATTGAAATCCCATATAATAAATTGCTCATGCATATCACTTAGAATATCATTTCGAAGTTTTGCTACTACTCCTCAGCGTGGGACCGGAAAGGTAAGCTGCCTAGCTACATCTTGAGGGTTAGGACGTACGGGGAATACGGCCTCAAGGTGTAGCCGAGCCGGATCGATCGCTTTGGGCATGGAAGGCCCGGGGACTAGTAGTACGGTTCGTTGGAACCCCAAGACGCGCGCAAACTTGAGGAGGTTGTTCGGGACCCAGTTCAAAGCATTCCCTAACCACCGATGGAGGGGTAAATCCATCAAACATACGAAACCGGATAGTCGTATGTAATGTTTGATCATATGGTTGTTGCATTCATATGCTTGATTAATAAACTTGTTTGATTGTTGTTATGAGTACTATTGCGTAAGGAATATCTCACTAAGCTAGTCATGCTTATACTCCTATAGACTTTTGATATTGCAGGATTATCTTTTGCACCCGAGACCTCCTTGATTTCCCGGGTAGAATCCTTATTTTGAGAAGCTTTTGGAGGCAATCTATTTTGAAGTTATAGAGTAGATTTCTTCTAAAATCTTCTAGCTTTAGTTATGTTATATTTAGAACCATGTTATTATGAATTATCGGGGGAATGCCCCTTAGAAGCTGTAAGACTTTTATTTCAATGAAATATATTAATGTTATTTTGCATGTTCCGCTGCCAATGTCTTAAAATGCATTACTCCACCGGTCTCCCTTTGTTGTGAATGTACGCCTTGTACCGATATGGAAGCTTTCGAGTGACTGAGGTAGTCATTCTTAAGTTTTAATATTGCGTACGGCGGGCTGTCACGTTTAGGGTACCCGCTGGGGCGTGACAGTTTAAGTTGGTATCAGAGCATCAAGATTAGGGAAAGAAACAGTAAGTTAGAAATAGAAGTCTTAAGAATAGGATAAGTTTAAGATTAAGCCATAAGAGTTTTAGGAAGAATCCTAGAATTATAGGAAGTGGGGATTTATGGGAAACACATGTTCTATGACCATACCTAAGATATGTAAGTGGCCCTAGGACTAGTTTATACCCTTAAGAAGAATAGAGGATTTCCAAACCGTTTTAAGCTCTAAGAAAACACAACCCTTAGTTACTAAAGAACAGAGTTAACTTGCTTTCTAAAACAAAAGGAAAATACGTTTACGTAAAAGACTATACAACCAACCTTAGGTAACGCCGGAAACGAGTCACGCAGACGCCATCAACGGATCGAAGGTGACAAGAAGGTGAAACCAACCCCAGATTCCCTCAAGTCTCAACAAAAGGATCGAGAACAGAAGTAAGGAGCCATGATGAGAAGAAGACGTCGTATTCACCCAAGACGCAACGCCTTAGTATTAAATCGCAACTAATCAAAAGATGTAGTTAAGTTTTAACAAATAAAAGTAACCTAATGATTTCTTGATAATGAGATTCCTTTGTTTTAGTTTTATTATATTATCTCTTTTTGTGATTAACATGCATGATTTTGATTTCTTACTTGTAATTTCTTTGAATTGTATTTGAATTTCATAATTTCTTATTAAACTCCTATCAATCCTATTTTGTCAATTTATTTCCTTAAGTTTTGTACCTTGATTTAAATTTCTAGTCTTTATATTTGAGATTTCCGTGATTTCGTAAACGTTAGTATGGAGCGTAATTAGAAACTAAAATCTAAACGATTAAACAGCCGTCCAAGAAGACGTAGGAATAGAGAACAAAGAGATTCCAACAACGTACCAGCTGAACGCGGAGTACCCCCGCGTAACCAACCGAGAATAACCCTGCTCCTGCCCGAACCAGCAAAACGACTTTGCAGCTGCCATTGGACAGATGAACCAGTTATTAGCTATTTTGATTCAGCAACAAAATCAAAATAACCCAGCTCCTGCTCCACCTCAGAATGCTCCTGAAGCTACGGTAGAAGCACCCGGCGAACAGTCACATGCTGCACCATTTCCACCACCACCGCCGCCAAGATCACATCAAAACTTGCTCGCCAATTTCATCAAAAGTAATACCTACTTTGATGGAACCTTCGGAAAACCAGCTGAGGCCGAAGATTGGTTGGCCCAGATTGAGAGATCGTTTGATGGTTATGAAGTACCCCACCACTAAGAGTCAGTTTTGGGACATTCATGTTGAAGTTCAATGCTCGCATATGGTGGGAGTCGAAGAAGCGAGAATTGCCTGCTCCAGTTACGTGGGATATGTTTCGAGAAGAGTTCTTGGAGAACTACTTTCCAGGGAGCCTTAGAGTTCGACAGTGCTGAGTTCTTTAATATTACTCAGAAAGGGAGAACCATCGAGCAGTACGAAACCGAATTCAGTCGCTTGTTGCAGTATGCTCCTGATCCTATAAGCACAGCGAGGAGCTAAAGAGACAAGTTTTCTTGAATGGGTTAGATGAAGACCTAAAGATTCGCTTGGTGGAATTTGATGTTAAAGTTTTAAGGGGCTAGTGGAAAAGGCTAGAATTATTGAAGAAGCCAAAAAGATGAAAACAAAAGCTCCGGAGAAGAAGGTTTGTGTTCGGAAGGAAGCCTATGAAGGACCAAGTTCTGGGTTCAAAAATAAGAGGTTTAAGACCTTTGGAAGTTTCAAAGGAAGTGGAAGCAATCAGAGGGAGGTGACCAAGGTGATGTCACATGCTGGAAATGCCGAGGGAAGCATTATCCAAAGTCCTGCCCACAATTGCAAAACAAGTGCTTCTTTTGTGGCAGCCCGGATCATAAAATCTTGGAGTGTCCCAAGAAGAACACCAGTGTCTGCTATGTGTGCAAGCAGCCAGGGCACTTTGCAAATGAATGCCCAAAGAGGAAAAATGCTCTTGTGAGGTCATCCAACACCTCGGGAGGATCTGCCCTTGTCAGAACCAACAATGGCAATGGAATGGGAACCGCTCTGGCACCTCGATGCATGGAATGAGAGTTTACAACCTGGAGGGCCAGTGGATGTGCGAGGAAGCAGATGATGAGGAGGAAGGATGTGAGTTTGCTGCCTTAGAGGAAGACGAAGGCTATGATCATGGACTCGTTGCAGGTTAGCCTTAACCTTAAGCTTTCGTTTTGTTTATAGTATCTTTTACGCTATTAATCTGTCGCAATAGAATCCCTATACCTCTTTAGCCTAAAGCTTTAGAAAAGTTAGATATATAGTATGGTTAGTAACTAGTGCGTGTTAAACGCAGGAAGTATACGAGTAGCTAACGAGACCGCTTACGCCTTGTTTGATACCGGAGCCACCCATTCGTTTATCACCCCCAACCTTGCTAAGAAGAGTGGATTACCTATAGTCACCACCGCTACCAGCTTCAAGATAAAGACACCCACGGGTAGCGTCGTAACCACCCAAGAGATGTTGAAGGAATGCCCTTTAGAGATCCAAGGTCACCATACGACAAGTGATTTGATCGTGTTGGAGATGAATAAGTATGAAGTAATTCTTGGAATGAGTTGGTTGACCCATGTTAAAGCCACGGTAGATTGTCGAGAGAAGAAGGTGAATTTTAAGGATGTAATGGGAAGGATATTGAGTTTAAAGGAGAATCCACGGTCGTAAGGAGGCAAGGATTAAGTTCGCTTGAGTTGGTGACGGATGAGGAGGAGATTGACCAACAAATCAATGCTATAGAAGAAGAAGGTGAAGACCAAAGGTGGAGGATATACCCATAGTCAATGAGTTTCCTGACGTTTTTCCTAAGGAATTACCTGGATTGCCACCAAAGAGAGATCGATTTTGAGATTAGCTTGATGCCAAATACCGAGCCGATATCAAAAGCTCCATACCGCATGGCACCGGTAGAGTTGAAAGAACTCAAGAAGCAATTACAAGAGCTTCTGGATCAAGGATTTATACGCCCAAGTGTATCACCATGGGGAGCACCAGTTTTTTGTTAAGAAGAAGGATGGATCCATGAGGTTATGTGTCGATTACCGGGAGTTGAATAAGGTTACAATCAAGAATAAGTATCCATTACCCCGGATTGATGATCTCTTTGATCAGTTGCAAGGAGCAAGCGTGTTTTCACGCATCGACTTGAGATCTGGATACCATCAGTTAAGAGTAAGGCCGGAGGATGTACCAAAGACTGCTTTTCGAACTCGATATGGACATTATGAGTTCTTAGTATGTCTTTTGGATTGACAAATGCACCTGCCGCTTTCATGGACTTGATGAATCGAATCTATAAGCCCTTGTTGGATAAGTGCGTTATAGTTTTCATCGACGACATTTTGGTCTACTCAACCACACGAGAGGAACATGAGGAACACCTCCGTATGGCGCTTCGGACGTTAAGAGAACATAAGTTGTATGCCAAATTGTCAAAGTGTGACTTTTGGTTGGATAAGATATCCTTTTTAGGACATGTTGTTTCAGGAAGTGGTATATCGGTTGATCCTGAAAAGATTAAGCAGTGATGGAGTGGAAGCAACCAAGACGGTAACGGAAGTAAGAAGCTTTCTTGGACTAGCTGGCTATTATCGAAAGTTTGTAAAGAATTTCTCGACTATAGCCAAGCCGTTAACACAACTTACTCAAAAGAATGAGAAGTTCATCTGGACCGATAAAAGAGAAAGGAGTTTCAAGAGCTCAAGCAAAAGCTTGTATCCGCACCGATACTCGTTTTGCCAAACCCTGAGAAGCCTTACACGGTGCATAGCGATGCATCAAGAAATGGTCTTGGATGTGTGCTAATGCAAGAAGGAAAAGTGATTGCTTATGCTTCGCGACAGTTGAGACCACACGAGCAAATTATCCGACGCATGACTTGGAGCTAGCTGCCGTTGTTTTCGCACTCAAGATATGGAGGCATCACTTGTATGGACAAAGATGCGAAATATATACGGATCACAAAAGCCTCAAGTATCTATTCACTCAGAAGGAGTTGAATATGAGACAACGGAGATGGTTAGAGCTTATAAAGGACTATGATCTTGGAATCAACTATTGTCCAGGAAAAGTTAATGCCGTCGCGGATGCCTTAAGTCGGAAGAATCATGAGGAAGTTGCCGCTTTGTTGACCGACCAAAAGGAGTTGGTAAGAGAATTCGAAAGGCTGAGTATTGAATTCATTGGAAAAGATGTGGAGGTGGAAATGTCTAACTTAGTGATGGAACCAACCCTTGTGGAACGGATTAAAGAAGCCCAACGATATGATGAAGTCATACTAAGGATCAAAGGGGAAGTGCAAGCAGAGAAGTATACTGATTTCACCGTAGATGACGAGGATGTAGTGAGGATGAAGGGAAGGTTATGTGTGCCGGATGATGAGGATATGAAGAAAGAAATCATGAGTGAGCACATAACTCAGGATACACAGTACATCCAGGAGGAACTAAGATGTATCAAGATCTTAAGAGCCACTTTTGGTGGAATGGAATGAAACGGGATGTAGCTGATTATGTGATGAAGTGCCCAACTTGTCAACAAGTAAAGGTGGAACATCAAAGGCCGGAGGATTGCTAAAGCCTTTGCCGATACCTGAGTGGAAGTGGGATCAAATCTCGATGGATTTCGTGTGTGGATACCAAGGACATCGGCAGGGTATGATGCCATATGGGTCGTGGTAGATCGCTTGACCAAATCGGCTCATTTCATACCAATCAACATGACGTACTCGATGGACAAGCTAGCCAAGCTTTACATAAGGGAAATAGTACGTTACATGGAGTACCTGCCGGGATTGTGTCAGACGAGATCCCAGATTCGTGTCTAAGTTTTGGACGAGTTTACAAAGTGTATGGGGACAAAGTTGCATTTTAGCACAGCTTATACCCCCAAACCGATGGACAATCGGAACGGACATCCAAACCTTGGAAGACATGTTGCGTGCTTGTGTTATGGAATTTAAAGGAAGCTGGGATGCTCATTTGCCGCTCATAGAGTTTGCCTACAACAACAGCTATCACTCGACCATACAAATGCCGCCATATGAAGCTTTGTACGGACGACGCTGTAGATCGCCTCTGTTTTGGGATGATGTGGAAAAGCTCGCTATTGGACCAGATTTGGTACAAGATGCAGCAGACAAAGTGAGGATAATCCGACAGCGAATGAAAGAGGCCCAAGATAGACAGAAAAGCTGGGCAGATAAAAAGGCGAGTTCTCGAATTTCAAGTGGAGACCATGTATACTTAAAGATAAATCCAATCAAGAGTATACATCGGGTACGCTCACAAGGAAAGTTGAGCCCACGGTACATTGGACCTTTTGAAGTGCTTGAACGAGTGGGAGATCTAGCCTATCGCCTAGCCTTGCCGCCAAACCTGTCAGGTGTACACAACGTGTTTCATGTATCGTCTTGCGTAAGCATGTAGGGATCCAGAACGAGTAGTAGAGTTGGAGCCAGTGTTGCTAAAGGAGAACCTCACTTATGAGGAACACCCGGTACAGATTTTGGATAGAAAAGTCCAAAAGCTTCGGAACAAGGAGATCAAATATGTCAAAGTCCTCTGGAGGAATCACACCCATGAGGAGGCAACTTGGGAAGCCGAGGATGAGATCCGACGCAAATATCCGAATCTTTTCGAGGAATCAGGTACGATAGCCAAGTTTTGAGGACAAAACTTTCTTTAAGGAGGGTAGGTTGTAAGCCCCTAGATTTTTCGATAATATTAGCAAACCCTAAGAACCGGAAGTTGAAACGAAACCCTAAAATTAACCTAGTTCTATGTTAGTCTAGTGAATCTAGATCCGGCAATCCCGTGTTCTTAAACCCTAGAAAACGAAATTGAATAATTGTGGAATGGTTCGTAATAATAGGGAAGCCTAAAAATATCAGATTTGAATTTTTCTAGTGTCCTTCGGATCCGATCGGATCAGTTTTCAAAAACCGTGCCCCGGAGCACCGGATAGCAAAAATATTCCGACAACACCAATAGATTCGTAAAAATATAAGGTTTTCAAAAATATCAGTTTTAGAATTTTTCGGTATCTAAAAATAACAGATATAGGCTTTTACGCGTATTTTTTTACTACCGGTATTTTAATTGTCTAGTCTACTATTCATAGTACTTTTCTACTATTCATTACTATTCACTATCTCTACTTTTTCTTACACTCTATTCTTACACTCTACCATACCTATACTTACAATTTACCTTCCCCATACAACTTTAATCACATCACACTTTACACATTACTTCTTTTATACAAAACAAAATAATCAATTTTTCTCTTCTCCCTAAGCTCTTGCCGCCATCTCTCTCCCTCTTCTCTCAAATTGTTTTCTTTTCCAATTTATTTTTACATCTAATTTCCACTCCAAAAATCTATAAATACCCCCTTCCTCTTCCATTCTTTCACACAACAAAAATTCATACTAAAACTCTCTCAAAATCACTCCACAAAATTCCTCTCCCAACATCTCTCTCAAGTCCTCTCTTTTCTTTAGGAAATCCATTCCCACATAATACTACAACCCATTCTTTTCTTCTTCAACCAACACATAAACTTAGGTAAAAGTTTTTCATATTCTCTCTCATGTTCATATAACTTAACATGAGTTTAGTGTATGTTTCTTAGGCTCATTGAGTTAAAGAAGCAACAATTTATTCATGTTTTTTTTTTGTTCATGTTTTTATTTTCTTTATGTTACTATTATGTTGATATTGTTATTATTTGTATTATCTATCTATATATATGTATATGTTTATTTAGAGCATATAAGCTCACTTGTTATTTATTTACTTTCAAGTATTGCAATTTATTTAATTTCAAGTTGTTCTTAAGACTAGTCTTTCTAGTCTTAGACTTGTCCATATCAAGTCAAAACAATTTTATTTCCTTGCTTTTCTTTTCTTTAAGGACTAGTCTATTCTTAGTCCCGGGATTCCTTGATGAAGCTAAGGTTCCCAATACTTGACTTTACCTTTATGCTCTTATTTATTTTAATTATGTTGTTTTATATTTTTCATGGTTACATATTCTCATTCATGCATGAATATGTTGTTATTGTCTCAATCATAATAGAAATGAGCTTTCTTAAAATAAGAATGAGAACTCTTTTTAAAATAAATTTTGTCACATAAGAAGTTATTTTCCTTAAAGGTTGAAATTATTTTAAGCAAATATTCTTCTAAAGTTAGATAAGCTAGCTCAAGTTTTAGTAATAATATGTGGTTTTCACCAAGAAATACATAAAGTAAAGTTATTATAAAATCTCTTTTCAAAGAAATAAGAAAGTTTCTTTAGACCTAAACAAAATTCATATTGTCAAAGTTTTCCACACTAAAGTCTAAGATAAGTTTTTCCAAAATTTACTTATATGATGATTTCTTTTAAAAGTGGATATAACTATGAAATAGTTAGAAAAACTATATGTTTCCAAACTACTAGAATAAATTTATGAAAATCTTGAAAGATTAAAATTTCTTTTGAAGATAATAACTAAGAAATGGAGTTAAAAGGAAGAAATACTCCTTTATAATAATTTAGGAAATTTTCAAAGTAAAACTAACTCCTTTTCAAGTCTTAAGCTTATCTCACTTTCAAGACATGTGTCTTACAAAACCATTGTTGAGACAACACCACATTCATGCATATAGTTTGAGTTTATACATATATATACATAAATTCAAGGGATTTTTAACCATACAATATATCTATATTTTTGTACAAAAGCCCTTGAGTGAAGTAATGTTTGAAAACTCTAGTTTTGAAGTTTAGAAAATTCGTATCAAATCTGTACGCTACTATTCCGAGACCCAAATAACTTCTTTTGATGGAAATAACCTTAGAAATAGATAGATCTTTTCGAGTAGGTAGAAATCGGTATATAATATGCGGAATTCCGAGTTAAAATGAGCAAGTTATGGCCATTTTAAATTGGAATTTCCATTCCATACGATTTTTACAAATTCTTTAAGATAGAAGTATAGATCTTGAATAGATCTTGGATGAAATACTCATGTTGGGTATTTCTTTTGTTTAGGTGTCGAGGATCACGACTTGTCTTCCCGAGGATTACTTCGACTCCTAGAGCACTATGGACGAGTGAGTTTCCTTTACGCTTACGTATTCGCGCATGTGCTTGTAGAATAGAGCACTAGATGTTAGGAAAAAGATAAAATTGATATGCATGTGGGATATTATGGGAATTATGTATGTGATTCGTTGTGTGCGATCAATGAACGATAAGTATATCGAAACCCGATTTGTGATTGATATAAATGTTTCCATGTATGTATTGTTATGTGTGCAAATATTGTTTGATCGCTTTAAATGATTTAATGTCATATTGAAATCCTCATATAATAAATTGATCATGCATATCACTTAGTATATCATTTCGAAGTTTTGCTACTACTCCTCAGCGTGGGACCGAATGGTAAGCTGCCTAGCTACATCTTGAGGGTTAGGACGTACGGGGAATACGGCCTCAAGGTGTAGCCGAGCCGGATCGATCGCTTTGGGCATGGAAGGCCCGGGGACTAGTAGTACGGTTCGTTGGAACCCCAAGACGCGCGCAAACTTTAGGAGGTTGTTCGGGACCCAGTTCAAAGCATTCCCTAACCACCGATGGAGGGGTAAATCCATCAAACATACGAAACCGGATAGTCGTATGTAATGTTTGATCATATGGTTGTTGCATTCATATGCTTGATTAATAAACTTGTTGATTGTTGTTATGAGTACTATTGCGTAAGGAATATCTCACTAAGCTAGTCATGCTTATACTCCTATAGACTTTTGATATTGCAGGATTATCTTTTGCACCCGCAACCTCCTTGATTTCCCGGGTAGAATCCTTATTTTGAGAAGCTTTTGGAGGCAATCTATTTTGAAGTTATAGAGTAGATTTCTTCTAAAATCTTCTAGCTTAGTTATGTATATTTAGAACCATGTTATTATGAGTTATCGGGGGAATGCCCCTTAGAAGCTGTAAGACTTTTATTTCAATGAAATATATTGAATGTTATTTTGCATGTTCCGCTGCCAATGTCTTAAAATGCATTACTCCACCGGTCTCCCTTTGTTGTGAATGTACGCCTTGTACCGATATGGAAGCTTTCGAGTGACTGAGGTAGTCATTCTTAGTTTTAATATTGCGTACGGTGGGCTGTCACGTTTAGGGTACCCGCTTGGGCGTGACATCAACAAATTGGAAAATTTAATCCTTCTACAAATACAAGTCACCATCATAAGCCCACTTAGAACAATTCCACCAACCAAACTCTAGATTCCTCCCTTACAACCCCACAACAATTAACAACAATATAAGAGACAAAGGTAAAAATATTCTTAGTTAGTTATTTTATGTCTAAAATTATGATAAACTCATATATATATATATATATAATATATAAGGCTTGATCTATATAAGAAGAAGAATTTATTATCTTTTTCTCTAAACTATCAAGGTAATATCTAAACCCTTCTATAATTTACATCTTGTTCATGAGTAGAAATTAGGAAAATGAAAACATAGAATTATCCTAGAAATCTTACATGTGCAGTCTTTTTAAGTATGTATTGATAATGGAGATGCCATATGATAATCTCTATAACTAAGTTAGAATGCCATATTTAGTAAAGGAATCATGAAGAAATTAAATCTAGATTTTAGAAAACCCTGAACTCTAAATTTTGTTGTTACTATAAAACTATGACTCTAAAAACCTCATTCATGACTTAATTTAGTTCAAAGGAATTAGTATAATATGTCTTTAATGCTATCTAAATAATAAAACTCAACCAACATAAACCCTAATGATGTGAACGCATCAAGGCCAATTCATCAGTTAATTGTCATTTTTAATTTCTTTGTCAGTTACAGTCAGTTACTTATTTTTGTCAGTTACATGTCTTTAATTTCTTTGTCAGTTATATGTCTTTAATTTTTTTATCAGTTACAGTCAGCTACTTATTTTTGTCAGTTACATATCTTTAATTTCTTTGTATATAAAAGACTATGTATTAAGCCTTGGTTATGAGAATTAAGGAGGTTTAGGGGGATTTTTCTATTTTGGTGAGTTCATGTAAGAGAGTTCTCTCTTGTAATTGACAGGATTGTCAATACATGTTATGAATATTGAGAATTATAATTTTCTTTATTCTTCTTGCTGATTGAATTTTTATATTCCTTTAGCAATTCGTGAGAGTTTTTACAAATCGTGAGTTATATCGATTTGTGATTCCATTCACAAACCAGTTTGATTTTTGTTAGTCGTGGCACCTATCGACTAATAATATCATCCATATCATTTATTTCTATTTTCTTTAAAATAAAAAAAAACCAAAAAAAAAAAGATTCTGAAAAAAATTGTTAACCCTCTTGGGATCTTATCACCTAAGATGCCTATGGGGAATATTGAGTATAAAAGTTGTTGTAAGATTTACTAAAAATGAAGATAAAGAATTTGAATAGGTTAAACTAACCACAAGGAATACACTATAATTTGGAATGATGCTTAGATGAATTTAAAAAACATTAGAGCCTTGTGTTAGTAATTAGAATATAGAAGAGATCCCCAATTAATAGACATGTTGATTTACATAGACAAATAAGGTTGACGGACAAAGTAAACAATAATAGAAAATTTGTCGTCGCTAAAGACATTAATGGACAATATAGATTAAAACTAATAAAACACATTACCAATGATAAAAGCTTAATAATGAGAGTAGGAAACAAAATAAAACATAGAAAAGTCTTATACCAACTATAGAAATTTATAAGAGTGAGAGAAATATAAATTAGCAAGCAAATAAGTTGAGCAACCAGCATAAAATATGCAAAACAAGCCTTCTAACACCTATTTATACACAAAAATATGAGTTGAAATAAGTAATATAAGTCTACTTAAAGATTTTTCACTAAAAACATGAATTTAAAACTATTTAGGTTACTTTTAGTAAGAAATATTTATTTACACAAATTTTGCAAAAATATAAAATATTTCATAAGCTTCAAAACAAATATATAGGCTACCATTGGATTAGAAATAATAAAATGACTTTACCTAAAACAGAACTAATTTAGGATACTTGGACACTCATTCAAAATTGTTTACAAAGTCAATTATCTTATAAATGAAAATTTATTCATCTATTAGGTGAATCTGAATCGATCATAGATTTCTTGAAAGATTACTACGATTAAAGGCACCATGAGCAGGTGAGTAATTCTGATCTATTACATTATTTGCAATTGTTGGGAACTATGTTTGTTGAAATGGTGTATGAATTGGAAGCCAAAGTCATGCTTATTTTAAAGTGATAACAAAAATGGATGTGAATAATTGTTTGAAACATGTTGGATATCGTCTGTGAACTGCTTGGTCACCTTAAAATTTACTTTTATAACTGACAGACTTATAATTTAAAGGACCATGCATTGCATGACTTGCATAAATATTGCATAAAAGTGTGACAGCTCGCTACATGTTAGTATTTCGGATCTCAGGTAATGCTTGATTTTTCTAGATGTGAATTTCCTAGTTCTTCGCAAGATTATTCCTATTCTGTTCGGTTCCATGGGAGCTATCTGGCAAAAGAAGGAACACCGCCCATGGTATCGGCTTTAAATGACTAATAATTAATGGAGTCTCTTTGTTCTAAAGGAAATTAAGTAATGAAAATATATTTAATAAAGTGAAAACTAAAAATGAGTATTGCTATTCCTGTGGTTCTCAGTTTCTCCTAGGCAGGTAGGTCACCTTGACTAAGTTCCTTCAAACCTAATGAGAGGGCGTAAATCTACATCCTATTTGGATTCCGGTTGTCCAGACTTGTACTTGTACATATATTTGAGTGATGCATTATACTTGCTTGATAAATCACTTGTTTGCTTTGTTTGATGTGTAATATACGATGGTTATTTACTAAGCCGTAGAAATGCTCATACTTCAATAGATTTTTTGGGATTCTCTTATAACCTTGGCTAGTACCATCACGGAGGCTAAAGTGGGTAAAGGAATAAAGCTAGTAGGATATGGGAATAGACAAAAGGAATATAGATGTACTGTATTAGTAAACTTATATCTATTTTATATTCTTAATCTGTAAGTTTGATAAACCGGTCTGTAATAATTTTATTCAGACTTTATATGTAGTTTATCTTCTCTGTTATTGTATATCTTATGTATGTACATCATTTCTTATCAAGCAACTCAAAAGATCTTGTTTTTATGTCACATCTCTTAGAGTAACTAGTTGTATTGTACAAAATCCAATCTATCTACAATATAGTACAACTATGGTACCCTCTAGGGCGTGACAGTCTTAGTTAGTACCAGAGCTCGATTGCAAGGATAAGCGTGACAGTCTTAGTTGGTACTAGAGCTCGGTTGCAAGGATAAGAAAGATGAATATACATAAGAAAATCAAGAACAGAAATAGTATAGTTATATAAGTAGTATTAGAATAAATAATTTAAGAGTGGGTAGAACTAAGTAAATGCAATAAATTTGTGTGATTATGATTAATAATGCACTTTTATTTTGTTTTGTTTGAAGATGACTCGGCTACATGCTTAAGGAGATGGGAGTCTTTTGCTATGTTAGAAATGGAGAATTTGATAGAATACTGGAGTAGACTTAGAGAACTATTAGAAGACATGGCACTAAATGGCATTGTCATGGAGTTAGATGAAGTATATGGTACCTGGAAGAAGGGATTGTTACCTTTGGTTAAGGAGTGGCTGATGTTAATAGAGAAAGCCTTTCCAAACCCAGGCACTCCAGTAGAAGTAATATACAGATTGGAGAGGTTAGTAAAGGAAAAAGGTGGTGGGATTAAGATAGAAGACATTATATTTATTGTTTTTGAAAAATCTCCTAAGCCATTTCCTCCAGACTTTCGTCTTTGGGAGTCCATTGGACTAAGAAAAATATATGCTCATGATGTAAGGAATGATCATATGGGTGTTAGAGATACTGACTCTTTTACTGATGACAAGATGTTGGAGCACATCCTTAGTACATAACCTTTTGATGATGATTTAATGGCTAGACCACATGTGATACGAGAAAGAGTCCAAGAGCATAAACATGGAGCAAACTCACATGATAGGATGGTTGATAGAGTATCATACCCTATGGAAGTTAGACCTCAAGTACCTATAGGAGAAGCTAATATAGAAGAGATGGAGGCTAGAATTAGAAGGGAATCAGAAGATCGATGTTTGAGGGAAGCTTTGGCCTCGGCTAATGAGACATATAGACGATATATAATGCATACATGCATGCATTTCAGCCGAAACCATTACATCCACGCCTTGGACCTCCCTTTGGGAAATGGATTCCATGGGAGGCTGAGCATCCAGAGTTTTTGAGGACAGATGGGATGTCACAAGATCAGGTTGTACCAGCACTAGTAGTGCCAAAAATTCCTAGGATTGGTGGATTGAGCATTAGGGAGCCAAATCCAGTACATGCACCCCAACCAGAAGATCAAGATGAAATAGAGGGGAGTTAGAGTGATTCTAATAGTATTGATGAGTATCCTGAGTTAGACCCTAGAGATAAGGGTAAGAGACCCTTATACCATGACCCGATGAAAGAGACTTAAGGAAGAAGTGAATGGATAGAGATGTGAGAAGTAGTATATAATAAAAAAACTAAAGAGCTACTAGTGGTATAGTGCCACTTTTGAGATGTATATAGTAGCACCAGGTATGATAGTTATGATAGCAGCTCTCTTTTGTAAACCATATGTATTATGAGCTTTTGGCAATGTAATGTAAATTATGTTTGGTAATAATGGAAGTTCTATGTGTGATTATGTGAATGTCTAAATAACTCATATGGTTGCCATTAAGATTAGATGCATTAATAAGAAACCAACACCAGCAGCGTACCTATGAAGGCTGGTGGCCTACCTTGCCAGTGTATAGGTGCGACAAAGTGATCTTCTTTACTTTGTCATCGCTGCTCAATCATCATCATTGGATCTCTCAAACTCACATCTTCTTTCTGTTTGAACTTTGTTACACCATTTTTAAATCGAGTTTGACCAAAGTAACCTGATGCTCGATCCTTTCTTGAAGCTGAGTCAATTTGCCCTTGATGCGTTCGCATCATTCTCCCCTTCTTGGAAAAGATTCGACCTCGAATCTTTTGTCCATCCCGAAACTTTTGAGATGATTTCCTTCTTTTCTTGGAGGACCTACAAGGAAACAAAAACAAACACCTTTGACCCTTAGCTCGTTCGTGCTCAAATTTCTCCTGCTAAGTTTCAGATGAGGTTATTGGAAGCAGTAAGAAAAGCCTATCCATCTTTGTGGATCTTATAAGTATTCCAAAACCCATCATAAACATCTTGCTTGTCATGCTGCCATGGTCTTCTCAATAGTACTTGTGCACAATCCATAGGCGCTACATCACATGTTATAGTATATGTATATTCCCCTATAGCAATGGAAACCTATATCTGCTTATGAATGTGTATCACATCTAGAGAATTCAAGCAGTGCAAGCTATACGGCTTTGGATGTGAAATCACCTGTAACTGCATCCGTTTCGCATAATCTTGTGAAATCACATTAGCTCAACTTCTACCATCAACCACCAATTTGCAAGTCTTTCCCTGAATCATACATCGGGCTTAGAACAAATTTTCCCTTTGTGTAGGATCTTCCTTAACCTACAATTTAGAATCAAAAACTAAATTGGCCTCCTTTGTTGTCACATGCCAAACTTCAGGTGTTTTCACTATAGGTAAAGTAACACCATAAACAGCCTCTTCTACTTCCTTTTCCACATGTGGAGCATCAGCAATCACACCAATCTCCTGCTCAACCATCACTCCATGGTCAACAACAACATCAATATCCATATCTTTGGGAAAATTTTTAGTAATAATCTCATAAGCCTTTTCATTCTTCTCTACCTTCAAGTTATCAGCAACTGTCTGTTTTGGCTCAACTTTAACCACTTTCACCTTGGCCTTTTCTATAATCTTTATTGCTTCTTTAAAATCAAATTTCTCCACTCAATCATCTATGGTCTTCATTACTTCTTGTAGACTTCATCTTATAGCCCGTATTTCATTTTGTTTATGAGATTAATCACAACTATTCTACCTATTCTTATTTCAACATGTTTGGATTTATCATGTGATCTTGATCTACCATTATAAAAATTTCGTATTGAAGTGTGCCGAACCAAGAGCTATGATACCAAATGATATGCATCCAAAAGGGTCAGAAATTCTTTGCCCCAATAGATCAGGGTTCCTAATCTGTTTAGGTTTTTCTAAATATGTAAACTCTGAAAAATCTAAATGATATGGATGAAATCGCAATTCGATAGATGCCATGAATCACAAAATCAAACTGGTTTTATGTTTGCATCACAGAACGATATAACCCACGTTCTACAAATCTCACATGGCGTTAAAAGAATCTGAATATTTCAATCAAGGAGAATGAATAAAAGAAATCACAATCTCTCAATATTCATGAACAATTGCAATACATGCAATTACAAGTTCTTATCAGCAAGAACTCAAATAACTCTCACAAAGGAAGAGTCTTTCTCTCAAAGGAAAAAAACATAAAACTTGTATCTATCGATTACATATTGATGGATATATATATATAGGCTTTAATTAGCCTAAAAACTAAGCAACTAAACATGCAAAGTCAAAAGAATAAAAATCCTATTAATTAAAATAAATTTCCCAATGAAAATAATAAACATCCTTAAAAGCATAAAAAAATCCATGTAATATAAGCTAGCAGCTTATAATGAAAAGCTGGCGGTATTTCTTTTGTTCATCTTCCAAGCCGACGGAAGGCTGGTGGCTTTCTCAACCAATGCTAGCGGCGTACCTATGAAGGCTGGCGGCTTACCTTGCCGGCGTACAGGTACGGTAAAGTGATCTTCTTTACTTCGTTGTCACCGTTCGATCATTGTCACCAGATCGCTCAAACTCACATCTTCTTCCTATTTGAACTTTGTTGCACCATTTTTAAATCGATTTTGATGAAAGTAACCTGATGCTCGATCCTTTCTTGAAGCTGAATCAATTTTCCCTTGATGCGTTTGCATCTACCATGCTTTTCTCTAGTCTTTAATTCTTGAAAATTGATTTATTCCAAACTTGAACAAGGAAAAAACATGGTCATTTCCATCTGATTATGCTTCTTCTTAATTCTTTGTTATTTTTTTCACTTTGATTTCAAATTTGGTATAGCTTGATTAATTTTACTTCAAAGCTCTTTAATCATCATTCATACCAGTTCTTAGTAATAATTTATAAAAATAGACATAATTTACCCTATTAAAATATATACTAAAACACATATATCATTAATGTCACAAATGGTACCTAAATTTAACAAAATATGCAATTATATATTTAAACTTTGAAGTTGATCAAATTAGTATCTGAAAAGACTTCTGATGTATGCCAAAAGTACTTCTACCAAGTTCTTTTAGGATCAATTTCAAAATTTCTAGGTACAAAATTCATTATTTTCAAAGTTCAAGTACCTAATTACATAATTTGTAATATGGGTGGACAAGTTTATATATACTAGTCAAAACAGGCCACATTATGAGAAGTAAAAAGTTTATTTATACTTATGATGTCCTAAATATAATTTGCAATATGGGTGGGCAAGTGCATTAAATGGGTTGTTTTAGGGCTTTACATGTTCAAACAGTCATGCATACTAGTGATTTTTCGTGTTTGAGTCTAGCAAATCGATTCAGTTGTGACTAAGTTAATATTTTGAAAGTTGTCCCCCCCCCCCCCTCCTCTTCTTTTCTTGGACATGTGTATCTTTTATTATTACTCTTAAAGAAGGGATTTTAAACAAATATAGATAAAGTTTTGTTTTTTTTTTATTTTTTGTGTCAATTTGGAACTTTTCTTGTTATTTGAAAAGGAAAACATAACTTATACGTAGAAAAGAAGTGCTGAAAAATAAGTGAAAAAGCAACAAAAGCATTAGCATAATTTTCTAAGGTGGAGGAAGTGGTAAGGCCAGTTCCACCTTTATAATCAAGTCTTATGTGGTTGGATTGACAGATGGAGATACCCAACTGGGAGACCTATCTTTACACCTAAAGGAAAAGAATCAGAGGATGGAGAGTGTTGTCTTCAGGCCTACAAGTAGCTGGTTTGCACTAGGCTGGTCCATGCGTGCATTTATGAGGCCTTTTCAGCCACTATTTTACGAAAGGGCCATGGATATGGACATGTATAACGAGTGGCTGGCAAATAAATGATGACATCCTTTGCTGACTAAATCAATAATACTTTACCGAGTCAAGGAAAGGTGCTGGTCATGCTAATTTTATATGCATATACATCAGTAACAATCGTGTCATGGACACATTTGCATGTGAATGTCCACTGAAAAGTTTGATTGAAAAAGCTGATGAATCTGATTCCTCATGCACATTTATTAACAGCTAGGAAATTATATATATATATATATATAATTATATTCATTAACAAGTACACTAAACGCACGCTCTAAATATATATGCGCATGAGCTGTTAATTATGAAAATTTGGCCGAACAAAGTGATACGAAAAACCTTAGGTATATTAAACCTAAGATCCAACATTCATCAAATAGAATTGAATTCCAAGGACCGTGACCCATTGCCTATATGGAGGCAAGAACCTTAGTATAATGAAGACACCACAACTGGTGATGGAGTTTCGATTGATAAGTCAAAAGATTCGAACACCATAGATGAAATCCAATAAGTTCATGAACATGCTCAATCAAGAGCACACAAAGAGAAAACTCTTAATTTCATTTAAAAGAAATAACTCATAATTTGATTATTACATTGGATATCTAGTAACCTTTATATATAGGCTATTACAAGGCAGTCACCTAATGTAACTGAAAATAGAATTGTATTAGTTACATAACTAACAATGTAACTAAAAAAGATAATTATAATTAATCCTACATCAATAAAAATAAAAAAAATTTGAAAAGCCACAAAAGAAATTCCAAAAGTCATCAAATTATAATGGAGGCCGGCAGATTAATCAATGAAGGCCTGCGATGTATCATGCAGAAACTCCACAACTTCAATCTTTCAAGTCCCAAACTATTTTGTAAACATTCTTGGTTCACTTGACTCGGGTTTTCAGCATTGAAACTCCAGCTATTGAATGTCCAATCCCTTGAAGCAAAGCTTTGGACTTGCTCTTGGTCGGATTTAAATTTGATGCTTCTAGGATCACATCACAAATTGTGTGTCCCTGGAAGATAATCAGCCCATTATTTCTTAATATAGGCTGAAATCTCTTAGTCGTTAAAAACTTTTGATCCTAATTATTTGAAGCTGACCTTAATTGAACTTCGAAAGATCATTCAGAACCATAAAAAGAAACCTTATTTCGATTAGTTATGTTAAAACATGATACAAATGAAGTCTTTTCATACCCTTCAAAGGGAGGGTGATGTGAAAATGAAATGGACCAAGTCACATTTCAAGCGAATAGGAGCTAAGCCGACTCAAAGTTGCCAGCCAATTTGGAAAAGCCTCCGTCCTATGTCTGGCTTTTAAAGAAAAGCTGCCACCTTTTGTTTATTTTCATTCCAGCTTTGTTTTTGTCCGTGTCTAGGGTATGTTTTGGGTCTTTTAGGGTTTTCATTGTTTTTATATATAATCCTTTTTGCTTTTGTATTAAACAAACTTGGATAAGAGGTTTTTAAGAGAGTTTCTCTTGAGTTATGGATTGAACTTGTATGAACTTATCGAATTTTGTTCCATGGCATTCTTTATTTTGACTTATCAATCGAAATATCCACCTTCTATTGTGGCATCTCTTATTATATACCAAGGTTCATGCTTGTCATAAGCAATGGGTCAAGGTTTCCATATTGTTTTGTGGATCGTTTTTGGGGTTTAAACCATCTTGATTGTTGGGTCTTAGGTCTAATATACCTAAGGTTCACGACGTGTGGTTGAAGATTCCTGATTTTGATTTACAAGTTTCATCGTGTCGAACACAGATCGAATCGGAGCGTACTTGATTTGTATCAGTTTGGTATCAGAGCAACAGGTTGCGGAGTTATTCGATGCGATTTGTTGACTTTAAAATCATTAGTGGTGGAGAAAATTCTGAAGTCGATATGAAATTGTTTACGAAAGCCATCCAGGATCAATTTAAGGCATTGAATATGAGATTGGATAATCTTGAGTCACCTAGCAAGACTAGAGTTGGTAGAAATAAGTCTCCTGTTGTGGAATAATCTACTTTTGAAGATTTTATTAGGGGAAGGAAGAGGACTGCTCGCAGGTGTGATAATGATTTGGGAAACATTAAGATGAAGATATCTCCTTTCCAGGGGAAAAATGATCCAAAGTTATAACTGAAGTGGGAGAGAAAGGTTGAGCATGTATTTGACCGTCACATATATTCAGAAGAGAAGAATGTGAAATTAGCCACTGTGGAATTTACAAATTATGCGAGTATTTGGTGGGATCAGTTTATGCATAACAAGCGAAGATATGGAGAAATGCCTATTACTACTTGGGAGATGAAGGTAGTGATGAGGAAGATATTTATCCCTAGTCACTATTATAGGGATTTGTGCAGAAAATTACAGAGTGTGACACAAGGTAGCCATGATTCGAGCCAATGTGGAGGAAGATCAAGAGGCTACTATGGCCAGGTTTATTGGTGGACTGAATCCAAAAATAGCTTATGTGGTGGACTTGCAGCATTATGTGGAGATGGAAGAGCTGCTGCACGAAGCCATAAAATAGAGAAATGGTTGAAATCCAAGGGAAAATCAAAGTATGGTTCATCATCTGGATCATGTTGGAAGTCAAACTGGAAGGATCATAAAACAACTACAAAATCAGAAGAGGATGTGAAAGCTAAGGAGTCTAATTCTACTTCTAAAGGTAAGACTGAAAAATCCTCTTCTATAGCACGCAATATTAAATATTTCAAATGTCAAGGACTTGGGCATATTTCTTCTGAGTGTCCAAATAAGAGGATTATGGTTGTTAAAGATAATGGTGATATCGAGAGTGAGAGCTCAAATGATGATATGCCACCATTAGAAGATGTTCGTGATGAAGAACCTCAACAGGGAAAGTTAGTTGCAGTTGTGAAGAAAGACTCAAGTGAGCAGGTAAAAGAGGATACTGGAATGCAAAGAGATAATATCTTTCACACTAGATGCTTAGTGAATAATAAGGTGCGTAGTATGATGATTGACAGTGGTAGCAACACTAATATTGCTAGTACTTTGATGGTAAAAAAGCTACATTTGCCTACATTAAAGCATCCTAAGCTATATAAATTGCAATGGTTTAATGAATGTGGAGAGGTTCGGGTAACAAAATAGGTGATAGTGGCGTTTTCCATTGGTAGCTACAAGGATGAAGTTCTCTGTAATGTAGCATCAATGTATTCTAGTCACATTCTTTTAGGCCGTCCATGGCAATTTTATAGGAGGGTTACATATGATGGCTATGAGAATCATTATTCCTTTGTTTGGTGTAAATAGGAAGTAAATTTAGCACCTATCAAGCCATGTGAAGCACATGAGGATCAGCTAATGATATTAAGAGATTTTAGAGAGAAAGGAAAACACACGAGCACTCAAGGCAATAATATGAGTGATACACTAGTGAGGAATGAGAGAAGAAAATCATAAAGTAAAAGTCAAACACTAGTGAGCGATATTAAGAGTGTGATATTTGTTAGGCATGTTGCAACTAATGATTTTATTTTGTCTGTTTCTTGGAAGAATGTGTCTTATTTGCAGGGCTCAAAAGGTAAAAAGACAACCAGATTAGACAAGCGACATGTGCAGTAATCTTGTAAGAGGTGCCAAGGACTTCCACTTGAATCAAGTGATTGGGTACACAAGCGTAAGGCAAACCTTCAACAATAAAGGCATTCTAAGTTGCATTCCCAAGGAGATGATTCATTTTAAGAGTTTTTCAAGATTCATGGCAAAGCATATTCAAGGACGAATCCTTCCAAAGAAGAAGGGACTGATGCGAAAATGAAATGGACCAAGTCACGTTTCGGGCAAATAGGAGCTAAGCCGGCTAAAAGCCGCCGGCATATATGTTGAAAGCCGCTAGCCTACTTGGAAAAGCCGCCGGCCTATGTCCGGCTTTTAAAGAAAAGCTGCCAGCTTTTGTTTATCTTCGTTCCGGCTTTGTTTTTGTCCATGTCTAGGGTGTGTTTTAGGTCTTTTAGGGTTTCCATTGTTATTGTATATAGTCCTTTTTGCTTTTGTATTAAACACACTTGGATGAAAGGTTTTTGAGAGAGTTTCTCTTGAGTTCTGGATTGAACTTGTATGACCTTATCGGATTTTGTTCCGTAGCGTTCTTTATTTTAACTTATCAATCGAAATATCCACCTTCGATTATGGCGTCTCTGATTATATACCAAGGTCCGTGCTTCTCATAAGCAGCGGGTCAAGGTTTCCATATGGTTTTGTGGATTGTTTTTGGGGTTTAAACTATCTAGATTGTTGGGTCTTGGGTCTATGCCTAAAGTTCACGATGTGTGGTTGAGGATTCCTGATTTTGATTACAAGTTTCATTGTGTCGAATGCGGATCGAATCAGAGCGTACTTGATTCATATAAGAGGGTTTACTACTTTTTTTAATGGCTATCTTTTGTTTTGCTGTTTGTTGCCTAGTCATTAACACAATATTCATCAATGGAAGGAAATGGATCTGAAAAAGGCAATATTTGGAATTTATCAAGAGCGATTTAAATTCGGGGAAGCAAATTAAAATCTGAAATTTCTTGTTTGTTGGAAGCCAGAAAACCTTTGTTGCGAAAATCTTTTTCTTCATGCAGTATTATGCTACACTATAAAAATGTGAAGACAATAATCATGTTATAGCTATTTTGACTAAATTAATTGACAGGAATCGATAGTCTAATTGTGTGCTTTCATCCTAAAGGTTTAGGCTAAAGTCCGACGCCTTCTTAGCTTATGTATCCTTTTTCCTTTAAATTAAAACAGGCTATGTAAGAAATGTCCAATAGCAATTAGTTGTAAGTAATCGTTTAAATATCCTCTTTTTCGTTATTTGACGGGATAAGTTTTCGATAAATATTATTAAAGTTTATAACGTGGGTCTTAGATATATTTTCAGAATTTATATCCCTAAACAGAATATGGCTATATTATTTTCATATTTTATACTTATCTTAAAACCTATATTTTAACGTGTATATTGGTTTTAAGAATCCCCAGTAAATACCTGCAAAAATTCTCGATTAATAATATTAAATGTAGAAAAATGTTATATTTTTACCCATACACATAGCTACTACATCCCACTGACATGACTATTATAAAAGTACATAGCTCAAGCCTCCCTACCCATTAAGAACCTACTATTCTAGATTCCATATTTCCTACTTGCTCGGTTAATGCAGGTTTAATTTGATTCATCCCATTATGCTTGGTATTGTTTTAGTTAAAAAGGCATTTGAGGCAAAGGATAACCCTGTGATTATGTTAAAAAAAATTATCACACTAAAGTGAGATGGTGTTATGCAACTCCTTATATTTGTGGGGGAAGACAATATGTTAAGATAAAAGAAAAAAATCCTCCTAAGTAATTTAATTTTATATAAGAATTCAGTTGTACAAATGTTCATATTAAAAAAAATAAAAGATGCACTTTATATATTATAATTCAAGATAATATCACACTATAAAGTAATGAATATAAACGCTACAGAATTTAAAAAATACTGATAATTAAGTTTATTTAGAATTTACCTCAAAATGTCCATTTTATAAAAAATGTAAAAGAAAAATTTACACACATCACTGGACAAATTGCACCTGATAACTTCTACAGAGTGTAGATTATATAATGGTTACAGGATGTTATAAAATAGGTTTTAATTTCAAAATTTGAGAATTTGTATTTATAGGTTAATTAGGTACCGATAGGATGCCATACTCTATTTACAATCTTAATTTCGTCTTAGCCCTTTTCCCTTTTTTACCTTTTCGCTTTTTTTTTTAAGTTTTCAAATATGAAATCAAATTGATCCAGACTCCACAAAGTTTAGCTCTTAGTTCTAAAACTGCTCCTCACAATTTTAAAATGTAAATTTAAAGATAATAATAAAATGTAATGTCTTGGAAACTGAAGGAACTTGCATAGATTTATTAGCGGAACATCAGCTCATTATTTGACTTTTAGAATAACTATAAATATGATAAAAATTTCAATACTCAACGGTATGAGAGCCAATCTAAGAGGAGAACAAAAAGATTTGTGTAATTTCATAAATCAAATAATTATAAGCGTGTTACTAACAGATGATTTGGATTGATATAATAGTGTACATGTTGTAGAGGGCTAAATTCTATTATATGAAAATATCGATATTTGACTCTTAGGTTATGCAACAGGACCTGAAGATCTAGTATATGTTTTGGGATGACCTAAGGGAGATTTTGGTCTAGTAGGCTTGAATTAAGGATCGTTGGATTGGCCTATACATTCTCAACCTTTCTTAGAGAAGCTCATGCACTTAAAAGAGGTTCTCTATACGGATAAACTCTATATGAGCCAAATTATATAAATACCTCAAGTGTCCTCCTCGTTAGGTAGATTTCAAGGATTCAAACAAATATCATCGTGCTGTCATTTTGTAATCCTAGAGATCAAACAAGGTTCAAAATAGAAAAAGCATTGCCTCTCTCCAAGAATTATGAGGTTAATGCCACAAAACTACTCCACCTATCACATGTGAGTTCGAGGTCTTTGGGATTGCTTACTTATCCTCTTTGCCTTCTCTTCCAAAGTTATTGTAATATGAAGATAAATAATTTATAATGAAGGGCAAAAGTGTCATTTGTAAAAAAAGAGGATTTTATGGTCCACCCTTATATGTGATTATATATTTCGATAAATGGCAGACACGTAATTAAAGACAAGGAAACACAGATGTACATCGCCTCGAACCCACCGGCCTTAAAAGGGTAGACCGCTGGTCTTGCATACATATGTCGTTGGTGTTGAATTGGCCTTCACGACCATAGATTCAATTTTGCAAGCTTAGGCCGCCAGCCTTCATGCCAGCATATAGACACAAAATTTGAAGAGTTTCCAAAATTTCTTTATAACCCTAGCCCATTCCTTTTTCTCCAAAACCATTTCCTCTACCTAGAAAATTTTGAAAATCTCTCTTAAGCCTTTAGAGATCCTAATGATGGAGTCAAGGCTTGTAGATGGAATATAGATCCTTTGGACATGCTACCATCTGGACCGATTACACGAGCTAGGACCAAGAAATTCAAAGACGCACTCGTTGGATTGATTCAAAGCATTCAAGATGAGGAAATTCTCTTGAAACACCCAAAGGAGGAGCTTAAACTGATCAATATCATCAAGGCGAACTTGGGAATGGATCAAGACAATTTAGAAGCAAATTTGACAAAAGCTAGCAACGTACACCGCCAACCTACATTTTAGGCCGTCGGCTTACATTCAAAGGAGGTCGACCTTAGAAGCGTTAGCATTGGATGGCCTAAGTTCAACACAGGCGTAAAGCCGCTAGCCTATATGGCTTATGTCAGTGGCATATAGATTTAAGCCGTTGGTGCAAAAACTCGGTTTCGTTTCGTAATTTATTTCCTTTATAATGGTTGCCAGCTTACTTTTATGGGCTGCCACCTTATGTTGCTTTTTGAATTATCTTTTTTTGTTTTGTCTTTTAGGTTTCTTTCAATATATTTGTATATATATATATCCTTGGTCTGTATGAGCAATAGATACAACTCTGAATACAGTTTGATGCGATCGGAACCACGCCAACCTGTGAACGAGATGTTAGTGATTATGCCCTAGGCCAAGTACTTGATATTGTCATTTGATATTTATATATATATATATATATATATAAACAAAGGCATTTCTTTTATATTATTTGCATATTTATTTAAAATAGAAATCCATGAATAATTTATTATTCTAAATATTCCTAGATGCTCATTATTATGGGAATGATAATGAATTAAATCTAGTATGAGTTTTTTATTTGGTAAACATGAGATGTTTATTTGTATGTGATAAAAATGAAACTCATAGGCACATATTAGATGATTATGTGCTGAACTGACCCACTATGAGATCACTACATGGAATATTGTCATAAGTGATTTTCATAATAACTATGTCAACGTATCCTTAGACCTGAAATCACCATAGGTTCCAACATGAGAAACATTATGTTTCAACTCAATCAAACGTTGTCTTTAACTGGATAATTATAAAGGTTAAGTTTGAGCATAATGTATATCATGCAGAGGAAGTTGAGTAATCAAGATGGGATTTGTCTCTCTCGTTATGAGAGAGATATCTCTGGGTCCCTCGATAAGTGAGACCGAGAAATGCATGGCCATGCTCAAATGAATTGATAGTGTGATCAATTTCATTTGTATTATCAGATCACTTGGAAATCGAGAAATGATAAGATTGAACAATATAAGAATGACACTCTCCATGTCTTATGTTCAATCTAGATATCATGTGACAAAAAGGATAATGACATAAATTATAGATCAGAAAAATCGGATTACTAATATTCACCTAATTTGGGTAGACATAATGTCTTACTAGAGACCAATGATGTCTTGTAGGTCTAAAAAGTGTTTAGGACCTACTGCCAACATTAGGTGTACCTACAGGGTCACTCACAAAAGAACAAATGAAATATATTATGGATTTATATTTAAACCTATAGGAATTATTATATTTATTATTCTTAAATAGTTTAAGAATAATAAATGATTATGACAGATAATTAATATCTAATGAAATAATATATTTTATTAAATACTAAATATCCAATCATGTATATCTTCTAGGGTTTCCTACATGTTTATATTTATAGATCTATAGACAGCGTTTTAGGTCAAACTCTTTGACGTCACATTAGACGACAGAAAAATTCTGCAAACCTAAAAGAGAGAAAAGAAGAAAAACAATTTTGACACGAATTGGATTCGTGTTCTTGAGCACATAATCGTTCACGTGTGGATATCGTAGAGAGGATTACGAGACCACGGTTCCTGCAAATATGATCTGCTGATCATTTTGAAGCATCAATATAAGGTATATTCAAGAAACCCTTTTTTGTTTAAATGTAATAAGAAACATGGATACTGGTATAGGGTTTTCGTTTTTCCGCTGCGTTTTAATAAAATTTTAGAAATTTTGTATCAATAAAAACCCTACACGTGACCCACTACAAGATCTAGAAACAAAATCCCTGGATTGTCTAAGAAAACTGGTGGAAACCATGACCCATTGCTTATATTGAGACAAGAACTTTGGTATAGTTGAAGACGCCACAACCGGTGATGGCAAACCGATTGATAAGTCAAAGGGATTGAACGCCACGAGAAACTTCCAATAAGTTCATAAACAAGTTCTTTCCAAAACTCAAAGAGAAGAAACTCTCATATTTCCATTATCGAAGATATCTGTCATATATGTTACATCTCATAGATTTATATAGGCTTTTAATTAGCCTAAAAACTAAGCTACAATAAATAAGAAAAAATAACTTATTAATGACTCCTAGGGATATGTAAAACAAACTTAACAATAAACAACCTATTAATGACTCATTAGGATATGTAAAGACAAACTTGAAAATTAAAGAAGATAATATGAAAAGACATAAGAAGAAATCTGAAAAGACACAGAAACTTAAATATCTTTAAGAAAATAATAAATATCCTAAAAAGACATAAACTTAAATATGATATGTATATATATACATATTTTGTTAATGCCATTTGATTCTCATCATAATTTCTTAGAGAATTTCTCTTTTGTTCTTTGATGAACTAATCTTGAACTTATAGGTTTACTGTCGTGTTCAAATCTAACTTATCAATCGAATTCGCACCTTCGATTGTGGCATCATTCACTTATACCAAGGTTCCTGTTTCGTTATAAACAGCAGGTTGGTTCCATCAATTTGAGTTTGATCTTAGGCTTTGATTCCAGACATATTGTTACTAGGTCACGTCACCGATTGGCATAGTTCGTATCAGTTTGGTATTAGAGCCTAGGTTGTGTCAAATCACCAATCCAGTTCGATTAGAGGAAGGTATACAAAACCCTAATCTATTCATTCATATCTTAAACACTTAGAATTTCTTTGCCTATTTGATTTCATTGTTTGAATTTGTGAAAATTCCATTCTAGTTGTTCCATTAAGAAAAAGGATAGGAATTCAAGCAAAAAAAAAAAAAAAATCTTTCTGGTTTGCGATTTGTTTAGCTCTTGATCCCTATTGAAAATTTATGATAGAAAGTTGTGGACAGATCTTATTCTTTGTTTGACTTTGAGGGTTCTATTGTAGATTCTTGTTTAAATTATATGGTGGACTTAGTTAGTTCAAAATGAACTAAAAAAGGAATTAAAGCGAGGAACAATATTTGATTTTTGTGCGAAAACACAAGTGATTTAAGTGACTAATCCATAGAGAGAAACACACAAGAGAGTGATCTGTGAGGATTATTTTATTCCTAACCTTATTTCTTGCAGGTAAGAAAGACATGTCATAGACGGGTATAGCTGATGTTGAGAAGGGAGGAGTTGACACTAGATTGATTTTGGAAGTGTTAACTACCGAGATGAAGAAGATGTTTAGGGAAGGAATGGAAGAACTCCATAAAATAGTAGAGCAAGCAGTCAAAGAGCAATCCTCCAGTATAAAAAAGAGGTAGAAATCCTAAGAGAGGAGTGAGGATAGAGGAGGAAGAAGAAGGTCACGATGAGTATGATTTTGATGATGAGTTTGATAGAATTTCTATTGATAGCCATAGGAAGTATGGTTGAGAAGGGTTTACAGGAGCTAGGAATTGGGAGGACAATTATTTGGGAAATATCAAGATGAAAATTCCCTCTTTTCAAGGAAAGAATGATCCTGAGGCATATCTAGAGTGGGAGAAAAAGGTGGAATTGGTTTTTACTTGTTGTAACTATTCCAAGGTGAAGAAGGTGAAACTGGCTGCCATTGAATTCTCAGATTATGCCATAGTCTGGTGACATCAACTAGTGATGAAAAAGCAGTTTGTGCCCTCTTATTATTATAGAGAGTTGTACAATAAATTGTAGACACTTTGGCAAGGATTATGCCATAAAGAGATGGATGTGTCAATGATTTGGGCGAATGTTGAGGAAGATAGGGAGGCTACGATCGCATGATTTTTGGCTGGATTGAATAGGGAGATTCAAAATGTAGTGGAGCTACAACATTATATTGAGATTGAGATATGGTTTTCATGGCTATTAAGGTTGAGAACCAACTCAAGAGGAAGGGTAGTCACTACATGTTATGCATCTGGATCGGGTTCATCCAATTGGAAGTCAAATTATTGGAAGAAGGAGGAGAAACAACCGTCAATAAGCCAAAATTTGAGCAAAAAATGGAATTGACCAGCCATGAAAATAAAGGTAAATCCGATTCTTCTACTCCTAGAAATCGTGATATTACATGTTTTAAATGCCAAGGCACTGATCACATTGCTAGTTAGTGTCCTAATAAGCACATCATGATCTTACGTGATGATAATGAGTATGAGATTGAGGAAGATAGTGAGGATGATGAGGATATGCCACCATTAGAGGATGTTAGTGATGATGATGAAGTTCCTATGAGAAAATTAGTGGCTGTGGTGAAGCTTGCTTTGAGTGTAGAGGTGAAAGGAGGGCTGAGGTGCAATGGGAAAATATTTTTCATTTCTAGGTGTTACATTGGTGACAAAATTTTAGTTTGATCATTGATGGAGGTAGTTGCACTAATGTTGTTAGTGCTTTTATTGTTGAGCAATTAGGACTCAATACTACTAAATACCACGATCCATTTAGACCGCAGTGGTTGAATGATAGTGGTGAAACTAGGGTAACTAAGTGAGCTTTGATTGCTTTTCGCATCAGGAAATATGAGGATGAGGTGTTATGTGATGTAGTACCGATGCAAGCTTGTCATTTATTATTGGGAAGGTTGTGGCAATTTGATAGGAAGGGGATTCATAATGGCTTCTCGAACAAATATTCTTTTGTTCACCTTGGCAAAAATCATACTCTTGCATCTTTAACCCCTAAGCAGGTGTATGAGGACCAATTACAACTACAAAATCTTTGGGGAAACACAAGGAAAGTTAAAAACATGAGAGAGAAAAAAGGGCAAAATTATAAAAATCAAAATGAAAGGAGAGGAAGGCTAGAGAGAGGCCAAGTTGAAAGGGATGGACTTTGGTCGTGAGAGAAAAGGAGAGTGCAACCTTGCAAAAGGAGACTTGTGTGGCAAGAGTGAGCATAGTGAGGAGAGCTTTAGTGATGAAATAGCCTATGTTGTTAATGATTTACAAAGAAACTTGCTTTAGCACTGACGAATTACCTGACACTTTGCCTAATACTGTTTTGTCTGTTTTGTAGGAATTTGGGGATGTCTTTCCAGAGGAAATCCTAAAAGGATTACCTCCAGTGCGTGGGATTGAACATTAGATTGAGTTTGTACTTGGAGCAACAATTACAAATAGACCGACTTATAGAAGTAATCCTAAGGAGGCCAAGGAACTCCAAAAGCAGGTTCATGAGCTAATGGAGAAGGGGTACGTGAGAGAAAGCATGAGTCCTAATAATCTTGGTGTCATGCCCAAAATGGTACACTATTTGTACTGTATGGTAAATCAATTTAATTATTGTACAATAAAACTAGTTACTCTAAGAGATGTGACATATAAAACAAGATCTTTTGAGTTGTTTGATAAGAGATAATTTACATACATAAGTTATGCAATAATAGAGAGTTTTATTCCCAAAAATTTATTTAAGGTCCTAAAATATTTCTAGATTATTGTTGAGTCCAAATTTTGAGTTTAAAGTTTACGTGATTTAGTATTTTTAAAGTTTTATTCTACGCAATTAGGTTTTTAGGGCACAATAGGTCAAAATATAAAATTGTACCTATGGACTCTAAATTCTCTAACTAAATTATGGTATAATCTAAATTTTTATTTGGAGTCTAGATTGATAGTTATAGGACTGTTTTATAGTTTCTATTGTGTATTTATAACCCTTGAATTGTTGTTTTTATTTTTACACAAACCATAAATTACTAGATTTCTAGAGCACTCAAATTGAAGGCTACTTATACTTGAATTCTAGGTTTTTTTATTCTAATTATGAAATCTCATCTTTGATATCTTTTTAATATCTAGAAAATTTTCTATTTAGAGTTTTAGGTCATGAACAAACTCATAATGCTCTTAAGGTTTCTAATTATGGTTTTCATCAGGTCTCAAATCCAATATCTATGGTACATTTACTATATTATTATTTTTTCTAGTTTTTTAGAAAAATTTATAGGGTTTACATATCCTTCCACCCCCCACCACCCCCCCCCCCCCCCCCCCCCCCCCCCCCCCCCCCCCCCCCCCCCCCCAAAAAAAAAAAAAAAAAAAAAAAACCACCACCTTAAAATAGCTTTGTCCCCAAAGCTTGAATACGTGCTTGGTTTATCAAACAAATGAGGGTAACTCTTCCGAACTTCATCTTCTAATTCCCATGTTTCATATAGTTTAACAAGGATCACAGGTGAGTAACTTTGACTTTATCACATTGTTTGTACTTGTAACATAGCTGCATCTAAATAATATATATTCAACTAATATGCATGAGAGATTGGGTATAATGCATGATGATTGGTGTATGATTGAATGCAAAATTATCATAATACAAGTGATAATTCTATTATATGATAATTACTATATGAAACATGTTGATATTGTCTGTGAATTGTATGATCATTTTAAACCTAACTAAAAGCTACTGGTATCATAAATGAAAGTGGACATGCATTGCATTATATACACATATTGCATTTTAAAAAGGAGGATAACCCCGCTTGTATTAGCATTTCGGTTCTCTAGTGATATGAATCCAAGGGGGTTAGAAATTGTTCGGTTCACAGATCTAGGGTTCTTCATCTTTTTAGGGTTTTATATAGATAAAAGAGATGGAGAAAAATAAAAGATATGGATGAAATCGTAATTCGATATGACTCACGAATCACAAAATCAAACTGGTTCGCAACAAGGATCGTAATTCGATAGATTCCATAAATTACAAAACTAATCACTGGTTAAAAGAATACAAAGATTCAATCAACATCAATGAATAAGGGAAATTACTCTCTCAATATTCATAAGACAATTGCAATGATTTGCAATTACAAGTTCTTATCACAAGAACTCAAAAAAAAAAAAAAAAAAACTCTCACAAAGGAGGAGTCTTTCACAAAAGAAATATGATAAAACTTTTATATTGTAAAACTAAATAAAAGACCTATATATAATAATAACAATGGAATATGAAAAGACTCCAAGAAACATCAATTTGTAACTTTGAATGCTAGTGGCTACAATAAATATTCCTAATAAAACAAAGGAAATATGAAAAGACACTAAAGAAATACCAAAAGACATAAAACTTCAAAGCTAGTGGCCTATAATATTTAATGTTGGTAGTATAAGCTTGGGCATTTAAAATTTGTATTATGTGCATGTCAAACGCCGTCTAAAGGCCACATCATTATCCACTTCTTGGAAAAGATTTGACCTCAAATCTTGGCATTCAATTGAGGTGAAACATCATTTGAAACATGCTGAATCTCCTTGAACTTGAGGTGGTTTATTTCTTATCTTGGAAGACCTGCAAGGAAACAAAGATAAATTCAATTGGCCCTTAGCCCGAATATGTGCAAATCTCTCTTATTGAGCTTCATCTAAGGTCATCGGAAGCAATGAAAATTTTTGTCCATCTTTCTATATCCAATAGGTGTTTTGATAGCCATCATAAATATCTCGCCTATCAAATTGCCATGACCTACCTAGTAATATTTGATCACAATCCATAGGAGCCACATCACAAGTGATGATACGGAAAACCGTAGGTATATTAAACCTAAGACCCAACGTTCGTCAAATGAAATTGAACCCCAACGACCGTCTAAGAAAACTGGTGGAAACCACGACCCGTTGCCTATATGGAGGCAAGAACCTTGGTATAGTGGTAGACGCCACAACCGGTGATGGCAAACCGATTGATAAGTCAAAGGGGTTGAACACCACGGGAAACTCTTGATAAGTTCATAAATAAGTTCTTTCTAGAACTCAAAGAGAAGAAAATCTCATATTTTCATTATCAAAGATATATGTCATATATGTTACATTCATAGATTTATATAGGCTTTTAATTAGCCTAAAAACTAAGCTACAATAAATAAGGAAAAATAACCTATTAATGACTCATAGGAATATATAAAGACAAACTTGACAATAAACAACCTATTAAAGACTCCTAGAAATATGTAAAGACAAACTTGACAATTAAACAAGAAAATATGAAAAGACATAAAAAGAAATCCAAAAAGACACAGAAACTTAAATATCCCTAAGAAAATATTAAATATCCTAAAAATACATAAACTTAAATATGATATGACGTCATCTGATTCTCATCATTCTCTCCTTCTCGAAAAAGATTCGTCCTTGAATCTCCAAACTGATGCGAACCACAAGCGACCTGGCTTGATACCCAATATCAATATGCTTGAAAACATCGTTCCTCTTTCACGAAAGAGTTTCTTCCTTGAATCTCCAAACTGATGTGAACCACAAGCAACCTGCCTTGAGACTCGACACCAATATGCTTGGAAACTTCTATCCCAAAAATCTAATCAGATTGATAAGAGACAACCCTCACTTTCTTTTTAATTTATTCTTTTTTTTTTTCTCTCTCTCTCTGTTTTTTTTAACCTCTAACCCTAGATCTGAAAAACCAGAATTTTTTCTTTTACTTCATCTTCTTCCTCAACCCTAAAAATCAAATCTTTTCTCCTCTTCTTTTTTTTTTTAAACAAAACTTCCAAAAAATATCAAACCTTAAAAAAACACAACTTTTTTTTTTTTTAATTCAGAAGAAGGCAAATCGACAAAACTAACAAAAAAGACAAACAAGGATATGAATGACTCAAGCTACCTCTAATCGAACTAGGATATAGATTCTTAGAAATCCTGTGCTCTGATACCAAATGATATGGAAAACCTTAGGTATATTAAACCTAAGACCCAACGTTCATCAAATGGAATTGAACCCCAACGACCGTCTAAGAAAATTGGTGGAAACCATGACCCATTGCCTATATGGAGGCAAGAACCTTGGTATAGTGGTAGACGCCACAACCGGTGATGGAGAACCGATTGATAAGTCAAAGGGGTTGAACGCCATGAGAAACTCCCGATAAGTTCATAAATAAGTTCTTTCCAGAACTCAAAGAGTAGAAACTCTCATGTTTTCATTATCAAAGATATATCATATATGTTACATCCCATAAGTTTATATAGGCTTTTAATTAGCCTAAAAACTAAGCTATAATAAATAAAGAAAATAAGCTATTAATGACTCATAGGAATATGTAAAGACAAACTTGACAATAAACAACCTATTAATGACTCCTAGAAATATATAAAGACAAACTTGACAATTAAACAAGAAAATATGAAAAGACATAAAAAGAAATCCGAAAAGACATAGAAACTTGAATATTCCTAATAAATACAATAAATATCCTTAAGAAAATAATAAATATCCTAAAAAGACATAAACTTAAATATGATATGTACATATATATTATATATATATATTGTTGACGCCATCTGATTCTCATCATTCCCTCCTTCTCAAAAAAGATTCGTCCTTGAATCTCCAAACCGATATGAACCACCAGCGACTTGCCTTGAGACCCAACATCAATATGCATGGAAACATCGTTCCTTTTTCTCAAAAAAGTTTTGTCCTTGAATCTCCAAACTGATGTGAACCACAAGCAACCTGCCTTGAGACCCGACACCAATATACCTAGATACTTCTATCCCAAAAATCTAATCAGATTGATAAGCGACGACCCTCACCTTTTTTTTTTTTTTAATTTATTCATTTTTCTCTCTCTCTCTCTCTCTCTCTGTTTTTTTTTAACCTCTAACCCTAGATCTAAAAAATCACAATTTTTTCTTTTACTTCATCTTCTTCCTCAACCCTAAAAATCAAATCATTTTTCCTCTTTTTTTTTTAAACAAAACTTCCAAAAAACAAAATCAAACCTTAAAAAAACACAACTTTTTTTTTTAAATTCAGAAGAAGACAAATCGACAAAACTAACAAAAAAGACAAACAAGGATATGAACGACTCGAGTTACCTCTAATCGAACTAGGATATAGATTCTTAGAAATCCTGTGCTCTAATACCAAATGATACGGAAAACCTTAGGTATATTAAACCTAAAACCCAACGTTCGTCAAATAGAATTGAACCCCAACGATCGTCTAAGAAAATTGGTGGAAACCACGACCCATTGCCTATATGAAGGCAAGAACCTTAGTATAGTGATAGACGCCACAACCGATGATGGCAAACCGATTGATAAGTCAAAGGGGTTGAACGCCACAGGAAACTCTCGATAAGTTCATAAATAAGTTTTTCAGAACTCAAAGAGTAGAAACTCTCATGTTTTCATTATCAAAGATATATCATATATGTTACATCCCATAAGTTTATATAGATTTTTAATTAGCCTAAAAACTAAGCTATAATAAATAAAAAAAATAAGCTATTAATGACTTATAGGAATATGTAAAGACAAACTTGACAATAAACAACCTATTAATGACTCTTAGAAATATATAAAGACAAACTTGACAATTAAACAAGAAAATATGAAAAGACCTAAAAAGAAATCCAAAAAGATACAGAAACTTGAATATCCCTAATAAATACAATAAATATCCCTAAAAAAATAATAAATATCCTAAAAAGACATAAACTTAAATATGATATAACGCCATCTGATTCTCATCAAGTGATAGTGTCAGAATGATCTCCTATAGCACTGGATACTTGTGTCTGTTTATGTATATGTATAACATCCAGGGAATTCAACCATCGAAGGCTATAGGGCTTTGGATGTGGGATCACCTGCAAACTCATTTTCTTAACAAACTCTTGAGAAGCCACATTAGCACAGCTTCCCCCATCAACAACCAATTTACATACTTTCCCCTGCACCATACAACGAGCCTGAAACAAATTTTCTCGGTGGCATGAATTGTTTTGGACCTGTAAATGAGAAGGAATAGCAGTAACAACAGAATTGTCTTCCTCTACTTGCACCACAGAAGTGTTAATAACTTTTTCTTCTGCCTCCCTTTCAATGGAATCTTTTACGTTCACTTCTTCAACAGTCTCAATCTCTTCTTCCACCATCCCTACAATGACATCACCTTCTAACTTTGTTTCTACCTATGCAATCTCAACAACCTTTTCTTCAAGAATATAAAAATCAGAAATTGGCTTCTTTGGCTCAACCCTAACCACTTTTACTTTTTATTCCTCTAACTTCAAAGCTTGCGGCCTATAATATATAATGCTGGTAGTGTAAGCTTCGGCATTTAAAATTTGCATTTTGTGCATGTCGAACGTCGTCTAAAGGCCACATCATCTAGTAACACGTCTGGTTTTTCTAGATGATATTTTCTTAGTTCTTCTAGGAGCACCTTTGTTCTGTTTCGTTCAATGGGAACTAACTGGTATCAAAGGAATATGCTTGTGGTATTGACATGAAATGGCTAATACTTAATGGTGTTTCTTTGTTCCAAGGATAAAAAGTGAAATGTTTTAAACTAATTTATGAGAGTTTATGGTACCCATTCTTCCTTGGTTATCTGATTCTCCCGGCACGGTATATCGCTCGTAATGGCTTTCTTCCAACCCCGATGAGAGGGCATGAATCTACATCCTGTTTGGATTCCTGATTTCCAAACTTGTATTGCACATATGATTGATTGTTGCATGGCATACGCTTGATAATTAAACTTATTTATTATTGTTTGATGTGTGGTCTGGCCAGATTATCTCACTGAGTCGTGGTTTGCTCAACCCCTACAGTTTTTGTGCATGCATAACGCTAGCTAGGATTGGGCTATGAATGTGTGAAGAGTGCTTTTCCACCAGACTTTACTGGAATTAGAAATGTAGGTTATGATAAACGTAACTTACAAAATTTGATAGTTTGAATAATCAAGTAAATGTTGTAATTTTGTTATTTGTTACCCAATTTTCATTATTTGATAGGGGATACCGATTCTCTGCAATCCTGGCAGATTATGAAAAAATCGGAATCCATAATAAAATTAGATAAAGATCTTATACCTATATTATATAATGTAAATAAATATGATAGAGTCTTGTAAACTCTGACTTGCAAGACGGTTCTCATATTACGGGTGTATACGTCGTATGATAACTTTAGGTTAATCCTACCAGGCTCCTTTTGAGGTGTGACAATATAGATCATTTAAGATTTTAAGAATTAATTAAGTAGCCTTACTAGGGACCTTAAGTCAATCCTAACTCTAGATTCTTGAATAAGTAACAAGTAAAACTACTCCACATTAATATTACAGAGTGATTTTAACAAAGTAGAGTTAACGGAAATATAAGATGATGTTGTTTAATACTAAGCCTACTAGAGTTACATGGTGATTTCATTTCAAAAATCGAAAATTTTGGTTAAATTTTTGCCATTTCATTATTTTCATTATTTTCCCATATTTATGGAAAGAAAAAGATCAATCAAACATGGTTACTCTATTCATTTTTTTTTTTTCAAATTTTTTCAACGCATGTCTTATAACCCTTCCCCCACACTTAAACTAGAAATTGTCCCCAATGTCTGACAATCATTACCCTTCCTCTAAACTTAAACTAGACATTTTCTCAATGTCTAACAATCATGTAATGATAAAGAAGAATTCATAATTAAAGCATAAAGCAAGAATTGAAGATTAAAGTTAAGAAAACTTCTCTATTACAAATCGTGAATTGTGTGCAAGGTGAGTTACAACCTTGCTTAGTGCCCTTGATTTAATATGTGGAACCTAACGCAAAACAAGGAAAAATAAGATTAATCAAATCCATTGGCTTGAGTGGAGCTGCAGGAAAAATTGTGAAAGATGTTTTTTGCTTAATATTTAGACAAAATTTCAAGGTTCTGGAATCAAATCTAAGGTGCAATTCAAGTTTTATTTTCCTTAGAAATTCCCTGCATTATTAATAGAATTCTTGCCATAAAAAGAATTCATCAAATTATAAAGAATAGAGAATAAAAAAAATTTATATGATACAACAATAACAAAAATCCAATATCATGTAAAGAAGGAAATAAGGATAAGCAAAAAAAAGATGAAAGAAAGAAATATGGCACATATGCAAGAAGAGTTTAATGGTACAAATTTATTAGTTTTTCCCTTTAACATTTCCTCCCACCATTTTCCCCTTTCTCAAGTTTTCTTCTTCTTGAATCTTTGATGCAGCATACAAGCGAATGGATTAGCATAAATTGTTGAACCCCATACGATTGCTATTTTATGATCTTCAAAAGTCTATTGATTCATAGAATACTAGGCAATTGGCATCAAATATCGAATTTTTATACAAGAGATCCAAAATTTAGGATAAAGAGCAAGATGGCTTTGTGAAATTTCATTTAAAGATGTGGAAAAACTATCTTGCATATGCCCAAGGGCTTACAAATATAAAGGAAACAAAGAGAACTAAAAATCACATAAGAAATTAAAATCCAAACAAGCTATGCTGCTAGCTTCAAAGCCGGTAGCCTAAACTATAAACTGGCCTACATAACATTAGATGGCGGCCTTTAAATATTTGAATCTATGAATGTTGCACATTAGCTGAAGGCCAACAGTGTAAAGCCGAAGGCTAGTGGTTTAGATTTTAAGGCCGGTGGCCTAAGTGTCGGCAGAAGCTTTTCAACACTTGTTCTTCCACTCCCTCGTATGCCACTTCTCCAAGAATTGAAGTGCTATTTTTTCTATTGCGTCATCGTGCTCGGGGTAAATAGAATTCTCCCTCAAATTGTTGTCGTTCAAAATATCCTCTGTGTATGGGATGAGATGCTTCACATTAAACCCATCTTTTGTTAAGTTAGCATGAACTGTTTCATGAACCTCCTGCAAGCTGTGGACAAAGTCTATGGCTCTCCCATGAATCTTAATCCTTTCTGGTAAAGATAACTCCACCCTAATCCCCTTACTCACTAGAGTGAACACCACCTTTGAATCCTATAGTTCCTATTCAAACTTAGTCAGAGTTAACATGCTAACATTGGTATTTTGCTTCATAGGCTTAGGTTCATTAGTTGCTTTATTTGGTATGAGCATAATTTTAACACCCTTAAAAGTGAAGTTGTAAGTATTGGCTCTACCATCATGGGTCACTCCACTATCAAATTGCCATGGTCTTCCTAATAACAAGTGATATGCATTCATTGCAACCACATCACATCTCACAGAATCCCTATATTTAGAGCCAATAGAGAAAGCAATCAAAGCACATTTGGAGACACTCACCTCATTACCCTTCGTCAACCATGCCAATTTGTAAGGCTTGGGATGTTGTTCCTTCTAAACCCCCAATTTCTACATTGCCTCTATGGAGATTATATTCTCACAACTACCTAGATCAATCATAAATTTGCACACCTTTCCCAAAATGGTATGAGTGGATTGAAAAAAAAAAATGGTCCTTAGCCAATCTTCCTCAATAGCTCTGGGAGTCATACATGACCTCTCACCACTAAAGTCTCATTTCCATCCCCCTTCAAAAATTCTTCCTCCTCATACTCTTAATAAAAAATAGGTTCTCCATCCTCTTTAGCCTCAAACACGTCATATTCCTCCCTAACTGTCTTAGGACTCATGTACAACCTCCTAACCAACAAATTCACATTACCATCTCCGGTCACAATCTCTTCTTCAACATGTTTCTCACCATAAATGGGATCACCATTACCTCCAGTTACAAAGACATCCTTGTCATGTTCTCGGCCTCATTCTTAATAAACAGTGCTTTCTTCCATGCCTCCTATAATCTAACTGACAATGACCAACCTTACCACATTTGAAACACTTTATCCCACTACTGATAGGTCCATTAGTGTTAGCTTATTGAATCGTCCAGCACTACTACTACCAGCAACTCCACTACCTATATTCCTAGTACTTGCAGGATCAACCTCACTACCATCGCTTGTAGTCATACCATCACCCAATAACCTACTACTAGGTTGTCTCTGCTGTTTTTCTAGTATCAATACCCATTGGTGCACAGCTGAGACACTCACTAGATCAAATAAATTTATCATATCCTGATCTGCAATCTCAGACCACCAATATATTTAGCCACTAATTGATCTTCAGTCTCATGAATCTCATTCCTAGTAACCAATTGATAGAATTCAGATGTATATTCAGCCATTGACCTGTTAACTTGCTTTAGGTTTTTGAGCCTCTAATACATGATTCGCTGGAAAGTGTAGAGTAGGAATTCTGATCTCATGTGCTTCTTCATCTTTTCCCATGAAAAGATTTTTTATTTGCCTAATCTAAGTCGAGTCAGTTTCATCTATTGCCATCATGTTGTGGCTCTATTATGAAGCCAAGTTGCCAACAATTGCACTCATTTGTCATCTCAGACATTCTTAAAATCAAGAATCTCTACCATGGCTAACCATTTTAAAAATTCCCCTAATTGCAGACGTCTATGGAATTCAGGGATTTCGGTTCTCATGAACCCTACCATGCCCGCGTGCAATTCTGCATACAACTCTCCTTCATCCACTAAAGGCAGATCATCCTTACTTCATCTACTTCTAGTATTGGATTAAGGTTTCTTTCATGTATAAGGTTAGCATTACGCTGATCTCCAATCATCGTAGCCATCTTCTCAGTGAGTTGATCCAACATCCCATTTAATTGATGTTCCATTACACCCATCCGTTCAATGATGATTTGTCTAATCTATCGATCTAGGTCATCATGACCGTAAGTTCATCTACTGCAGCACAACATTGATTGCCTTGTTGTTTGGGGCACATCTTCTCTTAAAGCAAACTCGACTCTAATACCAATTGATGTAGCATACAAGTGAATAGACTATTGTGAACCATTGAATTGCACTCAATTTTCCAGTTTATGATCTTCAAAAGCCTATTGATTCATAGAACACTAGGCAATTGGCATCAAATATCAAACTCCCACATAAGAGATATGAAATTTAAGATAAAGAGCAAGACGGCTTTGTGAAATTTCATTCAAAGATATGGAAAAATTGTCTTACATATGCCATAGGGCTTACAAACATAAAGGAAACAAAGATATGTTGGCTTCAAAGTCGGCAGCCTAAACTATAAGTTAGCAGCCTACATAACATAAGCCGATGGCCTTGGATGGTGGCCTTTAAATATTTGAATCTATGAATTTCGTACACTGGCTAATGCCTGGTGGTGTAAAGTTGAAGGTTGGCGAAATAGATTTCAAATTCGGTGGCCTAAGTGCTGACGTAGGCTTTTTCGATGCTTGTTCTTCCACCCCCTCTTATTCCATTTCTCCAAGAACTTAAGTGTTATTTCTTCTACTGCATCAATCATCTTTTTCCTAAATTGTGGATAAGGTGTATGCTAGCAAAGCATCTCCTCTTTCCTCATTATTTTTCCTTATTGTTCTTTGAGTTTTCTTAATTGCTCCTCTGCTACCCTTATCCAACTTATATGACTCCTTTTCTTTTCTTCTTCTTCTTCTTCTTCTTCTTCTTCTACATTACTCACATATGTGACTTCCCTATTCTTTTTGATCATCCTTCTTTTCTTTCTTCTTCATCATAATTTGATCTTCAGCAATTTCTCTTATCATATCATTCATTGCTTGAAGAATTTCTTCATTTGTAGGGCCTTAGGGAAGTGCTTCAGGATCTTAGAATGATGCATCAATTAGGGCTTCATTATGTGTAGATGCAGTATAGATGTCTTCTTCCTTAATTATGTTAGCTACTTCCACTAAATTCTTATCACTTCTATATTTATGGTAGTTTCAATCACTTCATCAACACCTACAACTACATCAATGTCAAGATCATAAAATTATGAGTCAGCTATTGGCTGTTCACTTCTTTCTCTTCCTCTTCCATTGGTGCCATGTTTAGGTCAATTCCATTATGGCTATGGCATTGCCTTTTTGTACAGTATTTTCTTCAACACCATCCTTCCCAACATTAGTAACAACATTAGTATTACCTCGAATACCTTCATCAACTTCAACTAAGGCCACTACTTGCTCTACTACCCTTGCAGGACTCATCAATGTATTCTTCATCAGAGTCTTCATCGCTTATTAACAACTTTCTTCTAATGGGTAGCTTCCTTGCAAGAGATTTTGTTCTTTTAGTGTATCTCTAAGGAAATGGTTAGATTGAGGAAATAGGCCTTTCCTCTTGTTGTTGTGTTTGTTGGGCAAGTGAGTTAGGAGTAGGAATTTGAGGAGTAAGATATGTAGGGGACATGTGTGAGGGGAAGTAGCTTTTGTTTCATGAGGGGAGAGTGTTTAAGTTTGTGTTTAGACTTGTGGGACTTACTCTTGTTGTGGGTATGGTTTTGTGGTGGTGAGGGCATATGGGCAATTGGGGGGATGGGGGGGTGGCAAGGTATGGCATCATTGTCATCATCATCATCAGAATGTGACTTAGCCATCCTAAATTCAGATGTGCATTTCTTTGTTATGGAGGTTGTGAAGAGGCTTAAATGATCATGTTAATCAATTGTCTCATGCTATTCCTAAGATCACTCACATCTTTGTCATATTTCTCTTCAAAAGCATTTAACTTGGTTTTCATCTCCTTCACTTCCTTCCTTAACTTATGGAACTAAATAGCTAAATATTAAGCTAGTGCTTATTGTTCTTGAGGCTCAATACCCTCAGCTTCATTGTCAACTCAGGATATTCAACTCTATTAGCATCATTCAATAGTTTAAAACTACATACTTTATTAGATGGGCCCCTCTTTGGCCAAAATCCTAAATTTCTTAACACTCTAGTGATCAACCTACCAACAAATACACCTTTGCCTTGAAAGCTTGCTTGGTGTCTGATACCCCATACTACCAATAATCCTACATTCATCTTATACCCTTTATCATTAAGTATAGATCAAGTAACTCTCCCTGTGCAATTGTGCTTGCACCCTCAAATTTTGAGAAAACCGATCTTACCAACATGTAATATAAGACCTTGGCACTTAATTTCTTGAATGTGGACCCCTTGATGTTTGACGAAGAAAAGACATCATCAATCAATTCCTTAAAAAAATATCTTTTCCCTCATATGGGATCTTAACAAGTAATTCCCCATATTCTCTTCCATACACTTCATTATTATCCTCATATAGACCCAAAGCTTCAATAAATTGTCTCATAGAGATACTCCTATATTGATTAAATGCAAAGAATGTGATAGTGTCTTCTATGTATGGAACCTAGTGCCCTATCTTGAAACTTGCTAGAAATTCTAAGGTCACCATTTCAAAAAATTCCTCTTGAACATCAAAAACTCTCCCCTAAGCATTATCTTCAAAATACCTCTCAAAAGCAAGCTCAAGTCCAAACTCCTCCAATACCTTCCAATTAACTTCTACATTGAAAATAATCAATTTCTTCTCTACATGTTTATTAAATCTATCTTTATGCTCATCATTCATGCCTACTGGAGGGGTTAGTTTAGTACTTGGGAAGAAGAAGGCCTAGATTCAACTTTAACCTTTTGGTCTGTTTTTGGGGTTGTGTTTGTGATGGTCGTTTTGGTGCCAATTTGCAAAACAAGCACGAATAACATGATTTGCTTGCTTAGACATAGAATTCAATAAAATAGAATCATTCATTGCCCTAATTTTCAATTAAAATCTAATTTAGGTCATTATGTTGATTAAATGTGAATTCAAGGCATACTTATTCTCATTTTATCCCAAATAAATTCAACTTGTTTCTAGATGAATTTTTACTTCCGTGAGCTCATATCATCATTATATTGAAAAGAATCAATACTTGAGCAACCTTAAATAACTTAAGTTCATTTTTCTTTTTTATGAAAGCTCAATAGTCATGACAAGGTTTATAAAAAATTTCTTAAGTTAATTCTCAATATCCAAACAATGTAGGGCTATTATCAACTCAACTCAAGCAATACTAATGATCAAAACAGCTTCTAAACATATTTTCATATCAGTAAAGTCGAATCATCAAAACTACCTAGTTTATATACCCAAAGATCAATCAGGTAAAATAGTTATCTACACGAAAACAAATCAGAAAAATGAGGTTAGAGTGAGAAAACATACTTACCTTATCTATTTGATGGTAAAAATGTTGTGAAGATTTGATTTTTATCGAGTTTTAAATTGTGTGTTTTAAGGGTTTTGCTTTGAGTAATATCGTATTCATTATACTTTGAATGAGTTGTAAATGAAAAGGAACAAATAGTACTAACTAATGAGAACCAAATCATGCCAAACTGTGACGAAATCCGATTATCAAAACCTTGAAACAAAATCTGTTGATCGTCTAAGAAACTTGGTGGAAACTGTAACTCATTACCTATTTGGAGGTAAGAACGTTGGTATAGTTGTAGATTCCTATAATCGGTGATAGCAAACCAATTAGTAAGTCAAAGAGCTGAACGCCATAGGAAATTCTCGATGAGTTTATTGATAAGGGTCAATAGACCCTTAATTTTTCTACTTATTTGGACATATTTATTATGTAACTTTTATGATTTGATGAAGAAAAAGACATTTATCTTGTTAAAATTTGTTTTCAGGCTTCAAGGGCTTATTTAGAAGATTTTGTGATGATTTGAAGCAACTAAAGTAAGATTGGGCCGGATTGTGTAAGAAACAAGCCTTTTTATCTTTTCATCCCTTTCTTCAGCATTGCAAGGGTAGGATGGGAAGGGAAGAAACTCAAAGATTATATATACCCTCTTGCCTTCATTTTACAAAGAACATAACATCTTGTATAGATTTTTTTTTTTTTTTTGGATAGAATAGAGAGTGTAGGGTTTTTGAAGGGTTTTAGAGTATTTTTCTCTATACCCTATTAAGATAACGAATTTCCCTCTTTAGAGAGAGAAACATAAGAATTCTTACGGTTTTACAGCTACTTTGGGCTTCAACGTTTCAATTCATTAAGTATATTATTCTTTATTGCTTTATCTTACTACAAGTTTGAGCTATTTCTCTGATTCTTTGATTTGTATTGCTATATTCATGGAGGAGTAGCTGATTTTATTTGGGTTTATGGATCCTTGGTCGATTTCATGTAACATTATTGTGCTTTATCTTCAAAATGTGTTGATTTATTGTATTTAATAGCTTGAACTTAATAGCTCTTAAATCTGTATAGTACACGATATGGGTTCAAGTCTGATTTTGTTAAAATAGGCTCAGAGGTGATTTTAATGAATAGATCTAGGCTATTGATGAGATTGCTCTAATCGCCTTGAGAGAGCAGTTGGTGATGACACGCTCCAAAGGGTACCTTAGTTGCATTGCATGGTAAATGAATTTAATTATTATATAATACAACTAGTTACTTTAAGAGATGTGACATATAAAACATGATCTTTTGAATTGCTTGATAAAAAATGATGTACATACATAAGTTATGCAATAATAGAGAGAACAAACTACATAAAGTATGAATAATAATTATTACAGACTAGTTTTCTTAACTCATTAATTAGTAACATAAAACAACTGTAAAATTACTAATATAGTAATTCCATAATTCTTCTATCTATTCCCATTTCCTACCAGCTTTTATTCTTTACCTGTTCTACTTCCGGGATGGTACTAGCCATGGTCGCAAAAGAACCTTGAAAAATCTGTTGGAGTATGAGCATATCTACAGTTCAGTGAAGTAACCATCACATATTGTACATCAAGCATAACAAGCAAGTTTGTTTATCAAGCAAGTGCAATGTATCAATCAAACATATGCTCAATTACAAGTCTGGACAACCGAAATCCAAACAGGATGTAGATTTGCACCCTCACATCAAGGTTGAAGGAACCAAGTCAAGGATTATCTTTCCTTATGACCCACTCGCCCAGGATAAACTAAGAACAATGGGAATAATAATGCTCACTTTAATTGTCACTTAATGATACGGAAAACCTTAGGTATATTAAACCTAAGACCCAACATTCATCAAATGGAATTGAATCCCAACGACCGTCTAAGAAAACTGGTGGAAACCGCGACCCATTACCTATATGGAGGCAAGAACCTTGGTATAGTAGTAGACACAACAACCGATGATGACAAACCGATTGATAAGTTAAAGGGGTTGAACGTTATGGGAAACTCCTGATAAGTTCATAAGTAAGTTCTTTCCAGAACTTAAAGTGAAGAAAATCTCATATTTTCATTACCAAAGATTTTTTTTCATATATGTTACATCCCATAAGTTTATATAGGCTTTTAATTAGCCTAAAAACTAAGCTATAATAAATAAGGAAAATAACCTATTAATGACTCATAGGAATATGTAAAGACAAACTTGACAATAAACAACCTATTAATTACTCCTAAAAATATGTAAAGACAAACTTGACAATTAAACAAGAAAATATGAAAAGACATAAAAAGAAATCCGAAAAGACACATAAACTTAAATTTTGCTAATGAATACAATAAATATCCCTAAGAAAATAATAAATATCCTAAAAAGACATAAACTTAAATATGATATAACACCATTTGATTCTTATCATTCCCTCCTTTCGAAAAAGATTCGTCCTCGAATCTCCAAACTGATGCGAACCACAAGCGACTTGCCTTGAGACCCAACATCAATATGCTTGAAAACATCGTTCCTCTTTCTCGAAAAAAAGTTTCATCATTGAATCTCCAAACTGATGTAAACCACAAGCGACCTGCCTTGAGACCCAACACCAATATGCTTGAAACTTCTATCCCAAAAATCTAACCAAATTGATAGGCGACAAACCTCAATTTTTTAGGCGACAAACCTCAATTTTTTTTTTCCTTTTCCTCTTCCTCTTTTCTTCTTCCTTTTTTTTTTCCAAATAAAGATATAAGCAGGATATGAACGACTCGAGTTACCTCTTATCGAACTGGATATGGATTCTTAGAAATCCTGTGCTCTGATACCAAATGATACGGAAAACCTTAGGTATATGATACGAGAACCTTTGCAATCACGCCTGAGAACCCTTTTGAGTATTATGAACCCCCAACACAGTAATACAAAAACCCATGAATACTATTGGAACCAACCCCTAAGATGAATTAGATTTTAGGTTTGCCTTAGTTTTGATCTAAAGAGTTAGAACACGCATGTCTTAACTTCGAAACACTCCATAAAGAAGACGATCAAACTTCCTTGAATATTCCTAAGTAGCATGCATTCATTCAAGAACACAAAGAGAAAAATCTCTCAAATTTTCATTCATTCTAGTTTCCCCAAAAAGATTACATATGATGGGTTTTTATAGACTTAGTTAGCCTAAAAATTAAGCAACTAAATAATAAATACATGGAAGACATAAAAGGAATTCAAACTAGGTAATAAATACAAGGAAAACAAATTCAAACTAAGCAATAAATACAAGAAAAATGAATTCAAATTAAGCAATAAATTAAGCCTAAATAAAGGCTAGTGCCAATGCCGACGGTCTAGATCCAAGGCCGGTGGCCTTCATGTGGATTCGCTCAATTTCATCAAATCTCCTTGTAAACTCACTTGAACTTCAATTAAATTGAACCGTGCTTGAATCTCACTTGTTCTAAAGCCTTGATACCCTTGTAATCCATCACTAGCATACATCATCAAGCCTTGGAAATGTTGATTTAAAGCTTGTTGAAGCTTCTTAGCTCGAGATCTCGTGATTGGTCATTGAGGGAAGCTAATTGGACTTGAAATCCTTTGAAATTCAACCTTCGCCACTTGATCTTCTTGTTGACTTGACTCTTGAGTGTGGACCAGTGGCTCTTCCATAACATTCCCCCTCTCCTCAAAAGGATTCGTCCTGGTAAGTAAACTTGGTAGGCGTTGTCATTAATCCTCTCAAGTATCTGAAATGGACCATCTCCTCTTGGATTCAACTTGAACTTTCTTTGAATTGGAAATCTCTCTTTGCGAAAATGCACCCAAACCCATTTTCCGGGTTGAAAAATCATGGGTTTTCTTCCTTTATTCACTCTTAAAGCTACTATGGCATTCTGCTGCTCAATCCTATTCTTCACCTGCTTGTGTAGCTTCTTAACAAAATCTGCCTTTGAATTAGCATCAAAACTCACAAACCGGTTAGGTGGTAATGGCAATAAATCAATAGGAGTTAGTGGATTAAACCCATACGCAATCTCAAATGGAGAACAATGAGTACTACTATGAATAGCCCTATTATATGCAAACTCCACAAATGGTAAGCAATCCTCCCAAGTCCTAATGTTTGTCTTTATGATTGCCCTCAACAACTGAATCAAGGTTCTATTAACCACCCAATTTGTCCATCAGTTTGTAGGTGATAGGTAGTTGAAAACATAAGCTTGGTTCCCAACTTTCCCCACAACACTCTCCAGAAGTGACTCAAAAATTTTACATTCCTATCACTAACAATGCTTTTAGGTATGCCATGCAGACGCACTACCTCTCTAAAGAACAAATCAGCAATGAATTTAACATCATCAGTTTTATGACAAGGAATAAAATGAGCCATTTTACTAAACCTATCTACCACAACAAAGATACTGTCATGACCTTTCCTAGTCCTAGGCAATCCAAGCATAAAATCCATAGACACATCAGTCCAAGGTTCATCAAGAACAAGTAAAGGTGTATATAATCCATGTGGTTTCAGTTTAGATTTAGCCTCCTTACATGTAATGCAATTTTGACAAACTTTATGCACATCATGTCTCATCCCAGGCAAAAAAAAAAAAAAAATATTCATGCAGCATATCGTAGGTCTTATCTACCCCAAAATGCCCCATTAAGCCTCCTCCATGTGCTTCCCTAACTAGCAATTCTCTCACAGATCTTCTAAGAATGCACAATTTATTTTTCTTAAACAAGAACCCATCAGTCACAAAATAATCATTTATACCAGTCCCATCAACACAAGCAGCAAAAATCCCAACAAAATCAACATCATGTAGATACATCTCTTTCACTAACTCAAATCCTAGCAAAGATGTACTAAGAGAGTTAAGTAAAGCGTACCTTCTTGAAAGCGTATCAGCAACAATATTTTCCTTACCTTGCTTGTATTTGATGACATAAGGGAACGTCTCAATGAATTCTACCCACTTGGCATGCCTCCTATTCAGCTTATCTTGACCCTTTAGATGCTTTAAACTCTCATGATCAGTGTGTATGACAAACTCCTTAGGCCAAAGGTAGTGTTGCCATGTTTGCAATGCTCGCACTAAGGCATATAGCTCCTTATCATATGTTGGATACTTCAATGCTGCTCCACTCAACTTTTCACTGAAGTACATTAGTGGCTTATGATCCTACATCAAAACAGCTCCAATCCTTATGCCACTAGGTATAGGATGACAATATTTTACAGTAGTTTTGTTGATGGCTCTACAGTCTACACACATTCTCCAAGTCCCATCCTTCTTAGGCACTAGGATCATAGGAACCGAGTAAGGACTCAGACTCTCTCTTACATTCCCTTTCTCTAGCAACTCCTCAACCTGCTTATGGATCTCCTTTGCCTCACTGGGATTGGTTCTATAGGCAGGTCGATTGGGTATGGAAGCTCCAGGAATGAAGTCAATCTAATGCTCTATGCACCTAACTGGTGGAAGTCCACTAGGCATATCTTCTAGGAACACATCTTCAAATTCCTGCAACAAATCAGAAAACACACTAGGTATAGATGGGTTAATGTCATAGTGGCCAAACAAGCCCCTTTGTACAAAAGTACAAATATAGGCCTATTGGCATTCAAAGCATACCTAACCTCACTTGACCTAGCAATCAAACTCACATTCTTATTCTTTTTCTCTCTAGGCCGATTTTCATTTTGGTTTTCACTTCCCTCTTTCTTTTCACACTTCTCACTTTTTCCACTCTTTTTATTTTCACTCTTGTTGTTCTCTCCCTCTAAAGTGCTTTTTCTACTCTCCTTCTCTTTTCTTTCGGCCTCAACTCTCATCCTCTCCGGTTTACATTGGTCATCATATATTTCCCTAGATGACAATGGTGCCAAAATTGTTTTTCTTCCATCTTTGGTGAAAGTGTACCTATTTAAATAGCCATCATGTACTATCTTTCTGTCAAATTGCCTAGGTCTACCTAATAAGATATCACCAGCATGCATAGGAACAACATAACATAACACCTCATCACTATACTTGCCAATGGAAAAGGAAATTATAGCTTGCCTATTTACCTTAACCTCGCCATAGTCGCTAAGCCATTGAAGTTTGTATGGTCTTAGATGTGGTACAGTAGGCAGCCCCAACTGATTAACCATGAATGTACTCACCGCATTAGTACAACTCCCTCCATCAACAATGACACTACATTCTTTCCCTTAGACATGGCATCTAGTATGGAATAGATTCTCTCGCTGCTCCTCATGGCATTCCTCCTTTAATTGTGTATTAAGTGCATGCCGAGTTACAAACACATCACCTTTAACTGCCTCCTCAACATTCTGTTCATCACTACAATCCTCCAACTCGGGCATGTCATCATCCCCACTCTCATTGCCAACTCCCTCATCATCAGTAACAACCTCTTTTCTCACCACCATAGTTCTCCTGTTAGGACATTCTCTACTAATGTGCCCCACACCCTAACACTTCCAACATTTAATGTCCCTATTTCTACTCTTCTGTTATCTTAGGTTTCTCATATGAAACCCCACTACTCTTACCAAGCGCAACATCAACTGTAGACTTACTTCCTCCCTTAAACTCAGACTTTCCATATCTTTTCCAAGCAGTATTATAATTAGAAGAAGATTTGGAACCATACCTGAATGTTCATCTATGGATTTGTTTCTCAATTTTAATGGCAAGATGTACCATTTCATCCAGTTCTACATAATGCTGCAACTCCACTCTATCAGCAATGTCTTCGTTTAAACCACCCAAAAAGCATGCCATGGTGGCCTCCTCATCGTCAACTACATCAGCCCTAGTCATGATCATCTTCATCTCCTTATAGTAGTCCTCTACACTTCTACTACCTCGCCTCAACATCTGTAATCTCTGCATCGATTCCCTCTGATAGTACTTGGGAACAAAACTCTTTCTCATCAATGCCTTGAGATCATGCCAGGTCTCAATGAGATACTCCATATTCCTCCTTCTACTAGTCACCAACTGATCCCACCATGATATAGCATAATCCTGAAACTAGGTCACGGCTAGTTTCACCTTCTTTTCTTTACTAAACTGGTGACAGTCAAAATCAATTCAACTCGCTTCTCCCATTATAAGTAAGCTTATGGATCCAATTTTCCCTGAAAAATAGGAATCTTCAGTTTAATACTACCCAGATCTCTATCTACATAGTCTTCACTCCATCTATTCCTACCAGCAGTGTAATTCTCTTGCATTCTACCTCTTCCTCTACCACCTCTTCCTCTTCTATTGAAAACCATCGCTGCACTATCTTCATACTCCTCCTCTAGGTAGTCATTTGCATCCACCACATCATCCTCCTGTGGTGTGAAAATTTTACCACCCTTGATTCCTCCTCTAGAACTCGACTCTTTTTTCTCAGCAGCTTGTATTCTCAAATTCATACTCTCCATACTCTCTCTAATATCCATCAAAATCTCATTCAATCGCCTAAACTCCGATGCCTGTGTGTCTCGCATCAAGGAATCAGCTCTACTAACATCATCAACACCCTTACCAGACATCTTTACCTGCAAAACAAACAAATGTTAATTCAAAAATTTTCAGTTTCCTCACAAGCACTCCCTTTCGTGTTTGCACTCACATAAATAGGATTGTTCACTCATGTTTCACTAAAACAAGATGTCACACAAGGTATTCCTCACAACTCTCAAGCCCACTTTTATATATTCTTAATCAAATCACACTCTTTAGAACAATTTCAAGGAGCTCAAAATGAAAGGTGTTTTCAAATAGTCTGAATGGTGATTTTCCCAATATCCCTTGATAAAAAACAATCAATTTTTATTATCACACTATAATTTGGAAGACAACTCAATCTAACAAAGAGCACAAATTCTAATGGAAGAATAATATAGAAATTTAATACTAATTTTTTTTTTCACTTTAAACACAAATGTGACGATTAACAAACCCTAAATGAAATAAAGACACAAACTTTAGGATCTAAACTAGAATAGAATTTAAAGAAAACAAAAGATTGAAAACAAGAATGATATAACCTGATTTAGAGCCAAAACTCTGATACCAAATGATATGAGAACCTTTGCAATCACGACTGAGAACCTTTTTGCGTATTATGAACCCCCAACACAGTAATACAAAAACCCACGAATACTATTGTAACCAACCCTTAAGATGGATTAGATTTTAGGTTTGCCTTAGGTTTGATCTAGAGAGTTAGGGCTAACTTCGAAACACTCCACAAAGAAGACGATCAAACTTCCTTGAATGTTCCTAAGTAGCATGCATTCATTCAAGAATACAAAGAGAAAAAGCTCTCAAATTTTCATTCATTCTAGTTTCCCCAAAAGGATTACATATGATGGGTTTTTATAGACTTGGTTACCCTAAAAATTAATCAACTAAATAATAAATACATAGAAGACATAAAAGAAATTCAAACTAGGTAATAAATACAAAAAAAAAAAAGAAATTCAAACTAAGCAATAAATACAAGAAAAAGGAATTCAAACTAAGCAATAAACTAAGCCTAAATAAAGGCTGGTGCCAATGCTGACGGTCTAGATCCAAGGCCGGTGGCCTTCATGTGGATTCGCCCAATTTCATCAAATCTCATTGTAAACTTACTTGAACTTCAATTATATTGAACTGTACTTGAATCTCACTTGTTCTAAAGCCTTGATACCCTTGTAATCCATCACTAGCATACATCATTAGCCTTGGAGATGTTGATTTAAAGCTTGTTGAAGCTTCTTAGCTTGAGATCTCATGATTGGTCCTTGAGGCAACTAATTGGACTTGAAATCCTTTGAAATTCAACCTTCGCCACTTGATCTTCTTGTTGACTTGACTCTTAAACGTGGACCGGTGGCTCTTCCATAACAGTATATTAAACCTAAGACCCAACATTCGTCAAATGGAATTGAATCCTAACGACCGTCTAAGAAAACTAGTGGAAACCACAACCCATTACCTATATGGAGGCAAGAACCTTAGTATAGTGGTAGACACAACAACCGGTGATGGCAAACCAATTGTTAAGTTAAAGGGGTTGAACGCCACGGGAAACTCCGTTAAGTTTATAAGTAAGTTCTTTCTAGAACTCAAAGAGAAGAAAATCTCATATTTTCATTATCAAAGATATTTTTCATATATGTTACATCCCATAAGTTTATATGGGCTTTTAATTAGCCTAAAAACTAAGCTATAATAAATAAGGAAAATAACCTATTAATGACTCATAGGAATATGTAAACACAAACTTGACAATAAACAACATATTAATGACTCCTAGAAATATGTAAAGACAAACTAGACAATTAAATAAGAAACTATAAAAAGACATAAAAAGAAATCCGAAAAGACACAGAAACTTAAATATTGCTAATAAATACAATGAATATCCCTAAGAAAATAATAAATATCCTAAAAAGACATAAACTTAAATATGATATGACGCCATTTGATTCTTATCACTTTATTATAGGTATTTTTATCACTCAATTTTCCTTTAGAACATAGAGACTCCATTAAGTGTTAGTTATTTCAAGTCGATACCACGTGTGGCGTTCATTCATTTGCCAAGTAGTTCCTATGGAACCAAACATAACAAAGATAATCTCGTGAAGAACTAGGAAATTTACATATAGGAAAACCAAACATTATCCGAGAACCGAAACACTAACACGTAACAGGCTGTCACGTCTTTTATGCAATATATGCAAGTCATGCAATACATGATTTCTTTTAAATCATAAGTCCACCAGTTTAAGTCAACTGAAAGGCGATCAAATAATTCACAAACATTATTCAACATGCTTCAAATCATTATTCACAACAATTCATTATCACTTTGAATAAGCATCGCTTTGACATACAATTCATACACCATTCACAGACAAGTTCCCAACCCCACATGTATCATACAAACAGTTTAATTATTTGATTTCAAGTGCAACTAATATTACAATCACAAGCAATGTAATAGATCATGATTACTCACCTGCTCATATTGCTTAATCGTAGTAGTCTTCTAGGAAATCTACAATTGGATCGGATTCACCTAAAAGATAATTAAATATTTACTAATTAGATAATTGATTATGTGGATGATTCCTAATAAGTGTTCAAGTGTCCTAAATTAATTTGTTCTTGTTAAGACTGTTTTATTATTCCTAATTCAATAATAGCTTATAAATAACCATTTTAAAGCCTATAAAATATAAAATTTGTGTAGCTAAATATTCCTCAATAAAAGTGACCTAAATGATCCCAAATACATGTTTTTAGTGCATAATCTTTGAGTAAACTTATATTACTTATTCTAACTTCTCTTTTTGTGTATAAATAGATGTTAAAAGACTTATTTTATATATTATACATTAGATGTTCAACTTATTGACTTCCTAATGTATAATTTCATCATTCTATAAATTCTTATGGTTGGTGTAAGACTTTTCGCTATTTTGTTTTGTTTCAAAGTTCCATTATTAAGTTTTTTAAAATTTAGCCATTTTATTCATGCCTTACTCAACAATATATTTTCTATTATTGTTTTCTTTGCCTGTCAACCTTATCTGTTTATGTAGATCAAAATTTGTATTGTTTATAGGTTCTTTTCTTCATTATGATCATTATTATATTATTCTAGTAAATTTCTAAATTCATCTAAGTTTCATTTTGTATTATAAATTATAGTTTGTTTCTTAGAATTGTTTACATTTATTCAAATCTCCCATTTTTATTATACTTTTAGTACTCTTAATGATAAAACTTTTTATTATAGTTTTTATGTATTCATATGGTTAAAGTTCCCTATAAGTATCTTAATGTTCATATTGGCCAAATTCTATTATTTAGAGATTATTGGAGAGATATTCTATTAACCTCTTGAACTAAGCTAAGTCATGAAATAGATATTGAGAGTCATGATCTTTTAGTGATAGAAGTTAGGGCATAGGGTTTTCTAAAGTCTAAGTTCAATTTCCTCATAGTTTTTCTTTACTAGAATATGGTATGCTAATCTAGCTAAAATGATTATCACATACTATTCATGTTACTATCAACATAAGCTCATGGAGACTACACATATGTAGAATTTCTATGATAATCATATGCTTTCATTTTCCTAATTTCTACACATGAATGGGATATAAGTAATAGAATAAATGGAATATTACCTTGGTGACCTAGAGAAGAAGGTGATAAATCCTCCTGTCTATATAGACCAGGACCTACATGTATAGATATTGAGATGAGCTTATTGAAATTTAGACATAAAATAACTACTAAAGATAGGCTTAACTTTGACTACTACCTTGTTAGATTGGTGATTTTTAAGAAAAAATGAGTGGGGGTTTCCTACAGACTCCACATTCTCATTCACCACAATAGGACCTTACAACTAGTTTCCATCCACTATGTTCACTTGTCCAACTCCCATGGTTAGTCCATCAATTTTTCTTAACAAGGCCTCTACCTTAGAAGTCAAAGATGTCACTACATCTAGCTAAAAAACACTTCTAAGCCTCTCCTTCTTAGCCCTACCAAATGACCATTGATAGTGATTATTAGCCATATCTTCAAACAATTGCAAACATTCCTCAAAAGCCTTGTTGTTCAAACTTCCCCCAGTCGCAGCACTAATCGGTTATCTGGTGCTATAATTTAATCCATTATAGAAAGTTTGGACTTGCATCCACTTGGGCAAACCATGATGAGGGCACTTCCCTAACGACCTTTTCCACCTTTCAAATGCTTCATACAAAGTTTCAGGATCTATTTAGTGAAAATATGCTATGTTAGCTCTAAATTTTGTTGTTTTGGAAGAGGGAATATATTTTCTCATAAACTAGTTAACCATCTGTCGCCAAGTTGTAATTGATTGATTAGGAAGACCATTTATCTAGTTTTTTGCATTACCCCTCAAAGAAAAGGGAAAGAGTCTAAGGCAGATAGCATCAACAAAAGCTCTATTTATTTTGAAAGTATCACAAATCTTAAGAAATTGTTAGAGGTAGGTGTTTGGGTCCTAATCTTGCAAACCATTAAATTGGACATACTGCTAAACCATTTGGATAACATTGGGTTTGATCTCGAAGTTATAAGCAACTAACCTAAGACATTCTATGCTATTGTTGGCTCTATCTAATGTTGGCTTACAAAAGTCTAGCATAGTCCTAGGTGGATGGTTCACTACCCAAATTATTCTCTTGATTCAATACATCATTCTCTTCCTGAATCTCTTTTCCTCCATTATTAACAAGATCAACTCTATGAGCCATTTATTCAATAAAAATTCGTCTCTCTTCCCTAGCTAAGCTCCTTGACACTTGTCCTATGTGTTGTGGTTCTAGAATAAATGGCAATAAAGCTTATGAGTGACTCTTAGTCATAATCCTACACAATTTTATTGCAAGTAAAAATTAGTCTATAGCATACAAACAAACCTAAATTACAACACAACATATCACAACAAACAAAACTATGTAACAAACAATAGAACTTATATATACAAACAAAAACAAGACATACAACAACATAATTATTTACAAAAGAATTCAGGGATTTAAGCTATGTGAAAACACAAATATTTAATACAATCAAAGCTATACAATTATTTTACAACATACAACAAACTATAACTGTATAAGTATTTACATCCATATAGACATATTTACAAATAATTACAAGGTTATTTAATAGAAACAAAACAAATTACAAAAACAAAACAACAAACAAAATTAAGTATATTTACAAAACAAACATTTATTTATAAAATAGAACAAACTATATACAACCATAAAATATATATGCTAAAATTAAACAAAACATGTATTTAGAGAAGATAAAACAAAACAATTAACTATTCACATCATCCACAAAGCTAGAGACTAGACTAATAGATTCAAAGTTTTTAGATAGTGCTTCATTTACATGAATTCAATGGCGGACCCGGCAATGACACCAAAAAACTTGTTTGCAATTCATGTGTGAACATCAAAGTTATTTTCAAAATGATTTTTGTATAAAAATGATGATATTGCTAATATGTTTTGTTTAACTTTGGTGAATCCAATCTTTATAACAATCTTTGTACAACATTTGACGTAGTAAAAACAATGAAGACTTCTATTGAGAGAAACCCTACTATTATAGGAAACTCAAGTTTTCTAGGCGAATCCAATTTAATTGAAGTTTGTTTTATGCAAGAATTCACACTTCATAGGTGATATCTATCTTCATGTTACATTATTTCTAGAGCTGGACAAATGGGCTATGGCCCGCGGGCCAGCCCGTTTAACCCACTTTAAAAACGGGTTAGGGTCAGCTTTTTTTGGCCCGTTTAAAAGTGGGTTAATTTTACCCAACCCACTTAACCCGCGGGCCAAAGTGGGCTAGCCCGCGGGTTAAGTGGGTTGACCCACCAACCCACTTTTTAAAAATAAAAATAAATAATTATAGGGTAAATATGTATTAATGAAGGTTATTCTTGAGATTTTTTATACTTGAGATTAAATTTATGGGTAAATTATAACAAAGAATGACAAATTAATGCACATACACCATAAAATTTTATAAAATATATTATTGTTATTTTAAATGAAATATATTATCTAATAAGTTATTTTAGAAAACTTATTTTTATATAAAAAGCAATTAAAATAATAATGAAATTAATCATTAATATATATAACCTTATAAAACTCTCTTTTTTATTATATATATCTTATTTAATTAGTACAAATAAGTTAAATGGGTCAACTTGGCCCATTTAACTTGCAAAATATGTAAGTGGGTTAAAAGGGTCAAAAAGTGGGCTGGCCCGTTTAACCCACGGGTTAAAGTGGGTTGGGTTAGGGTTAGGTAATTTTGGCCCATTTAACCCACGGGCCAAAGTGGGACAGGCCGGGTTGGCCCGTTTAACCCACTTGCCCACCTCTAATTATTTCTCTTAAGTTTTGTGTAAATGTTGAAACCCATGGAGAAATAATTTTTAACTTAAGGTTTGTGAATCCAAGATCCGATTCTTGCGATTTCCACTCTGCTTTTAATTGAATATTGTTTCAGTACTTGTATTTAGTAGCTTGAACTTGTTTTGGCGGGTTTATGTGCGGGCATCATGTAGATCTATGAATAGATTGAAAATTCATTTTTTTGAATAGATTGAAAATTCATTCTTTTGAATAGATCAAGAAATCATTCTTTTGAATAGATCTAGGCTACTAATGAAGTTGCTCATAATTAGTGAAAGATAAGAGTGGTGAAACTTTTTATCACTTGATTCTAAATTCATTGAAATAGGTTTTTAATCAAAGGATTGTTCACCTTAATGCAGATCTAGATTTTTGATAACTTGAGAAGAGATTTTAGTGATCTAACCTAGGCTTAGAAGTTCTTGACACTCGAGAGAAGTATTAACATACTTTAGTGAATCTGACAATACAACTATACCCAGCAAAGAACTCATTGAGTTTGTTTAAGAAATCACATGATAAGAATTTGGTGAAGGAAATCTTAGGTTCTTTCCTGCATTTCAAACGTATTTGCTAAGATGAGAACATGAACATAAGTAGAATTAATCTTAGCTTAATCTATAAATACTGGTTTTCTATGGTTTGCTAAATTTTCTTTTACTAAATAATAGATTAGAAGCGAATACAATAGATGCTAACGATTCCTAAGGAATATGATCTAATATTTCTCTAAGCTATTTCAATAGGTATGTTTGCCTAAATCGATGGTTGTGATCGAAGTTGAAAATAGCATATTAGCATTTTTTTTAAATAAAATTTTTAAATCTTCATTATCACATCTAGACATGCTGCAAACATGCATTAAAAGGGAAGTAACACCCTAACTTGATAGTATTATAACCTACCACGTGTCCTTAACATAGATGGACATGCTAAGGTTATGAAACAGTAATCCACAATTATCGAAAACATATCTCCAATATTCACATACAAAAGGGTACCTATTTTTAAAACATCATATAAAAATCTTCAACAATATAGTTGGCATAAACCAACGCCAACATAACTCAAAGTTAAAACATCAGAAATGAAAACTTATAAAACTTTCCAAAATCCATAAAAGAAACATATAAAGCTTTATATGGTCTTCCAAAAACTATCTTTAATCCCAAGCATGTCTATGAGTTAGTAGAATAATCAAGTCCACTAACGTCCTCCTCATCATTTACATAAATGTCATATCCGGATAGATCAAATACTACCAGATCTTCACCTATTTTTTAAAAAAGATAAAAGGATGAGCAAATATTGGCCCATATGCCAAACCACAAACACAAGCGCATGAGAACACATTATATATAATCATGTACAACCTATTCTAATGCATTAAACACATGTTATTATCTTTTTAATAGCCAACAAACAACACAATTTAGAACTATCTGCAGTCCAGTCCCAAATTTGGAGTAACTCATGACTCCATAAAAATAAGCAGCATAGAAAATAGGTAATGTATATATATTTATTGGTGTTGGATACTCCCTATGCAGTTAGTGCCGTCATCACACAACTCCTAAACTACTGGAATCATTTCTGTGTGTAACTCTACTAGGGACAACGACACACATAGATGATCAGAATATCAGCGTTAGTATCACAATCTATTTGGTTTTTACTAATAGCCAAACACAAGCAGCAAAAAAATTTAATTATAAACCAAATAGAATTAGGTCAGATTAATAATTCTAAGCCTACAAGCACATACAACAAGCAAGGAATGGTCTACCTGAATCAATTTCTAGGAACATGACTCTAATTCACCAAAACCCTAATCACATAAGCAAAAAAGATTTCAATACATACCCTCTATGAAATAAACCTAATTCAAACATCACCTAAAACCCTAATCACATAAGCAAAAAAGATTTCAATACATACCCTCTATGAAATAAACCTAATTCAAACATCACCTAAAACCCTAATCTCAACAAAATCATAAACCCACACATTTCTCCTTGATTGAAACACAAAAATTCTCCAAAATAATATATCTCCTCAACAATCCCTCCAAACCCTAAAATTTTATTCAATACAAATAAATCCCAAAATCAACAAAAGTCATATCTATATAATCATAAGGATTAAGAACATTCAAACTTACATAAATTTGATTCTTAAACCTTCTTAATCACCAAAATCCAAATCTCCAAGCAAAATAGGGTTTTCTTCAATTTCTCCTTCAAAACCAATAGAAACCCTAAGGAATTTGATAGTTTCTCTAAATTCTAAAGAAAGTTAAAGATTCATGTACCTTGATCTGGACTTTTCAATCTCATTGGTTCCTAGGATCATGCACAAGAGGATTCTCTAGGTTTAGAAATACTTTGGAGAAGGAAACACAAGGCTATGATATAAAGAAATTCATGGAAACCCTTTATCTTACGAATAGGATACACTAGAGGTTTATGAACATACGCTAGAAGCGTAAACCAAAGGCCGGTGGCATAAATGCCAAAGTTGGTGGCCATTTACTCTCAGATCAAAATTCTTTACATGTAGGTCGGCATATACGCCGCTGGCGTATATACCAAAACTGACAACATGCATATTTAAGTTGGTGGCCTATAATACTCGGACATAATTTTTCAAATTCAACACTGCCGAAGCCACATAACATATGCCGGTGATGTACCATTCTAGGTTAGCAAACTACTTAGCCGGCGTATAGCTGCGAAAATCCATCTTCAATTACACTTCTCTCACTTGACAAAACAAATAACTTTATATTATAATGACTAAAAAACCCTTTTATAATCTATTAAATAATATTTTTATCCTCTTTATAAATTATCTATCCATATATTTCAGAATATAAATTCAAACTTTCCAGTATTCTTGCTAATCACCTTACATTCCATGCAGTGGACTATTCCAAGCCAATCGTAAGGGCTCTTAAAAAACGATTTATTATAGATCTTACACCTACGGATATATAATAGTGGTAATAGTATTAATAAATTTTTTTATATATACCGTATTTGTAAAATATGGATAATGTTCTAAAACCTAGTCATTATGATTTTTATTGGCAGATACGTAGATAAAATTTTTCTCGGATTCCGCGGAGAGAAGAAGAGAAGAGACAAGAATTCGGTGAATTAGTTAGTAATAAAATTTTGCTATGGGGAGAATATCGACGCATCGAACAAGCCAGCCACACCCAACAGACCTTATGCCCGAAAAACATAAACATACCATGCAAATAAAAATGGATGAATAGAATTAGAATCTAGATGTTTGGGGTCTGTTTATTTAGCTATTTTTATATTGTTTCAACTTTATTTGGTAACATTTTTTAATTAAATTATTAAAATAAGATTTTAATAAAAAAAATAAATAATTTTATTTATAAATTAATCAAATAAATTAAATATTGATTAAAAAATAAATATGACGCAGATACCCATATAAGCACTCATGAATCGATTGGATGGCCCACTATTCTTTGCAACGTGTCCAATCTTTATCCCATCAACTTGAGCTCCAGTGGAGTGGCCCTGCTGCTTTAAACGATGCCCCGTGTAGATACCATCAATCTTCATTTACTAGTCATATTACACCCTATTCATACACTCCACTCCACTCCCACAGCCTTGACGCTTTGTTTCAAATCATTCCACAACTAGCAGAATAGAGAAACAAAATAAATGAAGGTATTTGCATTTATATACATTCATCCATCCGTCCACATTCCCACATTGCTTTCTTCTGTTTATGTATGAATCATCATTGTTGCTTCAATACATACTTTCCATTCTGTTTATAAATGTTGCCGCTGCCGCTGCTGCGGCCCCTGTTGTTGTTTCCGCTGTAACTGCTTTTTCTACTACTGACTGGATTAACTCTTTTGTATTTCCCCGATTTTTACAGATCTTCAACTGGGTGCAAAGGAGGTTGAATCCAAACATAGCCCTCCCGAAAGGTTGTATTTTAATACAAACAAACTAATATCTCCTACCTTTGGCTGTAGTTTTGTACATCCTGATATATATGTGCTTTTGTATTGGCAGATGGGCAGGGGAGAAGCATTTTAAAAAAGTGTGAAGAGACACCATCTTCAGTGTTTAATAAAGAGACACCATCTTCAGTGTTTAATAATGAGAGTCATGGTTGGAAGGACGGCATCCTCACCATCGGCACATTAGGTTTGGGCTGCGATCCCTTGGGTCCTTTCATCCATCACCAAAATCAAAACATCCTCGAAGAATACGAGGATGAACACCAGCAACACTACAGCAGCAGCCAATATGAGCAGCAAAATAAGGAAGCCGAACAAGTTCCGTGTCAGTATCTTCGTGTTACGAATGTCAACTATGATGATGAAGGTGATGGTGGTGATGGAGAGGGTGATAATGATATTGACAACGATTCTCGAGAAGAGGATGAAGAGGTCTTCCCGCTTATCTCGACGACATTGGAGCAGGATGATTATTTGGAGTGGACAGCTACAAATAATCTAGCTGCAGAGGATGATGACATGATGATGGTGGTGGAGAACAAGATCGTTAAGAAGCGAACTACACTGGCTGAGTTGTTTTCTGCAGATTCCGATTACTGGACGACTCATTCCATGGATTTGAAATCCAAAGATGGAGGTCAAGCTCCCGGAAAACCGAACTCGGGCAAAGATCAAGCATCTGCAAAAGCCAAGAGCATGAATTTTGCTAAGAAGCTCATTCAACCTGTAGGAGAGAAGAATTCCCGCCCCATTAAGAAGATACGTGGAGTAAGCTATACATCTATGATTCACTCGCATTTACATATAATATATATGCGGTTTGATTTGATTGACTGACTGAATTATGAATAAGGCCGGATTGTCTTCTCTTCAGTTGATGAAGAAGATGTTAAAGAGAAAAATCCATCCAGAACTTGAAAATAACACTGGGAACGAGAGTGATATGATAAAGGATGAAAATTCAAGTGGTTTTCATACCAACAACAAGAAGCACGTCGGGGGAGGAAGAGTAGACGAATCTCTCTCTTTGCTCCAACCTTACTCGGGCAAGTACTTAGTTTATTTTTAAACAATATTAATATTTCGATTATTTTTCATCGTTAATAGAAGTTCAAAACAGTTGCCAAGACTTCTTTTCTATAGTGATACGGACACATATAAGTCTATCGTTGAATATGATGTTGATGCGGTACGATTAGTGAATAATGTAGGGTGGTACATTGGATATGTAACTTTTAAGTGGCCCTGTGGTCGGCCGTTAACCTGGGTTTTATAGTGTTATCTTATCCACTTTGTTTATGACGAACAGAAGGGACGGGAGCCCTCATTTTCGGACATGCTTTCGAAATGTTATCATTGTGATGCCTGGCTGCTAGGACTCCTTGACAAAACTGTCCTTTAATATTGCTAGAGACTAGACATTAATACTAAGCTGCCCAAAATCGTTGACGTCCTAGACCTAGAGGAAACCCCTTTCTTTTATTTATTTATTTATTTTTCTATTTTTTTTATTAAATGTTAGTGAACCATTACATTTAGCAAGGAAAAGCAATTCATAACCTCGTTCAATGATTATAATTAATAATACCTCAATTTAAAAGCAGTTAAAGGTTTCTAATTAGCACCGATTTGGACTTGCAGGTTTTTTTTCTTAAGAAAAGAAAAAGAACAAAACATAAAAGTTTTTAACCACTGCCGATGTGATATTTACTATCTTGATTTTATAAAATAATTTTTTGTATATGATTTATTTATAGAAAACTTTTATTCATACGGGTTTAATAAATAATATCAATCGCCGTTTCAACCGGTATGTGTAGTTTGTTTGGGGTGCAATGCTCGGCACTTTTTATAATAATGTAAGAAATGCAAGTAAGGTAGGAGCTAGGCGTAGGGGTTTAGTGCAAGAAAGCTTAGTAGATTATGGTTGTCGTGTTGCATATGACATGAAATATTTCGTCCATATGGGTGAAGGGGGTCCCTTGCACAGAAACACCTAAAAGCCTAAAGCCAAGCAGGATATATCGGCATTGATTGGTTTGGGAGGGGGGACAAGACGGGAAAACCATGCCCACCATAGCCCTATCAATTTTACATTAAATTATAAAGGATGTTGCCATCATTATTGATTTCTTCCTTTCCATCTTGGAAAGAAGTTTTAACTCCATGCTTGACCAACATCTATTTAGAATTTGCCCAAATTACAATTGGAGTATGACAACTATGAAAAAAGATACATTGTTACTAATACGTTATATATCTGGTGTGGAATTATTAATATAATTATGGCAAATTATTTTGATAGTAGATGAGTTTTAGAAAAGCTATATCATATGTTAAAATTTTATTGGCACTTACATATCACTCAGTTGGACACATGGCATGTTAGTACTAGTGATACTTTTCTCTTAAAACTATTGAGCCCATGTCAACCATCAAGATGGAAACCACATGATTTTTATTTTAAATGGCTGTTAATATTATTTAATAGTTGTAATTCTTAATTTTCCCTAAAAATTCTTAGTTTAGGCGTAAAATTTAAACTTCTTAGCAATCTAGGTGAATTTAGTATTTAAACGTGATAAAAACAAGGAGTATAAATAATTTTTCTTTTATGTCACTCTAATGGACATTCTAAAATAGATGATATAATGATACTAAGATCCTAGATACGAATCACATCATGTACTTTTAAGGTTTTTCAATTTGAAAAATGAAATATGAGGTTATCAAGTGTCAAATGCAATTAAATTTTGGCTCGCTAAATTTACTATCACATCGATGATCATTTAGATATATGCCTTGGGACCACCGAATATTTGTTATATCATCTTTTAATAATAACAGATGTAATAAATCTACCAAGTAAAAATTCAACTCGCTATAAAAAAACTCGAAGCATGAAATATGAGAAGTAAAAATTCAATCAAATATGACATTAGTCAACCAAAAGTTAGGTATAAATAAAGAAAAACACAGGTTGTTTTGGTGATTATACTAATAAAAAAACCTAAACATGCTTTAATATATATGTCTTATAGCACAATTATTTAACATATTTGTTTCAATATTATCCTATCCAGTTTTGTTTGCTTATACATAATTACGTTTCCCCAAAATGGCACCTTCCGAGGCTAAGGTAATATGAGAATCTTGTTACCTCATAAATAAATGTCTTGAATTTCAAATTATCTAGATATTGGTTTCATGAACTACATGTAGAGTCTCTAACACAACTTCATTTTCCTTCTTCATGCAGATTTAATCATGTAATCAGCTAAGCAGGCCTTGTACTCGTTTTCAGTGTCTCTGTTTTTCATCATTAGATTTCTATAAGTTTCTTGTACTAAATTAAATCTAAGTTGTCGCGAAGAGCTTGTATTCTGGGCCTTGTGTGTAGGATTATTTCTACGACAAAACGAACATAAAAACCATGTTGTGTTTGTGCATTTATTTTCTTGTGAATGCTCGAGTGATTGTTGTGATCATGTTACCATGTTCCAAAGAGGGTGATTATTTTTCTTATTATTATTATTTTTTAAAGTTGAAGATTGATACTTATTTAAGAACCCTCTTGATTCACTAAGAATCTTTATGTGGAGCTCTTAGCTTAAATTATTGTGCTAAGAACCTTGAGATAAAGATAAGAACAACTCAATTTTCTATTTTGGTCAAAACGGTTCATTCTTTCATTATGAATATATATTATATTATAATAGAAGGTCACTTTAGTAATTAAGTTTTGATTCGATTTAGTGCCATCGATAAGCTATTCTATATGTGTGATCGATCCCAAAAAACTAATCTAATCTTAATGATGTCTTAAAGAGAGATATGAATTATTCGGTTTGAAATAGAACTTTTTAGATCTATCCATTGACTCTTCGCTTTCTTGTTTATTTCACACGTGATGGAAAACTTTTCAGTAGGCCATCGTCTTAATTTTCATAGGCTTCTTTTATAAGCAGTTAAGTTTCTTCTCAAATCTTAAGCTTCTATGTAAACTAGTTGACTTAGTCAAACCGTTCATTCATCATCAAATGTAATCAAATGGTCGTCATCAATAACTCACCTCATGCTTTGAGGTGATTCGATAAAGGTCTTCTCCTTCTTATTTGCAGCATTGGAGATGGTAAGAAATGTTAAAAAATACTCCAAAAAGTATAAAAATATCTAATCAAGTGAGAAACAAATATTTAATTTGATCTACTGTTACCTACATGCTTCGAGAAATTGAGTTTTACTAGTTTTTCCTCTCACGACTAATTCCAATGATATATCTCTATGCATCATCAACCTCATATTTCTCTAAATCGACCAACATGCGCTTGTACGTGATTGACCTTCCAGATTAACCACCGTACGCCAATAAACTTATTTTAAAAGCAATTTTGGAGTTCATCAGCGATGGAGGAATTATTGAGTCAATATTATCTGGGCTTTTCGAAAACCCATTAGGATGCATAATTCTAGTCCTTACGCAGTTACGCTAAGCCCCAGAACTCTGCTGGAGGGGCCATCAATTGAATCCTAGAAATGATTGTCGGTTGTCCGTTGCGGTCCAACAAGCTTGGGCTTCTTTTTAAATATGAAAGTTTACTTTCCACGTCGCCCGGACCAATCATTAAAATATTTTTAATGGGCCGCGACAAGCCAACACCTGCAAAAGATTCATTATTTATTGCTAATCAGACACGTACCCACTGCCTAATACCTACCATGTTTTGGAATTTTCCACTTTTGGGCCTCAATCATGTATTATTATTATTATTATTATTATTATTATTATTATTATTATTAATGCGATTTTCTTCTAATATCCAGTATAGTGGCGAATGAGCTAAGGGAGGTTCACTTTGCATCGATTTCTAAGTAATGAGCTTTCATGTTAGCTCTGCGGTAATTTATAAAACTAATCACTTAGAGAATAAAAAAGACAAGAAGAACAACAAATCCAAGAGGAGAGGAGACTAGAAAAAAATTCTTTTATTGTGTTATGCTGAAGGCGACCGGTGAAGAGTGGAAGGTATAAGTTAAAGAAAAAAGAAAATGATAGATGTAGGCCGTTTTTAAATATTACCAAACATAAGTTTTCTTCGGAAAGTGTACCTAATCAAGACTTGAAATACTAATTTTAATTCTTCATTATAATCTTTCACCTTTTCTTATACTTATTCTTATTCTTATTCTTATTCAAGTCTTTGATCTACTGTTTGTTCCTTAAAGCCTAACTTATACTTTATAGTTCTCTAATTTGAGTCATTCGCTTTCCAACATTTCAAAATTTAAGCCTTCCATCATCACTTTAATATGGAGTTGTACATCAAACCGAATCAAATTGTATTTCAATTTAGCCGATGATTCAATATAGGATGTTAAACCAAATAGCATTGCTAGAATTAGAATCGAACCATTTTTAATTAAAAAATAAAAAAGTGATATTTTTAAGTTTTAAACTTCATTAATATTTCACTATGCCTTATTTTATCTTTTCTCTTTTAATATCTTTCATCTCACTCTCAATATATTTAGTCAACTCCTCTCTCAAGCAAACCTGTAGGCCTGCACCATAACCTAAATTGTAATATTATTATAATGTTATAAGCTTCATCATATATAGTATTCCTCAATTTCAACATCAAGTTTAAATTAGAAACTCCAAAAAATTGTTAATGTTATCGATTAGAATACTATAATTTTAAAAGTGTTATTGTATATAATCTTCCTCAATTTTAACATCAAGCTTTAATTAAGAACTCAAAAAAAATTATTACTAGTATCAATTAGAATAAAGTAACTTTAAAAGCATTTTCAACCATACTAAAATACTTCAAATGTGGTCCAATAGGAGTTTGGTTTAATGCTCCAAGCCTCCAAATCAATAAAAGTGGTTTGAGATTGGACCTAATGCAACGACAACACCCCTATATTAAAGGACTAGGAATTTTCTTTATTTTTTAACCAACTTTTGTTCTTATAACAATGAACAATGAACAATAACAATTAAAAAATTCTCTTCTTTTTCATCAATAAATATCATTGTCAAATAGTTTTAACATAATGATTATCGAACATGATGAATGGATTTTCTTTTTCTATTTTCTTAAAGGATATCGAGTTCTTTAAAAGAAAGCTAAAAGATGTCAATGGTTTTATAGCTTAGTGGTATTTCTCCTGATCTCTTAAGTAAGAGATATCAGGTTTGATTCTCTCCTGTTATAATGGAAAAAAAAAAAACTAAAAGATAAAAAGCTCAAATAATAAAATAACATAAGATGAAAATCACACAGGAAAATTAAAAAGTTAACAACTTGAATAGATAAGAAGTAATCAATTGACTTCATTTCACCAAAGAACTGATGAATTTAATCTTTAGCTTATTCAATGAGTGGAATAGTCAATTTTTATTGTTTTAGTGTTGTATTCACCTATTCTAAATAATAAAAAGAGATTAGCAAGTGTAGGATAAGAAAGAAATGAATTTCATCTTAAGCCTTCTATATATGTTTCAAAAATTTTGAACTAGAGCTTGTGTTTTAATACTTACTCTACTTTGTAAATCCTACAACTTCAATAGCACTCTATAAAACTTAAGTTTTTGACTTGTTTTTTTCCTTTTCTTTTTTTAAATAAGTATAAGTTCATATGCCAAGCTATTTATTATTAAGTGACATAAGCATCAATCTCCCACCAAATTAACTTAGGCTCTACACCAAAGTTCCTTAATAGATAGAAATTAGCTAAAATAAGAAAGTATAACTTATACAATTTAAAATGCCAAATATAATAATATATGCAAATAAAAATTAATGATTTTTTTCTTGATATAAATGTTACTACTTATTCATCTTTATGGGTACCATCAAGTCAAGCTTATTATGAGTTACTTAAAAACTCAACTTCCATTAAACTCAGCTTGGCTCAACTTGGCTTAAAACATAAACGAGTTAAGCTCAAACTAAAAGTAAAATTCGTTTATTTAAATGAGTCAAGCTCGAGTTCAAGTTGGTTGATGGGTTCACAACTAAGCTAGATAAGAGGTTTTATTATATGTTATTATATTAAATATATTATTTATATATTATATTATTGTATGTTATAAAAGCTCTAAAATTAGGTATTACTCAACATTATATACATCAATCATCCCCCCTACTAGAAAGAAAAAGAAACAAACAAATATATCTAATAAGTCTACTTAGTTAAACAAGTTCAGGCATAAACTCTTTTAGGCTCATTAATTTGAATGAGTTAATGAGCTAGGTTATATACTGAGTTCAAGCTTAAGAATCCTTAATGAGCTCAAGCTTGAACTTGTATTTTACATGCTTGTTGAAATGTGACTCGAGCTTAATAATATCTTAAATAAGCCAATTTTAGGGTTAAAACTTGGTTAATTTCGTTTGCAATCCTTTTTATGTGCAAGGACATTCAGAATTTCAGTTTATATTTGAAATAGCATGTATTATTATATAATGATATTTTTGTAAGTGAATTTTAGTTTATATATGTGTTTTTCCATTAATTTTAAAACGATACTCCATAAATACCTTAAAGTTATTCTTTACATCTCCCCTTCTTCCCTTGATAGAATCTCCCTTCCAAATGATAGACTTCTTATCTAAACATTCATTTCCATCAAGACAATCTTGGTAAGTCCTTTACTTCAACTTCTTTTTCTTTTTTTTTTTTTTTTTTTTTTTATGTTTCATGGTTAAGAGAAGATCCTAAAAGAGATTCCTTGAGATGTCTTTGAAAACATGACCACGTACAACGAGAGGGATAGGAAGATTCTTCGAAATCTTTTGAAGATTTATGGAGTGGATTTGCGTTTCTGGGAGAAATCAAACTCAAGGAAAAATGATAAGCTCCCAAGGGGGTTAACAATTTTTCACAATCTTTTTGGGTTTTCTGATTTTAAAGGAAAACAGAAATAAATGATATGGATGATATTATTAGTCGATAGGTGCCACGACTAACAAAAATCAAACTGGTTTGTGAATGGAATCACAAATCGATATAACTCACGATTTGTAAAAACTCTCACGAATTGCTAAAGGAATATAAAAATTCGATCAGCAAGAAGAATAAAGAAAATTATAATTCTCAATATTCATAACATGTATTGACAATCCTGTCAATTACAAGAGAGAACTCTCTCACATGAACTCACCAAAATAGAAATCAACTAAAACCTTATAATTCTCATAACCAAGGCTTAATATATAGTCTTTTACATACAAAGAAATTAAAGATATGTAACTGACAAAAATAAGTAGCTGACTGTAATTGACAAAGAAATTAAAGACATATAACTGACAAAGAAGAAATTAAAAATGACAATTAACTGATAAATTGGCCTTGATGCGTTCACATCATTCTCCCCTTCTTGGAAAAGATTCGACCTTGAATCTTGGCATTTAATCTAGATGGAAAATCATGTGGAACATGTTGAATCTCTTGCAACTTTTGAGGCGACTTCTTTCTTTTCTTGGAAGACCTGCAAGGATACAAAAATAAACTCCTTTGACCTTTAGCCCGAACATTTTCATATCTCTGTTGAACTTCAGCCAAAGTCATTGGAAGCATTAGAATATCTGTCCATCTTTATGAATCTTGTAGGTATTCTTATATCCATCATAGATAACTCGCCTATCATATTGCCATGGTCTACCCAGCAATATCTGTGCACATTCCATAGGAGCTACATCACATGTTATTGTATCTTCATAATCTCCTATTGCAAAAGTAACCTGTGACTGTTTATGAATATGTATCACATCTGGAGAACTCAACCATCGAAGGCTATATGGCCTTGGATGTGGAATCACCTGAAGATTCATTCTTTTCACAAAATCTTGTGAAATTACATTAGCATAACTACCCTCATGCACAACCAATTTACAAATCTTCTCCTGAATCATATATCTGGCCTGGAATAAATTTTCCCTTGGTGTAGGATCTTCCTTGACTTGCAAATTAGAATTAGTAAATAGGTTGGCCTCCTTAACTGCCACAGATTCAACCTCAGCTACTTGCACTATGGATGAATTAACAACATTGACAGCTTTTTCCATCTTCCCTTCAACCTGTGGTGTATCTATTACCAATACATCCACCTGTTCAACCATCTTCCCTTGGTCAACAACATTTTTCAGATTATCTCCAACACCTTGTGCATCATGTTTTGTAGGGAAGTTTTCAGGAATAACCTCAACAGCCTTTTCATTTTTCTCAATACTCACGTTATCAACAACTGCCTGTTTGGCTCAACCCTAACCACTTTTACCTCACCAACCCTTTTAGAATGAGACTTCTCCCTCTGTGATGTCAACCACTTCTGGACCACTCTCTTGACGACACCCATATCATGAACAACCTGATCCGTACTCATGGGTCGTAAAGTTTTTCTTCCAGAATTTTTATGATAGACATCTCTATTAGGATCATACACAGCCTTATTTAAATGTTTCCATGGCTTGCCTAGGTGTATGTGACAATCATCCATGGGTACAACATCACACAGCAGTACATCTTTAAAAGAGCCTGATGAGAAAACAACCCATGCTTGTTTCGTTACTCGAAATTTCTCATTGTAACGATACAACTTATATGGATATGGATGATCTTCAACTTTTAATCCTAATCTTGCCACCGTATATTCAGAAACCAAATTCTCATATAAATCATCAATACGTGCAAGATATCCAAGATTCTCAATTTTAACCCTAATATGGAATTTATTCTCCATTGCCCCAAATTCACAAAAATTCACAACAAACACTAATCTTTCAACACAACCAAACAAATTGCGTCGAACAACAATTACGCAACTATCAAAGCAGCAATCACAACCCCCAAATCCAAACAAATACCAATCAAGATGAAACGACGACTTACCAGAATGAAGCGCGCCGAACCAAAAGCTCTAATACCAAATGATAAGATCCCAAGGGGGTTAACAATTTTTTTTACAATCTTTTTGGGTTTTTTGATTTTAAAGGAAAACAGAAATAAATGATATGGATGATATTATTAGTTGATAGGTGCTACGACTAACAAAAATCAAACTGGTTTGTGAATGGAATCACAAATCGATATAACTCACGATTTGTAAAAACTCTCACGAATTGCTAAAGGAATATAAAAATTCAATCAGCAAGAAGAATAAAGAAAATTATAATTCTCAATATTCATAACATGTATTGACAATCCTGTCAATTACAAGAGAGAACTCTCTCACATGAACTCACCAAAATAGAAATCAACTAAAACCTTATAATTCTCATAACCAAGGCTTAATATATAGTCTTTTACATACAAAGAAATTAAAGATATATAACTGACAAAAATAAGTAGCTGACTGTAACTGACAAAGAAATTAAAGACATATAACTGACAAAGAAGAAATTAAAAATGACAATTAACTGATAAATTGGCCTTGATGCGTTCACATCAAAAAACTTTTAGAGAATCTTGTTAATTTTGTTTTTGGCGGGATGATTATATCAAAAATAAGTTGTTATGAATTGTGAAAGAAGTTTTTGGTGATATATTAATTAGAAAATCATTTGGTTTAGTGTTCAAAGGAATTTTGTTGAAAAACCAACGTTTTGTTGTGTATTAAGGTTATATCGATTCATTGGTGCTAATTGTACCGACCTTCGAGTGCAATATAGAATCAGGCATGGGGTGCTTGTCTAGACTATCTCACCGATACACTCACTAATCCATGCTTTCTACACTTGCTTGAAGCTAGCAGCAAGCAGGTTCCATGTAGGGATGTAACTGGGGTGGATCATTATAGGGTACCCGACTTATCCGAACCGTTAAAAACCTTATAGAGTCTGACCCTATAGGATTGCAGGATGAGTTTGGAAAATTACTTGCTAACCCTATAGGGTTTCGGGTTATTAAAAAAACTCGATGGATAACCCGAACCGATCATCATATAAATAATTTAAAAATTTAGTCTAAAATTTTAAAATCACAATAATGCAATACAACCTGCAGTAGGGATCGTCTTGTAAAATTCATTAGATAAATGACACATATGAAGGGATTGAATTGAAAAATTTAATAGAAAATAATATCATCTTTATTATATAATTTTACTATTTGTATATTAATTATACATCATCTAATGCTCAGTATAATTGTTAATGCAGATATTGCAGATATTGAAGTCAGGCAATTTAGTTCTAGCAGACCCATCGAGTAATATTAAATGGCAGAGTTTCAATTTCCTGACAGATGTAATGCTATATGAACAAAGACTAGACGTGGCCACTCATTTGACATCATTTCCTAGCAACAATTTGAGTTTATCCTATACTTTTGAAATTTGAGAAAACAAGATTGGAATTTATATTTCTTAATAAAGTTATGGCATATCTTGTAATATTCATCCAAGTATAGTTGTAATTAATTATTGTGCTCCTATAGGATAAAATTATCGTTAAAAATTGTAATTTAACTAAGTGTTGAGAAGAGGAAAAAAAATTAAGCGAGTCGCGGGGGGGGGGATCAGGGTCAGGATCAAAATCCTATAGGAGCGGGTTTGAGTATTAAAAAGAAAACCCTGTAGGGTCGAGGGACGGGTTTGGAAGACCCTATTGAGAAGCAGATCGGGTTCGGGCCTTATATGATCCGTCCCAAACCACCTCCGGTTGCATCCCTAATTTCATGTTCTTTTGTGCATGTTTTTCCATATGTTTTTTTATATCAATTGACTACTTTCAATGGAGTTTAGAGATGAGTTCAATGATTTAAATCTCTTAGTTCTACGTCAAATAAATTACTTCATGGTATCAACTTTTCAAAACGGTATTCTCGAAAAGATTACACGTTGTGAGAGTAGAGGACAAATAATATTTATTAAACATAGCATAAAAGTCTAATTAGTGTTACTTGTTTTTAATATTAGGAATTAACAAGAGTATGGAAACTGTTACTATTATCTAAAGAAATTCAAATTATGGAAACACTTCACCGAACTTCCATAGAGTTTGTGACGATCTATAACAAAGCCTTGTAAGTTTAAGGGTTAATGAAAGTAACATTGAAGTAAATATCCAAGTAATATGTAATTATAAGATATATATATACACACACATACTTGGAGCACGTGAACAAGAAGTAAGATTAACGAGTTGATTTTTCTTTCACATTTGATTAATATTTTGTAAGTCTCAAGTATTATCAGTAGCTTCAACATGTTGTGTTGACTCTCCTCATCTCAAGTCCTATCGTGTTAAGTCATTTTGTATTATCTCACGAGTTGTTTTTTGTTAGTCTAGCCCTAATTAGTTTAGTGCTATTTTGATACTTGTCAGCTCTACTCTAAAACATTATTGTGTTGAAAGATAAACTTCGCCAACATTAAATCAAGGAAATAGAAACATATATAACATAATAAATGAATGGTAGATTATAAATTAATGTAACAAACTAAGGTAATGATATGCAATTACAAATTAGTGAATAAAAAGATAATATAGACCAAAACTTTGAAACAAGAAAATTGCACACCCTTAATACTCATTACTATAACAATAATAATTTTGGAATGACAATTATACTGATAATATGAAATACCAAAATAGTGTAAATCTAATAAGATCAATAAAAAATAGCATAACAGACATATTGTAATACAATTTTAATAGATACAAAAAGGGGAAAAAAAATAAAAAGGAATAAAGAAAAAGACAGCAACAATATATGAGAAGGCAATGTAACTGACGAATGAAGGAACCAAATAAATAAAATCACTCAATATCCATGTAGTAATAATAAAGGTAATCAACTAATAATTATTTTCAATACATGTTTGTAACACTCTAAACTGAAGGCATTACAATCCGCCACGTGTCGTTACTTGAGATGGACATGCTAAGACTACCACTTCTCCAATCCACAAATACAAATATAATCATCAATCACTTACATAAAAGGGATACCTGTTTAAAATATTTCATATAACAATCTTTACTAAAACCTTGTCACACCCCGAGGGGTACCCTAAATGTGACAGTCCACTGTACACAATACTAAAGCCTAAGAATGACTACCTTAGTCACACAAAGGCTTTCATATCATGAACAAAAGCGTACATCATAACCAAGGGAATGCATCAGAGTAGTGCAATTTACATTGATAACAATTAAGTAATAAGGCAAGGAGAATACTTATCATAAAATATAAACCTGGTTGATTACAAATTTTAGGGGCATACCCTCGCTATTGTCTTCAAGTCAATATAAATATACTTCTTAGAACTCTCCAAAATACTAACATAGCACTCATTACATATAAGGAATCTTACAAAGTAACTTCATCCTATATTCTCATTGCCTTCATAAAAGTTTAACATCAATCTATAACTTCCTTAATATCGTGATCTTCGATTAAAGCCATGGGTATACCTGTTTCAACAAAATCTATGGGGGTTTACCCTTCCGTATCGAAGGTTAGAGAATTGTTAATGAAGATCTTCGACCTTCCACTTCTACTTCCCAGGCCTCTGCCCAAAGCATTCGGTTGGCTCAGCTCAGAACCTAGAGTCACATTCCCCAGGCAATTTCGATTCTTTGGGAAGGAACATGGCCCTTGTCCCAGCATGATAACAACCAATCTAACTCTACACATAGGAGTAGCAGTCTTTCGAAAGAAATGTGACTCGATGGATGCTATGCGTGAATATTTTATTTTTTTTAAGTCAAACTTTGTTAAGGTTTCTTAGGGGCGATTAAATAATTTTGGAGACAATAAGCAAGCATAAATGCAAGTAGACAAAATACTTAACAAACAACTTGAAGTTAAGATATTCTTAATTCTCATTTCATCATATAAGCATAGAATCACATATCCCTGAATTCCCCATACATGTCCATTTTTATATTTTCTTAATTTTTTAATGCCACTATTCTACAAGCACAAGCAAGTAACAAAATTAAGAGGAATAACTCACTCATCCATTTCGCAATCTTTTTAGTCGTAGTAATCCTCAAAAAATCACCTAGACAAAAGAAATACTCAGGATGAGTATTTTGTAAAAAATTTACTTAAACTTTCTAATTCTATTTCACTATGTTCGTCGAAAATCGCATAGAATGAAATTCCAACTCAAAATGGCCATAACTTGCACATTTTAACTCGGAATTTCGCATATAATATATCATTTTCTACCTATTCAAAAAGATCTATCCATTCCTAAGGTTATTTTTGTCTTATAAGGTCATTTGGGTTCCAAAACCGTAGGGTCTAGATTCATCACGGAATTTATAGTTTTCAAAACATAAATTTGCAAACTTTTCCTTATCCAAAAATACTTGTACAAAAATGTAGATAGTAGTCTAGTTGGAAAAATCCTTTGTGTGTATATATATATATATAGACTCGTATTGTATGCAATATTCTAATGGTATTGTCTCAACGATTATATTTCGTAAAACAATGTCTTGTGGTGTTGAAGACTTGTATTTTAACAAATTCTTTTCTAAGTGTTTTGAAAGAATTTCATAATTTCATGAGTTATTATAAGTATATTCCCATTTTGTTTTCTAATTTCTTTTCGAAAATTAATTTCCTCTTAGCTTTGGTCTTTTACGAATTTTACTTTTAGTGATAAAAATGAAATTTTCTAGAGTTTTATTAAGTTGTTGATAACTAAGTATAATTGTATATTTTCTTTTAAAGAAATGACTTTGATAAACAAGTCTTTTTCTCCTTATATTTTCATTTTCTAACTTCTTTAAAAATAAACTTTATTTCTAAAACTTGGCCTTTTAACTCTTTGATCAGTTTTACTTGGAAGAAAATCATGTTTTAATATCTTCTTAAGTTTTTGACAATATCTATTGTTTTTGAAACCTCTACTGTTTATATTCTTTTATTTATTTGAAAATGAGTTTATCATTTAAAAACTTTGGCAAACATTTATTTTTTCTAAGTGAGTTTATAATTTGGTGAGTTGATTTTATCTTAAATTACAAAACGTAGTGTAGTTATTACTTTTTATTATGGAGTTGGTAAAAATTCCTACAAGTAAGCTTTTTGAGAAAAGTTTATTTATCAAATAATTATTATTACTAAGTTTTAATAAACTTTATGTGACTTATCATAATAAAGGAAAATGTTTATTTTGTTAGTTAACTTCTTTGAGAAAAATCATTTCCGTTGTTATTTGAGAAAAATCATTTCCGTTGTTATTTAAGAAAATTCTTGATAGGTTTGAAAAGAGGTTGTAGAAATATTTTTTTTCTAGGTGGGTGATAACAAAATCTTGATATATATTAAGAGAGTTTGGTTTCATTTCTCCTTTGTTTCCTCGGTAAAATTATCCTTGTTGACACTTAGAAAAACTTTGAAAAATTTTTAAGAAGAAGTTGTAAAAATACATTTTTTAAGTTGTTGTTGACAAGTTTCTTTACTTAGTGACGTAGTTACATAATAAAAGAGTTTTAGTTTCAAGTTCCTCCATTAAAGAAAAATTCCACTTAAAATATTGTTGAGACAATACCATTATGAGGATGCATGTATATGGGTATGTAATATGAAAATGATGAAAATATAAGAAAAAGGTAAAAAGCAAGATAATAATAATAAGGAATGTAATAATATCAAGTATTGGGAACCTTAGATACATTAAGGTATCCCAATCAAGTATTGGGAGCCTTAGCTTCATTAAAGCTTCCCGGAACTAAGAATAGACTAGTCCTAAAAAGAAAAAGAAAAGAAACAAAAGGTTGTTTTAACTTGATAAGGACAAGTCTAAGACCAAAAAGACAAATCTTAAAATAGCATGACATAAGTAAATAAATTACAAAGCATGAAAATAAATAAATAACAAGTGAGCTTATATGCTCCAAAGAATATATATAGATATATAAATATATTTAGTTAGATATGAATAAGAAGTTAACATAATAACAACAATAATATGAGCAAAGTATAATAACAACATAAAAATATAGAAATGGATGTTCATGAACAAGAACAATACATGATTGTAGTGTAGCTTCCATAACATTAAGTTTAGAAAACTCACACCATGGTTATATAAAGTTACATGACATGGTAGTGAAGATATGAAAAGAATTTTTACCTAAATAGAGGTTGATAGTACTATGAGTAAATAGGTTTTGCGTATGAAGAAGAAGAAAGCTTGGGAATGTTTTGGGAGAGTAATGGAGAGAGTATTTGAGAGGAGATTTTGATAGTAAAATGAGTTATGTGAAAGAATGAAGGAGGAAATGGGTATTTATAGAGTTTTGGAGTGAAAATTAGATGTAATTAAATTAATTGAAAAAAGAAAAAAATTGAGAGTGAAAAGAGAGAGGGGTGGACAGCATCCAAGGGAGGAGAGAGAGAGAAGTGATTAAAAATTAATTTTAGAAGAAAAGTGTAAGATAAGTTTAGTAATATGTGGTGTAGAATTTTTATGGGAAAAGAAAATTGTAAGAAATAGTTATGTAGGTTGTAAGAATATGTAGTAAAAAAAGTAGAGATAGATGAAGTAGAAATAGTATTATGAATAGTAAACTAGACAAATAAAATACTGGTAGTAATAAAAATACACGTTGTCGAGCCTGGATTTTTCCACTATCTGGTTCATTTCTCCTAACCCGATTCATATTAAACCTGAACCCGTTTAACATGAATCCTCGACTAGGGGTTAAGAGAAATTTTAAATTTTTTGAAAATTATTTAGAGTCGCCACCCGATATAAATCGGGAAAAAAACAAAAGCTAGGATCAATGGGTCGGTTGATCCTAACTTAACTACTAGTCTGCGAAAAAATTTGATTTTAATAAAACAAACTTTTTAAAAACCAGATATCATGGATTCGGGGGCTAACCTATTAAAACTAAATTAGTTACCACTTTCAGAATTTTAAATTTATAATCTATCCTTTATATGCTTAAAAAATTCAAATAAAAATATTATAACAGAAATATTTACAAGTCAAATCATTCATTTTTATTTTTTATGTGCTTTTCTTTATTTTTTATTTTTTTAAGAATATGAATATCAACAAAAAACATCTTATATTTACAAAATATTTATTCACAATATTAAAAAAAAAACAAAAAACATTTTTTTTATTTTTAATGTCGCCCCACAGGTGCCTACGTACTCGCTAATCGAGATCAGACAAAACGTAATTCTTTTAAAAAGAACTTTAATTTGTTGATCAATTTTATATTTTTGAACTTTTCTCACTTTAAGCTCATTAAATTTTAAATTTTTGTGAAAACTATTTTTGATGATCCCATGATCTAATCAATTGATTTTCATATTTATGAAAACATATTTTTCTAAATTTAAAAATCATTTTTTTATTTAAAAATTTTGGTTTTGGAAAATCCAATTTTATCATTTTTATTTATTTTTATCATTATTATTATTTTTTTTTTTTTTTTTATAATCATCACATAAATTCACAACATATTCAAAATATTTACAATATATTAAAATTATTTTTCATGCATCACATACGCATTTCTAAAAGCGATTTATATATAAATACATATTAAAAATATTCAAAAATATCAAAAAAATATGAAAAATAATTATTTTGATTTTTCTGGATTTTTCTGAATTTTTTATGAATTTTTCTGGATTTTTTACTTTTTTTGCTATTTTCTAAAATTAATTATATAATAAAATAATGCGGATTGACCTGGACCGTTGGATGGAGCGGATGCGATCTGGATCGTCTGATCTGAAGACCACTCCTAGCCGTCTGATCTCGTTGACTTAATCTGGGGCGTTAATCACTTTGATCAAATCTGGGCCGTTTGATTTGGATGATTGAATATGGACCATTTGATCTGCTTGATCGAATCTGAGCCGTTGATCTGCTTGATCGAATCTGGGCCGTTGATCTGCTTGATCGAATCTGGGCCGTTGATCTGCTTGATCGAATCTGGGCCGTTGATCTGGTTGATCAAATCTGGACCGCCTGATCTGCTTGATTAAATCTGGACCGTTGATCTGCTTGATCGAATCTGGACCATCTGATCTACTTGATCGAATCTGGACCGTCTGATCTGCTTGATCAAATCTGGACCGTCTGATCTGCTTGATCAAATCTGGACCGTCTGATCTGAGCTGACCGTTAACCGTTGACCAGGGGGCAGGTTTGGACTTCGGATTTTCGGGTCAAATTTCGGGTCGGATCTGACCCGATCGGGCGAAGAAGACGAAGTCGCGACTTTTCGAGGAGGATTCCGGCGGCTCTGGTGGTCGGCGGCGGCTGGGAGTTTGTTGGCCCGATTCCTGGTGCGATGACGAAGCTCCTGGAGGTGGTGGCGTGCACCCAGAACGGCGGCAAGGGCAGGCTCCGGTGGTACTTCACGGCGGCTCAATCGGAATAATATGAAAAAAATTTGCAGAGCTCAATTCGAACAAATTGATCAAATCTAAGCACACTTGATCACTAGAAACTAGTTCCTAAAGCTCCTCAAACACTCAATTTGGATCGAAATTGATCCAAGATCTTCGAATTTCGAATTTTCTCTCTTTTGAACCCTAAGCTTCGAAATTTTCGAATTCCTTCATTCTGATTGTGTTTGTTGAAATTGAATTGTGCCTTTTGATCCTAGTACCCTCTATTTATAGATTGCAAGCTCAATTTTACGTTTCGTATTGTTTCAGAAACGAATCGATTTTTGCCTCTTCATTTTCACGAATTTAATCCAATAATTCGTGTTTAATTCGTTTTAAACCGATGAATTGATGATTGATCTTTCATATTCTTTATCAGATCATCTAATGTGGGTAGATGAATCGTCCAATTTCATCAATCCTTGTAAATCCTCATTTATGTGCAATTGAAGCTTCATAAATTGCATTTTTTCCCAATTTTTCCAACATGAATTTTGTGACTTTTTGGTTGTTTTTATACATGAATTGTGCACTGATCTTTCATATTTCATGTCTACTTTGCAATGGTATCATCAATTTCAACAATTAATGATGTTTTGTCAGTTAAAAATTGATGCAAAGTAAGGCGAAAAGTCACTTTGAGGAAGATGCAAAGGCAAAAAAATGAGATGATAAAAAGGCAAAAATTTGCCTTTGCTAGGGTTTGAACCTGGGTCCTTGAGCTTGGGTGTGTGTTTGGGTCAATGTGTTTAACCAACAGGCCATTTGGCCTGTGCCTTGATCACTTAGCCAACTTCATCAATACTTAAGGCTTTCAAATGATGAGTTTAATTAAACAAATAATTTGTTTAATCAGCTTTAAAACAATTTATAACTAGAATTTTGTCTATATCAAGCTCAAATAATAACTTATATTTTTTCTCTCATTTTTTCTTTATTAATTCTCTTTTTTGGCTTTTTTCTTGTTTTTTTGTGATTTTTTCATTTTTTTGTGAGCTTAATATAATACTAATTCTAATTACAAATTAAAGCCTTTAAGTTGGGCAAAAATTGGGTGTTTACAGCTACCCCTCTTTGTGGTGAAGTTTGAATAAAACTTTGCCACAAAGACAAAAGATAGCTAATTTTTGCCCTTTGACAGAATCTAGGTCGTCATTTTTGGACTTCTAGACAAATGGTATCGACTTGACAGGACGAACTTGGTCATTTGGGTTCGGTCACCATCTGGAATGGAAAGACTTTTGACCTTTGTCTTGATCACCATCTTGAGTGGATGGATTTCTGAATTATGTCTTGATCACCATCTTGAGTGGATGGATTTCAGAATTTGGTCACCATCTCGAAAGGATGGATTTTGAATTTGGTCACCATCTCGAGGAGGATGGATTTTGAATTTGGTCACCATCTCGAGAGGATGGATTTTGAATTTGGTCACCATCTCGAAAGGATGGATTTTGAATTTGGTCACCATCTCGAAAGGATGGATTTTGTATTTGGTCACCATCTCGAAAGGATGGATTTTGAATTTGGTCACCATCTCGAAAGGATGGATTTTGTATTTGGTCACCATCTCGAAAGGATGGATTTTGTATTTGGTCACCATCTCGAAAGGATGGATTTTGTATTTGGTCACCATCTCGACAGGATGGATTTTGAATTTGGTCACCATCTCGAGAGGATGGATTTTGAATTTGATCACCATCTCGAGAGGATGGATTTTGAATTTGGTCACCATCTCGAGAGGATGGATTTTGAATTTGGTCACCATCTCGAGAGGATGGATTTTGAATTTGGTCACCATCTAGAAAGGATGGATTTTGTATTTGGTCACCATCTCGAAAAGGATGGATTTTGAATTTGGTCACCATCTCGAAAGGATGGATTTTGAATTTGGTCACCATCTCGAAAGGATGGATTTTGAATTTGGTCACCATCTCGAAAGGATGGATTTTGTATTTGGTCACCATCTCGAAAGGATGGATTTTGTATTTGGTCACCATCTCGAAAGGATGGATTTTGAATTTGGTCACCATCTCGAAAGGATGGATTTTGAATTTGGTCACCATCTCGAAAGGATGGATTTTGTATTTGGTCACCATCTCGAAAGGATGGATTTTGTATTTGGTCACCATCTCGAAAGGATGGATTTTGTATTTGGTCAGTACTAGACTATCTGTCGAGTCTAGACTGAGGGGTACTTGTGAATTTTTAGTCCACTGGGAGTTTTTTTATGATAATTTTGGTTCCATATCCAACATCGATGATAAAAAGCATGCTTCAATTTTCTATCAAAATTAGTTATCCTTGCAGTAATATTTTCTTTTAAAATAAGAACAATCAACAGACCAAACTGTATAAACGCATTCATTCAGCATTATAAGATGCTCAAATTTCTTTCTCTGATGATTCAAATGGTGTTTGGTTGGAAATTATTTGGAAGAATTTTGTGGGTCAGGCTTTGATCCGACTTCAGAGAATTTCAGGGATATCAACTTTGCTTATAATTAATTAAAATAAAATCAATTGATCACTTGAAATGACAAATTTTATTGATCAAGGATAATACAACTTTACAGCATCTGAGTTCACAGGATCCTTTAAATCGGGTCCATCCATTTGGGAAAGGATTAATGCTCCTCCCGACACCTTCTTCACTATGTATGGTCCTTCATAATTTGGTGTGAACTTTCCCTGGAATCTTGCACATTTGGCAGTACTTTTCTCAGAACCAAATCACCTTCTTGGAAATTTCTTGGCTTGACTTTCTTATTAAATGCTCTAGCCATCCTTTGTTGATATAATTGCCCATGACACATGGCAGTCAATCTTTTTTCATCTAAAAGATTTAACTGTTCAACCCTTTGTCTAACCCATTCAGCTTCTTCGAGCTCTGTTTCAGCCAATACTCGGAGTGAAGGAATCTCAACTTCTACTGGTAAAACGGCTTCAGTCCATATACCAGGGAATAGGGCGTTGCCCCAGTTGACACTCTTACAGAAGTTCGATACGCCATCAATGCTAATGGGAGCATTTCATGCCAATTTGTATGCAATTGTCATCTTCTCAATGATTCTCTTGATGTTTTTGTTGGCGGCTTCTACTGCTCCATTCATCTGTGGGCGATATGGAGTGGAATTTCGGTGTTTAATCTTGAATTGCTGACATAAATCAGTCATTGCATTGTTGTTCAGATTTGTACCATTATCGGTAACGATACTTTCTGGAGTTCCATATCGAGCAATGATATCTCTTTTGATGAATCGCACCACAACGGCTTTTGTCACACTGGCGTATGAAGCGGCTTCAACCCACTTGGTGAAGTAATCGATTGCAACTAGTATGAATCGATGACCATTTGAAGCTTTTGGCGAAATTGGCCCAATTACATCTATTCCCCACATTGAGAAGGCCACGGTGTCGACATTGACTGTAATTCCTTCGGAGGAGCATTTATCTTGTTTGCGTAAATTTGACATAAATGACAAGATCTCACATGTTTGATACAGTCGATTCCATGGTTAACCAGAAATATCCTAGCCTCATAATCTTTTTAGCTAGCATATATCCGTTCATATGAGGTCCACATACTCCCTCATGAACTTCTTCCATTAATTTTTGAGCTTCTTTTTCATCTACACATCTCAACAGGGTTGTATCGAATGACCTTCTGTATAAGGTATCTCCACTTAACAAGAAATGACTTGCCAGACGCCTCAATGATTTCTGATTTTTTGTAGCACACTCAGGATAGCTACCTGTTTGCAAGAAATTTTGATATCTTGAAACCATGGTTCACTTGACTCAATCACAGCACAGAATGCGGGTTCACTTCTTATTCGGACTTGCAAAGGTTGTATTCTTGCTCCTTCAGTGAATTGGATTAAAGAGGCCAGAGTAGCCAATGCATCAGCAAATTGATTCTGAGTTCTCGGCACATAAGTGAAGGAAATTTCTTTGAATCTTCCTGCTAACTCAGCCAAGTGATTATGATAAGGAATCAACTTGGGATCCTTAGTTTTGAATCGCCTCGAGTTTGGAAAATGATAAGTGATGAATCTCCAAACACTTCGAGCTCCTCGATATTCATTTGAATTGCCATTTCTAATCCCATGATGCATGCCTCGTATTCCGCTACATTATTTGTGTAAGGAAACATTAATCTGGCTGATGCCGGGAACTGTTCTTCTTTGGTGAGATGAGGACTGCCCTATTCCACACCCGTATACATTGGCTGCTCCATCGAAATACAACTTCCAACTGTTGCTTTCGCTTCTGTTTCTGCTATCTGATACCTTCATCTGGAAACTGATCTTGTTCCTTTAATTCTTCATCATCAACTGGGCTTTCTGCAAGTTGATCAGCTAAAACTTGTCCTTTGACTGAACTTTGACTTACATAAGTGATATCAAATTCAGAAAGCAGCATCTGCCATTTCGAGATTCGACCAACCAAAGCCGGTTTGCTTGCCAAGTATCGCAATGGATCATGCTTCGTAATCAACTCGATCGAGTAGAAGAGCGTATACTGCCTAAGTCTGTGCATAACCCATACTAATGCACAGCAGGTCTTTTCTATCTCTGAATACTTTTGTTCTCCATTTGAGAATTTCTTGCTTAAATATAAACAGCTCTTTCTTTTCCTTCCTCATCTTTTTGCCCGAGCACACAACCCATGGATTCAGGAAGAATCGTCAATACAAGAACAACGGTTTCCCCGGTTTTGGAGTAACCAGTACTGGTGGATTCGTCAGATATTGCTTTATCCGATTAAAGGCTTTTTCACATTCGTCATTCCATTCAATTAGGGCATTCTTCTTCAGCAGTTTAAACAGGTTGGCACTTATCAGTCAACTGTGATATGAATCGAGCAATGTAATTCAATCTTCCCAAGAGGCCTCTGATTTCTTTTAATGTTTTTGGTGGAGGTAAATCCTGAATTGCCTTGACCTTATCAGGATCGATTTCTATCCCTTTTTGGCTAACCATGAATCCTAATAATTTTCCAGATGTCACTCCGAAAGTGCATTTTTCTGGATTCAATTTCAACTGAAACTTCCTTAATCTTTCAAAAAGCTTCCTTAACACCACTACATGATCCTCTCCTTCCTTTGTCTTGGCGATCATGTCATCTACATATACTTCCACCTCTTTGTGCATCATATCATGAAGTATAGCAAGCATTGCTCGTTGATAAGTTGCCCCGGCATTCTTGAGACCAAAAGGCATGACTTTGTAACAAAAGGTTCCCCAGGCTGTAACGAATGTGGTTTTGACCTTATCTTCTTCGGCCATTAATATCTGATTATACCCTGAAAATCCATCCATGAATGAAAATAGATGATTTCCAGCGGTATTGTCCACTAAAACATCAATGTGAGGCAACGGGAAATTATCTTTCGGGGTTGCTTTGTTTAGATCTCTGAAATCCACACAGATTCTTACTTTCCCGTTTTTCTTAAGTACTGGCACTAATTTGATACCCAATCCGAATAATCAGAAACCTCAATGAATCCTACTTCAAGCAACTTTTTTACTTCATCCTTGATTTGGAGGAGTAAATCTGGCCTAAATCGCCTTAATTTTTGCTTTTTAGGTTTAAAATCCTCCTTTGTTGGCAATTTGTGAACCACAATGGATGGGTCTAAACCGGGCATATCGCTATACGACCATGCAAAAACATCCAAGTATTCGGTTAGTAACTTGGTTAAATCTTGTGCCGTGCTCTCAGGCAATTTTCCCCCTATCCTCAGATTCCTAGGGTTTTCGCTTGTTCCCAAATTAATCACTTCAATGGTTTCGGGAATTTCAATCCTTCCTTGTTCAAAATTTTGCCAAATTTCTTGTGTTCTAAATTGATAATCAATATCATCTTCAACGTCTAACCCAGTAGAGTTAGAGGTGATATTGATATTTTCATTAATTATACGCGCGAGATATCCCTGAACTTCATCACAATTGTCGAATCTGGTTGAATATGAATGAGGAATGTATGAGAATATGTGAAAGCACAAACGGAAATAAATTTCATTAAACTGGGACGGTGTTTAAGTACACTTATTTGAGCATCACATAATACTGAAAAACACAAAACACAATCTAGTCTTAGATAAGTTCTTACTTAAAAGACTTAATACTAGCGCAAGGCACAGAGAACCAATTTCTCAAGATCATTTCTTTGGATGAAGCATCTTCTTTGATATCATCTGGCTGCTGGATATGATGTGGCTTTGGAAAGGAATGGCTGATGTGAGGGATTTTGATAATTGGATCATACTCCTTGTCGAGCTTCCTCCTTCTCATTTGGTTTTTCATTTCTGCCACTTCAGCAAGTGGGGGAATAACCCAGTCCAAAGGTTCCCACCTGAGCTTCTTTTTCATCATTCATCATACAGACTTCGTCAAACATTTGGAGCCCGAAGTCTTCTTCTCCTTCTTTTCCAATGTAAGGGACAGCCGTCTCTTGTAAATGGCATAATCCTGTTCTCCCATAACAGTGATGAGTTGACCATTGGCTATGAACTTAACCTTCTGGTGCAGGCTTGATGGTATTGCCCTGGCAGCATGGATCCATGGTCTTCCCAACAGCAGATTGAATGTTCTGGGGATATCAATTACTTGGAAAGGAATAATGAAAGTTTGAGGCCCGATGGTGACTTCTAACTCCACTTCACCTATTATATCCTTTTTGACCCATCAAAAGCACGAACCACAGTAGAGCTTGGTTTGATGTCTGACGGTTCAATCCCCAATAGGCTCAAAGTGGCTAAGGGGCATACATTCAAAGAGGACCGTTGTCAACTAATACTCGAGAGATGACTTTCCACAGCTTTTGACTACAATGAAGAGGGCTTTGTTATGTTGATCCCCTTCCTCTCCCAGTTCTTCAGATGAGAAACTGATTTGCTCATTTGAAGATTGAGTTGATTATATGCCCAAGGCTTCTTCTGATACCCTCTGGAACTTTCACTTCTTCTAAGGCTTTGAAAAGAGCCTCACGGTGTACATTAGAGCTAATCAGCAGACTCATGAGCGATATTTGGGCAGGTTTTGGCCAACTGCTCGACAACTTTGTATTCACTTGCTTTCATCAGTTTTGCCAATGCTGACTTCTCTTCATCTTTCTTCCCTTCTTCATTTTGCTGCTGTGGCATATTCACAGTTGCATTCTTTCCGGTCGACTCATAAACTCTTCCTGAGCGAGTAAGGCCACCAACCATGGCCATTGAAGCATGATTACCGCTTTATAATCAAATGGAGCGGCTTTATAATCACTCACAGCAAGGGGTATCTGAAAGGTATAGTCTTAGGCTTTGATGAAGTTGATCCATCTTCACTGCCTTTCCTATCTCGATTTTGATGGATCTAGGTCCACCTCGATCATGCACACAAGCTCTTCTGGATCCGGAATTTCAGCGGTAATCATATTGATAACGGTCCATGGTTTGGCAATGGTTAGTAGAGACATTTGGAGCTTCAATGAAATCCAACTGGATGACTTTTGCATCAATAAGATCTTGGATTTTATGCCTAAGCCTCCAGCAGCTGTCTGTTGAGTGCCCGATTTGCCCCATGTGATATTCACACTTCAGCTCAGGATTGTAATTTTTAGGCCTGTAGTCTTCTCTAGGCGCTTCGAGGTTGATCAGATTATCGGCCCTTAGTTTAGCTAATACTTGGCTAAGGGGAACCGGAATTCGAGTGAAGTTCGCCTGTTGAACCTTGATTGTTGATTTGGGACTGCACTTTGTTGAGTCTGATCCTTATTCTGATTTTGATTCTGATTTGTTGACAACACGAATGACTTAGTGGGGCCAGTTGCCCCGAAGTGTTGACCATGCTGACGGTTGAATCTTTTCCTTTGTATGGGACATTTCTTGGTGCAGTATATTTCTTTTCTTGTTGCAATTTTCCTGCTGAAATTGCATTCTCAATCCTGCATCCAGCTATCACCACTTCTGAGAAACTTGCTGATGCATGCCCAACCAGATGGGAAAAGAAAGGTTCCTCTAATGTGTTGATAAAAGTGAAAGTGAGGTCCTTTTCAGGCATCGGGGTGGTGATCCTTGCAGCCAATGCTCTCCAGCGCTGAGCATACTCCTTGAAAGTCTCTTCTTTCTTCTTCTTCAGATTGCTTAAATCCCATACCGAGGGCGCCATCTCAATGTTAAACTTATACTGATTAAAAAATGCCCTAGCCAACTTGTCCCAAGTATCAATTTCTTGATGGTCTAATTGGGCGTACCAGGCCAAAGCAGCACCAGTAAGACTGTCCTGGAAGGTTTGCACCATCAGCTTGTCAAATTTGCGTATTGCCCCATTCGTCGTACATACAATCTGGTATGCATATTAGGACAACCTGTCCCGTCATATTTTTCAAATTCGGTGCCTTAAATTTCTCAGGGAAGGCACCTTCCTCATATTGAGGCAAATTCAGGATCGCGGTTTGATCAAAACCATCGAACGTCTTCATTTTCTCAAGCAGTTTTCTCTCCATCTCTTTAGCCTGAGCTTCCAGTTCTTTCTTCAACTCAGCCGCATTAAACTCATTTGGTGACTCCTCTTGCTGAATAAGCTGTCCCTCAATTTCTTTTCCTTTCTGTGCCCTGAGGATTCTTCAGAAGTTGTGGGGTCTTAAGTTGTGCAAGACTTGTGTTAAAGCCTGCATCTGTTCAGCAATTCCAAGGAGGGTTTGTTCCATGGTGTTGAGTCTTTGCTCATTGGTCTGGTCTGTGGGGTTGTTCCTGGTGTTAGACATCTTAGCTCGGGATCTGGTAACAATAGGGCTCCTAACCGGCTTGGCGCTATCTTTCAATTTTTGACTTAAACTCGAATTTGCTAGACCTGGACATTTATTTTTATTAATTCTTTAAAGAATAAATGAATTAATATACATATGCAAGAATGTAGATATGCTATCACACAGATGCAAATGGGGATATTGACCAATGATTTTAAAAAAAACATTTGTATTAAAAGATAATGTTTGACATAACAAAAACTTCTAATGGTTTAGAAACCTTATTTCCTAGTGACTGAATCAAAACTACTTTCTAATGGTTTCAAAGAACCTTGATTCCTAAGGACTAAACCTAAACCAACTAAACCAGTCTTCTTGTCTTAGTGGGGCAAACAATCTTGTCTTCCAGGGCTAGAATTTTCTTTCGAGCTGCCTTCAACTCGGCCTCTAAGAATGCAATTCTGCTTCCAGCACTTTGCAGGCGATCCACCATTTCCCTCTCTCTTTCTTGGAAATCTCGGTGACATACTTCCAGGCGAGCCGAAACAGCTTCCATGTAAGCAGTTGTTTCAGGGTCAGGTTCCGATGGTGCTGGTTGAAGGACATCGGGAGCTTCATATCGATATCCTTATTCTTCTTCATTTGGCTAGCCACATACCACCTGGTTGCTCTATACTTCTTGGTTTCCTTACTTTCTGGCTCGACTTCAAAAACGGCTTCACCTCTCTATTTTCCCATATAGCTCGGATTTGATTTAGCTTGAATTCTTTAGCTGGTATATCTTGGTTGGATCCAGATAATCTAGAGTGACTTGCTCCAAATTAGGCTTGACAGTAATATCTTGCAGCATACCATACTGTCTGATAACACTTGAGGGATAATAACCAGTACAGCCGGTGAGTCCAATTAGGGGCACTGCCATGTATTCCTTGCAACTTAGGATGGCTACAGGGCTTTTGAACCAGCGAGCTTGCCACATCATGTCTTCAGGTGGCATGTCTTCAAGAATGGCAATTATATCCCATAGAGGATGATCATCTTCCATGTGGACCCTTTCAGCAAAAGATTGGATGAGATCATATTTCAGACTGATGAGGGATCCATTAGCCAATTCTTTTCCTAGTGCTTAATGTGGCTAGCAAACCAAACCATCAGTAAGTGCATGCTTGCTTTGAACTTGCCTGTCCTTTAGACTTGATGTGATTCAGACTACGGACTTGTTCGGCTAGAAGAGCGGGAACATAGGATTTGCCAGCTAAATATTGAGAAACCAGCTCTATGACCCGGAAGTGGATGAACAAGTTGCCATTAGGGAAGAGAATGGTTGCAAAAGCAGCTACTATGAAGGCATTAACCCGGTTTTCTTCCCAAACTTCAAGTGGTATACTGAAAGTGGCTCGGTTGCTTTTAAAGTATTCAGGGGTTCCAAACCAGTCCATCAGTGTGGTTAGCCGGATGCAATATTCATTGCAATCATTGATACTTCAATTATTGGTCCCCTCTTGATCCCAAAAAATTCTGAGATAATACGGACCGGGCTATGCTTGAAGTTCGGAACATAGATACCTTCAGAGGTAGGAGGTGCTTGGAGTAGTCTAGTATATTCCTCAATGGTCGGGTTAAGTACATGCTGACCCAAACGGAAGACAACTTCTTCAGGTTCCTATAGATGAGTGAGGGCTCGGAACATGGTGAATGGAACATGGATCTTTGGAAGGCTGAGGATTGGGCCTAACCTATCCTCGATGAATGACTTTTGGACCGGACTAAAACTGACAAACCACCGGTCAAGTAGGAAAATTGGATCTTTGAAAGGTTCCACTCAATTTTCTCTAATAAGGCGAGCCCATAAGCTATCGCTACTGTCAGTTGAAGATATCATTTTCTGAAAATTTTTTTTAAAAGGTATAAGCTAATATTTACAAAATTTTTGAATTTTTTGATAGCTTTTATATTTTTTTAGAATTTTCTTTAAGTATTTTTTTTAAGTATTTACATATGTACATTTATATTTCAACTCCATTTTTTAGAAAAAGTTGGTCATATCCCATGCTAATGAATGCATGATTTGGTAAGGTTCTATAGGTTCCCCGATTTAGTGGTACTAAACCGGAGTGGGAGGACATTTCTTGATCTAAAGAGTGGAAAGCCACAGCCCCCGGACCTTACTTCGTCCTCCTTGCTTAGGCTCTTAAGACGGCCTTGGTACGACCGTATCTAGCACACAATCATGCTAATGCAAATGCAAATGCAAATAAATAAACAAACAATCAAGCTTTTACTTTCTATTTTACATACTTGCAAGGTTAGTATATATTTACAAAACAATTATTCAATATAATATACAAATAAATATATATTCACATGGTAATTTACAAAAAATAAGCAAGGATAAATTCAAAATTTATAATTCCGAAGTGTCTAGCCCTCTTTTTTTAAAAAAAAAATTAAAATAATTAATAATCCCCAGTGGAGTCGCCAAGCTGTCGAGCCTGGATTTTTCCACTATCTGGTTCATTTCTTCTAACCCGATTCATATTAAACCCGAACCCGTTTAACATGAATCCTCGACTAGGGGTTAAGAGAAATTTTAAATTTTTTGAAAATGATTTAGAGTCGCCACCCGATATAAATCGGGAAAAAAACAAAAGCTAGGATCAATGGGTCGGTTGATCCTAACTTAGCTACTAGTCTGCGAAAAAATTTGATTTAAAAAAAACAAACTTTTTAAAAACCAGATATCATGGATTCGGGGGCTAACCTATTAAAACCAAATTGGTTACCACTTTCGGAATTTTAAATTTATAATTTATCCTTTATATGCTTAAAAAATTCAAATAAAAATATTATAACAGAAATATTTACAAGTCAAATCATTCATTTTTATTTTTTATGTGCTTTTCTTCATTTTTTATTTTTTTTAGAATATGAATATCAACAAAAAACATCTTATATTTACAAAATATTTATTCAAAATATTAAAAAAAAACAAAAAACATTTTTTTATTTTTAATGTCGCCCCGCAGGTGCCTACGTACTCGCTAATCGAGATCAGACAAAACGTATTCTTTTAAAAAGAACTTTAATTTGTTGATCAATTTTATATTTTGAACTTTTCTCACTTTAAGTTCATTAAATTTTAAATTTTTGTGAAAACCATTTTTGATGATCCTATGATCTAATCAATTGATTTTCATTTTATGAAAACATATTTTTCTAAATTCAAAAATCATTTTTTTATTTAAAAATTTTGGTTTTGGAAAATCCAATTTTATCATTTTTATTTATTTTTATCATTATTATTATTATTATTATTATATTTTTCTTTTTTTTATAATCATCACATAAATTCACAACATATTCAAAATTTTTACAATATATTAAAATTATTTTTCATGCATCAAATACGCATTTCTAAAAGCGATTTATATATAAATACATATTAAAAATATTCAAAAATATCAAAAAAATAAATTTATATGAAAAATAATATTTTGATTTTCTGGATTTTTCTGATTTTTCTGAATTTTTTATGAATTTTTCTGGATTTTTTACTTTTTTTTGCTATTTTCTAAAATTAATTATATAATAAAATAATGCGGATTGACCTGGGCCGTTGGATGGAGCGGATGCGATCTGGATCGTCTGATCTGAAGACCACTCCTAGCCGTCTGATCTCGTTGACTTAATCTGGGGCGTTAATCACTTTGATCAAATCTGGGCCGTCTGATTTGAATGATTGAATCTGGACCATTTGATCTGCTTGATTGAATCTAGGTCGTTGATCTGCTTGATCGAATCTGGGCCGTTGATCTGCTTGATCGAATCTGGGCCGTTGATCTGCTTGATCGAATCTGGGCCGTTGATCTGGTTGATCAAATCTGGACCGCCTGATCTGCTTGATTAAATATGGACCGTTGATCTGCTTGATCGAATCTGGACCGTCTGATATGCTTGATTGAATCTGGACCGTCTGATCTGCTTGATCAAATCTGGACCGTCTGATCTGCTTGATCAAATCTGGACCGTCTGATCTGAGCTGACCGTTGACTGTTGACTAGGGGCGGGTTTGGACTTCGGATTTTTGGGTCGGATCTGACCCGATCGGGCGAAGAAGATGAAGTCGCGACTTTTCGAGGAGGATTCCGACGGCTCTAGTGGTCGGCGGCGGCTGGGAGTTTGTCGGCCCGATTCCTGGTCCGACGACGAAGCTCCTGGAGGTGGTGGCGTGCACCCAAAACGGCGGCAAGGGGCGGCTCCGGTAGTACTTCACGGCGGTTCAATCGGAAAAATATGAAAAAAATTTGCAGAGCTCAATTCGAACAAATTGATCAAATCTAAGCACACTTGATTACTAGAAACTAGTTCCTAAAGCTCCTCAAACACTCAATTTGGATCGAAATTGATCCAAGATCTTCGAATTTCGAATTTTCTCTCTTTTGAACCCTAAGCTTCGAAATTTTCGAATTCCTTCATTCTGATTGTGTTTGTTGAAATTGAATTGTGCCTTTTGATCCTAGTACCCTCTATTTATAGATTGCAAGCTCAATTTTACGTTTCATATTGTTTCAGAAACGAATCGATTTTTGCCTCTTCATTTTCACGAATTTAATCCAATAATTCGTGTTTAATTCGTTTTAAACCGATGAATTGATGATTGATCTTTCATATTCTTTATCAGATCATCTAATGTGGGTAGATGAATCGTCTAATTTCATCAATCCTTGTAAATCCTCATTTATGTGCAATTGAAGCTTCATAAATTGCATTTTTTCCCAATTTTTCCAACATGAATTTTGTGACTTTTGGGTTGTTTTTATACATGAATTGTGCACTGATCTTTCATATTCCATGTCTACTTTGCAATGGTATCATCAATTTCAACAATTAATGATGTTTTGTCAGTTAAAAATTGATGCAAAGTAAGGCGAAAAGTCACTTTGAGGAAGATGCAAAGGCAAAAAAAATGAGATGATAAAAAGGCAAAAATTTGCCTTTGCTAGGGTTTGAACCTGGGTCCTTGAGCTTGGGTGTGTGTTTGGGTCAATGTGTTTAACCAACAGGCCATTTGGCCTGTGCCTTGATCACTTAGCCAACTTCATCAATACTTAAAGCTTTCAAATGATGAGTTTAATTAAACAAATAATTTGTTTAATCAGCTTTAAAACAATTTATAACTAGAATTTTGTCTATATCAAGCTCAAATAATAACTTATATTTTTTCTCTCATTTTTTCTTTATTAATTCTCTTTTTTGGCTTTTTCTTGTTGTTTTTTTGTGATTTTTTCATTTTTTGTGAGCTTAATATAATACTAATTCTAATTACAAATTAAAGCCTTTAAGTTGGTCAAAAATTGGGTGTCTACACACGTAAACGGGCTAATCATATATTTTTAGATACCGAAAAATTATGAAATTGATATTTTTGGATTTCTTATATTATTACGAGTCTAACGATATTAATAGTATATTTTTACCGTCCGGTGTACTAGGACACTTTTTTCGAAAACTGATCCTGTTTGGATCCAAAAGATACTAGGAATTTGTGAATATGTATTTTTAAGCTTCCCTATATTATTACAACTATTATCAATAATTATTTTAGTTCCGTTGTTTAGGGCCTAAGAGTGTGGGATTGCCGGATCTTAAACTCTAGGATTTGTTATAGACTTTGTTGACTTTTAAGATTCTAGTTTGACTTCCAGCTTGTTAATCTTATTCGTAAGATTATAAAATTTTGGGATTTTGTCAGTGTTATATTTTTGGTTCAACATTTATGGTTTATTTTATTTTATTTGTGATTATTTAATATTTTTCAGTTCTCGGGATCGTTTAACCGAGTCTAAGGTTATGGGTTGACTCAGTTTGACTCTTGATGGAAATTGAAAATTTTTATTATAAAATTCACCGAAGGATTTAAGGTTTTAGTATTTTGTTGTCAAGCAATATTTGGATATATTATCTCGATTTACGTGTTAGGAATCGAATAGATGATTTGATTGGTGTACGGATGTTGAATCAATTGATTATTAGATTTTCCATTTTGTTTTTAGGGTTCTCTTCTTCTTAAGGTTAATGATTTTCGTATTTGATCTTATTTAGAATTTGGTTTTAACTTGAGTCAATTTTCAGGATTTTGGTTTTGGATTTTGACTTCTAGGATTATTTTATAAGAATTATGAAAATTCCAGGGGTTTACAAACCTAGTTGGCATAAACCAAAGCCAACTCAAATCATGAATTTAACCATTAGAAGAAAAGTCTCATACTAAAAATTAGAAACCTAAAACTTTAAATTCTTAAAAACATATAAACTTCTTAAGTTCTTTGATTGTCTATCTTTAAGTCAAAAAATCTAAACATTAGTAGGAAAGTCAGGTTCACTATCATCCTCTCCATAGTCCACATAAATGTCATAGCTTGACAGATAAAAAACTATTGAATCTTCACCTATTCTTAAAAAAGATAAAAGAATGAGCACAAAAGCCTAGTATGCCATACCACATACACATGCATATGAGTATCCATTAAACAATTTCACATACATCTTAAAAACTAATGTAGCAACCATAGATTATTATTATTTATTAGTCAGTAGACAATGCAGTTCAAAACCATTGTACAATAATCCTAAACTCAGAGTAACTCATGCCTCCATAAAACAACCAGTATCGAAAATAGGTAATATATATATATATATATATATATATTAGTGTTGGGAACATCCCACACCCCCAAAGTACCATAATTGTACCGCTCCTAGACTATCGGTATCATCTTTATGCATAAGTCCACTCGGAACAACCTCACACGTAGATCATTAGGGTACCAATCCTAGTAGCAATGATCCTCCTAATCTACTAGACCCAGCCATAGATAACCAGCAAACAAAATTTTAAAAACCATATATCATTATATTTATTTATAAATTTTAATGCTACCAATCACTAGCAACAAACAAGGTAAGGTCATATCTGAATCAATTTTAGGGAATAGAACCTTAATTCCACCAATACACCTAATCACATAAACAAAATCTTACTCTCAACATGTTTTCATAAAACAACCACATTCTTTTTATAATATAAACCCTAATCTGAAAAGAACTACAATCTAGGTTTGGAATACATCTACTTCCTTTGATTTTGTAAAACCACCAAATCTCTAACTCCATAAATTAGGGTTTTCCTCCAAATTTATCCCAAATTTTGATTTTATTCAAAATCCACTAAGAAATTAAGAAAAAATTCATCTTTAAATCTCCAAAAGAATTGAGAAAAATCACTTACCTATTTCTTTGATTCTTCTTCTGCTTTCTTGATTGTTAAACACTAAAACTCCAAGATTCCCTTTAGAAACCCAAAAGAAAACTTTAGGAAAAGATAGTTTCCTTCAAATTTTCTAAAGAAATAAAGAGGATTCTCTCACCTTGATCTTATATCTTGATCTCCCTTGATGTAAGGATTACTAGAAGAGATGTTTATGAGAGATTTCTAAGCTCAGGAATGAGTTTTGGTGAAGGAGGAAGCCTAGGTTATAAAGAAAATTTGAAAAAATCCTTTAATTTTTTAATAAAAGGCTAGCAACTTAAAGCTCTTGGATTTAATTGTTGGCCATGTAGGTAGACTAAATGCCGGCGGTGAACAGGGCAAGGCCAGCAAGGTTGAAGAAGAAGGTCGACAACATTTAGCAGATGTGTGCCTGCACCTCTCCGTCTTCAATTATGTGTTTGCCATACATCAAACCATGCGTATACAAATTAGGATGGACCATAAAACTCTCTTATTTTTAATCAAATGACACTTTTACCCTTCATTATAAAGCATTTAATTATATATTACATTGTTATTAAACTAGAAAGCTAGCAACCAAAGATATAAAGTACTTTATAAGTTAAAAGAAAAGTGCTTTCTTTCTTTCATAAAATATAGTAGCTCTAATAGGAAAGTGAAAGATGCTGGCAAGCTAGTGGGTGAGTAAATTCTAATGTACAGCTATAGAGGAATTTAATGTAATCTTTAGTAGGCTTAGGGATAGTGAATAGCAGTTGCAATAATAAATAATTGGAAGAATAAAAGAATGATTAAATAGATAAAATGACGACGATGAGAGCTTTAAATGAGCCACAAAAATCTATGTGCAAAAGGGAAGTAAAATGGCTTAGATAAGAGGAACTAATTAAGATTGAGGAGGTAAGGTAATCTCAACTATATGAATCTCAAATATAAATATGCCAGTAAAGAAATAAATCTTACAGTACAACAAGTGTAAAAGGAGTTACAAATACCAAATCAAAATGGAGATATAATCGAACTATAGCAAATAAAGGTGACTTTAAGGAACAACTACTAAGGAAATAGATTTTACGAAAGAAAGTTTTCAGTTTGTATTGGATTTTATTTTTTATTTTTATATGTATCTAATTTGTGTCTGTATCTTACATGTTTTTCATCTGCATCTGTTTTAGACAAACAATGTGTTTGATAACGACAAAAATAAGATAATAAACAACCCAAAAATGACAAATCAAGCAAACCTTATAGAAAGGTTGGTTGGCATGCTTTTGACAACAGTATTCTCGTGTATGTGCGCGTGCGGAGGCGGGGTAGGGGGTTTTGTGTGTGGTGGCATTAGATTTGTTTAGAGGCGGTAGAAGAGCCTACGTAGGACTAAGCTACTAAGTTATGCTTAGTGTTGCACTACATATTCAAACTGATAAATGGTCTAAAAGAACGAATTCAAACTTTGGAAAACATATAAAGAATTGTGTACTACTCTTGGGAAGATATTAGGAGGTGATAAATGATAGTGTAAGAGTTAGGACTAAAGTCGGTACAAAATGTTACTAGTAAAGTTCGGTTAATTTGATAGAGATTGTATATAACTTGTAGTTGTTGAGAGAGCCACACAAATAGAAGGCGATTATTAGACGCTCCAAGTTGGAAATGATATGCTTATGAGAATTTATTAAGTAATTGTTTTGGATCACTAAACATGCAGTCAAATCATACTCTAGTTAAAAGATATAATAAGATTGTAAATGTTAGAAAATGAGTTCTAAAAGAATAGATAATTTGGTATAGTGAGATACAATAGACTAACAATTGAATGGAAGGTTACTTAGGAGATGAACAAAGAAAGTTAGTAAGAAATACTTAGAGTTCTTTTAGGATCCAAGGAAATTTCGAGGAAAAAGGTCTATAAAGGGGAAAAGATTAAAATAATATGTATTATTATATAAGGATATCTTTGTAAATGTCCTTACAACTCAAGTCTATTTGTATCTTTCCCTTAAGTTTAAAATGATTCCTATAATTACCCCAAAGTGACGATCATTACTTCTCCTCTTCTTCCCTTAATAGTTTCTTACTTTATTAAATGTTGATTACTTTTTTTAACCACTAGAAATATTAATAAATTAAATGAATTCATCTCTAAATGTTGATACCTTTTAATGTGATTTAGTAAATATATTTAAAAAGTCTATACAATGATTCACTGTGAGCTTTTTATAATAACATTTGGTAGAATCTAATGCATGATATTTGAGATTGTAATGATTATTAACTATGGATTCTTCGTAGGTTTTAAGTATCAGCATGTCCACACTCATTATGGTTACATGGCTAGTTGTAATGAATAAAGATTTGGGGCATTATAACATCACTTTTAGATGCAAATTATAATGAATTTAAAATGTGAAAATTCGATAAGAAAAAAATAATAACAAAATACATATATCATGGTACCAACTTAAAGTAGAGATTTGAGATAGATTTTATGATCTGATTAAGTTTTGGCCCAAATGAAAAGTTTATAAGTTAGACCATGATAGTTAGCATTCATTATTTTTGTCTATATAAGTGACATTGCATATGATGTTCATGATACTTTAAATATATTGATAAATTTCAAAGTTTCCTAGAACTAGATTTTATAATATATTGAGTATGAATTCTTAGTTTTTAATTAGGTAGGAGATTATGTCTATAAATTACAAAACGCCTAGAGATTCTACCTATTTAAAATCTTAACATTTGCCAACCTAGAAACTACTCAACCATGCCAATTAAGTAGTTCTAAGATACTATAAGTTTTGACATTCACCCTTCATTATAAATAATAAAATTAAGGGAAAATGCCTAATTTGGTACCTGAAAATTGACAAAAAGGTCAATTAGATAACTGAACTGTAAAAGTCCAATTTCATACTCATTTAGATTTTTCGTGCCCTAAACACTACCCTACTCTTTTATTGTCTCTTGAACTAATGGACATATGTCAGATAATAATTTGACCATGTTTAATGAGGTAGTGTTTAAGGGTATGAAAAGTTCAACTAGGTACGAAGTTTGACCTTTTAAAGTTTAGGTACCTAATTGATTTTTTTGTCAAAGTTCAAGTACCAAATTGGATATTACCACTAAAATTAATATCTTAACATTTTAGAATAATTAATTAATGAATACAAAACCAAATACACCAACCTTTCTTTACCATCATTTAGTAACCTATGGTTCTGTAACTAACTTTAGTTATACCTTTACCTATCAGCAAAGTAATTCTATTGCCATCAAGATAGCTAAAATAATTGATGAAATTAAATACATTATTTGTCTAATTTTGAAGAAAATAAAAGATACCATGTTTCATCTTAGTGGAAAAGAAAAGATCAGCAAATTGGAGGGGTGGGGGTGAAAGAAAAAGGTTAAAGAGCAAAGGGGAACATATAAACAGGAAGAGTGTAGCGAAAAAAAGAAAAAAGATTGACTATGATAACAAGTAGATAGAAGTGACAGTGACAGAAGAAGTTACGATACATATGAACCTCAAACAACTATTCAATTTCCATGATAGTTTTGAGTGAGAGCTATTAAGGTTTGAGACAACCTTCAATAATTAATGAGCATAGACATCTCCTTAGAAAGAAAAGGTCTTAGTTTACTCGCTTGAAGGAAACAAAGTATGAAGTGTAGTATTAATTACATTAGATGTAAATTCCATTATAATCACAAGCTTTACGTTGATTCTAGAGGTTTATTTTTATGTTGATCTTGGAGGTTTATCTAGTGGGTTAATATGATGGTGAAAGAATGAATTGATATATATAGTAGAAGTGTTGTTGGGTAACTCAAACATCATTGACACAGATTACAGGTTTGGAAAGGAAAGTATTATTCATGCCTTAGGGTGTTATACTAATCTAGATTATCCCTATCATGTGGGTTTCAAATTGAATTATGATAATATGATATGATAATCAAAGTTCAAGGATAGTTGTGGGCCACAGATTTGAACGAGATTAGATGCATGGGAAAAAAATGAGTTGTGCTTGGATGAAACCACAAAGATAGATGCGACAATTTATTGTTATGATATTCATTTGGTTTTTCAAAGATATTGGCTTTCCAGAATAATCCTTTATGTGGTTTGGGAGATTGTATGGAGGCTTGATAAAATGATCCAAATACTACCCATAAAATTCAAAATTTAACTATAATAGCTAGAAAAAAATATTTATGAACTTAAACCAAAGGAATGGACAAAATTAATTAGTGGGTTGGCTAAAATATAATTTAAAATTGGTTCAATTAATGGTTCTAGGTTAGAAAAATCTGCCAATTAAAAATCTAGTAGAAATGGAGGGCTAAGATTGTGCCATGTTGCACTTCAAGTGGAAACTCTAGAAACGTTAGACCGTACCTTACTAGCCCCCATATAAATGCCCCTTATTTTTTCTACCTTTAACTTTTTAAGAAACCTACTAAAACTTAAGGTAAAATTCTCTAAAGCTTAGCCTCCACTTATTGTTAATTAAGTAAGATTAAATGAGGATTAACACCAATCAACTAAGATTATCTAGTCTATGATAGAGAATATGCACAATGGAGGTGAATTAGGAAAAGAAGAAGAGCAATGAACTAGAGAAATTCGTAACAATGTGAGTTTAAGGATTTCAAGTATCCAAATGCAAAGTTTATAGTGTTTTAGATGTAAATTATGATTAAGGTATGTTGGTATGCAATGGAGATAGCAAGGAAATTGGGTTTGGAGGAGTTTTAGAGATTTAAAGTACCACTCACAACTAAAGTAACAAGGTAAGAATTAAGACAAACTCTTAATGTTATGAGAACACACTGGTAGAGAGATGAGACAAATATGATAATGTAAGTATGAAGAATAAACATGTTTTGAATTGGAATTTCCACTAAAAGTTAATTTTGAAAGGAAGGGGGTGATAATATGTCATGACCCTAATAGGGGCCTAGTGGGATTATCCTGAAGTTTCCCTATTACGTGTGCACCCGCAATATGAAAACCATCTTGCAAGCTAGAGATTATAAGACTCTATTCACTTGTTAACATTAGTTTATACATATACATATACTATTATTATTGAAACTCAACTATGAACATCTAGCCAAAATTGCAGAGAATCGGTATCCCCTACCAAATAATAAAAATTGGGTTTTGACCTATAAAATACAAAATCTCACATGCTTATACAATTTATCAAATTTGCATTTTAAGTTCGTTGCAATCTATCTTTCTAACTCCATGAAAGTCTGATAGGGAAATCACTCCTCACACATTCCTAGCCCATTCCCAGCAAGCATTAACCCTGCACAAAAACTATTGGGGGGTGAGCGAAACCACTGCTCAGTAAGATAACCTGACCAAACCACACATCAAGCAATAACAAACAAGTTTATTATCAAGCAAGTGTAACGCATCAATTAAACATATGCTCAATTACAAGTTTGGAGAACCGGAATCTAAACAGGATGTAGATTTACTCCCTCACATCAGGGTTGAAGGAACCTAGTCAAGGATCACATCTTTATGACCCACCCGCCCAGGAGAAACAGAGAACCATAGGAATAACTGTACTTACTTTATTTATCACTTCATTAAATACAATTTCTTCAATCAATTTCCTTTCAGAACAAAGAGACTCCATTAAGTATTAGTAATTTCAAGCCGATACCACGGGCGGTGTTCCTTCTTTTGCCAAATAGTTCCCGTGGAACCAAACAGAACAAGGATAATCTTGGAAGAACTAGAAAATCTATATCTAGAAAAACCAAGCATTAACCGAGATCCGAAATACTAAACGAGCGAGCTGTCACACTTTTTTATGTAGTATATGCAAGTTATGCAATGCATGACTAATTCAATAGATAGTCGAATAGTATTAGGTTAGGTTCTTAAGTGTCCATACAATTCACAAACAAACCTTAACATGCTTCATGCATTAATTATCATGCAATGTAATTGTTACTATCAATATGGTGTTTCGGCAACCAATCATACATTGTAAACCCCCAAATTTTTGGAATCGGTTTAGCCTAAAACTCTAAACCGGAAGTCAACCGGAATCCTAAAGGTTAACAAAACCCTAGTTAGACGTGATAACTTAAGTCCGGCAATCCCGAATAAGCAACTTGGTAAGAGTAAGTAGGAGTTTAGAATATAGAATAGTGCGTAATTATCTAAGGAAGTGTAAAAAGATCAGATTAGTAAAACCGTAACTCATTTCAAACCCCATCGGACACAGTTTTTGAAAAATATGTCCCGGAGCCCGGAATAGTAAAAATATTCCGAATATACAGTTAGACTCGTAAAAATATAAGGTTTTCAAAAATATCAGTTTTATAATTTTTCGGTAAGTAAAATAGCAGATATCGTAATTATACGCATATTTTCTTACTACCGGTACTTTATTAGTTATATCTACTTTACATTACACTATTCATTACTATTCTACACTATTCTTTTCTCTTACTTTTTCTTACACCTACTATTACAAACACCATAACCTATAACTTTTACTTTTTACATTTTCCGTAACTTTATTTTACATCTACCTTACTTATTACTTTATTTAATCCAGAAAATACAAAAAAATAAAACACTCCCTCTCTCCTCACAAGCATGGCCGGTGCACATCCCTCTCCCTCTCCCTCAATTTTGTTTTATTTTTTTTATTTAAATCACTCAAAAATCACTCCACATTTTCCTCTAAATAAACCACCTCCCCCCCCTCTTTTACTTCTTTCACACTTTTACTACCCACAAATTCTTTACAAAAACTCTCTCAAATTCTCCTCTCAAAACTCTCTCCAAATATCCTCCCAAAACTCTCTCAAAATAATTCCAAAACAACTTCTACCTACAACAAAACCAAAACCATAACACTACCAAAGTCTTTTTTAGGTAACCCTTTCCTATTGCTTTCTTCTTCTCATGTCATGTAACTTTACATGACTATAGTGTGAGTTTCTAAAGACTAAATGTTATGGAAGCTATACTATGTTTATGTATTGTTCTTGTTCATGAAAATTTATTTATGTTTATGTTATTATTTTTGTTCATATTATTGTTATTATATCTAAGTAGTATTATCTATATATATATACATATTCTTTAGAGCATATAAGCTCACTTACAATTTATTTATTTATTTCATTGTAATTTATTTATTCATTCCTTGTTATTTTAAGACTAGTCTCTAGTCTTAGACTTGTCCTCATCAAGTCAAAACAAATTTTTCTTTCTTTCATTTTATTTTTTTATTTATTTTTGGACTAGTCTACTTCTTAGTCCCGGGAGCCTTGAAAAAGTTAAGACTTCCAATACTTCACTTTATTATTTATGTTATTTTTGTTTGCTATTATTTCTCATAAATCATGTTCATTTAAATTGTTGTCCAAAATTTCAAGTTCTAAAAATAAATGAAAAAAAAGGAGATTCTAACACTTAGAAATAAGTTTATGTGAAGTATAGGATCTATGGTTTAAACAAAAATAAAGATATTTCTTTTTAAGTTACAAGAAGAACCCACTATAATTTTAGAAACTACTTTTACTAAGAAAAGCTTCTTAAATCACTTATTATTCCACCTTGTTTTTCAAAAGAAAATAATTTTTGGTACAAGAGTGATTTCTATGGAAAATATAAGATGAGGAAAGGATGACGAATTTCTGAATAAAGATCTTTGTAAACAAATAGACAAAGAAAATTGTATAGGAAAAATAAATAGGAAAAATAGCACTAATATGGAGAACTTAGAAAGAAGAAAATTTATTTTCGAAAAGTCATTTGGGAAAAATAACAAAGAAAAGCATCCTTGAAAAACAAAAGAAACAAAATAATCATTTCAAAAGATTTACAAAATGAATTCTTGTAAACTATGTTTTTCTAAAACTCCAAACTGACATTATTTTTACTCAAGAAACATGATTGGACAACAAACACTTGAGCATGAATAAAATATGAGCTAAGTAACCATAAAAGGAGAATTTTTCAACTATATAGATAACTAAGTATTTATCAAGCAAATTTTGAATGATTGAATCAAAATTGTTTTTAAGTTAAAAAATTCATGGTGAATTTTATCGCCACTGTTTTGGGGCCTAAATGGTTTTTTGACAAAAATAGCCTTAGAAATGGATAGATCTTTTCGAGTAGGTAGAAATCAGTATATTATATGTGCGATTCTGAGTTAAAATGACCAAGTTATGGCCATTTTAAATTGGAACTTTCCTTTATACAAACTTTAATGTTCTTTTCACATTGTCTTGTCAAAATTCAAGAAAATCATCAAGAAATACTCATTGTGGGTATTTTCTTTGGCTAGGTGACTCCGAGGAAGGATACCTATATCCCAAAGATTACTTCGATTGAGTGGAGTGTGTGAACGACTCACCCATATAAGAAAAATAGTCGACATGGCATCGTGAGTTTATTTCCTTTAAATGCTATACTTATTGTGCTTGTAATTTAGTTGCATTAGAGCTAGGAAGAGACAAATGAATATGTATGTAAACTAATTCTTTGAAAGAATCCTAAGAATATTGAGGCCGGAATTGGTTTAAATGTTTGTTTTAGTATAACACTTGATTTGTATGAGATTCTTTGATCGCCCTAAATTTGATAATAATAATGTTATGATATCATAAATAAATGGATTCGTGCATACCATGAAGTGAGTCACATTGCATTGGGTTATTATCCTTGGATAGTAAGTTCATGTCAAAAGCAACACTTAGTGGAGTGTCCGAAAGCGATTGCTTGGCGGCGTTAAAGAAATGCTTAGCGGAATATCTTAAAGCAAGGTTCAATTCAAGTAGACTTCATATGCTTGACGATATTGATCGAGAGCATAAATCATTTTAACTAAAAAAACTACGTGTTTTGAGGTTATGTATCACCAAACCCCGAATGGAGGGCGCAAATCCATTCAACATATAGTTCACGGAAAACTATATGCCTTGTTTGCCCATGTGTATGTTGCATTCCATTTGTTTGATTAAACAACTTGTTTGAAACTTTGCTACAAGAAGTTATTTATGGAAATAGTTCTCACTAAGCCTGTTAGCTTATACTCCCATAGATATCTTTTGCAGTTCCCTTATCTGTCGTTGAGGCCACGAGGACCTTGCAGTTAGGTAATTTCTTTTTGGATAAGGAAATTCTAGATGAAGTTTAGTGTTGGATAAGATGTACAGTATTCTTATGATAGATTTGTGAATAAGGAAATGTCCCTAAGTTTGTAAGATCATTGATATAAGTAAATGAATATTATGAATCCTCTTTTCTTAATATGTTATTATATCTTCTTAAGCTTCATAATTCCATGTATGGTCCTCTAAATTTGTGAGAGCACACCTTACACTTAATATCAAAGCTTTTGGGAGTGGCTAAGGTTGTCATACTTAAGCTTTAATATTGAGTGTGGCGGACTGTTACGTTTATGGTACCCCTTGGGGCGTGACATACACCAAGCACCATGCGACATACCCAACCCCACATGCATAACAGTATTAGTATATCATTACATATGCAACTATGCTACAAGCACAATCAATGTGATAAGGTCAAAGTTACTCACTTGGTATCCTTGTTAAGTCGTAGTAATCTACTAGAAATTAAAAGATTGATCTGTTTCTCCTATAGAATGAGATAAAAGATACTTATTACTATACTAATATTTGCATAACAATCTCGATTGTGCCATTTTGTCTCCTAAACTCAACCTTTATCATCTTAATCCTAATTTCGTCATTTAAATATGGGTTTTAAGGTTCATAAGGGCTTAGTTTCTTCGATTGAGTTATAAAATTTGTATAAGCTCATTTTTCTTAGGAAAAGTGTCTTAAATGATTTCAAATACCAATTTTAATAGCATAATCTTAACCTAGATCTATTTTATTTGTTTTGACTTTGATTTTAACAAATAAATGGGTGTTGTAAAGCTTATTGGACATACTCTTTCATTTTCTAGTTTATTCTTTTATTTTGTATATTTTTCCTTATATGACTATGGATTCGAAATGTTTATACTATGATATCTATTATTCCAGTTTTATATTTTTAATTCTTACTTCATGTCTATTGCTTTGTTTTATGTATCTACTACTAAGCTTTAGTGATTAAATTCATTTTTAAGTGTCTTGATCATCACTTGGATGAAACTTATGTTATAATTTTATTTTCGTTTTGCTTCTCTTGATCTTATTTGTACTTATATGTCATGGAAGTGTTTTTACCACTATAGGTTATTTAAATTTTTGCTTTTTCTAATGTAGGTAAAAACAACTAAGGTTCTTAATTATTATTTACTTTGTTTGTCAACCTTATTTGTTTTTCTATATACTTTGTTTTATATTTTAGACATAGCTACTTTTTTTTAGACATCAATTACTTATTTTTAAATTATTAAGTGAGTTAAGTGATTTTACTAATTCTAAAATTTGTTATAGAAGCTTTCTAATAACTCAATTTTGTTATATCCTTTAAGGATCTTATATATATATATATATATATATTGAATCTCTAATGTTTATAATGTTTTATTATTTCTATTCCGATAGTAGCCTATAATTAGTCATTTTTAAAGTTTATGAAATACATTATATTTTTACAAAATTCGTATAGATAATTATTTCTTACTAAAAAGTGACCTAAATAATTTTAAATTCATGTTTTTAGTGTAAAATCTTTAAGTAGGCTTATATTACTTATTTTAACTTATATTTTGTTGTATAAATAGGTGTTAAAAAGCTTGTTTTGCATATTATATGCTAGTTACTCAACTTATTTACTTGTTAATTTATATTCCTCCTACTCTTTAAATTCCTATAGTTGGTGTAAGATTTTTATTATATATATATATATATATATATTTGTTTCCTATTGTCATTATTAAGCTTTTATCATTGGTAATGAGTTTTATTATTTTTAATTTATATTGTCCATTAATATCTTTAGTGATAACAAATTTTCTTTTATTGTTTATTTTGTCAACCCTATTTGTTTATGTAGGTTAGAATTTCTATTATTTAGAGGATCTTATCTAAATTTCAATTATTAATACATGGTTCCAATGATCTTTTAAATTCATCTAAGTATTATTTTGTATTCCAAATTATAGTTTATTTCTTAAGATTAATTCTAACTCATTCATAAATCCTTCATTGTTATCATACTTTTAATATACCTAATGACAAGTTTCTTTATTATAATTTCATGCATCATATGCTTAATATATATATTTATAGACATCTTAGCGTTTATGTTGGTTGAGTTTTATTATCTAGAGAGCATTATAGACATATTCTACTAATTCATTTGAACTAAATTAAATCATGAATTAGGTTTTTAGAGTCACGATCTTATAGTGATAGAAAATTAGGGCCTAGGGTTTTCTAAAGCCTAAGTTTAATTTCTTCATAGTTTTCTTTACTAGATATAGTATTTTAACTTAGTTAAATTGATCATCACATGCTATTCTTATTCATGTTACTACCAACAAAATTTTAAAGAGATTACACATGGAGAATTTCTATGATAACCTTATGCTTTCATTTTCCAAATTTCTATACATAAACAAGATGTAAGTTATAAAATGGGTTAGACATTACCTTGATGGCCTAGAGAGGAAGATGATAAATTCTCCTTCCTATATAAACCAAGACCCTTGTCTTGTTGATTGTTGAGTTGTTGATGTTAATTTTGGTGGAGTTGCAAGAGAGAAGATAAAGCTTTGATTGGTTTGTATTTTTTTATGGAAGTTCAAGATAGGGGCATATGGTGTTAGAAGAATTTAAGTTGTAAATTTAATGGTGTATGTGTGTGTTTCACGGTTTAAGTTTTTGGAAGAGAGGGACTTGCTTTGTTGGTTTGTCTATTATTTATAGGAGTCAAAATAACTTATGAAGGAAGGTTTTAAATAACTTATGGATGAAGGGTTGAGAAGACTTATGTAGGAAGGTTTGACTAGTTTAGGCTTTAATTATTTATTTTATTTAATAAATTATGTTGTTGTTGTTGTTTTACGAAAGAGGAAGAGAAATCTTTGTTTACTGGTTCTACAAGTCCCTTTAAGTAATTCAACAAGTTTGCATTAATTAGGGGTTTTTATTTGGTGCATTTTCATTGGTTGATGTGTCTTAAAATTGACCTCATATACTCTTTTCTACTCTCTTAAGCTAGCTTACATGGTGGAGAGACTTGTAGCAAATTTAGGCTAGTTAAGTGTTTAAATTCTAACCTCATGTGCAAGCTACTTCTTAAACAAGGCTTCATGGTGGAATTGGGTCCAAGTAATTTGTTAGTGATGTGTATTCTTTATGGACCATTCACTACTCCCTTAAGCTAGCTACATATGGTGGAGAGACTTGGAGCAATTTTGGGCTGGCCAAGTGTTTCCAATTTTCACCGTGACTTATAACAACATTTGAGAAAATATTAATAAATTCAAATATCTAGCTAATTTCATCAAAAACTGTCTCCTATGCGTATATTTATGTTAGTTATATGAGAATTTTATTTCCAACAATTTATTTAAGGTCCTAAATATTTTTAAAATATTGTTAAGTTTCAAATTTACGCGATTTAGTATTTCTAAAGTTTTGTTCTATGCGATTAAGGTTTTAGGGACGATAGGTCAAAATATAAGATTGGTATCTACAGACTCTAAATTTTCTAACTAAAATTATGGTGTGGTCTAAATTTTTATTTGAAGTCTAAATAATTAATTGTAGGTCTGTTTATAGCTCTTCATTGGGTATTTATATCCCTAATGTTTTATCTTTATTAGGTTATTCTTATTATACACATACCATGAATTATTAGCTTTTTAATACATTTAAAATTTAAAGCCATTTATTTATTTATACATATATACTTTATTCTTGGTTCTTGACTTAGATTACAAAATCTATCTTTGGTGTCTTTTTAATGCATTTATTTATTTAGATTCTTAAGGTTTTTAGATCATAAATAGGTTCACAATACTCTAAAGTTTCTAACTAAGGTCTAATCGAGTCTTAAATCCAATATCTATCATATATTTAGGATTCTAATTTACTATCATATTTATATGTTAATCATACTATTATTGTTATATTCTTTTTGAAAATATTTCTTTAGTATATATCTTGTATATGCACATATATATTTTTATCTAAGGTCTAGATTTATAAATATTGATTTTCTTTTAAACCTATCATATATTTTTGAACTTTAGTGATCATTTTCTAAATTATCGTTTCTAACCAATAGGCTTTTAAAATTAATTGTTTCTTCTTATATGTGTAATCTAAGGCTATTTATAATCACTTGTAGAATTTTTTACTTGTGTTGCGAAATATTGTCTTTTAATGCCTAGAAATTTATTCATCTTGATTATTAATTAGTTATGATTATAGAAGTTATATTTTGTGCCTCAAAATTTTATCTATAAGGATTCGAATCCTTCTAATTATAATAGAATTTGTTTATACTTTAATGTTATTAAATTGCGAAAAATCGGGAGTGGTCTTTTTGACTTTGTCTCGAAGTTCTTCAAGATTCTATGTTATAATTTATTAATTATCATATTCAGGTTATTAAAATTCAGGGGATTACATAATATGTGCCCAAAATGTGGAGAGAGTGATGAAACAAACATAGAGTTTGATGTTATTAATATTAAACCTATTAAAAGAGAATTTGCACATCGAGTACTTTGAAAGTTTCATCGATACTATGATAAAATTGGTACTTGCTATCAAAACTAGATGTTATGGGCCTTCAACTTTGATTAATCATGTTTTAACAAATAAGAGATGAAAATAGATGAGACTCAGCATGAACATGGCCATCTAATACTTCTAAGATGACCAAAAATTGTTCTAAAACATGTTTTGACAAAAATAAGCAGTATAGATTTGAAACATGACAAACCCAGAAAAAACATGATTGGAACATAAGGTGACTTATCCGACGTGCTTCTCTCTGATCCCAAACACAAATGAAACCAAGAAGAACACAGGGATATACGTCCCCTATGTCCACTCATGCTTCTCGCTAAGAGTGAGTTTCTAGAAAAACATGACTGGAACATGAGGTGACCTATCCCTTCGTGTTCCTTTGTAGTCTTAAAACTCCTTCCACCTAAAGCAACATGAGGAAATATGTCACTTCGTATATCCCTTCGTGTTCCTCTCTACAAAGGAATATGAGAGAATACTTCTCCTTGTGTACCCCCTTATGCTCCTCTACTTAAGGAGCAAGAGGGAATATGTGATGCGGACTTGAATCAATGGAGTAAAGGTTGTGCTTGTTTCTTTCTTTTCTTTTGAATGCAACAACAAAGTTAAAGACTTTTTTTTTTTATAAGGATCATTAAGTAAAGAGTTTCGTCTACCTCTTTCACTAAGTGTTGAAAAGTTCTCAAAACAACTCAAAAGAATATATACAAGCTAACTTTTTTTTTAAAAGTAGACCAGTTCAGCATTCATATTCTTTTTTTTTTCATTTTTTTTATTTTTAGCTTAAAGCCAACCAAGTTCAAGTCCAATAATCAATTTCAAGGAGTTGGAGGCCTATTGATTGGAATTTCAAAGATGAAAACATTAATTAAGTAAGCTTATAAAATAGTTTAGGACACGAAGGATTAAAGACTTGAAAAATTGGAGCTGCAGGGGCTTGTACGCTGGCCCAACGTTGCCAGCCTTCATGGCTAACGCTGCGGATGTATTTTCTTAAGCCGCCGACCTTCCTATCGGCATACGCTTTCAACAGTTTCACAAATTTTTGTTTTATTTCATAAGTTGCTAGCCTTCATCATATATACAACTGACCTTGAGTTGTTTTGTAGTGTCCTTTCGAATTTTTGTTATGTCTTTTCATATTTCTTTGTTTTAATGTTTAGTTGTTTAGTTTAAGGCTAATTAAAGCCTATATAAACCCATTTCTTGTAATAGAATAGGATATCACGTATCTTTTGATAAATGAAAATTAGAAAGTTTTATCTGTGAATTCCTAAGTGAATTCGTTTATGAACTTATCAGGAATTTTGCATGGCGTTCACCCTTACTTATCAATCGATTTTCCATCACCAATTATGGCGTTTACAAATACTAAGGTTCTTGCCTCCATATAGGCAACAGATCGTGGTTTTCCACCAGAGTTAAATCTCAAATTTCGATAGCAAGTTTCGTCACAGGTTGTGTAGTTTGTCCTATCATATTAATACGTCTCCTCATATACCCCTCATGTTTCTCTCCTTAAAAGAACATAGGGAATATGTCTCCTTGTGTACCTCTCATGCTCTTTTCCACCCCTTTTATAAATCTTCGCCAATTCTTATTCGAATCATGCAAAACTTGAACTTGTAAACCCCGGTAATTTTTCACATTAGTACCCGACTTTATAATAGATTCTATAAACTAGATAATAGATTTAGATTCTGATTGAAGTCTAATAATAGAATAATATTTAGATTTTGGATAAATGAAAGATTTAGGAATCGAATAAAGAAATTCTTTAACCCTAGTTAATACCAAAAATGAGATTTTGTATCTTGAATAACTAATTCAAGATATGATCTAAAATCTAGACCCGAAACCTAGTATACAAATAGATTTAAATAGAAAACATGAATATAGAGATCAAATACTTGTTTTTGAACTCGATAATGATTCAAAACTAGAATAACGAGTAGTAATGAGTTTATATTTAGACTTAAACCTTAATTTCGAGATTCCTAGTTAAATGTAAAAGCTACTGATAAGAAATTCTGTTCAGTATCCAAAACTAAAGATATATATATATAATTTAATTTCTGTATTAAGTCCAATATTGCATAAATGACTATTTATGCTCTCAACTAGAAAACGATGATCCAAAAATGAACCGTTAAGATTTTAAATACACAATGAAAACATAAACTGATGAATAACTTAAAATCTAAACTCCAAACAAATAATCGGATCACGCTATTGTTCTAAACCGAGTTTTCTTAAGCTATCGGAGCCTGAAACAAAAATTGACCCAATGAGCTTAAGAAATCCAAAATTGCGAGAGATAAAATTTTACGAATAATTAACTACGTATATATATAACCTCAATTTGTATTATTTGAAAATCTAAGTGTTTTATACAACTTTATACCCATATTGTTGTATGAAAACTTCCAAATATTAGCAGATATATACCCGTATAACTCGTATAATTAACTCAAAATTTAATTAGAATAATAAACTAATGTATATATGTATGTTTTTCGGCTAAGTTTGGTGGAAAGGGGAGAAGAAAGAGGAGCCGGATTTTTGCTCAAATCATGCACCAACTTAGTCAACAAATTTAACATCCACACCAATCAAACAATGCCAACACACACTAGCATTTATGAGAATGACAATAACAGATTAAATGAAGAGAAATTGGGAGGAAAACGAAGGAGAATAAGCAACCGCAACCTCTCCTTCTCTCTTCTATATATATATGTGTTTAAATCCATTAATGAAGAACAAACAAACTCCATAATTCCTCAACATCTTCCAGCACGAAATCACTCCCAAACAACAAACAAAACGAACTAGAAACAAAGAACAAACAGATCATAACATCTAAACTCGGATCAAAGGGAAAACAAAGCCAAAAACCCTCAAAAACGAGCTCAAAGGTAAGTTGAGGTAACTCGAGTTGTTTTTGTCCAAATCTAAGCTTTGTATCTGACTTATAATTATCTTAGGAACTTAATAAACACAATCACAAGCTTCGGATTGCATCAAATAAGCTCCAACAAGATAAAACTTCAAAACCCTAGCTTTAAGTTCCAAGAATCGAAAGCTATATATTTATGTGTTTAAACGTGTTGAAAGTTGTTATATATCCTTATATATGATATATAAACTCTTAGAAGTAGTTTAAGTAAGTTTTTAACGTGTAAAAATCAAAGAAAAAGAATCGAACCGAGGAAGAAGATAATGAACAGTGCAACGCTGCCTCAAGGCCGGCAGTGTAAACGCTGTACACCGGCGGCTTACATGGATAGGCCGGTGGCTTATAGGTGGCTTACACTCAAACAGAGGCTACTTAAAATAATTTTCGCGTAAAACATGAACGTAAGCTGGCTACCTGGAGATCTACGCCGGCGGTGTAGGGCCGGCAAACGTTGAAAGCTGGCAGCTTTCAACACCGGTGCACTCGATATGAATTTTTTTTTTCTTCAAAACGATTTACACCGGCACCTGGAGATATAGGCCGGCGGCCTTGAGCCGGCTTACAATTAAAATTTCTCCAACGAAAGTTTTTCTGACCTAAACCGAATTTTATATATATATATATATATATATAATATCTACTAAGTATATATATATGTATGTTATACAAATATGTCTTAGATAGTGACTATAATACAAGTATTTAAGTCTATTTAAAATTAATATCTAATAACTTTTGAAACCCTAGAATTAAGAAAATATTTAGTATTAGTTAAAGTATTATTAGTCTAATATTTGTTTTAACAAGATAAAATAGATAAGAATAGAAATTGAAATAAGTTAATTTCTTGAGTAATGTGACTTCTAAAAATAACCAAACAATTATGTAAGATCAAATAGGAGAAACAAGACGATATTAAGTATTAATATCGAGTCTAGGACACTAATCACCTATAGGAATTTAGTTAATTTGTATTAATGAATACTTTGTCTTAAATAGGTGACTTTGACTCATTAGAGGATTTACCAGTGGATTACTACGATTGAGGCAGTATGAGCAGGTGAGTAATTTAGTCATATTGTACTGGTTGTGATTGTAAATAGTCGAATATGTAATGCAAGATAATCAAATGAATGTTTGTTGAAAGTATGATATGATCTGATTGTATGATTATTAAAATATCTTTATACAAGCGATAACACAATGGTTGGTGTTGTGCAGTAGTATAATGATGATTGGGTGTAATGAATGGTCACTCCGAAATTGATTAAGAATTATGGACTTAACAAAATAATATGAACATGCATTGCACAAATTACATTATTGCATATATGGTTGTGACAGTTTGCTACGTATTAATATTTCGGATCTCTGTTTTTGCTTGGTTGATCCAATGTGTGAGTCTTCCAAGGTTCTCTTTGGTCTGGCGGTCCTATGAGAAACAAAAAGGCACCGAAGAACGTCGCCCGTAGAATCGCTTTGAAATGATTAATACTTAGGGAGTTTCTAAGGGGATTGCAGGAGATGGTTTGTTCAAGCAACTATATTCAAAGTGATAACATTAAAACGAGAAATCGTTGATTCTCCTGTGTACTTAGTCTCTCCTGGGCAGGTGGGTCATTGAGTGCTGGTTCTTCAACCCATTAAAAAGAGGGCGTAAATCTTTTTCCTGTTTGGATTCTAGATCATCCAAACTTGTATATGTGCATATGGTTGAGTGCTTGCATTGCATACGATTTGTTAATGACTTGTGTGATGTATGATATGTCTGGTTATTCGCTGAGCTGTGGTTTCGCTCATACTCCTACAGTCTTTTCAGGTTCACTTTACGACCCTGGTTAGTTACATCCAGGAATATGGCTCCGGTAAGAGCTTTGAAGCTAGAAGTCTACAGATATATTCTAGTCTGATGGTTATGTACTATTAGAGTAGATTATTTAGTTGTATATTTCAAAGGAGCTATATGGTTTGTAATAGTTTGTAATGGTTATTCACTAAATCATTTCTCTCATATATTTGTTATTTCTTATCAAGCAACTTAAAAGATCCTGTTGTATTGAAAACCTGTCATTCTCTGAAGGTAATCTAGTGATAATATTCAAGTGTAACTTGTTTATTACTACTATGGTACCCTCGGGGCGTGACAGAACTGAATCTTTCCGTAAACTTAAATGACCTTTTAAACATGCTCCTTACTCCTTAAGTAGATAAGGTTAAACTAAAGTGACCACAACATAAATGGATTAAAGGTTATTCTTAAACTAATTCTAGACTTTAACCACGAACAGTTTTGGACATTAAGCTTTGAAGAGAGACTCAAGGATCACTTCGATTATCAAGTACATAGTAATTGTGTGTTGCTTGTTATGGTAGCATTAATAACCAGACTAAAAATTTAAACTCAACTTAATTAAGTGTTGGTTGCTGCTTGACAGTTTACTCTAAGAGTGGCACCTTCAGATTAGGTTGTGAATATAATCGCAATTTCGAGATGATGTGGTAGTTTAGGTGTTTAAGCCTTTATAGGTGCGTGGTTGGGCTTACTGAATAGTTGATAAGGAAATTTCCAAGATCGAGTAGTTGAGTAAGAGTAGGTATGAAGTTGTAACGAGTTATACAACGTTATGGGACCCTGTAATGGACCATGCTCGTTGTAGCAACCTATGAGGAGATAGCCCAAATAAGATTATTTCCTTAATTTCTTTTCTAGTAAGTTCTAGGGACTTATCAAACCTCTGTCCTCGGTACTTGATCCGCTAAGGGGACCTTACCTTTTTTGTTTGGTGGGAGTCATGAAGACTCGTGTGTGTATTAGTATTTTTGGGATGCTGGGGATACTCGTTTGCTGACCATGATTTAATCAAACTTAATTTGTGCCTGTTTCATTAACCTAAGTGTACATGACATGCATGCATATGTTTAATGACTAAGTACTGGGCTTCGCTGCTTACTTTTTACTATTTCAGGTATTAAGAATGATGACTTTGTGGACTTTCACCATGACTCCCTGGGTTTTGGAACAGACGAGTTTAAAGAGTGGCTTAGATGAGTAGAGGGCCATGTAGACTTTGAGAAAAAACTATTTGAATGTTTTGTTTCTTATTTATAATAGATGATTGCAATCCTTAAGTTATTTTACTACTTTTAGGCCAAGTGCCAAACTTTGTAATTAGGTTGAGCCTAACTCTCCTTTATGGCTGCTATCTTAAATTGTTTTAAACTTTAAATTTTTGTTTACTCTCTCTTAAAGTACTTGTTTACATGTTGGTATAATAGTTTCTAAATCGTTGACAATTGTCAACCGACATGTTATGGTCTTACTAAAGAACCTAATTACAATTTCACAACTAAAACTTGATTGTCAACTTACCTAGTTAATAGAAGCCTTCCACATATCACTTAGAGGTGATGTCTTGCACATGTTGCTTGGAAGTGATATGTGTGGTGAAATAACTACGCCCTTGAAGCACTTTAAGTGTTGGGTCGCTTCACTTGATCAATGAACATCTAAATTGAAGTCTAGTTAACTTTGATTGGCTCTCACATTATCTTAAAAAAATTGTGAAAAATCTTTGAACTAACAGAAGTAACTATTCCCCCTTGTTAATTGTGGTGAATAGAGCTGAAACTAAAGACCCTACATATCTAGATTTGAACAATAATCATTTAGTAAAAGGATGGATAGAGGTAATAAAAAAATGGGATGAAGTTATTGAACCTATAGGTTTCATTAGATTAGCGAGGAAATTAGATGGGTTCATATCAACCTTGATCAAATGGAATAAGAAAAATGTATATAGCAATGCCAGAGTAATTATGGAATTAGTGAATAAATTAGATATTTATTAAGCCAAAATAGTTAAAGAAGCAAATATTAAGATGAAACTACTATTTTAGTAATAGTTAAATGAAGCCATAAAGTAAGAAAAATAATATTGGCAATAATGATAAAGGATTAATTAACTTTGATGTATGAATAGACATACTAAGTTTTCTCATGATAGTAGATTATACAGAAAAGATACAAACAAAATCTTTAAAATAAAAAATAGAGCAAGTTCAATGCATAATGAGGAATCATCAATTAATGAGATTGAAATAACCAAATATCAAGGAAATAATAATAAATAAGTTTTAGTTTTTAAAAAGGACAAGATAGTAATTTATTGTTTTAAAACAAGGGCAAACATGCCTATCTTCAAATCATTTGAAATTTTGACAGTTGAAATGTCCAAGAGACCGTCTTCTCCTCCTCTCTTTTCTTTTTTTCACATATCTTCTCCTCCTCTCCTATCTTTCATGTATGTTGTAGAGCTTTTCTTTTCCTTCCCTCATCAAACTATTGAAACTTCTTGAAGAAAATTCTGTAAGACAGCACGGTAAGTAATAACCCTTCTTTCTTTTCTTTCTCTTTTTTTTTTCCTCTCTTCACTTCTCTTCTTACTTCTAAGAAAGTATTTGTAGGAATAATGGTTCTTGTCATATCGGTGTAATAGCGAGATTCCAACTGGAAGGAACAGATTAGAGAATTTTGAGGAATTTTTAAAGGAAAAACTTCCAAAGAGTAAAAGAGAAAAGGGATTGGCAAATTTGTAATAAGGTAACATGATGTTTACATGCAAGATTTAATCTTTATGTAAGATTTGTTAAGATAAGTGTTTAGGTTTTTAAAGAAGAGTTAAGTATGGATCATTAATCATGTTTTTCATATTAGGAATAAAGAAAATTGATGCTTATAAAAATTGCGTGAAAACCTATCTTTTTTATCCTATGCGACCTTATATATGACTTATGTAGAAGGTCGTATATTTTAAAAACATGTTTTTCCCAAATTTTGTTCCCTACATGACCTTGTACATAGCTTGTATAGAAAGTCGTGTACTTTTAAAATGCTTCCTGCCCACTTTTGACTTCTATAAGACCTTGTACATAGTCTATGTAGAATAGTCGTGTGCAATGGGTTCCTCCACAGTCTTGTACATAGCTTGCGTTGAAGCTTGTATACAACATGGTTTTTCCAAAACTTGTTTTATTCTTCTAAAAAACACTTAAAACTTGCTCAATTGACTTCTTTAAGGTTTATTATTACTGTAAAAACTCGAGAACTTGTTAATATCAATTAATTACTATTTTTCATTATTTTCTTGTTACAATTTAAATTATTAACATATATATCTATGCAAATATATTATATGAATACTGTTTCAACATTAGAATGAGAGATAGGAGCTTAGAGAATGTTATTTAGAAATAAGTTAAGAAATGTAAAGAGTCTGAGCAACTTTATGTGTTAAAAATCCAAGTTAGAGTTTCCTATCAAGTGGAATAAGTTGAATCAACTATCCAGGTATGTGTATACTTTATTTGTTGCTTGTGTATATATTGGGATAGAAACTTAACTTGACTAATTTAACTATCTGACTTAATGATGAGTGTATTGCTTGTACGTAGCTGCTGGTAATAGTTGAAGGGTGTCCATGCTATTATCGCAGTAACCCAATGATCCATGTGTGACGTTGTCCGGGAGTGGAGTTGCATATGGAAATTGAAATACCCTAAAGCTTAACTTAAGTTAGAAATATAAAGTAGATTGTTTAAATAGATTAAATAAGTAAACAATAGAAAATAAATAGATAATTTGATGTAACTAAGTTACTAAATAGATTTGAATTGAAATTGAAGTTTGAAATATTTTACAAAATCATCTATTTTCCTTAATAACTTTCTTAACAAATCAAACTATCTAATTTTAACCCAATTCTTTGTTTTAAACTCCTTTTTTTCCAAATTCCAAATTCCTAAATCTCAAAACGAATATTTTAAATGTTTTAAAAACTCTTAAACTCTTAACCTTTAGTTATCTGTCATTTTTTAAATCAATTACTTGCTTAAAAATATCAGTTTTAAACTCGAACCCAAGTTAAATATCATATTTTCACAAATTATACTTTTGAATTATGTCTTTATATCAATTCATAAATTTCTAATATATATGTTCTTACATTATTTTCTATCTAATCATGATCCTTAAAATAATTATCATATAGATATAAACCCAATACCCCTACTTTAAAAATATCTTAATTTTACTTTTCCTCCCTCTATCTCCATTTTAGCCACCTTCCCTCCTTCCTTTCCCTTCTATTTCTTTCTTCTTTATCCCTTTTCTTTCTACATTCTTCTACTTCTTCTTCTTCTTTCTCTTTATAAACTTCTAGATTTTATGCCAAGTCTTATGTTTAAACCCTAGAACGGAAGTCAACCGAAAACCCTAAAGTCAACAATTCTATAGCAAACCGTAGTGGTTTTAGATCCGGTAATCTCACGCTCTTAAACCTAGAATAATAAATTAGAGATAATAGTAGATTATGGTTTGTAATAATGTAAGGAAGCCTAAAGAGATGAGATTGTCAAAAATTAGTTTATTTCGGATCCGAATAAGATGAGATTCCAAAATCGGGTTTCAGACATGCAAAACGATAAAAATATTCTGATGACACAGTTAGACTTGTAATAATATGAAGATTTCAAAAATATCAGTTTTAGAAATTTTTTTGGTAACTAAAAATATTGGATATAGCTCATTTACACATATTTTCTTTACTACTGGTAATTTAATTATCTAGTCTACTATTCATTGTACAACTCCTACTATTTATTACTATTTATATCTCTACTTTTTCTTACTATCTACTTCTTACATCCTATATCTATTACTTACAATTTACTTTCCTCATAATATTTTTTATATAACTTCTCTTACACTGTAATTTCTTTTCATTACCAAAATACAAAATTCAGTCAAATCTCTCCCTCTCTTCCACAAGTAGTGTCGGCTCCCTCTCTCTTCCATCATTTTTTATTTTTCAATTAATTTTATTACATCTAATTTCCCTCCACAAATATTTATAAATACCCACTCTCCCTCCATTTCTTTCACATACTTCATTTCCTTACCAAAAGTCTCCCAAAATTCCTTTCCAACAATTTCTTCCCAACTCTCTTTTCTCTTCATAAAACAACCTTCCACAAATCACTACAAGTCCGTCTCTTCTTCTTCAACCAACAATATTGATACGAATATGAAGGGGTCGGAAATTCTTCGCTTCACAAATCTAAGGTTTTTCGTCCTTTTAGGGTTTTCTAAATATATAAACTCTGAAAAATCTAAAGGATATGGATGAAATCGTGAATCAAAATATGAATCACAAAGACAAACTGGTTTGCAATAGAATTGCAATTTGATATGACTCGCGAATTACAAAACAGATTACTGTGTCAAAGGAATCAAAGATTCAATCAATAGAAAATGAATAAAGAAAATTTCAATATCTCTCAATATTCATAAACAATTGCAAAGATTTGCAATCACAAGTTCTTATCACAAGAATTCACAAAATAATCTCACCAAAGAGGAACTCTCACAGAGAAAATATCATATATGTTATGTCTGTAAAACTAAACAAAGGTCCTATATATAATAATAACCAAGGAAACTTAAAAGACCTAAAAATAAATACAATAAATGACCCTATTAACAATAATAACTAAAGGAATACAAAAAGACAAAATTGAAACATCCATGAATTACATATAAGGTGGCAGCTTATATCTCGAACACTGGCGGCTTATATCTTCTACACGGGCGGTATAAGCTTCGACTTTAAAATTTCGTAATCCGAAATGGTTCAACGCTAGTGGAAAGCCGATGGTGTACCTTGATATGCCGACGTAGGACTCCTGCTGATGTGATCCTACAAGCATCAAGAGCAAGTCTAAAGCTTTGCTTCAAGGATTGGAGATTCAATAGCTGGAGTTTTAATGTTGAAAACCCGAGTCAAGCGAACCACATATGTTTACAAAATGGTTTGGGACTCGAAAGATTAAAGTTGTGGAGCTACTGCACAATACACCGCCGGCCTTCATTAATTAATTTGCTGGCCTCCATTATAATTTGATGACTTTTAGAATTTCTTTTGTGGCTTTTCAAATTTCTTTATTTTTATTGATGCATGATTAATTATAATTATGTTTTTTCAGTTACGTTGTCAGTTATATAACTGCTATAACTCTATTTTCAGTTATGATTATGTAACTACCTTGTAATAGCCTATATATAAAGGCTAGTTGACATCCAATGTAATAATTAGATTATGAGTTATTTCTTTTTAATGAAATTAAGAGTTTTATCTCTGTGTGTTCTTGATTGAACATGTTTATGAACTTATTGGATTTCATCCGTGGCGTTTGAATCCTTTAACTTATTAATCGAAACTCCATTACCGATTGTGGCGTCTTTATTATGCCAAGGTTCTTGCCTCCATATAGGCAATGGGTCGCAGATTCCACCCAGGTTTCTTAAACGGTCCTTGGCGTTCAATTCCATTTGATGAACATTGGGTCTTGGGTTTAACATACCTAAGGTTTTTCGTATCACCTGTAGCCTTTTGTCGGCTTCTTTCTTCCCTATTGAATCCACAAGCTTCGTTACTCCATTATTCAATCGAGTTTTTCCACATGCATTTGATGCTCGATCCTTTCTTGGAGTCAAATTGGCTTGGTTTTGATGCATTCGCATCATTTTCCCCTTCTTAGGAAAGATTCGGGGTCAAATCTTTTGTTCTTCCTGGAACTTTTGAGGCACTTTCTTTCCTGGCTTGGAAGACTTGTAAGGAAACATAAACAAACTCCTTTGGCCTTTAGCCCGAACATGTTCAAATCTCTCTCTGTTGAGCTTCAGCTAAAGTCATTGGATGCAATAAGAACGTCTGTCCATTTTTTTGTATCCGATAAGTGTTTTGATATCCATCATAAATAACTCGCCTATCAAATTGCCGCGCCCTACCTTGTAATATTTGAGCACAATCCATAGAAGCCACATCACAAGTGATAGTATCAGAATAATCTCCCATAGTAATGGATACTTGTGCTTGTTTATGTATATGTATAACATCCGAGGAATTCAACCATCGAAGGTTATAAGGCTTTGGATGTGGAATCATCTGCAAACTCATTTTCTTAACAAACTCCTGAGAAACCACATTAGCACAACTTCCTCCATCAACAACCAATTTACATACTTTCCCTTGCACCATACAATGAGCCTGAAACAAATTCTCCCGGTGACATGAATTGTCTTGGACCTGTAAACGAGAAGGAATAGCAATAACAACAGACTTGTCTTCCTCCACTTGTACCATAGGAGTGTTAACAATTTTTTCTTCTTCCTCCCTCTCAATGGACTTTTACCTTCACTTCTTCAACAATCTCAATCTCTTCTTCCACCATCCCTACAATGACATCACCTTTTGACTTTGTTTCTACCTGTGGAGTCTTAACAACCTTTTCTTTAGGAATATAAAAATTAGAAATTGGCTTCTTTGGCTTAACCTTAACCACTTATACCTTTGATTCCTCTAATTTGTTTAATGTCCTTTCACTAATCTTCTCTATCCATTCATTAAAAATTTTCTTTAGCTTTTTCGACTCTTGTTTTATAGCTTATAGATCATGTTGTTTATAAGATTCTTCACAAACAATTATTTTATTATTTTTTTTTTTGCTTTCAACATGTCTAGTTTTTTCATGGAATCATGATCTACCATTATAAAAATTGCTAGCGTGATATTGCTAAATCTCCTCTTTGTGTGGATTTTTTGAATGATAATCAAAGCACAACATATTTTCCAGCAAAATTAATAAGTCCACTCCTCAATTCAATCAATCCACAAAAATTCCCAATTCTCCACAACAAACCCTATACTTTTTTTTTTTAAATTCTCCATGCCTATAATTCAACAACCACAACAAAAATCTACACCTACAACTTAACCCTCAAATTTTAAAAATCATAAATCAAATTGATACAACGACTTACCGAATTTGAAGAGGGCCGAACCAAGAGCTCTGATACCAAATGATACGAATATGAGGGGGTTGGAAATTCTTCACTTCACAGATCTAGGGTTCTTCGTCTTTTTAGGGTTTTCTAAATATATAAACTTTGAAAAATCTAAAGGATATGGATGAAATCATGAATCGAAATACGAATCACAAAGACAAGCTGGTTCGCAATAGAATTGCAATTCGATATGACTCACGAACTACAAAACAGATTACTGTGTCAAAGGAATCAAAGATTCAATTAATAGAAAATGAATAAAAAAAACTTCAATATCTCTCAATATTCTTAAACAATTGCAAAGATTTGCAATCATAAGTTCTTATCACAAGCTCACAAGATACTCTCACCAAAGAGGAACTCTCACAGAGAAAATATCATATATGTTATATTTGGAAAACTAAACAAAAGTCCTATATATAATAATAACCAAGGAAACTTAAAAGACCTAAAAATAAATACAATAAATGACCCTATTAACAATAATAACTAAAGGAATACAAAAAGACAAAATTAAAACATCCACGAATTACATATAAGCTGGCAGCTTATATCTCGAACGCTGGTTGCTTATATATTCTATACGGATGGTGTAAGCTTTGGCTTTAAAATTTCGCAATCTGGAATGCTTCAACGCCGATGGAAAGCCAACAATGTACCTTGATACGTCGGCAGTGCAGGGCTTCAAGGCGGGCGGCTTAAGGCTGGCGTAAGGCTTCAAGGCGAGCGGCTTAAGGCCGCCATAGGACTCTTGTAGCCTTTTATCGGCTTCTTTCTTCCTTGTTGAATCCACAAGCTTCATTACTCCATTATTCAATTGAGTTTTTCCACACGCATATGACGCTCGATTCTTCCTTGGAGTCAAATTGGCTTGGTTTTGATGCATTCGCATCAAATATCCTTTAAGTAAAGAAACTTTTATAAATATTCTCATGTCATGTAACTTAACATGACCATAGTGTATTTTTCCTAAACTTATGATGTTATAGAAACAAAACTATGTTCATATTTTGCTCTTTTTCATGCACAAAAATTTCTTTATGCTGTTATGTTGTTATATTGCTATATCGTTATATTATTATTGTTGCTCTAATCTAACTTCATATATATGTATTATATATATGTATATCTATATTTTATAGAGCTTAAATACTCACTAACCTAACATTTTAATTATTGCTCTTATTATTATGCTTTTTCTTTTCTTTCTTGTCTTTTCTTTTTGGTCTATTCTTAGTTTTGGAAAACCTTGATGAAGCTAAGGCTCCAAATATTTGACTTTACTATTATGCTCATTTGCTTCTTATATTTCTTTCTATCTTAATATGTGTTATTTTTATCTTTCTCATGACTATATAATCATATTTGTGCATAACTGAGTTGTTGTTGTCTTAACAAAAATAAAAAGGATTCTTTCTCTAATAAAGAAGATAAGGCTAAACTCTTCCAAAAATAATTTTTTTCTCTTAGCAAAGATTTTTCCATCAAAGAAGCTTATAATTTGTTTTTGAGAAATTCTTTTCAAAAAAATTAGACAAGATCATCACGAATTTTTAAAGTATTAGTATAATTTCCTCAATGATTTAACTAAGTAGATAAACACTCTCTTTTCAAAATAGTAACAGGAAATTTATTAAAACCTTCATATTGATAATCCTTTGTTATGCAAATTTTTCTTAAAAACTTATTTATAAGATTTTTACCAACTTCATAATAAAAGCCAAGAACTAAACAAGTTTTCAAAATCAAGATAGAAATTAACTCACTAGTTTATAAACCAACTTAGAGAAATAAAATTTGCCAATAACCCAAGAAAGTAAGTTTTTAAAATAATAAACTTATTTGCTAAGAAGAAGGAAAATATAAATATGAAGAGAAAATATACATGTAACACAACTTAAAACCTTAGATACCACCAACAACTTAAGAAAAATTTTGAAATTTCATTTTTTTTTCAATCGATAGAAATAGAATTAGTAGATATCCTAAAAAGACTAAGTTCTTGAAAATTAATTTACCTTTTGAAAGGTTAGGAATGAAATTATAATAAGAAAGCACTCACTCATGATAACTCATGAATTTTTAAGCTTTCTTTCCAACAACTTAAAGAAAACTTAAAATATCAATCTTTCCAACTCTTAAGACAAGTTGTTTTATGAAAAATCATTATTGAGATAACATCACTAAAATTATGCACAAAATATCACTCTATATCTATATATTCAAAGGATTTTTCAACCATACAAATATCTATATGTTTATTTAAGGATTTTTGAATGAAGAAAAGTTTAGAAAAATGTATTTTGAGGGTTGGGAAAATTCATGACTATTTTGTACCCTACTATTTGGGACCCAAATGACTTTTCATGACAATAATAACCTTAGAAATGGATAGATCTTTTCAAGTAGATGGAAAATAACATATAATATGCGAAATTCCAAGTTAAAATGAGTAAGTTATGACCATTTTAAGTTGAAATTTCAGTCTACACAATTTTTGACGAACTTAGTAAAATAGAATTGGCAAGTTTAAGTAGAACTTTCATGAAATACTCATTTTGGGTATTTCTCTCTTTTAGGTGAAGTGGAGATCGAGTTCTTGTACCTCAAAGATTACAACGACTAGAAGTTTGTTCGCACAATGGCCGAATGAGTTTATTTCTTACATTCTTGTACTTATGTTTTTGCTTTTAGAATAGTGGCACTAGAATTAGGAAAAAATAAAATCGGAAAGTGCATGTGCTTTACATATATGGTTGAATTTATGTTAAGTATATCGATGCGAGAATTGTTTATAATCAAGGTCTGATTTAGATTGGAATGATATGTTTGCAAATTCTATAATCACCCTTAAAATATCTAACATCATGCCATGAGTACTTAATTAAATTGATTCATGCATATCACGTAGTGAGCAGAGGCTTGAATGAACTACAAAAATCTTATTTGCGAAATGCGGTCTTCGTGGCCTGGAACACCTAACCCTGAATAGAGGAGTAAATCCATTCAACACATGATTTTCCAGTAAGTCATGTGTATTATTTGCTCACGTGCTTGTTGCATCTCATATGTTTATCTTAAATAATGTGTTTGATATTTGGTTGTGCGAATACTTGATTGTGGAAACGATTCTCACTGAGCATATGAGCTTATACCCCCTTAGATATCTTTTGCAGCATACATACCTTTGGCTGAAGCCTAAGGGCTACTTTACTTAGGTATTACCTTCTGAATTAGGGGCTTTGAATAGAAGTCGAGATCTCGATGTAGATGTAGATGTAGACTTCTAAGTAAAACTTCAATGTATTTATTTTGGAGAAACAGACTCTGATGGACTAAGTTGTTTTGTTGGGGGTATGCCCTGTTTAATATTTGTAAGACTATGTGTTTTGATTAAGTTGAACTGTTATGATTTCTATTTTTAATTGCTATTTGTATATCATCTTAGATGGCTTGTTTCAAAGTTTGGTCCTCTATGATCATGAATGTACATCTTACACTCGATATCGAGGCCTTTGAGATGACTAAGAGTGTTATACTTAATCCTTAATATTGAGTGTGGCGGATTATTGCATTTAGGGTATCCTTTAGAGCGTGACACTTTCCTTCAAATCCAAACCTAAAATCTCGGTTCAAACAAGATCATAGGATAAATCAAAGGTAGAAATCAAGATTGAAGGTGGAAGAACAAGATTGAAGTGGATGACTTAAACTAGAAGAAACAGTGGGAAAAGACTAAGATACAAGTTTTATTTTTTAATTATGCATGCAAATGTTGTTAAATAGATGTAGATCTTGTGATAAAACTTGTAAGTTAGCAATATATGGTTATGTATGTTAAAAACTTCAATATATGCATAATCAAGTAGACTAAGTGTTTGATGAAATGATTTATGGTAATAAGATGTAAATATGTATATAGTGGTGTGTGGGAGACAAGATTATGCGTGTCTATGCTTATAACAAGCTATTATTGTTGTATATGATGGATTAAGTAGTTAAAAATTTGTGTAAAACACAAGGGAAAAACACATGTGGATTCCCTTATTCATCACAGCCCGTGATCTCCTCGGAGCAAATTATTTTTGAAGGCAATGGCTTGATCACGGTCGTGATGAGGAGCGTGATCTCCTCTAATAACATTTTTTCCTTGATCATAGGCCTGACAAGGACCGTATCGAGTATCACGACCCCCAAAACGGCTGTTATGAGATAAACGATGGAGATCATATACCCCATAATGGGCGTGATGATGCTGGTGATGATGATCACGACGCCCTTAACGGACGTGATCTATCCCGTAGAGCTGCTCATAAAGAAGAAAAATACAAAGAAAGAAGAAAGAGAAATAAAATGACATAGATAAATGATAGTTAATGTTATATGTTAATTACATGATATAATTAAGCATGAATTAAGTGGATTTATGAATTTAATAAATAATTGGATTAAATGTAGAAGTTAGACATAAAATGAACTTAATTAATAAACTTAAGTTTAACTTGACTAAATAAATTACAATTGATTAAAATGAATTAGATTGATTAAGTTTAATCACTTTGGCTTGGTAATGGAATTAAATGATTTATTCTAATCAATTTGGCTAGGATTTAGCTAGAATGAGTTAATAATTAATAATTAGTTTAAGTTAATGAGACAAGATAACCTTAGATTAACATGGTGAATATGCTGTTTCAAATATATGTTTGATTTGAATATGAATGGCATGATGATGTTTTTATAATAAGATACCATAATCAAAGTGAAAAAGAAATGCTTTGACAAACAAAAGAGAATTGTTCGTATTTTAGCAGGTGATCCTCGCAGCTATAACGGAGTTCCTAGTTAGTGTATGATCAAATGAGGTTTTAATAAAAGTTTGATATAAGTGGTTAACCATTTTAAATGCTTATATGATTTTAATTATTTATTAGATATATGGAAAGCTGGATTAATAATTGAGATGGCATCTAAGTCTCTGTTTGGGTTTCATATGAAAGATATGCAGTAACTTGCTTGTTGTATACTAGGATAACTTAAAGACGGCCTGATAATTAATTGAGTTTTGCTCGTATTTGTGTTGTTGAATCTGGTCCAGGGAGCAGCAACTCTATCATGATGTAATGACATGGTAGTTAGGCACTAAGATGTTATGCTGCAATGACAAATACCATGATACAATGGTATACTATGATGTGATGATGGTTTATATATCACTCAACGGGTAGCTAATAGGGTAAATGGTTCATCATAACATTTACTTAGGCTCAAATGAAGTAACATGTTTTAGTTCACATTTATGGGATCAGTTGAATTAATTGATATTATGGACTAGGATAAGTGGTGTATATGAAGGCTATGAACTCTAGATGAGGCTATTTTCTCTTTCTTGGCTAGGTATAGGAGATATAGGGATCTAGACTGCCTATATCAACTGTAATTCCCCAAATTTTACGTAACCTGATTATAACAAATACTAAAATTGTAATATAGGATTATTTAGAATGTTTGGAACAAGTAGTAAAAATCACTCCAAATTTTTTTGCCTCGATTTAAAAATGTCAAAGAATGAATTTGATTATAGTTAGAAAGATTAAATCGTTACCAATAAAAACTTTGAAAATATAAACTGTAACTTCTATGATCTCAAATAATTAATAAACAACGATAAACCTATCGTTAATATAAATTACTGAATTTTTTTTCTTAAGTTCAATACTTAGAAAATAAATCCTATGCTAGTTAACTAATGAAATAATGGTGTTTAAACTATTTTTAACATTATTAAGTAGCCCTAAATAAAAATATGTTGCTATTAACAAATTAGTATAAATAATTTCTATACAGTAGAACATGACGTTTAGTAAAGTGATCAATAGTTCGATAAACAAATCAAAGTTAATAAATAATTTAAATCACAATAACAGAAGATTAATTTTTAGAACCTACAAGTTATAAAATTATAGACTAAAGACAAATCACTAGAATTACAAAAGATACGATGAGATCACCAATAGATCTATATCTGAGAATCTATATCTTAAATAAATATTTAAATCACACTAATACTCTAATTAAGAGATTTACAAATTTTAGAAATTAAAATCTGGAATTGTCAACATAACCTTTAATAATTTTCATAACTAGCAAATAAATAAATTGGCAAATGTGAAACTAATACCAAAATATATGATTCAACAAAATCTTAAAATAGATCTATGAATTGTAATAAACTCACTCCTAGTTTGAAAAACCCGAATAAAATTTTCCTCGACCTTAATAGATACAAAAAACGATATTTCATATCTTGAACTGATAATTCATGATATAATTAGAAGTAACTCCAAATTTCAAAACCAATAAGATACAATTTATTAATAGAGCTTATCGGTATAAAACAATAATCTAAAGATGAATTATTAAAATTATAAATACATAATATATACCAATACCGATCAATAAATATTAATCTAGATCTAAAATTAAAATTTCAAACCCGCTGTCATACTTATTAGGAAATTTTGAATTCATTAAGACTTGGTTCATAATTTAATTTATTGAATTTGAAAAATTTAATCACGTAAGTTAAAATACTAAAAATAATTAATTGTGTAAAATTGAAACTAAAAATTTGTACGTATAAATAATTTAGAGTTTTGTAATAACTTAGGAAAATTCGATTTCGATAAAACTTGTACGTAATGAATATAAACATACGTTTATAAATTAAAATTGGTTAAATTATTTCAGTTAACTATTAATTAGATGATGATGATGATGATAATGATGATGATGATGATGATGATAATAATAATAATAATAATAATAATAATAAAGAAAAGAAAACCGATGGAGCAGAATTTGAAGTCACAGTCTTCACGATGGAAAATGCTTCACGGAACAGAGGGGGACAAATTGGAAATCTCGGCTGCAAGTTCATCTTCCACGCGCTGAACAAGGTTGAGACACGAGTAGAAGTCTTCAATTGGAATAGAGGATGAGTCGGTTGATGATGATGGAATTTACAACCACCGCTGGAACGTAGAATGACTCAAACAGCAGGGGACACTACCGAATAACAGAGGAGAAATCGGCTGAATGTTCCAACGCACAGATCAGCCTCCACGTACAGAGCATCGTGGAACAAAGGATGACCAACAGCTGCAGTCCATATTCCCCACACACAAGCAGCCTCCACTCATAGCAACACACACGGGCAAGCATGATGGACTCTACGCGTGCACATTCTCCATACAAGCTGGGACTCCACGCACAAGCTCTGGCATATCCACACACAAGATATTATCCACGTAACAGCAGCAGCAAATCCAATCAAGAGCAGAGGACAACAAATTAAAGAACTCGGCCGAAGTCCACGCACAGCACGTTGAAATCATGTGGAAATGCATCGCACGAACTGAAGGCAACCTTCTAGTTGGGGAAATGAAGATTACGTTGCAATTAGGAAATTTCGGCTGCATTCCACGTCCACAATTCAAGCTGGGAAACAGAGTATTCAGGTTGAAGCAGAACAACAGCAGCAAGGCAAATTTCGGCTGTAGAGTTCACACACAAACATTCAACTTTGATCCATTTTGAACTTCAAAGTTCAACTTGAAAATGACATAAAATCCAATTAAAACAATCCACATAATATCAACATTAAATACTAAGAATTTTAACTCAAATAAACAACCAAATCAACACCAAATGACCTTGAAATTCACCAAAACAGCAGCTGCAAAAAGAGGAATTCAACTAAGACAATTGCAGCAGGAATTTCAACTTTCAACCTTGGATTTTGGCTCATTTTTTATCCGATTTTTGTACAACTTGAGCCCCTAATTTACAAATATAAATGACATTAAGTAACTAGCAAACAATCACAATTAAAGCTCCTTGAAATCAGCCACAAATTCAATACAAATTCATCAAAAATCATCCTCAAATTTGCATGAAATTTCTACCCGAGAACAACAGCTCGAATTTTTATTTTTCCAAGTCCAAAATACCCTCTTTTGTGTCCTAACTCTAACCTAACATTAGTACATATATATAGGTTTGAGTTAGTTACAAATTTAGTTCTCAACTCCCACAAATCTACTCTAAAAATATAGCTATAAGTGGAAATTCGAACAGCCCTTTTTCCTTGGTGTTTCCTTCATTTGGACAGTCGTGAAGAGTCTTAAAACCAAGTAGAAAACCCTTGTTTTTCCTTCCTATCTTTTATCTAAATATCAAACACTTTAAGGACACCAAATCCCTTCCTTCAACAACATCAAAAACCAAGTTGAATGGCCTTGGTTTATCATAGATTCAAGTTGGAATCTAGGCTCAACAAGGTAAGAAAATAAAATAGATATATATGTAGTTTAGCTAGATTATTTTTTCCTTAGTTACTCACTTTCTAACTTTCCTCTTTAGATCATTACTTCACCGAGAAGAAGGAACTAGACCCCATCTATTGTCTAATAAAGGTAAGAATCATTAGAAATTATCAAAATTGAGCTAATACTATATTGATGATATTTAGGCTATTTAGTATATAAATACAACAACTTGAAGAATTTTAAGTGTAGAAATTCAAGTCTTGAAAGGAAAACCAAAACACACACTTAATTACAACAACTAAGTTGAACTTTAGATTACTCATGTATATCCCTAGGAAGATTGAATAAACTGTGTTGATGTGTTTGTTTCAAGCCAAAAAAGACCCCACCAATGGAAAGAACACGAAAAATCCTATGAAATCGACTATTTATTTGTTAAAAATGGATAAGAAACAAATTAGATATTGCAAAAACAAAAATTAGATTACTACTGCCAGGTTTATACAAACAGAATGGGCTATTCTTGCCTTTTTCATCCCTTTAATGACTTTTTCTGATAAAAATAACACCACTAATGGATTGTACTCAGAAAATGCTATGAAAACGACTATTTATTAGTTGAAAACGGACTAGAAACGAGTTAGATATCATCAAAACAAATTTGACTACAGTTATTAGGATTCACTTGAAATCTATGCATGAGTTTCATACATTTAAAAATTGTACAAGTCTCTTTTCTTGAAAATAATTCCACTACTAGAAAGTACTCTTCAAGTAGTATCATATCAAATCGACTATTCATACAGCAAAATTGGATTTAAAACAAATAAGAAATCACAAATAGAAATTCACTCAGTTTTCACTCTTAAACCAACATTAATGTTACTGTTATTCCTATAGTATAATTTGATTATTACTATTATTATGGATACTGAGTATAGTATTCAGATTGTTGATATTTTCATCACGAGTCATGAATGATTATTAATACTGTTATTTTCACGTTAACGCACTATATCTATATTATCATCAATACTATTATTATTTGTCGCCAGTATTATTATTTACTAATAGTATTAAAATTGTTGTTATTCTTAACTTGTATTTATTACTATTATTGATATTGATTTTTTAAAACTATATACTGATTTTTATGTTATTACTTAGTTTGTTTTGTAATAAGAATGAAACTGAAGTATAATAGAAATTTGATATATCTACATACGTTTTATAACTTTTGAAAGATATAGATACTAGAACATACCCATAAATAAATAAAAATACCAACTTGAGAGACAGATAAGGTTGAAGGCAAAGAATTAGTAAATAAAAATCTTTACTAAAAGTAGTAGGACTTAAGAAAAGACAAACCCCCTTAAATAAAATATAGATAGCAACTAAAATCGAAAGAAGTAAAATAAAAACAAATGACAGATAAATATTTTTTACTATAGAAATTAAAACCTTAATAAAAACTGTATCAAGTACCGATAAGGAATAATTACACCTATGAGGATTTAAGGTCTTAGTCTAATATCCGACGATAGAGATCAACACCTTTAAATTATAGGAAGACTTCTCTTACAGAAATAATTCAATAATAAATCTCTGTTATTTCCTTTCATAGGAAAATAGATCAATTCCCGGACTTCCAGTAGCTTATACAACAATTTAGCAAGGACCATAGGTGAGGGAATTTTGATGATCTACTATTTGCTTGTGATTGCTATTGTTTGCTGTTATGTTGATTGTATTGTTTGTATGTGGAATGACTGATTGATGTGAGTGTTATCATCTGCATGATCACCTGAATAAATGGATAAAGATAATAATTCGACTAAACTAATTGGATATACTCGTCACATGTGCTTGATCCCCTTGTAAGAAATGTTCCGAATTTGAAACCAAAAGTATTTTGAAATGTATTTTTAAAGAAATTTGACTTGGAATATTCCAGGGTGCTTTTATATCCTTTGAAAAGGACGAATCTATACTAAAAGAGTTAGAGATAAACATGGGACATTTCTGAGTATTGTTGTGATAGTGGATATTGCCTGAGTCGGGGTCCACTAGTCACGTGGCCATAGATGTTACCTGGGTTGGGGTCTATCTGCTGGATTCACCTTTAATAGGTGATGGTTAGTTTTGGCAGTAGATGTTACCTGAGTCGGGGTCTACTTGCCTGATTCACCATAGATTGGTGATGGTTAGTAAAAATCGCTATTAAATTGGCATTATATATATTTAAATATTAACCAGTGTAAATCATATGAACACGTTAGTGAATATTTGTTGTTACTAATGGCGATTAAGTATTGGGTAAGTCTGGATGGACGCTACCATCGGATAGCCTCGTGCGAGTAAAGCGAGGTGTCCCATGCGGGTAAGTATGGGAGACAACTGAAATGTAGACAGGTAAATCTACATCATCTATGGATCTGGATCCCCATAGATGTGTTGCTTGCGTTCATCACGTATGCATTCATATTATATGTAGATAGATTTACATGAATGTATAATTAATTTTTGATAACTTGCGTGACCAGTAGTAGTGAGGGATGAACTCACTGAGCCTGTGGTTTGCTCACCCCCAACAGTTTTTGTGAAGGATTATTACTAGCTGGGATTGGGCTAGGAATGTATGAAGAGAGCTTCTCCAATGAACTCTATTAAAGATAGAGATATAGGATATAGTAAACTTAGAATGTAAACTAGATAAATTTTACATTGTTGAAATTTGTAAGTTGTAGTCTGAAACCCATTTTCACTATTTGGTAGGGGATATTGATTCTCTGCAATCTTGGTAGAAATTGGAAAATCAGATTCCATAGTTGAAATACTGTAATATATTATATCATTTGTATGATAAACTTTTATAAATAAATAGACTCTGGTACACTCTGACTTACAAGACGGCTCTCATGTTACGGGTGAACACGTGATATGATAGCTTTAGATAAATCCTACTAGGCCCCCATTTGGAGTCATGACATCAACCCATGAGCAGCTGCTGTTACTCAGAACCCCTAAATTCCCTTGGATTGTTTTGGAGTGTGAGTGCTCTAGTGTTGTTTGATTTACTTTAATTTAAAGATAATAACTTATTGCTGTTGCTGTTGCTGTTGCATTACATTTAGTTAAGCGTATGTCACTCCATGTGTGCATGTATTACTATGTACTGGGCTTCGACTCATTATTGTTGTTGTTATTGTCTTTTCTATGTATTATTGATTGATTTTGATGATATTGTTGATGATAATGATGAGGATTGACAATTGATTGTGATGGAGTTGTTGTCTTTGGATTTAGGCAATGAATTTGGAAGAGATTGTTGGAGAGTGAAGTGGGTTAGGGCCGTGGTTGGATTTTGTTTAGTTTTTTGTTATAAAAGCTGGATTTATTTTCTGAAAATGTATTTGTTTTCTTTAAGGAGCTAGTTATAAAGCCCATATGTTTTGTAATACCTTTAAAAACTTTGTTTTTAGGAAAGTTAATCTACTCTTGAGAGTGGATAATAAAATTATCTTATAAAATTTTGTTTCTTAGAAAATTGGTCTGCTTTAGTGGGAGTAAAATTTTATAAATTATTTTTATAAAGTTTAATGCACCACTGCTAAATTCAGTTATTTGATAACCCGACTAAATGATTTCAGAATTTAAAACTGGTTAGCAATGTTCAACATAAAAATATCATTTAAGGAAGCCTGAGTGTGTAATATATGAAGTATTATACGTGGCGATGATACTTAATTAATTTTAGGGTGTTATAGAAATGATTTGGGTAGATCTAGGTTGTATTAGCATCGTAATTATCGGGGAGTATCCAATAACCAATATATATATGTAAATATTTATGTGTGATCCAGGATACTGAGTTTCCTTTTGTTGAGTCTTGAGCTAAAGGATAAAAATAATTAAATGGTTGCTTGTTTCATTCATATGATTATGATGCATGTAAGTTTGCCATTATTTGTAGACGCACACGTACTTGTTGGTACATCGTACTGGGCTTTGATTCACCCTTCATCTTTTTCAGGTACAAATAGGGGTGTTCATGGTTCGGTTTGGTCCATTCAGGGGCCGAACCGAACCGAACCACATTTGAAATGGTTTGGTTCAAACTCTTAATAAATCAAACTGCTTTTAACGGTTCAAGGTTTTGAATCGAACTGCTTCAAATATAGTTCAATTTGGTTCGAACCACTTTTAAAGTCATTTAGTTCTAACAAATAATATTAACAATCATTTGAGTTTCCAAGAAAAATAAAGATATTTAAATTAAGGAACATTGTACAAAAACTAAAGTTACTTATCATTATTATATCAAATTGTGTATTTAATAAATCCATATATACATATTATCCCGTTCTAAAAATATTTTTCAATGCAAATATAAAGTCACATATTTTTAATAAATCTATAGCACTAACAAAAAAAAAAATCATTCTTTTACATTAATTCCATATTTATTTTTAATATTCTTCCCTTATAACATATTTAAATTTCCGTTGTATTAATTAGATGATTGTGCATATTATAAACTCAATTATATCACTTTATTTTAATTTGATGCATGCTTACTAGTTTTGGAAAAATTTAAAATCAATAATATAGGAAAACATATCGAGAAACTTTTGAGATGAGTAAAAGAGTTTTTGTTTAATATTATTAGATATATAATATATTCAATGGTATGTTATGTAAAATATGTAATGCGAAATATATATACAATATTTATATTTGTAAATAACATTAATGTGGTTAAAAATGTAATTTACATTCATAAATTTGAATGGAATCACAATTTCCCCTAATAAATATACAAATTAAAATCTTACTCAATTCCCTTTTAAAGATGCTTCTAAACATAAGAATGGTATTAGAATTCAGAATTGTGATTTAATTTCAAATATATTATAACATAATACATACACATGCTAATTAGAGTAAAATGTCACATGTGATCCTAATATCTAATATTTAAGAGTTATAAATAAATAAAATAACTCTTTTTTTATTTCTTTTAATGTGAAGTGGTTTGGTTCGGGTTCGAGTTCAAATGGTTTGATTCGGTTTAACCCCTCGAACTGAACCATAACCATTTAAACTCTTCCCAATTCGAACCGTAAACCGAACCGAAATATAAAAGAACCGCATTTTGCGATGGTTTGGTTCGGTTTATTGAACAACACTAGGTACAGATGAAACCCATAAGGCTTTAGACATAAAATGTTAGATTGCAAGAGATAGAGACTCCCATTATGTTATATTGGTTGTTATTCTTGTATTAATTAGCATGTTAGGGCATTGACCCACCTATTAGTTTATATATGTGTGTGTATATTTAGATGGACTCTGTAAGCCATCCTAAGCTATCTATGTGTAGGAAGTAGGAATTTTTGTAATTGTTGTAATGAAGTACATATGTTGTGATTGTGGAACTGGAGTATTAATATATATGTATTGAAGTGTAAATGGTATATATCGTGGTTATTAACAAATTCTGAGCCTTTACGTGTGTATATGTTATATAAACACGTAGCGGGCTGTAAACGACTCTAAAATTAAGGCGTTACTGGGACTTTCTTGGAATTTTATCTATCTTTGCTTTGCTAGGGAATTGTACCAACATGATGAGATAGTATTGAAAAATGTTGAAAAGTTTGATACATCCTGTAAAGAAGGGTAATGTTTAAGAAACAATGCTTATATTAAAAAATTAGAATACAACAATGTTTGATGGCTTTAATGTCTTGTTCTATCGGACACATTAGACAACTATTAGTGGCTTTAATGTCTTGTTCTATCGGTCAACACTTTAAACACAAAGGTGGATTTTCCCCCAAACAATAGTAGCTTGCTTATACTTAAAATTCATCGTTTAATAGATTTCACATAACTTAATCCTATTAGCTTATGAAATTTTGCTTACAAAGCCAATATTCAAAACTCTCTTAAATGAGGTTCAACTATCGTTAATTCTATATTACCTTCTTTAAATTGTATTCATTTCGAATAAGCTAATATAGGAAAAGGTACATATGGCTCATGAACGTTTCATTCTTTTAAAAAACTTAAAGGAAAGGAAAATATGATTTATTTTCTTTGCATATAAATAAGGTTAAGACATATGATAGAGCAAGGTGTCTTTCATAGAAGGTGCAATGAATAAAATGGGATTTAATCAGAATAGGATGGGCTTAATAATGAATTATGTTAAATCTGTTTGATATAGTTTGTTAATCAACGTGAAGCAAGTAGGACATATTTTCAATATTAAAGGAATTGAATAAGGAGATTAAATTTTCGTTTAGCTGTTGATTCTTTGTCCATTATGATAATAAAAGCATATTCTTTCGGTATTATTGAAAAATATTGGTTAAAAGTGGCATTCTATCACAATCTATCTATTATTTACTGATGATATATTTCACGGAAGCTATTGAGCAAGTCACTTAGGCTTTAATAAAATTTTATATGATTATTGTTTAACCTCAAGACAAGTAGTCTTAAAATTTTTGCAATTTCCCTACAGAATAAGTGAAAGTGGGTTGCTACTTTATTTTAAATAGTAATTCCCAAAATAGGCTTGGATTGTATTTAGGTCTTCCTATACTATAGGGAAAATCTAAATATAGTATTTCACAAAGCTTTAAAGGTAGAAGATGCCTCAAAATTTCAATGAGCCTTATTGATTTTTGAAAGAAGTGGTCTTAAGATTTATCTAGCTTGATTGCAAGTTTTTGGTGATAGAGTTAGATAAGGAAATAAAATGGAAAAATTGGAAATCTCTAAGTTTGAACAAATTAGAAGCCTCTATCGTAGAGACTTATAAACTTTTAATAAAGTTTTGTTAAGAAAATTGACATGAAGAATCCTAAATAATTTAGAGCATCTAAAAAAAAATCAAATTTTCAAAAAGTGTATAATTTCCTACTACAATTTTTTTGAGTGCTTTAAAAGGTAGAAGAGCATTGTAGAAGTAACAAAGCATTTTAGTTGGGGAAGAAAAGTGATAGAAAGCTAATTTGGCAGGTTAGGTATTGGGGGAAAAATAACCATTTTAGAGTAGACCTATGGATCTCTATGGTTTTTCCTTGCAAAATCTTAAAAATAGAAATATGATTGATTTTGATTGTCTTACACGGAATGTACATTTACTAAAGCATTATTCGCAAGATTTAGGACATAAAACGATTGAAAGAAAACCTATTTCGACAAGTCTGCAAGATGATAACTATTTTCAGTTTAGTGAAAGAAGTAAATTATACTTGGCCAAACTACACTAAGTAGAGTTGGTGAATAATTTGAATTGGGCTCATTATCTTATATTATAGATTTAACTTGTGGAAATTCCTTTGAAGGTTTAATGCTTACCATTTACCAAAGCAAAAAACATCTCTAGAGATTGTGTGTAAAATTTTTTGTCTACTAAATTAGTTTTGTAAGATGCTTTGGAAAAGAAAACCCACTTGCCCATCTTTAACACAGCTAATATGGTTTACTTGACGCCAGTTAAGGTTGAAAAAATTTGATAAGATGAGTGGATATATTGTCAAGACTTTGATGAGTAAGCAGCTTTTAACAAAATCAACAAGAATAATTTTTCACAAAATAGCAATCATCTTATGGAAAATACGAAAGTACCGGATAGGTGTCTAATCTTAGAAAATTGTTCGCTTTATTGTAGGAGACTTTGATTAAATGCTCCAAGAAAGTAACAGCTAGAAATCAAGACTAAATTCAATCATTGAAATCCAGTAGTTAGTAGTTGTCAAAATAGAAGTTTCGTTCTCCACCTTGTATAAATATAAATTACAATGGGACATTTGATCAATGTATTGTGATAAGTAGCCATGTTATTGCATGTATAGACTTCACAAAATAAATGTAGGCGACATCGATTAATATGGTTGGGGTAAAAAGTTGAAGTACTTGGAATCGAGAAAGGAATCATTTTGGCAAAGAAAAAAAAAAATTAGAAAAGAGTCACCATGAAAATAAGCTCAAAGATTTGCTTTTGATAGCTGTCTAATTAGCACACGCATTTGCTTCTTTACGGACTAGGGAAAAATTAACTATAAAAAATGAAGTTTTTTAGAGATCACATATCTTGTAGAAATCCTTAGATCTTTCAAAGGTTATCAAAATAGAAGTCTCTTCCTTTATCTTATATAAAAATAGATCAAGATGATACATTTGATCAAAGTAATATGGCAAGCACCATGTTATTTTATGTATAGACTTAGCAAACATATTGATGTAAGCAACATCAATTAATTGGGAAAGAAATTATTTTACTAAGAAAAAAAAAGGAAAAGAAATTGGGAAAGACTGACCATGGAAATAAGCTCAAAAGCAAGACTACTAGCCTATGAAAGATCCAAGAATTTCCATAAGATATTTTATCTCTAAAAGACTGCTTTTTTCCTATCAATTCACGTGCTGACTAGGCAACTATCGAAAGCAAAACCATGATGTTCAACACCTATTAAATTCTTAAGCCTCTCTCCTTGTTTAGTGGATTGTTATATGTCAGATGGAATTTCATCTGCCAAGTGATTAATTTTTTTTCTTAATCAGATTATCTTTGGCAAAAAAACAAAAAGTAAATAGTATTAATCAAGAAATATATTATGTATAGTTACCATTTATGTTCAACAGTATCCATATTTAACTATTGATTGTGGTTGGATTCTTTATACATAATCTATGAGTGATTAGATGTGTTCAAAAGGTTGATCACCCCTATTTTGTTTTGAGGGCAAAGTGCAAATCTGATACGTGGATTTAGCACACAAATTCAATTTGGTATCCAAAATTTGAAGTATTCAATTTTACAGTTAATCAAACTTTTGTTGATTTTTTTTTTCCTATCTTACTAACATCATTTGCTCTATTTCCTTATGTGTAAGAAATAACCCATTAGTGCTAAATGGTCTTAAAAGAAATAGTAAAAATTTAATTTTATGTTGCATTTCCCAAGTGAGCAAATAGTGCAAACAATATTAAGAGAGTATTAAACATAATCATAAAATGTTTAATTGAGTATAAATTGATCACATCAAAATTTAGGTATCATTGAATTCTTGTTTAAAATTCAAGTATCAGATTTGACATTTATCCTTTGTTTTGGTCTCCTACTATTCACCTTTTTTTTTTTAAATGTAAGAAAACTGAGTAAACGATATTAAGAATGTGTTAAATATAGCTATAAAATATTTAATTAGATATTAAATTGCCCAAATTGAGGTTTCAATTTGTTGAGGTACTAAATTTACATTTACCCTATGTTTTGGTCTCTTGCTATTCGCTCTTTTGTCTTCACCTGTGTTTGTTGCATTTACTCTAAATTAGGGTTTAGAAATAATTGTTTTAGTCTATTCTTGTGCGTAATAGTTCGTTTATACCAGTTCAATTATGCTTACACTCGTCACATTCGATACCGTGTTTGTCTGCAGGCAGTTGGATAGGTTGCATGGCATGAATTCAATGGCTGAGCGGGGAAATTGAAGGTACCAATGTTACATATTGTGTATTTTTGTTTGTAGGCTGAAAGATCTGGCGGGTTGCCATGTCCTCTTGATTTGGAGCACAAGATTAATCGTCCTAATAATCGCATTTTGATTTGTTGCATCATTATTTCCTTTAAACGACCACACAAATAACAGTCATGTTTTTATTATTCTATTCCCTTAATGCTATCAAACATTTCGCGTTGGTGTTGAAAAGGATATCTTCTCATTTCTTTTCAATGGCATAGAATGACTTAGCAGCTAATACTTAAACAAATTTGGTCTATTAGGAAGTTGGTATTTCACCTAATCTCACCTTAAATAAGTTGCTATGCTGTTAGGGAAAGTTTTGTAGATTGATAGCCTTAGATATAAAGAGTGGCTTATAAGCTAAGATACATATATTAGATGAAATATGCGTTTTTATAATAATACTGCCGACTAATTTTGCATGATGACCTGAAACTATGCTTCAAAACGAAGTTCAAAGGAAGGTTTCGTGTTGATACAATAACACTTGATTGGAGAGGATCGCTTGCATAGTCAGAAAATCCACGTTTTGGAACGTTCGTTGCCATCAGTTCACTTCACCATGCATTAACAGAGTAAATAAAATTGAAAAAGAATATTATAGAAACATCATCGGTATTATGGTATTTTTATACACATATGATCTGTAAATTTTTTATAATAAGTAAATGACATTAGTTGTATTATTATATGTTACTGTTAGTTCAGGATTACTTTAATAAAATAATATTATTGAATCAATTCAATTGAATATTACCATCAAGTTTTATCAATTTGGGCCATAAGTTTAAAAAAGCACTTAAACATGGGTTATATTCTCATTAAAAGAAGGGGAAAAAAAAGGAGTCCTAAATTAAATAAAAAAGTTAAAACACGACTGTATTTTGTATCTTTCATTTCCATAATATTTAAATTAGAAAAAAGGTATTGATTTTCTCTTCAATTTTTCCTTTTTTTGTTTTTTCCCCCCTTTTTTCCTGTTGTTTTACCTTCAATAAGGAAAGAACGGCTGCAATGACTGTTTAAGAGATTATACATTCTAGTACGGCTCTTGTCCAAGGAAACTTAATTTCGGTGTCATCATGAGGGAATTCCGTTGGAAATGTTTCTAAATTAAATTCATTAAAACTAAGGGGATCATATCATTAGACTCCTCTCCTTTTGATGTCGACGTCGTGTCCACTGGAAGCTCCGGAATGGTGAGTGCATACGGAGGACGTAAAGCCACAAAAGGAAAGGAAACTGTTATGTTGCTTGATTAGTCTGATTTACCAGGTCGAAAATGCTTATACAAATAAACCGCATGGACTCTTATTTCTTTGGTGGAAACATTTCCGATCAAAGCTTATACTTAATCGGATCCAAATGAAAATATGGTTTTTTTTTTTTTTAAAAGAAGTTTAGGAAAATTTCTAAAATGAAAATTTAGAATCGGTTTAGATATCTATTCCAATCTGAAAAAAAAAAAAAAAAAAAAGAAAAGGCCAAAACCAAACTGTTTTCCAAAAACAAAAACATGCATTTTATTTATAATGGATATGGATGAATAAAATTTTAAGATAAAGGAGCTTTGTAATCGTCAAGGATATTATTATTATTATTATTATTATTATTGCTGCTGCCGCTGTGCATATCAATTTCTTAACTGCTATTCCTTCATAACTAAATTTTACATAGAATCTTTTCTCCTTTTGGCAATATATGAGGTTGTCTTTTTGCTTTTCAACTATATTTTATACGAAAAGTGAATGAATCTAAATATGTTTTATTCTAATGAGTGAAAAACTATCATGGGATATCCTTGTAAGTTTATTCTTTCAGTCTTAATTAATTTTCTCCTGGCTATCTTCGATTTAATTTTGAGAAATTGTCGTATTTTCTGCATGAACTTCTCCCATTTCCCAATTCTATGCATCAACTTTCAACTTATCATATTATACACACCAAATTGGAAATTTAGTTATTAACATTATTATCTTGCCCGTATGTATTTAGTGGCCATCATTCCATGTTACAATAATTTCGAGCTAATTCGATAAGATGCCTATGACAAAATTAAGCTTTGTTGGCTTTTGCATACATGGTGTGAAACCCCATGTGAGTAATTATTTTATACAAATTATGGTAAAGAATTGATATTGATTTATCAAATCAATGTTGTAAAGTATTTAAGTCAATATCAGATAGAAACTTTAGGATCAAGTTGATACCTGTTAAACACTTGTTGACATAATTATTGTCTACTACCCATTTAATCACTTGTTGTGTAATTATTAACCACAAGCTAGTGAGCCATTTCGACTTGATTTAGAAAAGAATCAAGAAGAGGACAATCTCCTTAGGTGTAACTTCACCTATAGGTTGTGGGTGGGATGAATAAAGCGAATCTAATACGGCCAGGGTACACAATAAGCGAATAAAGACTAAATCACTCAAGGAGATTTATGTAAATACTGAAATATAGATTGTAAACAGAAAATATAGTCATTGTAACAGAAATAATACAGGTCAGCAACTGTATTAGACGGTTGGTTCTTGTATAAAAAGAAAGCAAACGTAATAAAAAGAGGTCACCGAATCTTTGAATTCCCAAATATGGGTGTTAGGAGTCTAGCAAACTCGAATCTACCTTTCTTTCATGCCTGCACAGAAGTAAATGAGAGAGAGTTAGTTAGGGTTTCTTGGTGAGGAAAACACGAGAGAAAATAGTGAGAGGATTAAGGTTCTTATCTTAGAAACACTAAATTGAGAAGGAGAGGCGGGTGTGGGACGAGCATTAGGGTTAGTGAGGGAGTATTCGTAGGCCAATATTAGCTTGGGCCTAACAAATTGGTGCTTTCGACTGACACTCATGGCTCCTGACACAAGATCTCAATTATCACTTCCCCAGGTTGCAAACATGGATTTCATCAAGACCACACTTTTGTCCTTGCAGGAATCAATGAATCAGAAATTTGATTCTTTGGCATCCAGGATAGACAAGATTGAGTTGAGTTAGACTTCACACAATCTTCCTGATCAAAGCAAGATTGTGCAAGATTCATCATCCTCACAATCCATGGTGGCTCCAGATGCCAAATACTAGCACTTCCAGATTTCTCTAAGCAGTTCATATTGGAAACTGATGCTTTAGGGATCGGAATGGGGGCTGTTCTTTTGCAAGACAACAGGCCTATTGCATTTTTCAGTAAGAAATTGCCTCATCATCTATTAAAGGCATCAACCTATGTTAGAGAGTTACATGCATTGGTGGCTGCAGTTAGAAAATGGCGGCAGTATCTATTGGGTTCGCACTTTATTATTAAAATAGACCACCGAAGTTTGAAGGAGTTATTGACACAAGTAATACAAACTCCTAAACAACACAAGTATTTAACTAATCTCAGTGTTTGAAAATAAGAATTGCTTTTGTATTCCTATTTCAACTCATCCACTAAACCAAAATGTGGTAGAAAAAAAGCCAGATAGTGATACATCTCCTCAAATTGTCGGGATAGAGAATCTGCCACCACATTTTCAGCCCCATCCTTATAGAGCCTCTGAAATGGGATTTGAGTTGGAAGAATGATCTGTTATATTATGGAACTCGTTTATTTATGGTTCCAACTTGTTCTGTCATGAACAAGTTATTGTATGAATTTCATTCTATTCCTTCAGTTGGGCATTTTAGGGTCACTAAGACATATAAAGCGACTATCTTCCCGGTTTTATTGGGAAGGTATGAAGAAGGATGTGGAGCTCTTTATTAAAGGTTGCCACGTTTGTCAACTAACCAAAAGTCTTAGTAGACATCCATTCGGTTTATTGGCTCCATTACCAGTTCTAGAACAGATTTGGGAAGACATTTCAATGGACTTCATTACATCATTGCCAAAATCACAAGGGTTCACTGTCATTTTAGTGGTAGTGGATCAACTTTCGAAGTATTGTCACTTTGGTGCACTTGATACACATTGTAATGCATCTAAGGTGGCTCAATTATTCATGACAATGGTAGTCAAGTGACATGGGTTCCCTCGGACTATTATTTCAAACAAGGACAGTATCTTCCTCAGTAAATTTTGGCAGGAGTTATTTCATTTGAGTAGGACACGTTTATGTATGAGCTCTACTTTTCACCCTCAGAGTGATGGCCAAACTGAGGTGATTAATCAAGTTTTACAGCAGTATCTCAGATGTTTTTGTTTGGACAGACCCCATGATTGGTATAGGTTTTTAGCTTGGGCTAAATTCTCTTATAATTGTTCGTTCATGAAGGCTTACAGACTACACCATTTCAGGCAATTTATGGTCGGGCCCCTCCTACTATACCTATGTATATTAGGGGTCAATCCAAATTGGATGCTGTGGATACTGATCTAGCTGCCAGAGATGAACTACTAGCTTCTTTGAAAGTTAATTTGTTCAAAACACAGTAGCGAATGAAAGTTCAAGTTGATAAACATAGAATGGATTTACAGTTTCAAGCAAGAGACTTTGTTTATATTAAGCTTCAACCTTATAGACAAAGTTTTGCTTCAGAGGGCTTTCACAAACTGTCCAAGAGGTTTTCTGCACCCTATAAGGTACTTAAGAGGATTGGGTCGTGTGCATATGCGATAGAATTGCCTCCAAACTCTAAAATCCACAATGTTTTTCACGTCTCTGCTCTTAAACAAGCCCATGGCTCAGTTTTTCCTTCTCTTGATTTACCACCTAACTCATATCACAATAAACCCTTACTGGAACCCTTAGCAGTTTTGGATTCCAGGGTTCTCATGAGGAATGACAAAGAAGTGACACAAATTTTGGTTCAATGGATTGGCGTACATCCTGAAGATTCAACTTGGGAGGACATGGAACATTTTCAAATAGTCTATCCTACTTACAACCTTGAGGACAAGGTTGTTTTTGAAGAACGGGAGAAAGTTGATACGGCCAGGATACACAATAAGCAAATAAAGACTAAATCACTCAAGGAGATTTATGTAAATACTGAAATATAGATTGTAAACGGAAAATATAGTCATTGTAACAGAAATAATACAGGTCAACAACAGTATTACATGGTAAAGAGAAAGTAGAAAGGGTCACCGAATCTTTGAATTCTCAAATTTGGGTGTTAGGAGTCTGACAAACTCGAATCTGCCTTTCTTTCATACCTGCACAGAAGTAAATGAGAGAGAGTTAGTTAAGGTTTCTTGGTGAGGAAAACACAAGAGAAAATAGTGAGAGGATTAGGGTTCTTATCTTAGAAACACTGAATGAGAAGAAGAGGAGAGCATGGGACGAGCGTTAGGGTTAGTGAAGGAGTATTCGTAGGCCAATATTAGCTTGGGCCTAACAAAATCACACATTACAAGGCGCTGGGGGGAGGGGGTGGGTGGGGTGTGTGTGGTTTGCTGAAATCCAACTATAAGGCGTCACAATAAGCACGTCACATGTTTATAATGCCGTCAACACATGACCAATAATGACAAATATTTATTTATTTTTTAGTTTATAAATTATTTTGTTTCATACTTTATTATTTAATGTTAGCTTTGATTGGCTTTACGGTGGGTAGCAAGGTGGTTAGGATTTGTAGAATTTTTCTAATCATTTTCTCTTCTTCTTTTTTGCATTTTTTCTTTTTTTGTATTTAGCGTCACTTTTATTATATTATATAATACAATTTACCAACTATTATTACTTTAAATTAATTATTATAAACTAATCTAAAATTAACAAAAACATTAAGGGTTTAAATATAAGAAAAAAAAAAGTTTAGTTTTTTGAGATAAAGTCACAAATAGTACTTGAACTTTTGGTAAAATATATAATCACGTACTTAAACTTTGAAAATGATCAATTTAGTATCTAAATTTTAAAATTAATCAATTTGCTACCAAGAAAACTTTAAAATTGATTAATTTAGTAGTTAAAAAAATTTGATAGGGCTACTATTAGCGTGCATGAAAAATTCTTTTATATACTAAATTTGTCGATTTCAAAGTGTATGTGTTAAATTGATCAATTTCAAACTCAGGTATGTAATTATATATTTTGTTAAAATTTATCTATCATTTTTTATGTTAACCCTATTTTTTAATAAATCAAAATATTAATGTAAACTATTTAAAGCGACAAGGTGCATCTTATTGATTGAAAACTCCAATTGGATGCATGCTGTTTTGGTGATATGCCATTTGTGTTTTCTAACTAAAGTTACAATGATGTGTTGCATGATTATTGAATGAAAGTTCCATATCAAGCATTGAAAGTTTACGGAAACAGAACTGGCTGCTAAAGTTTCAGTAGATGTAAAATTAGAAAGCTGATGGTTCATCGATAACACTTAAAAAGCATGCAATGAAGTAAATTCGCCGCCATCCCTCTATATTTCAAATATAATGAAGAAATTACCGATGACCAAAATAAGAGCAACGTATGGCGGCATGCGCACGATACGGTTTGGTTTCAAATGAAAAACTTGACCGGTATAACCACCAGTAGGAATGTAAGCGGACATGTTTTTATAGGGTACCCAACCTGTCTAACTCGATAAATACCCTATAGGATTTAGGATGAGTTTTGGGATCAATAATAAAACCTTATAGAGTTTTGGGATAGGTTTTGGGACAAGTATAAAACCCGTTAGGAAACTCAAACCCGTTTAAATATATAAATATGTATATTATGTTTAGTCTCATTCTCTAAAATTAACCAACTGTGCTCCATTAATTGTGAAGTTATTTTTTTCTTTTTTACTAAATCATTTAGAAAAAGTAAAAAACCCTAGGACAGTAGACTAAGACTTTATGGTTTCCACTTTCAATCTTGGTCTTGGCTCACTCTCGTCAAATTTAAGCCTCTCACTCCCATTGCCGCACTGTTTTATTCAATGATTTTCTTCTCATGAAAATGATTGAGATTTTATAAAGATGATTGCATGAGTAATGATAAGAGTTTTTTTTTTTTTTTTTTTTGCCTATAAAGTGAGAACGGATCTGAAATAGAAAAAGATGAAAAAAAATTTATAATGTCGTTTTTAAATATTTTATTATGTAATGATTCTAATTTTATATCGGGTTTCGAGTTCGAGTTCGAGTACCCTATAGGGTTTGTCTGGTGGATTTTGGGTTCATGGACAAAAACGCTATAGGGTTTGGGATGGGTTTTGGGAATCCTATTAGGTATCAGGTTCGAGTTTGGGTTTTAGTATACCTGTCCCAAACCCATCCCAGTTGCATTCCTAGTCACCAATAGTTTTAGAACCAAAACCAAACCAGCCATTCGGTTTCTAAAAATAAAACAAAAATAAAAAACAATAAAGACAAAGAGAACTAGAAAATTGATTCAAATTAAACTTGAACATCCATGATATAATATTTATAATAGAACTACTTGTGCTTCATACTTATCATTTGTGATAAAAATATTAGTATTAATGAAACATTTATTTCACTTTTTTTCATTTTCAAAGTATTTCTAGTATTTGGTGTGTATGAGACTTATTGCAAGGGCATTTATTTTTCTTAACTCCTTCCTTGAAAGAAAAAATTAACCAGTTCCTCTATTCTAAAACCAGAACCAACGATTCCACAAAAACCGTAATGAAATTGGCTCCTCCTGTCCTGGTTCTCAATTTTTCAAAACCAGAATCGACGGTTCCAGTTCTGATTCGAAGCAATTCGAAAACTAGCACCCTTATTTAGGTATGCTCATTGAAATAACCATATGAATATATATTTATAAATTTAATTTATTATATAATAATCTTATAATTTAGTGGTATAAATACTTATTTTTTAATGAAGGAGAATATATTCGATTCTCCCTTTCCGATGTGCATGGTGATTAAAATAGAAAAAGTATGTTATATGATGGTACTAGTTATGCACGGCACCTAAAATTCAATATCAAAAGCAACTAGATATTAGCCAAGCCACCACGTTGCCTCTTTGCATTCATTGTAATTCATTGAGCAAAGCATGGAAAATGGAATTCATAATTTGTAAGTACATTTTTTTTATTTACTTTATGTACATTTAGCTTCTCTTATTTGAAATTGAAGGTTTCACCCTCAGATCTTAAAAAATAAATAAGTAAGAATAAATTATATAAAACTAATAATAGGAATGTAGGACGGTCATATAGGAGTTTCTCTTTTTCCCTCTTTCCCCAGAGATTTGTGATAACATGCAATTTCAAAGATAGAAAATCAAATGCATACAAAACAAATATAAAATATATATATATATATATATATATTGTCTTTGTAATATAATTTACATCTTGATTTGGTACACTGTATAATTAACATCACCACTATGCCAAAGCGTGTAACTCATCATATTGATTTTGTACACTTAAAGGGAGGTCCACTAGGACTGAAATTGAATTGAGATGACCATGAATGAATATTATAGAGCGCAGCACTCAGAAATTTCCTTTCTACATCTTGTCGTAAATCGCAAGATTATGAAGTAAAAGCATGTACTTTATCTGATATTATGATGCCAGACTGTTGCTTATTGGACATGAACATCGATGCCACTTGGAGCAAGAATTTATAATATATAATATAATGTGTATGTATATGTTCTATTTTAAGATAGTTAAAAATAAATTGATACGAAAACGTGGATTGGTGATTGCAAGTATATATTTTATGTTCTATTAATTGAGGAAAAGAAAGAAGTAGCATGGAACAGAAGCACAGATTGGGTTGGCAATTGGCATAGAAGAGATAAAGGAAAGAACATGCCATGTGCCCATGTGACTCCACTCAAAGTGTTTGGCAAGCAAAAACAGACGCAGCGCAAAGAAAATTACACTTGAGATGTTAAAATAAGGACAAAGCTTCTTTTTCCAAAGTACCCCCATCTGTTTGTAATATTTTGTCGATTAAAACAAATGAAAATATATATAACACATCAAAGTACAAAAATAGTTAATACCCCAGTTGAGAAATGATTAATGAATATTTTTCAACCATCATATTTTTACTATATTAATAATCCAACTAGTATTAACATAAGATTTACTATATTAACTGTTTCACATAATCAATATATAACACATTACTGTAACTAGTTAGCAACCATACCCATATCCAAGTTAGCAACTCGTTTTGGTAGATTACCATTAAATACATATTCATTCCTCTCTCCTTCTTTATAAATCACCTATTACGGTGTTCACTTAAAGGTCATAACAATTCATAATGAATTACTATTGCATAAAATAATGAATAGCAATTCATGTCTCCATATGAATTACTATTTAATGATTTATTTTTTAATTTTGTCATAATTACTATTGTTTTTAAAAATATCACATGCATAATTATTCACTCACAGTAATAAAGATAAAAGATATAATTAATATATAATTACTTGTTTTACTTTTTATACAAAGTACATATTGTAATAATAATTACAATTCTATTACCTCACATGAATTGATAATTTATTTTTCAATTTTTTCATAATTACCACTGTCTTGAAAAATATCACATGTATAATTATTCACTCACAGTAATAAAGATAAAAGATATAATTAATATATGATTATTTATTTTACTTTTATATCAAGTAAATATTGTAATAATAATTACAATTCTATTACAATTATATTGAAATTCTATTCTTCCCTCATTCTATTTGGCGAAATGGGTGAGTCGTTTATATTTAATTCACACGTAGTATTAGGGGAAAAAAGGGGGGGAAGGGTTGAGCTTCTTTTTGATTGAATAACATGAGATGCATAGTATTTAGACATTAGGATGACATGACATCGCACTCATTCATTTATTACAATCTCAACAATCTTGCAAGCGTAGTATTTAAAAGAGAAATTGATGAAATTTGAAGGGGAGAGTTCCATTTTCTTCTCTTTATAAAGCCAAGTTTATCCTTGAAACATTTATTTGAATTCTCTTTTAACATTTCAAGATGAAACATGGGAGAAAAAAGAAATGAAAACTCACCAACAGTTATTTTTTAGTTGGTTCCATTGTCAAATGTACAAGTCCTTGTCATTGTCATTTAGCCTTAAATTCACGAGATGGCCCCTCTGTCTCTACCCCCTCATCTATGTCTATCCGTCATCCAACTTTTCCGCATCACTACAACCATATGATAGAGAAATGTGAGTAGGACTACTGGGCAAGACTCGATAGAAACCATTAAAACCTATATACAGTTGATCTAATTAAAATTGTATCATGCGGCTCATCTCACGAATCATCAAAGTATTCTCCATGTAAATGTTTATTAGCCAAGAACGTGGAGCTCGAATTTCACTTTTAGATTTTAAACCCTAAGTACAATTCAAAAGGCCACTAAATAAATTTGGTCTCCATTCGATTACTCTTGTTTAGTTTTATTTGTATAAAATATTTTTTTTATTTTAGATTATATTATATTATATATTATTATCAAAACTTTATCTGATTAGACTTTGATTAGGTTTATGATCCACAGGAGATAAATATCATGCAATTCAAACTCAATTTGATGAGATACTTATTACTCGTTCACTTCGTTGTAATTACAATTCTATTACAACCTTATTCCTTATGAATAGCTATTATGTTTAGTTCACCGAATAGAGATTTCATAATAAATCCCTATTATACAAAATAATGAATAACCATTCTTTATTAAAACATATGAATACAAATTCAATATTGGAACTGTCTTTTTTTTTTTTTTCAAAATACCACCATTTAAATAAAAAATTAATAAAGAAAAATCATATTACAACTCTATTTTATTTTTCCGTAATAGGAATTCCATTACAGTTTTATTCATTCAGCGAAATGAACGAGCCGTTAGTAGTTTAGGTTCGGTTTAGTTTAACTATTATTAATTAGGTTTTAAGGAAATATAAAACCAAATTCGAGTGAATAATTATCCTTGTCCACACCCTCGGCGAGTTGGAGAAGAAAATAGGAAAAGGTCAAAACTCTGGAACACTGGGGTGTGACGTTTAAATGCAAATAAATTAGAGGCTTTCTCTGTCTTTCATTTCTCCAATAAATTAAACCTCACTTCTCCCTGTTTCCTTGTTCAAATTATTCATGATAAAACAGGCTTGACCTGTCTTAAATAACTTAAAACAAAAGAACAACAATTAGAATACCAATAATAGATCAATCCTCCATCCCCTTCCTTCCTCCTCCTTATCTTATCACCTCTGTCTTTGACTAAGATTGAATTATCCAAAAGAAAAAGAAGAATGACAAAGCTGTTTCGATCCAAATCTTGCGGACACGTAGTAACGACAAGTGACTTCAGGCCGGCTTCCCCTTCCACATTTCTGGATAGTGACTTGGAAGAAGAAGAGGAGGAGGAGGAGGAGGAGGATGATGAGGAGGAAGAAGAAGAAGAAGGATGTTCGAGTTCCAAACTCGGACTTCCAGGATCTAAAGCTAATAAAAAGAACAGAAGTTGTAGCAACAGCAGCAGCCCCGTGATCCTGCCCATACTGGACATCCTGGTAGGGGCCTTAAGGAAGTCACTGGTCACATGCACCAGCGTTGCTATCGAGAGAGGCGACGATGACATTGTTTCGACATCAACATCAACTTCCACTTCCACTCCCACTTGCATACAGCACATCAGCTGGCCATCTGAGGTGAGACATATCTCGCACGTCACTTTTGATCGCTTCAATGGCTTCCTGGGCTTGCCCTCTGACTTTCAGCTCCACCTTCCCCAAAAAGTCCCCAGCGCCAGGTCCTCTCTCTCTCTCTTATCCTTTTTTTAGACACATAGATAAATAGCTATGATTTAACATCTTTCTGTTCCTAACTTCCAGTGCCAGCGTATTTGGGGTTTCTGCGAAATCAATGCAATGTTCTTACGACAACAGAGGTAACAGCGTCCCTACGATTCTCCTCATGCTTCAAAAGCAACTATATTCAGATGGAGGACTCAAGGTACATAAAATTACAGCATGTTTACTTCACCAAATTAAGTTACTCCAATTTTCTATGACATTCCCTTCTTGTTTCGGTTTTCGGTCTTCTTTAATTTGATGAAGGCAGAAGGAATTTTCAGAATCAATGCAGAAAATGGCCAGGAGGAGAATGTTAGAGAACAGCTAAACAAAGGGGTTGTGCCTCGTGGAATCGATGTTCACTGTTTAGCAGGTTTGATAAAGGCGAGTATCCTTTAGATGTAAACTCTGGTATAATATGGGTTTAGGTGCATAACTTTACAAGCACATAACTCTACTGGTTACATGAAATTCTACTGGTTCTAAGGTAAAATTACGAGTTTCACAACTTTACAACTTTAACATTCTAAAGAAGTACGCTGGTCCAGCTGCTTGAGTTACAATTTAAGTTTCTAATATAAAGTGTTTCTCTTTTGGCTCAATACAGGCTTGGTTTAGGGAGCTTCCAACAGGGATCCTGGATTCTCTCACGCCAGAGCAGGTCATGCACTGCAACACAGAAGAGGAGTGCACCCAACTGGTTGAATCACTTCCCCTAACAGAAGCTGCATTACTTGATTGGGCCATCAATTTGATGGCAGATGTGGTGCTCCACGAGACATACAACAAAATGAATGCGAGGAACATCGCCATGATTTTTGCTCCCAACATGACTCAGGTTTGTTACTTTACCTTGTACATCTTTACAGTAAATCAGATTGAAGGTAAGTTCTTAGATAAATGCTCAGTCACGTTTGCTAGCTTAGTATCCCTTTTTTTTTTTTTTTTTTGGCCATTAACTCAACCGGCCTATTCCAAATGACCATTTGGCATCAAAGAATGAAAAATCTGTTGTGTTCACAGATGGCGGATCCGCTGACTGCATTGATTCACGCCGTACAAGTGATGAACTTCCTCAAGTCGTTGATCTTGAAAACACTACGAGAAAGAGAGGAATCAGCTAGAAGTTTGTCTTCATCATCATCTGCAGATCACTTTCCCCAATCCAATACTCAAACGGCGGGTTCAAACGTGGGATTTTCATTTTCCAGCTCTAGTAAAGGGATGGACGAAGCAAATTACCGAAGGACGGTCAGTCTGGACATGAGGCAACTCGAACCGGAGGAAGAAGACATGTACCATGAAGAGGAGAAGAAAGGGATTGAATCTTGGGATGCCAGCTGCATAGCATCAAAGCGTCATCAAGTCATGGAATTAGGGAACGGAGATGGACATGGAGATGTAGATGAAAACGGGAATGGAGACTGGCTAAGTTTGAGAAAAGGAGTTAGGAGATTGTGCAGGAACCCAGAGTTCCAGTAGAAACTAGCAAAGAAGCCGCAAAGTTGGGGATTGTACATAGTAGAGGAGGTGAGGATGGAGGAGATGCTCGGGCATAGGATTCTTAGTTCGTACACATTAGCTGTTTTTTGTGTGTGATTTCGCCAATTAATATCATAGACGCTACAAATTCGTATCATAATCCCGACTTTTAGTTTTTGTCGTCCCCTTTAATCCTCCCTGTTAGGGGGAAGATATTAGATTTTATAACCAAAAGATCTGACGATAAAAAGGAAGGATTGAGGGTCATATGTGATTTTCCTGCTTCCTCAGTCATGTGTGTATAACAAATTGATGAGATGTAAGTAATTTGTTTGGATCAATAATTCATGATCACAGGGTGAACCTCTCTCTTCTCCGTCAAACTTGTATGGGCAATCCTGCGATGGCTTCTATTCTGCTACCACTTGATGATGAGTTCTTTTTCTTGTTCAACGATGAGAGCGTTTTTGTTTTAAGGGGTATAAACTAATTGAATTCGGACGCACGGTATAGATCTCGAACTTAGCTCGATACCTGATTCAAAGTGTGAATGGATGTGATATTCTACGTATCGACTGTCAATAATAGGCTGAAGCCCAATCAGTCTATTGTAGATCTTGGCCTAGATTGAAAGGCCCGCAAGGAGTCTTGAAGCTCATGGGTTTGATCAAAACCATAAAGAGTCCATCCCGCGCCAACATCGAACTCAATCTCCTCTTGGCCATGATACGTTGCGAGCTCTCCCACGAGCTGCTCACTCGACCTTCTACACAGCCCTGTCCTAACACGAGATTGAGAAGGACATCATCAGTTCGGCCATACTTCACGCCCTCTCAGCTCCTTCATCCCACACCAGAGGCAGACCTCCTACTTCAATACTAGGTCACTTACCAATTCGATGGGTCCCATTCTGGTATGACTACTACTATAAATGATCCTTCCCTCCATCAGGTATGGTTAAGTAATTCATTTTGGATCAATATACATCACTCGCATTTTCTTCTTTGTACTCTTTAGATGATTCACGAACTGACTTAAGCATCGAAGTAGCCACGTTTAGCAATCCATCGGCACACCACTAACAGTATAATGTGTTTACAGGGCCCAAACTCTACCTATGAAATCAACACTTGCAACAGTTGGCACTTTCTATGGGAAAAAACACCCAAATCCCCTCCTCCCAAAACATTGTAACGTTTGATCAAATAAAACCTACATTTGATCATAAACCTACACCTTACAATTGACATCGATCATGCTAGGACCTTGATAGAGTAGGAATCAACTTGATTCAGCTTTGTCATAGATGACAGTTTTACCAATAGATGATGCAACGATCTCTAAGCAACAATGTCAGGAGCTTCTAGCTTCAAATGACACTAGCTTCATTGATCTAAAACACATCTTAGATTTAGAGGATCTATACAAGCATCTCTCACACAGGAATCTCAAAAATGAGCATACTTACAGTCAACTCTAGCCAGAATTATGGAACAAGGAAATTTAAAGAATATACACGAAAAGGATTAGGCTTCCAGTGCTTAAATGAAGCAAGTCACCATACCACTCCACAACAACCTTACCAAAAGATTCACTTATAAGGCATCATCAGCGCACCATGACTCCACCACAAGCCAACGCCTCCATCGTAGCCACTCCTACTGATACGAAACGAGAATTCTAGGTATATGAAACCTAAGACCCAACGATCGATGATGGAATCCGAACCCAAGGACCATCTAAGAATTATGGTGGATACCACAACCCGTTATCTATAGAGAGATAAGAACCTTGGTATCAAGTGTAGACGCCACAATCGAATATGGAAAGTTTGATTGATAACTCAAAAAGTTGAACGCCACAGATTAGATCTAATAAGTTTAGAAAAAGTTCACTCAAGAACCTAAGAGAAATACTCTCAATTTTCATTCACAGTAATCTGAATTGTTCATACAACCAAAATAGGTATTTATAAATAAAACAAAGAAAACCAAAAGACAAAGAAAGAAGATAATTCGTCCTCTAATATAAGCTAGTAGCCTAAATAACAAAGCTGACGGCCTTCAAATTACAAATCGGCCAACGCCTTTTACTCCTATGCCGTCGGCATAGCCACGAAGCCCAGTAGCGTTCAGTCGGTGCACACCAAAGGCCGAACGTTGAAACATTTTCAAGGCCGGCTTCACTTATATGTATGCCAACGGTGCTCCAATGTAAGCTGGTGACTTTCCTTGCCAGCTTTGATCCATTCCACTTGACAATTAACTTGATCATTCGCAAGCTCGCCTTAATGATGTTGATCAGCTTGGATTCGGTCTGCATATTGTGCAAGTGTATCTCCTCACCTTGAACCTTCGGAATCAACCCATTGAGAGCTTCCTTAAATCATTTAGCCCAAGTCCTTGAAGCTGGTCCGGGTGGTATCACAAGTGGGTCTACTCCGAGTCTGGATCTTCTGGTCATGCTTCCATAATAACTGTTGTTGAGAGTCTCCAATATATCTCTCTCACTCGTCCAGATATTGCTTACACAGTAAATAAACTTTCTCAATTTATGCATCACCCAACCACTAATCACTAGAATGCAGTTAAATGGCTTCTTTGGTTTCTCTATGGCATCCTGGATCATGGTATTACACTTCATCGCATTTCTCATCCTACTTTGCATGCCTTCTCTAACGTCGACTAGGCTGGTAACAAGAATGATTACACCTGTACCAGTGCTTACATCATTTTATCTTGGTCACAATCTCATCTCTTGGAGCTCTAAGAAACAGTAGACAATTGCCCGTTCCTCCACTAAAGTTGAGTATCGTTCCGTTGCTGCTACGACTGCCGAACTACGTTGGGTCTATTCCCTCTTAACCGAACTTAGTGTCACTCTTCTTCATCAACCAGTGATCTATTGTGATAATGTTGGTGCCACGAATCTCTGCTCTGATCCAGTCTTCCACTCACACATGAAACATGTTGCCCTTGATTATCATTTTATATGAGAATAAGTTCAAAATGGCTCGCTTCATGTCTCCCACATCTCATACTCAGATCAACTCGTTGATGCACTTACAAAGCCTCTTACTAGTTCTCAGTTCCACTCACTCAAAACCATGATTGGACTCACTTCACCGCCATCCATCTTGTGGGGATGATAAGACTACTCAAACAATGTATAAGACTAGTCAAACAATATAATTAATATAGAGTTAAACAATGTAATTAATATAGTGGTAGGAAAGATATTTCAATAGTATATATATATATATATATATATCTATGTATGTGTAAACAAGATATTGGAAATAGAAAAATCTTTTCTAGAAATTGTTCTCCTCTTATATCTTCTTTGAATACATTAAAAGAATACCCAAAAAAAGTGTTAAAATACTCTTAAGTACTAATGTGGAAATTTCTACCTCGTGATAAAGCAAACAAACCTCCATAAGCGTTTTCAAAGGCTGTGGAAACCTTATTATATGCTTAGTATACTAAAAAGTGATGATCTTTGTTTTTTTTTTTTTTCCCCTCTAGATTTGAGATAATTTTATTTTTATTCTTTAAGTTAGTGAAAAGTGACAAAGGACACCTGTGAGACTGTAAGTTAGCTTAGGTAGAAGCTAAGATAGGCAATGCAGGTTATTAAAATTATGATGGATGCAAGGATTCTTTCTACTTCTTCATTGATTTGATTATATCTAGTGGAAAAAAAAATGATAAAGACAACCAGGACCCTGACCTGAAGCTAGAAGAGTGGATTGACGCATAAAGCTAAACCATTATACATCGACGATCACTCTCTTCTCTCTAACTCTTTACTTATTTTGTTGTTTCTACATTTTACTTTGATATTGAACCTAGAAATAACTTAACACTTCAGATTAATAAATTCATAAGAAAGGGATATTAAAATAAAAAATTCGATCATATCACTAGTTAAGAAATCAAGAGGGTTTTGCAAATATTATTTTAAATTAGTTTTATAAACTATTTTAGAATATACTTTTGAAACATGTCTTGAATCAAAATTTTGTAAAAAGTTTTCAAAATAACTAATTCACTTATGCAAGAGCGTTAAGCCATTAATACTCAACTATCAAAAATTGATTATGAATGGCATGGAAGGACTTAGAGTAGAATCAAGAATAGTGTAATAGAAGATTAAGGATCCGAGAAAACAAAAACAATTCATGAAGGAGTTAAAAACTAGCCCACATCATCAAGATCAACACAAGAATGGACTAGAACCTTGAAGCGGACGAATAAGTGGAGAATTGGGCCTAGGCTGGCGGCTTGTGCAAAGCCGCCAGCTTTCAATAGAAAGCTGCTGACTTAGTGCTAACTTACTTCAAAACGCTACCAGCATGTTTTTAATTCGTATCAGCCTTGTTTAGTTTTGTATTTAGGGTTTGTTTAGGGGTATTTTATGTAATTTTCTTTGTTTTGTTTCTTTGAAAAGTTTATATAAAGATTTTTGGTTGTAGAAACAAATTAGATTATCTTTGAATACTTTTGAGTGAAAAAACCTTTGTGTTTGAGTGAGTCTTCTCTTGCATTGCATATTGTAATGTTTTATGAATATTGAGAGATCCAATTTCCTTTATTCATTCTTGTTGATTGAATCATGGAATTCTTTTAACCAGAGTTTTGTAATTCGTGGAACCTATAGAATTATGATCCTTGTTGCGAACCAGTTTGATTTTGTGATTCGTGAGTCATATCGAATTACAATTTCATCTATATCATTATGATTTCTCAATTTGTTTTATTTTAGAAAACCCTAAAAAGATCAAGAACCTTAATTCTTGAAGCAAAGATTTCTAAACCCCTTGGATTCATATCATTCACCCCCTCCCCCCTCTATTACTTAGCTTTTAGGACTAATAATCGGGCTCAACCTAACCACAGATATCAGTGAAGACTCAAAAAAGCTCTAAATCTTCTCAAATTCGATACTTGTAGTACAACAGGTCAAAGGCACTTAAAAAGAAAAAGACACCGGAATGGCTAAGTATCTAAGTACAGTTTGGTCCCTAGCCACATTATTTCCCTCGCGGGACATCGTAAAGATCCCAAGAGTCAAGAACTCGGAAGTAAACAAACTATCCAAATTTACCTCCTTAGCAATCCTTAATCCAAGAAAGCTTGAGGAAAGGATCTTTATGGAATTTATCTTAGAAAAGTCCACCATGAAGGAAACTGATAGGGATCATGGTTTGCTTAGATGATCACTTGATTTAGAGATGGAGATGAATCTTCAAGATCAAGTTTCAGAGCAGATCACGGCCTACATGTCACCCGTGATCCTAGCCATGATCGTCATCACGCCACCCATGATGCCCATAACTAATGTTGTTAGCATGTCATTGTTGGAGATTTGTGGACACAGTGGAGATCACGGGCATTATCGCACCCATGATGCCAACTGTAACAGGCCTGATGATGCCTATGACAACATAGATCTTGAAGAGGAAATATGGTCCGAGGAGATCATGGCTCGTGTTATGGTTGTAATCAACAAGATGATACCCGCCCTATTTTGCATTGTTTTAAATAGTTTGTTTCCTATTTTATTTGTTTGTCTTTTATTTTTCTATATCTTCCATTACCTGACTTGTAGGAGTATATAAAGGTCATTGTAGTTCTATTAATAGAGGGTTTTGAAGTTTTTGCCACCTTGATACCTTTGTAATTCTTGAACTTGGTTCTTGAATGAGTTTGAGAGTTTTTCTCAACCTTTGTTGTCTTTATTAAATGTGCATCCTTTTGATTGATCAATACAACTAGTTCGATCTTTTGTTGGTGCATAATATCCTAAGAAAGAATCATTCATATCCTTTGTTTTTTTGTTTTTATTAAAAACTACAAAATCATAATCATAATCATAAAAATACTTTTTTGTAAGAGGTTGATATGGATCGGTGTATCCGATTTAACGATGAATCTAATGCTTCCAATTGCAATTTAGGGTTTTTAATATATTTTTGGGTTTTATGGTTTAGGAAATAGGAAATAAAAAGATATGAACCACTTGAAGATAGATATTATGCACCGCAATCAACCGAGCTACGCAAACCCTAATCCATATGACGCATGAAATAGGAATCACGGTTTGTTCGCCATAATTTAAAGGATTGATAAGAACAGGATGTTCGCCACAATCACAAGATCGATAAGAATGTAATTGAATTTGCTCTCACAATTGAAAGTCAAATACAAAGGAAAAGTTTATCAATATGCCAAAAACTACTGAATCTTAAGACAAAAAGGGGTATTTATAATAGTTCCCAAAAGAACCTAATTAATGACAAAAGGACTAATTACTAAATATGATAATAAGACTAATAGATATGACAAAAGAGACTTTCTATATCTAATTATCTTAATATGAAAGGAATCTAATGACATTAAAGACTAATAAATATGAGAATAAGGACTTTCTATATCTAACTATCTTAATATGAAAGGAATCTAATGACACTAAAGAAAATACAAAGTAAAAGAAAGCTTGCTATAAGCCGCCATATTTGAAAGAAAGATCGCCGGCCAATGTTGAAATGTCGTCGGCCTTGGTGCCGGCGTAGCTTCTACGCCATTGATGTATGATGTTTTTAATGCTGATGACTGCCGGCCTTGAATGGATTTGTTCATCCGTTCCATTTGTTATGTTTTCCCTTTGATTCAATAAGCCTCGGTCTTCTATCTTAGTTCAAGTAATTGATTCCAGATCCAAGCTAATTTGATTCCCATCAGAGGTTATATGAGAGAATTCCACTGCGTAATTCTAACTCAAATCCTATCCCATATGAAAAACGCAAGAAGTGCTCGAGCTATAGGCTACCTTCACTCCCTCTAGTTAGATGGCTCCAATAGAAAGATATTTGAAAGATATAATTTTCCTGCCGACAAGGTCGAGGCCAAAAAATTGGTGTAAAAAGCAAACAACTACACCCTGATTAATGGCATGTTATATAAAAAGAGATTTAGTTTCCCCTCACTTCAATGTCTATGCCTTAAGGAAGGGCAACAAGTCCTGGAAGACCTCTATGCTGGTGAATACAGCAACCGTATTAAAGCTCAATCGCTGCACATCCGAGTTGTGCGAGCTAGATATTTCTAGCCTACCATGTGAACCGATGCCAAGGGGTTCGTACAACGTTGTGACCGATTCCATAAACATGCCCTAATTGAAAATGCTTCAAGCTCTAACCTCTACTGGTTCACCAACCCATGGCCTTTCACCCAATGCGGACTTGACATTCTTGGTCCTTTCCTCATATCAGTAGGGCAAAAGAAGTTCATTATAGTAGGATGCGACTACTTTACAAATTGGGTAGAAGCCGAAGCACTGGTGAATGTCACGGATAAAAATGTCCAACGTTTTATCCATCAAAACATCCTGGTAAGATTCAAAGTATACTACTCTCTTGTGATGGATAATGGAAAATTGTTCAGCTAAAAAAAATCAAAGACTTATGTTCAAAATATAAGATTACGATGCACTACACCTCAATCACCTAACGATTAGATTGAAGTAAGCAAGAAGACTATAATGGAAAGCTTGAAAGTGTCGACCGCTTAAGTGGAAAATGGGCTAAGGAACTCCCTAACATCTTGTAGGGATACTGTACCACCCAATGAATCCCAACCAAAGATACTCCTTTCCAACTTGCGTTTGGTTCTAAGGTAGTTCTTCCCATCAAACTCGAGTTACCCAATATATGAGTCCAATCCATCGATGAAATGGTTAACCAAGTAGGCCTCAGGGTGGAGCTCGTGCAATAGAAGAAACATGAGATATCGTGAACAAAAGATTAGCCGCCTACTAGCATAGGGCAATCAGGTACTATGATAAAATGGTAAGACACAAAATCTTCCTATTAGGTGACCAAAATGTCACAAGTTAGAGGCAATAGGGTTCGAAGAAGCCAAATGAAAGCTAACCTTGAAGTAAGAAAACCTTATCAGAGTAAAGGAAGCCTTGGGAATGGAGCGTATAAGGTTGAGACTCTCAACAACGAGCTTATCTTAAGGACCTAGAATGCCAATAACCTCGGGAAACTTTTTAAATAAAGGAAAATTTTACCAACTAAATACTAAGCTCATTTTCCTACTTGTAGAAACCTAAAAATAGGGTCTTATGAAACCCTTGTTTTAGGCTAGGATAGCAAGTATAAATGGAAATAAATTTATACAGGACTTAATGTGTTTCCTTTCATCTTTCGTTAGGATAAACCATAAGTGCTTTAGGCTCACTTAAGCAATAATTCAATATCTCTATAAAGCGATATTACGACCAACCTTTTTATGCCTAAGAGCTCTAAGGACTAGCAATGGTCTTAGGAGCTGATGAGTTTTACCCTCTTGTGTTGGTCGAGTTCTCGCCTTTAAGGGTTAACCCTATATACCAAGGCCAACAAAGGTAATGGGAGTTGACAAACTCTACCCTCCAGTGCTGGTTAAGTAACTCCCTGAATGGTAACTCCCTAAGTGGTAACTTCCCATAAGAGCTCGGATAACTCTCTAAGTGGTAACTCCTAGATTGGAGCCAACCTCAAGGTCTTATCACGTGAGCATAAGCTAAGGGAATTCAAGGTTTAAGCCAAAGGGTTCTTACCAACATTACTAGTGTTGAAGAAAGTTACTTTATTAATAATTACTTTGAACATATTAAGAACCTAAGATTAAGCTTAATTTTATGTTATAATGAAGTAATGAAGCTCAAGGGAGAGAGATGTGATGTAATGAGCAAAGAGGAACAAGGAAAAGAAGTAGGGAAGAACACATCATAATCCCATTAACTCGTTGGTCCCAATCTTAATGGGAGAACTAGGAGCACAGTAAGGATTGGCTCACCGGTGGGCATGCCCCAACTAGTTAGAAGATTCAAACAAACTAGCTTGCTGATCCTATCTTCATCAACTCGCCAGTATAACCTTGATTAGCATTTAACTCTTATTTTTATTCACCTTTTATTATTATTTTAATTCTAGTAAATATGTGAATATAAATGCCCTCTTTTGTAATAGACATACCATCGCTTGAATAATATTATACTTGTTCCTTTGAAACCAAAGCTTTTGTTCATTCCAATCATTGATTGTGATAAACAACCTCTTATCTATAATTGTGAGCCATACCAATTAGCGATTAGAGTAGCTCAAACTAGGTTGGTGTGTCATATCCTTTCTAGTGATTAGATGACCTATTTTTCCCTAAATTAATAGTGACATTAGTTAATTATTTGGATCATATCACTACCCTAAAGAGCTTGGGTAACTCTCTTAAAGATCTCTAGTAACTCCCTAAGTGGTAACTCCCTCAAAGAGCTTAACTAACTCCCTAAGTGGTAATCCCCTCAATAGGCTCAAATAACTCCCCCAGAGGAAGCCCCTTAGGCAAGTTTGGGCAACCTTTGAAATGGTTAACTCTCAAAACTACACTAGACATGATGTGGTCTACAGGAACTTCCAAGCAACAAATGCAAATCATCACCAAGCTCATATTCTGACCCCACGAGGTCCATAAACGACCTAAAGCACCAAGTACAAAACCAAGACATACAACGATAATATAAAAGAGAAAAAAAGCAAACATATAAGAGAAGACGGCAAATTCCACTAATGCAAATCAAGTAATTATAGTAACTTTAATTGGCATCTCGACCAAGATATTTTTTATTGCATCCCGGCCAACAACTTATAAGATGAACTCTTATAAGCTTTAATGTTTACAAGTTTTGACACATACTAGCCAACCCTGATCTGAGATCATCCCCAGAGTGAACAAGATGGTGTTGTGCTATCCGCACCATTGCCAACTTGACAAAGCAGAAGAAAACCCACAGGCATATAAGCCACATAAATGCACCAAGAGGTTGCCTTAAGCTCTTGATCTTCAATTGGCTAACCATCTACGATAGCTTCGAGCAAAGTTGGTCATCAAGCTAAGCGACTAGCCGTGATGTCGATCGATCCACCATAGATATTCAGAATCCTCCATATAAGGAGAAATCAAGAAGATGTGAGTTGTGACAAGAGGTCAAGGTGCCCACTCCCCTTATTTACCTCGTTGCTGCTAACGCCACATTAAGGGCAAGATTAGATCCAATCCCTTAAGGTGGCCCGCATTAATGTTGTGATGGTGGAGGAAAAGTTTTTTCCCAAGCTTGGAAGAAAAGTGGATGAGGGAACCGAACCAAGGATGAAATAAGCTTGATAGTGAGCCTTAACACCATCTTGAGTCTTCCCTTGCTTTAGAATTTCATGTAAACAAGGATAATAAGGTGGTGGACCCCATTAAATAGAGATAGTAAAGCAATGGAATTTCTCAACTACAATGCATGACCATTAAGGCTTCAACTTGGCCAACTAGAGGAGACTAAAGAGGGGGAAGTTCCAAACTAAGGACATCTTCGAAACTTAGTTAAAGATTACAAAAGCTAAACTTAGAATATCAAAGTCAAACTTAGTGTATGAAGAGCTTTACAGAAGAAGTGATGGAGAAAAAACACACTAAATAATTTATTTATAGGTAAAGAAAATGTGCATCGTAATGATATTAAATGCCACTAAATTTTTGAGAATCTCAAGGATAACTCCCCCAACCACTAAATTAGATTAGGAAAATGTCAAAGGCTTTGGAAAAGAATGTCTATAGGCATGCATACAAAACATGATGTCACTACTTACCCAAAGCAAGCATGAACCTACTAGTAAAGCAGCAACAATGCATAAGAACTAATCAACTAATACACTCACCTCTGCAATGCATAAATCGAAGGGATTTAGCAACACTACTAATTGAAGCTTAATTAGCTCGACCCTGAGCTTACAAAATTAACTTAGAATGCTTACATTTAGTAAAAATTCAAAAAGATGAAAGCAACAACAAAACTACCAAGAGGTATAATTAATACAAAAGGAAAACCATTTCATTCATCATGGAGAGGTTACGGAGGTAGTAGAACAGGCCGCGACACAAACCAGCCTACAACATTATGGTCAATTCTTGCAATTATCTTTTGAATTTCTCAAATAAAATTGGAATTTTTGAAAATTTTTATTGTTCAATCCTAAATTGACTTAGATTATTGATTGTGGTCAATTCTTGCGATTATTTTTTGAATTTCCCAAAAAAGCTCAAAAATTCCTCTTATAATAAGGGTCTTTTAAATACCTATTAATTACCTTCAAGTAATTTTAATTACTTATAATTGATCATTTTAATCCTAGAGTTAGCACAGTGCCTATGGTTACCCAACTTTGAAGTCAAATATAAGATTGTTAGAGTGCTCAAATACCTTAATATTATTCGACTTGGCATCAACTTTATGGTCAACATAGTGCCTATGGTTTTCCTTTGATACCCAACCACAACCTTCTATGAGATTGTTAGAGTGCTCTGATACCTTACTATTTTGTAGCCTAATATCAACTTTGTGGCAAACAAATACTAACCACATTTAGGCAGCCAAATGTGCTCTCTATTATCTTCTCAACACTTTTACATTGGTTATTTCGATTGTCAATATATCTAACATTTTTAGTGATAGTTGTGTTACATACTTGATGTAGATTAAGATGGATTTCCAATTTTTTCTCGATTTTTACGTATTTTTCTTAGTCCTGGCCTCATATGTTATCATCCTAAGAAACAAACTATGGTATTAAAGAGCTCTATTGAAGTTGATTATAGAGCTTTAGGTGTTGTTGCAGAGTCTACTTACTAATATTCTTCATCATAATACCACAAAGTATGTAGAAATTGATTATCGCTTTTTGCACACAAAAATTTCCATTAAGTTTTAGTTTAATATGTTCATACTCATCATCAATATGCTTAGAGTCTTATTGCTACATTTGTTTATTAATACTTCGCTTTCACGTTAACCGTTGCATTATAGTTGAGGAGGCATAAAAGTGTAAATATCTTGTATGTTGTTCTTTGTAAGGGTAGAATAGGCTTTTTATATGTCTTAAGTATTTATATGCTAATCTCTTGCACATGTACTTATTTATACAACTAATGAAGGTAATGTCAACATTTCATTAACTACTTCAAGCTTCTACATGTTACAAGATTCATGTATTCATTCAAGTAAAAACTTAATTATATAATCCTTTTACAAAATCTTTTTGCACTAATGTAATGCAAATATGGTTGGCAAAATTGTGAATTAACTTAAGTTTATGAGATTTTTCTATGATGAACCGAAAAAAAAAATTTAGGTGTAAAATTTTGGTATATTAATGAGTCTAAATATATGATTTTACAAGCAAAAATCATATCGATTATATATGTTATACTTTTAGCTAGAACTGCAATTTTAACCTTTACAAGTGTTGCATTGTCGTTTAACGGGTTCTTTTGGACAAATATTTAAAATTACTACTTATATTCAATTTTAATTTTAAAGTTTGAATGGTTGATGATGCGCTACTACTAATCGTATCAAATTATAAAATTTATAATCTCAAGTTAATTCCTATGATTTAGCAAGCCAAGTATACCTTTCTAGAGTAGTATAGGATTAAAACAGGTGTCGTCCACAGGGATTCAAAGAGCAAGTACTAGTAGTGCATTTTCTCTACTATCTAGCCTAAGTCTTTAAGTGTGAATATTAACTAAAATAACTAATCAAGTAATAAACTAGATTACTAAGCCCTAGAATTGATTTTGAGTGCTTTTTAAAAGACTAGATCAATCATAAAACCATACCATAATCTTAATTCACCGTAAACTTTAAAATCTCATGATAATGGAAATAACTATTTAGTTCTTAAACTTTAGGGATTCAAAGTTAAATCAACTACTTCCTCGAGTTAATTGAATCCTAATTTTATACGAGATAGTGGAGACCTCTTTCTCACCAATGCTCTACAAGATTACAGTAAAGAGCAAAAGACCTAATTAAAGAATAAATCTTTATTGTAGAAAATTGAAGTTTTCCTACCTTTAGGTAAAACATGCAATTTTCCATTCATGAGAATCTATCTTATTAGATGAAATCTATATCTATCTAATAAGAATTAAACATGTAACAAATCTAGCCACAATTTATTACAAGATAATTAAAGTCATGAATAGATTTAAAAACATCAATTATTAATCAAACATCAATTACAACACATCATTTAAGATTTCAAAAGACTAAGGCATAAAAAGTTTTACTCCTTCAAGAAGTTTACAATGAAAGCACAAGAATTAGACTAGTAAAGAGTAAGCATGATAAAACCATTTAGTGTTTTGTGATCTTTAATGATGTCATTGCGCTTCTCCTTTTGAAGCTTATAATTTTGCTCTCATAGGGTTTTTAAATTGTCTAAGAATGATAATGTCCCTCTTCATTATGAAATAGAAGCAGTATTTATAGTTTTGGAAACAAGGGTGATCTGCACAACCTCTTACGCGACCATGCTCAAGGTTGTGCACTCTGGAATTCCTTCTTTTTCTTCTCTAGTCAAACTTTCTCCTCAGCACGACTCTTTGCACAACTTGTACAGTAGTTGGGGCACACTTTCAGGATTTATTCTTGATGAGAACCCTAGGTATAGAAACCTAAGACCCTTCAACAAGAACGCTGGATTCAACCCCAAGGATCCCCTAAATTAGTAATCAAGAACGTGACCCTGGCCAAACCTGTTGATTAGAACCTGCCTTATCACGTTCGGAACTTAAACCCCAATCAAACTCATCAAATGGAACCTAAGTTATCTATGAGATCTCCTCAAGCGATTATGAAGAAATCATATTCAAGTTCTTAGTTAAGAACTGAGAGAAAGAGAAAACTCTCAATATTTCATTCAAATGATAAGTGTCTAAAACCAAGCATACATTAGGGTTTTATAGTCTTCAAAACTAACCAAAACACTAAAAAAAATAAAACAACCTACAATAAGAAAGTATACTTGTGGATTTAAAACAAAGCCGGCGGCTTATATTTTGAAAAAGCTTTGGTGGCCTTCAAAACCGGCTAGTAAGCCGATGGCTTAAGTCTCTAAGCTGGCGGCCTTGATTTCTAGGTTGGCGGCCTAAATGCCAGCTTATACTTTTAAGCCTATCATTTATCCAAGAAAGGTTAGCGGCTTAGGGCTAGCCTATCTTCCACACGATTCTGAGTCGCTAGCCATCAATGTAAGTTTCATCTCAAGGTTCTCTAAGCCTTTATCCACCTCTGCAGAAGCTTGAATGATGTGAACTAATGTCGGTTCTTCCTTGGTGAAGCTTGGTTCCTTCTCTTGCAACTCCAACACTAACCCGTGCAAAGCTTCTCTCATCCGCTTAGCTCTAGCCCTTGTCATTGGACCTCCAATGCCTTGTAGTAGATCATTGAAGTTGTTGGTTAGCTCATGTGATGTCCTCTGATCTCATCAATTCTGGTCACTTTTTGTCATCTGGTACTAGTGTCTATATGGTCATATTAAAGGTTGTGTATATGTGAAAATCACCCCTTTTTCTATACTTTGCCAAATTTCGCCTCGTTTTGCTCGTACCATCCTTAATTTTTCAAATGTCTTCTTTAAACTTGAAATAAGATATTAAGCACTTAAGTATCATTTTTTTTATAAATTCACATAAAATCCATACAAAATTATATCCAATGAGTATTAGAAATAACAATTTTTTGACACTTATCAATAGATATTAATACTAAATCAAATTTTTAGTTATTAAATTTACCAACTTACATATATTGGTCAAATTAATGAAAATATTAAGACCCTATTTATTTTGGAAAAAAAATTATAGAAAATGGTTTTTCCATTTCCATTTTTTGTTAAGCTTTCTTTTTTTTTTTTTTTTTTGCCTTCATTTTTTTGTTAAGCTGAAAATATTCTTTTAAAATTGTTTTCTTTCTCATGAAAAAGTTAAATTTTTTACAAAAATGATGTAGCCTTTCCAAAGGTGAAGTCATTTTTTTGTACTGATCTCCATAGATAATTAGTTTTACCTATGCAATGTACTATATTTAAATAAAATTAATTTTGAATGCCTGTGGACTTTTAAAAAATATTTTTATAAAATACAACAAGACTGATTAAAACATATTATTTTTAGAATAATTTTTAGTAGATTATATTTTATTTCTTTAAAAAAGTTACTAAAATTTGTCAAATAAAAATTTGATTATTAATTGAATTAATGACTTTAAATTTTATTTGTTATTATTATTATATATCTATTATTATAAAGCAAATACTTGCTTTGAGTGGACTCCACATTTTGTTATTAAAATTTCATTCTTTGCCCATTGATTGAATTGCTTATATACTATAAACTATTGACCTATAGGGATATTGTTGTAATTATGTTGGAAACTTATAAGGACAGTATAGTAATTCCATTTTATATTACTTATGTTCTCCTACTCTCTCTCTCCCCACTTCCACATTTTTCTCTCCCTCAATACATATTCCAGTTTCCCTCTCCCACGATCTCCATTTGAAAATGTCTCTTCATTCCCCATGTTCTCCTTCTCCTTACAGTGTGTATTTTTTAGACCCGCAATGTTCTCCTTCTTCCTATAGTATGTATTTTTTAGACCCACAACTCTTTTTTTTTTAAATCTTTTTTGCCTATGTCTCTCTTTATTCTATGTTTCAAAACTTCTAATTAACTCATAAAATATTTTTATTAATTAGCAAAAAAGAAAAAAAGAAATTCTATGCTTTTATCTTATTTATTATATTTGATTAAAGAAATTTTAATCATCATATCATCTATCAGTGATGGAATAGTTTACATCACTTTCCTTTTTTTTTTAATTAATTAAAATGATTTTAAAATTTATGATAATAAAGTAAAACAATTTTAAAATTTAACTTCTAATTTTCTCCACTTGAATTTTTATTTTTTATAAATAAAAGGGTTCTAATTTTTCTTTTCTTTTTTTTTAATTTCCCTTTTTCTTGATCAATTAGAAAAGAATAAAAAATATTCAAGGCTACTTTTGACCAAATGACTCCCAAATTTAGGTTATAATTTTCTAAATAAAAATTTAAATATTTTTTTTCGATTTAAAAGGGTTGTAATTTTCTTCATAGAGATTCTATATTTTTTTTTGCCTTTTTTAATCAATTCGAATAAAAAGAACATTTTTAAATATGAACTATGACTTCCTTCACTAGAATTTAATTTTGTTTATGGTCTTAAATAGAAAGGAACTGAATTTCCTTGCAGGCATTGTATTTCCTTGCTTTTTTTTAATCAATTAAATGAAATGAAAACATCTAAGACATATCAATAATTTAGATGCTAGAAGCTTATTTTGTAAATCCCTCAATTTCTAAGGTAAAGTTGGAATAAATCCTAACCCAAGTTAAACTGAAATTACAAAAGTCAATTATCATAAAGGTAAACTAGTAGTTTCAACTCCGGCAATCCCACGCTCGAAACTTGAGGATGATAGAAATGTGCTAATGGTGGATTATAGTTCGAAATGATATAAGGAAGCTTAAAAAGACCAAATTCGCCCAAAAATCACTTGTTTCGAAACCAAACGAAGCCAATTCTTGAAAAATGTGCCACGGTGCCCGAAATAGTACAAATATTCTAATAATACCGTTAGACTCATAATTATACAAGGATTTCAAAAATATCAATTTCATAATTTTTCGAATCTTAAAAATATCAAATATAACGCTTTTACACGTACTTTCTTTACTACTGGTATTTTAATTGTCTAGTCTAGTATTCATTTACTATTCACTACTATTAATTATTATTTACTTATCTCTACTTTTTCTTACTATCTATTTTTATAACATATATACATATTTCTTACAATTTTTTTCTCCATAAAAATTCTACACCACGTATTACTAAACTTATCTTACACTTTTCTTCTAAAATTAATTTTTATCACGTTTCTCCTTCATGCCACCAATTTTATTTTATTATTTATTCATTTAATTAACTATAATTTTCCTCCAAATTTATCTATTAATACCCTCTCTCTCCCCACTTTTTTCACACGTCTTCATTTCACTTAACAAAACTCTACCAAAATTTCTTTACAACTTCTCTCTCTAAAATTTCCTCCTAACACTCTCTTCTTTCCTCCTCCATACAACAACCATCTTACTATAATAACAAATACACCATTTTCTCTTCCATCTCCATTAGTCTTAGGTAAAAAAAAAAAAACTTCCTATAATTTTTCTCTATGTTCATATAACTTAATATGATCATATTGTATGTTTTCTAAACCCATGGGAGTTAAGAAAGTAACAATATGTTCATATTTTATTCTTGTTCATACAAAAATTTATTATTGTATTAGTTTTATGTTATGATATATAATTCTTGCTTCTAATTTAACTCCTATATGTTATTAAATATATTTATGTATATATGTTCTTAGAGCCTATAAGCTCATTAACATAACTTTTATTTACTCATGCTCTTACATTTCTTGTAATTTATTTATTTCATGCAATTTTATTAAGACTAATCATTCTAGTCTTAGACTTATCCTCATCAAATTAAAATGTTTTATTTTTCTTTCTTTAGGACTTGTCCATAATCTAAATTCGAGGGGACCTTGACATAAATCTAATATTCCCATGTTTTCTTCTATTATTTTCTTGTTTTTCTTTTTGGAACTAGTTCATTCTAAGCTTCGGGAAGCCTTGATACAACTAAGACTCCTAATACTTGATTTTACTTGTATGCTTATTTAATTTTCTATGACCTTAATTTTTATGTGCGTTATTTCAGGATGGGCGAATAGAAGCTGAAAAGAATTACAAGTTAGATGATAAAGATGGGCTTTAAAGAGCTGGAAATACCTAATTCCAAATGAAGGGCGTAAATTCATTCAAACATATGATTTCCGGCAAATCATATGTATTGCTTGCTCGCTTGTTTGATATATTTTATATGTTTGTTTAAATAACTTGTTTGAATTTATTGATACGGTTACGCTAATTTAGGAATATTCTCACTAAGCTAGTTGAGTTTATACCCAAATAGATTTTTGTTGATGCAGAATCAATATCTGTTATACCCGAGGACTCCAATCATTTGGACAACCTTATGCTTTGGAAGGCTTTTTGGGAGAAATCTTTTTGAAGATCTTAAAATAGATTTTCTTTAAAATCTTTATAGTTATAATTGTTATTATATGTAATACTCAAACTATTGGAGATTTAGTGGGGGAATGCCCCTAAATGATGTAAAGACTATATTTTTATGATTTTAAAGGTAATGTTTATTTATATTCTTGTATGATATATTACTTTCTCAAACTACACTTCCCACTTGTGTCTCTGATAGCTGTGATAGACACCTTACATATGGTATCGAAGCTTTTGTGTGACTTCCGAAAGTCATTCTTAAGCTTTAATACTATATGTGGTGGACTACCACATTTAAGATACCTTTTAGGGCGTAACAGTTTAAGTGGTATCAGAATAGTAAGGTTAGGAAAATAGCAATAGGAATGGAATCATGAGTAGTAAATAAGCTCTAGCTATAGATAGTATAAGTCTAAAATCTTAAAGGACTAATGACCTCTTTGCTTTTTTATAGCTGACTATTGAAGAAGTAAGAGCTAAGGCCCAAGAGTTTGTTAGATGGTATGGAGGAACCTTTATGGACTATAGATTGAAGCTTAGACTGTTATGTGAAGACTTTGCCTTAGTTAGAAGACCTAGATGTACTCAAGAGATGTTCAATATATGGAAAAGAGGACTCTGGTATACCATTTGGGAACACATAATAGAGGGAATAAGATATGATGCAAGAAGGAGAGAGAACTGGACAGGCCTAGAAGTAATCTATAGGGTAGAAAAGATCATGGGACATTATTATAATGTTTTGATGCTTCAAAGGCCATGTTTATCTTAAGCAACGAAGGAAACTCGACTTTGCCAACTTCAGAACATGGAATTCCTTCGACTGCTTTTTGTTTATGCCCATGATGAATTGACTGATCATGCCGTCTGGAACCAAAGGGATGGAGAGCTCTACTTCTTTTGGTATGGATTTTATCGTAATATTATGAAGCACCCAGATGAACCATAACCAATGCCACAATCAAATGATGAATGGGGAGAAGACATAATCAAAGATGAAGAAATGGTGGAAGAGGAAGGCGCCCAAGAAGAACAAAATTCCGAAGTCAAGCCCAATGACTCATATGAGAACCATCTTTGGAATGAATAAGATGACAATCCACATGGCAATATCCACAATCCAGTGTCGCAACCAAAACCCTAGCCTAGTTGGAGTTGTTCGCGCACGCCATTGCCAAGGAACAATACAAGAGAAGAACCCCAAGACAATGAAGTGATGATGACCGAATCAGATAAAGAAGCCGCTTCACATTAGGCTTTTAAATAAGGTGGACCAACTATGGTGGGAACTCAACCCTTGAACAAAGGAAAAAGAATGTCAATTGGGAGATACATGACCATATTCTTGACAAAATGACACAAAGGCTCTACAATCCACAATCAACATCGATTAACCTCCTCCCCCTAAAAGTCGTGCCAAGGAAGCTAAATGATGGGAGGAAGGAATCAAAGTTAACGTCATCATTAGTTCACCTTAGATTTTGTAATAGGATCGATCAAGTCATAAGAGCGATTAAAAACTTATTCATGTAATCGAAATGGTGCTATGTTTTGTGTGTCTTTAAAATTATGTCATTTGCTTATGTGTTGTTTTAATGATTATGTAGGATATGTGCCCATTTGTGTTTCCATTAAATGAAATTTCCGTTTTGTGACTATTTGAAGCTTATTCATTATGATTTTGATTTCAACATTTCTAAACTTTATTTTGACAATTATGATATTTGAATTACTATAAATTTCCGTGATTTTAGTTAAAAATCGCGCCAAAACTTAATAAAATGGAGAAAAGATTGAACTTACGTAATTAAAATATTTAAATAGCTGAACTCGTAGAGAAAGGAATCATGAATAACACGCTTCGAATCAACCCCCAATTAAGGAAAGGAATCAACCCGAAGTCCCTCCTCTAAATCCACAAGCTATACTACCGCTAAATCAATAAAGTTGATTTCTAAGCCACTCTTGGACAGATAGCACAATTGTTGAATACTCTTGTGCAGCACGAAATGCACAAGCATTTGCTCTAACCCTACCCCAAAACGCCCATAAGGCTTCTATGGCAGTACTCGCACCCCAAGATGATCAATCGCGTACCGTACGACTACCGCCACCACCACTGCTAAGACCTTATAAAAGTATTTTGTCGGAATTCATCAAGAGCAATAGATACTTTAATAGAGCCTTTGGTAAGCCAGACGAGGCGGAAGATTAGATCGCACAAATAGAAAGATCTTTTGATGCGTATAAAGTGTCGTATCATTTGAAGCTCAATTAGGGTACTTACATGCTTCACCTAAATGCTTGTGTATGGTGGGAATCCAAAAGTCGGGAGTTAAGGCACCCGATCACTTGGGAGATATTCGGAGAAGAATTCCTAAAGAATACTTTCCAGGTAGTCTTCGAGTCCAGTATAACCCAGATTTCTTCATATTATGTAACAAGGACAGATAATTGAATAGTATAAGACTAAGTTTAGTCGATTACTCCAATATGCGCCTAACTTCTACTAGTATAGCGAGGAGTTGAAGAGACAAATCTTTTTGAACGGATTGGATGAAGAGCTGCATGTTAAGTTAGAAGAATTTGACATAAGGAATTTCCGAGATCTAGTAGAAAGAGCCCAGATAGTGGAAGGAGCGAAGAAAAGAAAGGCACGTGCACCAAAAAAGAAAGTTCACATCCCTGGAAGGAGATTTGTTGAAGGATCCGATTATGGCTATCCATAAAAAAGGTTCAGGCTGAATGATAGTTTTAAAGGAAATAATAGTGGAAAGAAAGAAGCACCAAAGAATATAATCTACTAGAAATGCCAGGATAACCACTACCCGAAAAAGAAGTTTGCAATTGTAGGATAAGTGTTTCTTCTGTAGAGACCCCAATCACAAGGTACCGGATTGTCCAAAGAAAGCATCCTCCATTTGTTATGTGTATAGGGAGACTGGTCACTTTGCTAAGGAGTGCCCACAAAAGAGAAATGCCTTTACCCGATTGTCTGGACCATTTGAAGGACCTACTCCAACAAGAACAAGAATTGGTAATGAAAGAAGGAGTTGTACTGCTTCTATGCAAGGGATGAGGATTTACAACCTTGAAGGCCGACAGACAAGTGAGGAGATAAATGATGAAGATGTAGAATTAGTAGCCCTTGAGGATGAGAATGATTACAACTACAACTCGATCACAGGTTAGCCTGAAACCTTAATTTAATTTTTCTTTGTTTCTATATAAATACAAGGGTATAATAAAACAATGCTTAGATGACTAAGTGAAACCTTAAATAAAGGGAAGTAAGAGACCATAGGTATCGAACATAGAATGTGTATGCGAATAGTTAACCAAGCCCTTTTTGAAATGGGAGTTATCCATCACTGATAGTTTAAAAAAGAAAATCGGATCACCCATAATTACAATCACCTCCAGCTTTAAAATAAAAGAACACTATGGACAGTATCATGATGACGGGAAAGATTCTAAAAAGACCATCCCTTAGAAATTCAAGGACGTCCCTCTATGGAAGACCTTATAAGTTGGAAATAAGTGAATAGAGAATAATCATGAGAATGAGCTGGTTGTTTTCTATTAAGGCTACCGTTGATTGTTGAAGTAGGATAATGGAGCTTACGGGAGAAAACTGAAGGAAAGAGACATTCATTGATGAATCCAAGAGTTCCAAGAGACAAGAGCTGAGTTCATTTGAGTTGCAAGGGAAATTGATGAAGGAACTGAACGTTATGTTAAAAGAATGAGAAGGAGAAACCCACATCATCAATAAGTTTCCCGATGTTTTTCCAAAGGAAATTGCCACCAAAGTGGAAGATCAATTTTGAGAGTAACTTGGTAAGGAATACTGAGGCTATATCAAAAGCACCATCCCATGCGGTACTAGTTGAGTTGAAGGAATTGAAGAAGCAGTTACAAGAATTGTTGGACCAATAATTTATCAGGTCAAGTAGTTCGCTTTGAAGAGCCCCAACGCTCTATGTAAGGAAAAAGATGGAGCCATGAGAGTATGTATAACTATCACAAACTCAAAGGTACTATCTAGGACAAGCATCTGTTGCCATGGATCAATGATTTTATCGATCAAATCTAAAAAGCAATTGTGATTCATGCATTGATTTGTGTTATGGATATCACCAGTTAAGGATCAAGTTGGAAAATGCACCAAGGACCACTTTCCGGATACATACAAGCATTACAAGTTCCTGGTAATGCCTTATGGAATGACGAATGCGCGTGTCACCTTTGTGGACTTGAGAAATCAAATGTACAATCTGTTGTGGGACAAAAGTGCAACAGTCTTCATCAATGACATCTTTACTCATTCAATGATGCATGGATAACATGAATTGCGTCCACGAATGGCGTTACAAACTTGAGATAACACAAGTTATATGCCAAATGTGACCTCTAGTTAAACTAAATTTCCTTTTTGGGTCCTATTGTTTCAAATAAAAAAAAAAAACACCAAAGAATCCCAAGAAAAGATAAAAGGAGTGGTATTAAGGAAACTGCCCAAGATGATTTTCTAGGTCAAGATGGTTATTATAGGAAGTTGTAAGGGACTTTTCCAAGATAGCCTAGCTTTCGACTTGGTTAACCTAGAAGCAAATGAGAAGTTGTATGGATGGACCAAAGAGAACGGAGTTTCCAAGAACTAAGTGACAACTTATGAATGTACCAATTGTGATGTTGCCAAATCAAAGGGAGTTCTACACAATGCATAGGTACACATCGAGAAATGGTCTTGAATGTGTAATAATGCAAGATGGAAAAAGTGATTGGTTACGCTTCTCGATAGTTGAGGCCGCAAGAACAGAATTATCCGACACATGATTTGGAACCTTAGGTGCTTGTTCATGCAAAAGGAGCTGAACCCGGGATGGAAGAGATGGTTATAACACATAAAGGACTATGGTTTTGGGATAAACTATTGTCCAAAGAGAATGAATGCAATAACCAATGCTCTAAGCCAAAAGAATGAAAGAGCCTAAGACTGATGGAAGAAGTTGGACGGATCAGAAGCGACAAGTTCTTAAGTTTAAAGTCGAAAATCATGTGAACTTTAAGGTAAATTCCATTAAAGGACTATTGGATCCTTTGAAGACTAGAGTTTGTATCACGAATTAAGTACATGAGCCAAGTTTTGAGGAAAAAACTTTCTTTAATGGGGCTAGGTTATAAAGCCCTCAATTTTTAGGGTAAAGTCGGAATAAACTCTAATCCTAGTCAAACTAAAATTTCAAAAGTCAACTATCATCAAGGCAAACTAGCAGTTTCAACTCCGACAATTCCGTCCTCGAAACCTGAGGACAATAGAAATAAGCTAATGATGGATTTATCGTTTAGAATGATATGAAGAAGCGTAAAAGATCATATTCTCCCAAAAATCATTTATTTTGGAACCAAACGAGATCAGTTTTAAAAAAATGTGCTCCGGTGCCCGGAATAGTAAAAATATTCCGATAATACCATTAGACTTATAATTATATAAAGATTTCAAAAATATCAGTTTTATAATTTTTTGGATCCTAAAAATATCATATATAGCGCTTTTACTTGATTTTCTTTACTACTAGTATTTTAATTGTTTAGTATACTATTCATTATTATTAATTACTATTCACTTATCTCTACTTTTTCTTATTAACTATTCTTACAACCTATATATCTATTTCTTATAATTTTTTTCCCTAAAAATTCTACACTACATATTACTAAACTTCTCTTACACTTTTCTTTTAAAATTAATTTTTAATCACTCTTCCCCTTCATGCCATCAATTTTCTTTTCTTTTTTATTTATTTAATTAACTACAATTTTCCTCCACATTTATTTATAAATACCCCATCTTCCTCAACTTCTTTTACACATCTTCATTTCACTTGACAAAACCTTATCAAAATTTCTCCGCAACTTCTCTCTCCAAAATTTCCTCCTAACACTCTCTTCTTTCCTCCTCCATACAACAATAATCTTCCTACAATAACCAATACATCATTTTCTTTTCCATCTACCATTAGTCTTAGGTAAAAAAAATTCCTATAATTTTTCTTTATGCTCATAGTAACTTAACGTGACCATAATGTATATTTTTTAAATCCATGTGAGTTAAGAAGCCAAATATGTTAATGTTTTGTTCTTGTTCATACAAATGTTTTTTATTGTATTGTTTTTATGTTATGACATAAATCTAATATTCATATGTTTTTCCTATTATTTTCTTATTTTTCTTTTTGGAACTAGTCCATTCTAAGTTCCGGGAAGCCTTGATGCAAGCTAAGACTTCCCAATACTTGATTTTACAGATATGATTATTTAATTTTCTATGACCTTTATTTTTATGTACATTATTATTCTTTTTATATAATTATAAGTTCATATTCATGCATGAACCTAATGTTGTTGTCTTGATAAAATTTTCAAAGAAACAAAAGGGGTTATTTTCTCTCACTTAAGAATAAAAACTAAATTCTCTAAAAACATGATTTTAAGACCTAGGAAGAATTTCCATTAAAACTTAGGATCATGATTCATCAATATTCTTTTCAAAAACTTAACTAAATTCATCATAAATCTCTAAGTGATGTTAATATGCAAAGATTCTTCAAAACTTAATTATGTGGTTCTCTCACTCTCATTTCAACATACCAAAATAAATTATTAAATTTTAAGGTTGACAATTTTTTATTATACAAATTTTCCTAAGAACTTGTTTATAAGATTCATACCCACATATTGAAAAATATTAAGAATCAAACAATTTTTCTAAAACAAGTTTAAGATCAACTCACTAGTTGAAAATCCACTTAGAAAATAAAATGTATACAACTTAGGAAAATGGTTCAACTAAGATCTTTTCAAACTATTAAAATATGAATATTATAAATTTTTAATGTTGATAATTCCTTGCTATACAACATTTTCTTAAAAACTTATTTATAAGGTTTTATATCAACACCTTGAAAAATATTAAGAACAAAGTAAGTTTTTCTAAGTCAAGATTAATTACTAGGTTAATATTTACTTAAGAAATTGTTAGATAACTGAAAGAACCAAGCCTTTAAGAAATAAATCTGTCTTTGCGACGCTAGGAAAAGATAAAAGGAATGGTTTTATAAGAAAAAACATTCATTAGCAAAAAACCCAAAATTTGATTTTTCTTCCAATAACTTAGAGAAAAATTTTGCGAGCTTCACTCTCTAACTTCTAAAAGTAAATTGTTTTATGAAAAATCATTATTAAGATAAAATCACTAGAATCATGCATTATGAGTATATATATCTATATTAAAGAATTTTTCAAACTACATAAATATCTATGTGTTGTTATGGACTTTTAAGATGAAGAAGATTTTGAAAAGTTACAATTTAAGGACTAGGATTTTAGTGCTAAACTTGTACCGACCCTTTTTAGAACTTAAACAACTTTTGATGTAAAAAATAACCTTAGAAATAGATAACTCTTTTCGAATAGGTAGAAAACGACATCTTACATGAGAAATTCCAAGTTAAAATGAGTAATTTATGGCCATTTTAAGTTGGAATTTGGATTCATCCGATTTTTGACAAAACTTGTGAAATAGAATTAGAAAGTTTGAATAAAACTTCTATGAAATACTCATTTCGGGTATTACTTTCGTTTAGATAACGAGGAGTTAGAGGATCCATATCAGGAGGACTATTATGAGTGAAGAATTTTTTGCAAGGATGGCCGAGTGAGTTTATCTCCTACTTTTACGTACTTGTGTTATGCTTATAGCAAGAGGCACTAGAAGTAGGAAAAGATGAAAATGGAATATGCATGATAATGTTAGTTGAAAGTACACTAAGCATATTGAAACATGAATTGTTGTTAAATAAATTTGATTTTCTACTACTATGATGAAGTCTTTGCATATAGCTACTATGTCTCGGTGGGACGAGAGTATAGTAATGAGGTAATCGCTGAAATGGTAAGACTGCCAAGATGAGTGAATGAGAGCCAGAAAGAATTATTTCAGGATGGGCGAATAGAAGCCATAAAGAACTACAAGTTGGATGATAAAGATGGGTTTTAAAGAGCTAGAAATACCTAACCCTAAATGGAGGGCGTAAATCCATTCAAGCATATGATTTTCTGCAGATTATATGTATTGCTTGCTCGCTTGTTTGATGCATTTCATATGTTTGTTTAAATAACTTATTTGAATTTATTGATATGAGTACGCTAATTCAGGAATATTCTCACTAAGCTAGTTGAGCTTATACCCAAATAGATTTTTATTGATGTAGGATCAATATCTCTTATACCCGAGGCCTCCAATTATCTGGGAAAGCTTATGCTTTTGGAAAGCTTTTGGGAGAAATCATTTTGAAGTCTTAAAATAGATTTCCTTTAAAATCTTTGTAGTTATAATTGTTATCATATGTAATACTCAGACTATTGGAGATTTAGCAGGAGAATGCCCCTAAGATGATGTAAAGACTATATATTTGTGATTTTGAAGGTAATTTTATTTAGACTCTTGTATGCTATATTACTTTCTTACACTACACTTTCCACTTGTGCCTCTTATAGCTATGATAGACGCTTTACATATGGTATCGAAGTTTTAGCATGACTTAGGAAGTCATTCTTAAGCTTTAATACTACATGTGGTGGACTGCCACGTTTATGGTACCTTTTGGAGCATGACATATTTGATTTTGTAAAAAATGATTTCAGTGTTTACATTTCTTAGTTTCAAAGACATATTCAAATAAATATTTGATGAGCAAAGCGTCTGATAACAAGTTTCCATTTCCATCTTTTTTATATAGACATTGGAACACAAAAAAAAAAAAAAAAGTAGAAAGAAACTTTTTCTCTATTAATTTTGTGCTGTATTTATTATTATTTCATGAAAATAAATTGTTCCTTCAAACTATTGAAATAATTATGGATTCAAGTTATACATTCAATTTTCTTTTGGGAAAATAAATTATACATACAATCAATCAATTAGTAAAGTAAAAAAAAATTTTTCCATATGTAAATAAAAAATTGCATATTTAATACATTATAAATAATTTTAAAAAATAAATTAGAAATGTGCTATTTATGTATAATTCGAGCAAAGATAAAGAAATGTACGATTATTGTAATACATTACTATATCTACACTTATCAAAGACTGAAGATAGTAAAAATTAATGTATAACAATCTTTTCTATGATAGGACAAGGTGATAAAACAAGAAATTCTTATTTTTTAGATAGAAAGTTTTATCTACTACTATTATATTAAGTGAATACTACTTATTTGTCTCTAAAAATATTTATGATATAGTCACATGGTTATATTTCCAAAATGTTAGTGGGAACCGATCTATCTTCTCCCATTTATTAATTATAATTTTAAAATATTTTTCAACTGTTCCCACTTTTATAAATTTCAAAACTTTTAACTGTTATTGAATATATTTTTCCCTCTCACCACTTCTCTCTACAGTTTCTTTTCCTCACTTCCCTCATGTAACTACCTCCCTCATGTAAATGGCCCCATATATTTGCTTATTCAACTTGTACCTCATGTAATTGCATTTAACTCTCATGTTCTTTTACTATAATTTTCACCATTTGCCATTTTTTGCTCTCCAAAACTATTTTTGTTTTCAATTTTTTCCCCCGTTCGACAACGATTATCCAACAATATTATTACCAATACTTAGAAGGAAAAACAAAAAAAAAAACATACAAAGGTTATAATATTATTAACTTTCCTTAATTTTTTTTCTGTGTCTTTATACCTTATATGTTATGTTATAGGTTCAACTATATGACTTTTCTTAATTGATCTTCATAGTTTTGTTTTGTATTATGTTTTCTATTTGTTTAATTGTTGATGAAGATTGATTTTTCTTTTTCTCATTTTTTTCCTCATAATGTTTAATGATTGGTTCGCAATTCATGATATGTCATGCAAAAAAGTACAATTTTTTTCTATATGATATTCGCTTAATGGATTCTTTTTGCTTTTACAAGGTGTTATGAATTAGATCATCAATCTCAAAGGTATATTATTGTTTTTTTTCTTTTAAATTTGATTGTTATATTTTGTTATTTTCACAATTGTTAATAAGTTTTACTTTGAAAAATAAGTAAACAAAAAGGGGATAGAAATACAAATAATGGCTTCTTTTTCTTTTCTAAACTCCAATATCCATTAATTACAATATAATAGAGAAAAGGAAAGATTATATATATTTTATTCTAACTTCTGGTATGTAGTACATGTAATTCTATGCTATTACAAAACATTTTCCCATATTATCATTATCTTTAACCAATAAACATAATTTTATAGGACGCATGGGTGTAGCTCTTTTGTCAAAGGACACTAAGAAGGTGAAGAGTGGAGTAAAAATATTGAAGTTCTTAATGAATCCTCTGTATGGGTTTTAATTTTTTTATGGAAGGAGTATAGAAAGAGGAAGATGAAGCAAGAGGGCAAAATATGAGCATCTAAGACGAATTATAAGCTTGCTATATATTATTTTTTATTTTATTATTGGCAATTGGTTGTATATTATGTTTACTTTAACAAAATGTTGATCGATGATCCGATACATACATATATTAATTCATTATATATTATTATTGACAATTTATGCCATATGAAAAGTTTGATTTGGACTATTTGGTTATTGTTTGTGAATTAAGATAATTATATGCTGTGTTAGAATTTTGATTTTTAGAAACTTTAAAAATAACAACATGCAAAAGAGTTGATATTCTCCCCTTTTGATGACATGATATATGCATGTTTTAGTTTTTATATATTGATATGAAATTGTATTAGACTGATTTGTAAAACATCTTTACTGTTTTTTTTAATCATATATGTAAATGTGGTGACCATGATGTGACTATTGCTAAAGGTATTGGCTGATTTTCAATTGAAAGTGCATTCAGAATATAGAAAAATCAAACAATGGAGACAAAATACTTTATCTTCCATAAAATAGCTACTTAATCATATTATTATTAAGTTTATGGCATTCCAGCTCCGTCGGTTAAAATTTTCAAAGTATTTATTTATTTGTTTTTTCTAATCCTTTTTACTTATTTCTTATAAGGTGCTTGAAGGCTATTTCCGTAGTTTTTTTTTTCTTTTATTTTCATCTAAAATGTTATAGTAAACAGTTTTTTTACATGAATATATATACATATACATATATTCCTAAAATGGGAAAGGAAATTAGAATATAATCCATTCTACTTTAAGAACCAATTTTAATGTTATTAGATAATAAAGTTATTCACATATAAAATTTTATATATTATATTTAATTTTAATGACTAAATTTTAATATTATTGTATTATATTAAAATATTATTACAATTGAGTAAGTTTTATTCAAAGAAATCTCCTGTTTGTCTCACTTAATCTTTTTTTCTTCCTTATAAATTGCAACATCCATCCCTCATACAATATATAATTTCTCTATTTATATATAATTATCTTTTTAATAGCTTTTTTTTTTTAATTTTTTTTTAATTTTGCATACGTATCGTGATCGAACTTAATTTCAAATCTAAAAGTACTTATGCCTGAACTGGTGCTCTTTCGCAGCCCCGGAATGCTATATGGTATAATACTGTGCCAGAGAGGGGAAAACAAAAGAAAAGAAAGGAAATGGAGGTGGCAAACGGGCGTGACTGCGAGTATGGATTCGATTTCGGTAGCTAAGAATTAGAAAGGAAAAAATTAAAAAAAAAATTAAGAAAAAATGATGATTAATGTATTTCGATTGTGTGCGGGACTCAAAGTCCTTGGCTATCTGATGATCCTCCTGGTGGTGGCCATCGTCGGAGTGTCCTATTACGCGGTGGTTGTACTAACCTGGGGCCCCCGTTTACTCCACACCGCGCTTTCGTTTCCTTTCTTCCTTGCCCTCGCTCTTCTTCTTATCTTTCATCTCCTTGTAAGTAATTTCATTCTTCTTCTTTCTGTTTTGCATGGTATTGAACCATTACTAGTGTAACAAGCCCCGGTATCCTGTTGATTGTAGCTTGTTTTGTTGGTATGGAGCTATTTCATGGTGGTATTCACGGATCCTGGCCGAGTACCTCGCAATTATGTGATAGATGTTGAGGATCCTTCTTTGGCTGCCACTGCTTACTGTACTCACTGCCAGAATGGAAAGCCGCCTCGAACTCATCATTGCTCTATTTGTATGCTTTCTATCCCTTTTGTTGCTTCTAGTGAAACAGAATAAAAGATGGCCTTGTTCGGTTGATCTTGGTATCCAATTGTTAAAATCCAACTCCTATAATTTGATTCCATGATTCTTCATAGTTTGTAAAAGCATGGAAATGAATTGCTGTTGCTTTGTTCGATGGACCTGATGTGTACAACTTACTAGTGAGAGAGAGAGAGAGAGAGAGAGAGATCCTCTTCTTTTTTTTTTGTTTTTTTTTAATAGGAAAAGCAAGGAATGTGGATCCTAATAATAGGGAGGAGGAAAGAGATTTCTACCATTCTTAAGAAATATGATTCCTGGAGGAAACCGATTTGTGTCTTGACTTTATTACTGAACAATAGAATCAGAATTCTGATGAATTGGAATCTTATTTTTGGAAAACCAAACAAGGCCTGAGATTTAATTATCTATATTGAGGTTGTGTGAGTTTCATTTGACCTTCTGTGAAGAGTATTCTGCTTCATGATATGCAGGCCGAAGATGTGTCCTAAAGATGGATCACCATTGTGTTTGGGTAGTCAATTGCGTTGGAGCTTGCAACTACAAGTTCTTTCTTCTTTTCTTGGTCAAAAGCCCATCCTTTTTTTTTTCCTGCTGTTTTGATTTGATTCATGATCTCCATTCCATTCAAATAACCGTTTTCTGTTTTTCTGTTGATTGACCTTTAAGCTCTACACCTTCCTTGAAACAACATTAGTCACTTTCCTACTCTTGCCAAGCTTCATTCTATTCTTTTCTGAAGCTAAGAATCATCATACTTCTGCTGCCAGATTGGCTATCACTTTTTTAGCATCTGGTAATTAGTCTTTTGTCTGTCTCTATTTGTGCTTTTTAGTCCACCGTGCTCCTGTTTCTCTTACATCTTTTTTCCTGTTGATGCAGTTCTTAACTTCGCTTTTTCACTGAGCCTTCTTTGCTTCTTAGTTATGCATGCTTCTCTTTTGTCTAGGAACACCACATCAATAGAGGTATAGTGTTGTTAATTTTTCTTGATTTGTCATTCCTTTCAGTTTATATCTCGTCCTCTTTATGTAAAAGATTCATCCAAATAATTCTTTTGGAGATTTGGTTGGCATTTTGAAGCATTCTACTTGTTGAAGTAGCAGGTTTATGAGCAGAAGAAGGGGGTCCGATGGAAGTACAACTTGGGGAGAAAGAAAAATTTCAAGCAGGTTCCTCTTTACAATTCTTAAATAGATTGTTCATACTAGTCACAATGTGGGAATCTCAACTCTGCTTCTTGAGTTAGCTACTGGTATTTCCATTCTTGCAATTCTAAATCCTATTTCACCTGGCTAACTCAAGAATCAGATTTCCAAATTGGGCCCTGTTGATTTCATGGAACCAGTAAAAGTAAAATTTAGTCAAATCATTATTGGATTTTTCAAGTTGTGACCGAAGACCTTTTTCTGACGTAAGGGAAAGGGGAAAAAAACATACATTAAGTTGAGACACCATTTGTCTGCTCTCTCTATATAAACATCATATAACAAACCCTTTTTTGTATAGATATTCTCATGTAAATCCTACTATACAGATGAATAATCATAGAATGCGCTTGAGAAGAGATGGTAAAGCTAGAATATGAGAATATCATGTCAGGATGATCAATTATAGTTGAGAGATTGTATTTCTAATATATATTATGTACCAATTGACTGAACGAAGATATTAATGGCAAACAAAGTTCTGCGTGTTAATTCTTATTGACCTTGGATTTGGCTATGAATTAGTTGTCAAGATACATTTATGAGGATATTTTACAATGAGAGGCTAAGTAACATGTGCTTATGCTATTTGATATGCATTGGGGAACATGACCAGTTGAAGATGAGATGACAATGGGATCATTGGTCATAGGAATAAATGAAGATTAGATTTGTGCTATTTGTCTTTTCTCTTTGATAATAGAAGAAGTAATTAAACACATTGAAAATACAATCTTTCTATGCATGCCTGTTGCTGATAATAGGGGTTTTTCAATTTTTTTTTTTTTTTTTTTTTTTTTTTTGGGGAGGTTGGGTGGGGTGGGGGGAGTGGGGTAGTGGGGGCACCACTGATGATATGGTTGAGCTTACTAAACTTGAAACAAAATATATGAACGAGACTAGTAAATGGTTTTGCCTTGAGGCAGGTCTAGTAAAGGAAATGATAATAATGAAGAAAATATCACTAATGCTTACAAGCGAGGTTAATGAGTATTGCTACTGGAAATTTTGAATTTAAAGTTTTAATAAATTTCGGAAGGGCAGATGAAATGGTGTGATGCACACAGGTTTACATGGTTTTTAATAAAGGCCAATTTTTGCGCAGAATACTGAGAGATCAAATGCTTCTCAAATAGAAGATGGGAGTCATATAAATTGGAAGAATTTGGTGAATATACATGTGTAAAGAAAAATGTTGTTTTCAAAACAATTATGTCAATAAAAATATAATCATGCACATCTCTAGAAGAAGATGCTGGAAACTTGGTTAAATGGTTAAAAAATGTAAAGCATGGACCTATTACTGCCTTTCCAACAAGATCTGGCAACATCCTCTTGAATTGTGGCAAGATCTGTAACATAATGCTTGTAGGGGAACATGATTGGTGGTTGTTGTAATAGTAGTTGTTCAATACTAAACTACATTAGCTAGATTAAGGATGATAGTCCTTTTAATGATCAAAATGGTTGATGGTATTTCATCCCATCAATGCAAAGCAGCCAGATATATAAAGTTAATGGCATATGTTATATCAGCTTGTATTTGCATTCTGTCTTTCATATTAGTTGTTGTGTGAGTTTGTGTGTGTGATTTAGCCCAATAGGTACAAGTTATTATAGATAAGTAGATTTTAGATCATTACCCAATTTCTCATTCACATATTCATCTTTGTTTATGTTGCTAACTCTTGGTATGTTCCTACTTTGTTGAGAGAAAGATTGACGTGGGCATACTCTTTTTTCCTGTAATAGTAAAGGATATCAGGTATTAGTGATGCAAAAGAGTTAGAACTCTAAGGTGGTCTCATAGACCTTTTTTGCTGTTTTATAAGGTCTTTGGCACAAAAAAGGCAATTTGGTTTTTCCCATTGTACTCTGCGGAGGATATTGAAAACATTCCAGCACTGCAAGGCCTAGAGTTCCAAACATTCTCAGATATGCAGAGTTAAACCAGGAAAAGTATGAGCTTGTTGTAACCCTCTTCAACTGCTTTAGCAAACATGTTCATGTGGTTGTTATGGAAGTGCTAGAGATTGCGTGTTGTTATATGATTTGCCTCCTCATTGTGAAATGTTCAATGTGCTTAGCCAAGCCACCTCCATTACTTTGGGAAAAGCACTTTGGACGTTTAAAAACAGGATCATACTGCGGTCCTAGCTACGCAGCTTCTTTGTAAATGATGATAAATCAAAGGAAGGAAAGAATGTCGGCAGATGAATAATATTTTTGTCTTATGTGTTTGAAGTTTTGTTTTTATTCTCTGTTATTGACGTTATGGAGTAGACTGGTTGAAGAAAGAGTTTATAAGTAATTATTCTTGGATGACACATAACCTCATAAGACTATCTTTCAGCAACCACAACATAGTATCTGTTGATGGATAAATTTTAAGCATATGATATTATTGGTATAATGAAGTGGACTAGTTGGTACATGATTGGTTTCTGTTTATTAGTCTGGCAGATCATAATTTTTTCAATGGTAAGCTTTAGAAATGCCTAGAGTATTTAGATTCCACTTTAAAATCCTTACTAGTAGTAATCTGATTATATCAAAGTGCCCTATAAAGAAGATTGCGCATTGAATGAGAGACCCTCCCAAATTGTTACTAGGGTCTATTTGTTTCATCATATTATGGTAATTTTTGCATCATATTTTTATTTTTTTTAAATAGATATATGTCAAAAAATAAATGTCGAAGAAAAAATGATAGTTTTACTTATAAACTAACTAAATAGATACAATGTATATATATGATATAAATATGATACGAATAAGTTACAGATGCAAATTAAATACAGATATAAATTAGGTATAGATACAATACAGATAAAAAATCTAATAATCCAAACAGATATGAAAGATTCAATTACAAGATTTGAGAAAAATCAAGGGTGGCAGAGGATTATTTGTAAGGTTTCACGGAATTACTTAATAAATTTACATCTTAGCGAAGGCAAAGATACCTCCTTCCAGTAGGTACATGCCTCCATCTGGACAACACAAGGAAAAAGCTATCTTTCTCCACGAGTTTGCATCTTCAAAATTGTTGCGATGGGCATACAAAGAATACCAGGAGCCAACAATAGGTACGGCCTGTAGAGTTTCCTATTATCTGTAAAAGAGATTATCAGATTCAGACCAATTAATGGGAAGCAAAAATTAGACATCCAAAAGAAGCTGCTTGTAGCCTTGTACATATATGTTAGAAAGGGGCGAGATCGGGAAAGGATCACCCTAATCTTCTGGGATTTCCTCAGCTTTTCAGACTACATCTTTTAATCCAGTTGAAAAGCTTCTGTAGAACTGCAATCAGAATGTGAAGAGGAAAGGAATGAATTACACCTTAAAAAAGAGGAAGGAAACCATAACAGAACTAAAGGTAAGAAAAGGTGTATATTTTAATTAGGGGGCATTGCTTTTTTTTTTTTTTCTTTTAATTTTTTTTTTCCAATAATAATGCCATGTTCACAACATGAATTTTCATCCTTTTTTTCCTCCTTTTAATATTATACCTAGAATTTCAAATTGTCAAATTATATGCCCAGCATTACCCCTATTAAGATAATGAGCTGAGTAATATTTTAACTTAATTTGCAACGTCAACTGAAGTTATCCCAAGCTAAATAATGACAGACATTCGAAAGTAGTATCCCGCACCACTTGGGACAAAAAACAAGAGGCAAAGAAATCTTAACCCTAATAAAAAATTAGAAAAAAAGGGGAAGAGAGAGAGAGAGAGAGAGAGAGAGAGAGAGAGAGAGAACTTTTAATGAAGAAGAGGAGGACGAGGAAATGAACCTGAATGTTGTGGAAAAGGAGAGGAAAGGAACAAAGGGGCCTGGAGATCTTGGCTAAGGAAAATGCGAAATGCTTTTCGCATGGAAAAATAAATAAATAAATAAAGGCATGGAGAGAGGGGCTTAAGGGTTTCGTGGAGGGGAGATTAAGGGCTTTGGATGAAAAGTGGGTTACGTTAATATTTGAGGAAGCTAATAAAATAGCTAAGAAGGTTGAGTTGGACTACTAAATTATGATGGAGACTTTAGAATTGATAGCTTCATCATCATCAACTTTCATTACAATATACAACGCTTGATTGTTATGCTTTTAATTTTACAGGGGTTTGTCGATTTTAAGCATTTTATGATTTTATCTAGATTTGAGTTAGCTTCTTTGCCTGAATTTACATTGTGTTTGGTCAGAAATCACAGGAAAGAGATGGAAAGTGGGAGAAATCGGATGAAATATATGTGTTTGGGTATATTTATTGGAGTAGAAATGAAATGATTTGAAGAAAAATAGAAGAAAAAATGGATTGCATCCATTTCTTTCTAAGAATGAGATGAAAGCAAGAGAAATGAAGGAAAATAAATGAAAATGATTTAAATACCCTCATTTCTCTTCTTTAACTAATATTTCTTAAAAATAATATAAGGGTAACTTTATTTGTCTTCTTTTCTTCTCATTTCCTTTATAACTTACTAAGCATAAAACAAATATTCCACTTATTTTCCTTTCCACCATTTATTTCTGTTGGTTTTCACTTTCAAAAAGCTAGCCAAACACAACGTTAAGATTTCTAGAGTTGATGATGGTACTTTTCCAATGACAACTACCTCCAGGCAAGGAAGATCAAAGAGTTGGTGGTGGTGGTCGTCCTTGCCTTCTCATTCTTCTTCTTTTTTTTTTTTTTTTTTCACTTTCTATGTGCTTTATTGAAATTATTAGTCGTGTTTGACAATATACAATATTATTTTAATCATTTTATAAACATGTAGCATATTGCTATTGGTTGAAATGATAAGTATGATATGCATCAGGTATGATAATTGATTTGTTCTTTTGGAATCCTCATTTGATATTTTGATGAAGTGTCATAATCTCGTTGGATAAATATTAGACACAAGATGATGGAGTTAATAGAGTTAACTAATGTAGTGAAGTTAATATCTAAAATTTTGATTGGGTATATAATTAGGCAAGTTGAAAGCTCACGTATGAAATTGGAAAAAAAAAATAAAAAAGAAAAATAGTGATAAAAGAATATGATATTGTCCGCTTCATTCATCTTCAATTAGTTTCTCTTTTTTGAAATATTAATCTAATTTCACGTAGATGAGGAGGAGAAGATTAAGTAGAAGAATCAACAATGAAATCCTTAACAGATAACTTGGTAGCCAGAACAATGAAATTGAAATCGAAATCTAAATCTAAAGAGTACCTTGTGAAATTCTAGCGTATCCCCACCAACTTTACGAAGCTCCACCATATGAAGAGAGGGTGCTACTTCGAAAACCTAAATATAGTGGCACAAACACCAGTTATGTTATTTTACTATCTATCAGAAATGGTGGGATTCCTCCATGATGAAGATGAAGTACATCAAAAAGGAAAGAGTAAATTAATTCTTAAGAATGGCACAAACTGCTGAAAAAAAATAGAAAAATGGCTCATCGATAATGTTCTACTCATGTGGAAACACTGTAAGGGACAATTATTCAATTCATGCCAACAGATGAGAGATATCTCAGTGGCTACGGAGAGGTGACCTTTTCTTCCAGTTTTACCGCCACGCAGTTTCATCTGGCATTTATGAAATACTTTCTTTAGGCATTCCAAAAGATTGATATGATGAATGTAGCTCATGAGCGGATAACCTATGTTAATCACATACCTTGTAGTTACTTTTATGGACATTGAAACCCAAAGGCTTTGCTGCTTCCTCAATTCTAGACATGATCTCATTTGCAGAGTGTTGTGAAGTAGAAGAGGTTTCTCGCTTCACAAGACCCTGAAATAAAGGAAAGAATTACAGATGCAAGGAGCAGGTTGCAGATCTTCAAGTTTCATTTACAGTGCTAGACATTGCATACCCCTTATTTATTTTGTAAAAGGAAAAATTGAAAGAGATCCATTGTTTTTTTCCTAAGTAAGATCTCTTGATATTTCAAGGGTAAACATGTGCACTGGTTTTGAGGACAACATACTTCCACTTAATAAGAGCACGCTAAAGCTCTTGACAAAGAGAGAAAGGTGCTATTCCTTTTGCCATTGCATCTTTCAAAATTTTATGCATATAAAATATTAAGCAGGAAACATCTATCTGCATAGAGTGTGTTCACAAATTGGAGAGAGATAAGATTCCTCATCAAAAATATGTTTTGTCTGTTGATATAAGCTAAAACACAAGCCAATAAAGCAGCTAAAAGCAGAAATTTTAAGCTTCATAAGGAAACAAATCAAGATCTTACATTTAAATTATTCATGTGAACTTTTGCTAATCAAAATCAGAAATAAAAAGCAGAATGATTAAACTTTACAATCTAGAAAATTTGCAGGATCAATTGAAAAATAGCCAAGATAGATCATCACTGTCCTCTTTAAAGAATCTCAAAGTGATTTATAAAATTTGATGTGGTTGGGCAAATTAAAGAGAAGTCATCTGTTTATAGGGTAATGGAGTAGGTGAAATGTGTGGTTGTCTAAAGAAAATTGAAATGGAAAGGAGTGCATACTGTCTACTTTTCAAACAAACTTTCTAGGTTGAAATTTTTGGATCTAGAAATCAGCTCAAAGGCATTCAATGATATCGGTTTCTCTTTCCTTTCCGCCACAAGAAACTCCTGCAGAGAAAGAATTTTCGTTTTAGACACCAATTCATTGTCTGGTATAGTTCATCGAGAACTTGAAAGCATCCCAACAAAAGAAGTTGGGGATTGCGTCCTTCTATTATAAATCAACCAAGCAAATTTTCCTTTTTACCTTTGCTTCACTGAAAACTGCATTGATGTCATCAAGATTTACATCTTCCTCCTCCTGAAAATGTGGTGGCTTGTAGCCTTTCTTAAACCATTCATCTTCCAAGATTTCAGGAATTGTTATATGCTTAAAGGAATCCAAAAGCCATGTTACAGTAACGATGCTCATTTTAATAATTCCATTCATAAAGTGCAAGTCGAAGAATATAAGAGTAAAAATCTAATGAAGGTACATAAAAACAATTTAGTTCTAGACAAAATAAGCTCTCATCATACCGTGAGGGGATTTGGATCAAGAATACGCTTTATGAGATTCTTTGCACCTGATGAAAACCCTGGAGGGATGGAAAATTGACCTTTGCAAATCTGAGAGGTACATTTATATATGAGATGAAGCTCTGACAGTTTCAAATTCTTTTCACTAGTTCATAATTTGCTCACTTTTCTATATAAACAAATGAGGTTTATTTCCTCAAAAGGCAGGTAGCCTGCCATGAGTATGAAAAGACTGACCCCGCAGGTTCCTGAAAAAAAGTCATTAGAAATCTGAATAAAATGCTTATGCAGAGTTTAAAGTTCAATGGCTACCTCAGGTGCAACATAATTTGGTGTACCACAGGCAGTGTGAAGTAGCCCATCCTCCTGTCGCAAGATAGGTGCATCACTTACTGGTTTTAAAATTATAATACAAATTACATGATAATCTTCCATATTTCAATTTACTCAAATTGACCGCTCTATCATCACTGCAAGAAATGGAGTGACTTGCAGTTGCTGCAAACATTATACTTCTATTAGAACTAATCCAATAATATAAATCACATCATATGTAAGGCAGAGAGGCCATATAGAGCTTATAAAGGCAAAGGGTCTTGATTCCCTTCTTTGAATCCTTTTGTTAGCTAATCAGCTGTGCTCATCCTGGTCAAATATTCCATCATAATTTTGTATTACACATTGCAATGGATAAGTTGAATGACAGATGCACACAGGTATAATTTATCGGCAACCTTGTTATTGGATGCTAAGTATTACAATGTCAATAGCATCAAGTTCCTTCACGACAGGCAACTTATATCAGACCACATATTTGAAATTTGTATGGTCAAAGCTTCAGTTAGGGCTCAAGAGATTAAAACTGAGAGAAAGAAAGTAAAATTATCTGAAAGATCAATGCCTATATGAGACAAAATAAATGGTTGTATGGATGATAAAAATGGGGACTAAAACTTGTAAGATATAAGAAAAAATGTGCAAAGGCTTATGAAATTTTTTGTGATTGTAAAGATCTTGCAAAGGAAAAGAGAAGAAGCAGTTTGTGCTTAAGAATTCTGAAACTACAAAGGCCAACAACATATTCCCATATCTTAACCCATAGCTCATAGAAGCACAACCATCCTGCTTTATATTTTCTGGGGTCAAACATAGCAGCAGTGGCAACAACAATGCCAACAATACTCAACTCTTAATCCTAGTAGGTAGACTCCCCTGTGTGGTAAACATAAGCAAAAACAAATAACTAACAACAGGCAACTGACGTGTGAAAGGCTATTACATTCGGCCGATAAGAATGCTCACCCGTACTTGCTGTGCCGATATCTTAAGAACTCCAAAAGAGTCTAGAAGGAGATTCTCTTGCTGCACAAATTCAGCAGAGTGTAAAGTGAAAGCAGAGGCAATCAAATGTGTAAGGTACATGTTTGAAACCCATATACGAAACTACCAATCTCAGAAAAAAAATCAAGTTATGACCTTTAGATCTCTATGGTAAACACCTCGGCTGTGACAGTAGTCCACGGCATTAATTAGCTGCTGAAAATATCCTCTAGCTTCATCTTCCTTCAATCTCCCATTGGCAGTCTGGAATTAGAGAATTCATGAAGGGTGTTTTAATTAAAAGCAATTTCTAGGTCTTGACTTTCACATATCTATCTTTTTCAAAGTACTTAGACATATGTATGCAGAAAAAACAGTTGTTACTCAGTAATTAAGCTAATGTGGAGAATGGCTTACTATTTTGTCGAAGAGCTCACCCCCATCCACAAATTCCATGACCATGTAGATTTTTGTTTTGCTGGCCATAACCTATATGATGTATGTCAGCACATATGATGAACTTATAGAGAAGCAAAGAAAATGAATATGCAACAGATATTTATAATTGTGGGAATATACATGATGAATCCCAGCAAAATGAGGCTACCCTTTCTCAAAGTACGCACAACTTCCCTTTGTGTGAAATTTATACAAGCACAAAGGAAATTTAACAATGGAATAATTAGATGAAAAAACCCATTTAAAAAGAATGGATTTCTTTTACACCAGCCCCCCTCTAGACAAAGACGAGATGTCATTAAATCTGTACTCCGTGTCTGACAAACAGATGTCTGACCGAGGAAAATGGAAAACAAAAAACAAGAGACTGCTTGAGAACACTAACACGAGAGATACGTCATAACTGAAAATATTTCCGAATATTTTTATCGCCTTCTATAATCTATTTTTTCTACTGTCACATATAACTGTAGTAATCTTTGTAATTGGTTGCTTTTAGTAGGAGGTAGTAGTGAGAGGTGACGAGGGTAACTGAAGGATGATGGTCATTGTTTAGTATACTGCAAAATACCGATTGAACAAATGGGCTCCATATTTCCTTTTGAGAACCTCGTCTGCAGGCCTATGCAACACACCCGACCACCATCTAAGATCTAAACAAAGGGGAAGGAGGAGCCATCATATATACCTCATAAAGTCTAACGACATTTGGATGCTTGATTAGCTTCATTGTTGATACATCTCTTTTTATCTGCCAGTAAAAACACCAATATGGTAATTTCATCAGCTGGGAAACAAATAAATACTAATGATGGTCTATGTTCTTTCGAGACAAAACCCAAATGCTCGAAACGAAAGACAGAGAGTTATAGTTCCTTAAGACATCTTTCAAGGATGCAAGACAAGTAATGGGTTTACTGACTGAACTTAGGGAAGCGCATGCGCATACACATTCAGTGAAATTGAGATATAGAGATAGATATGGGATATAAAAAGAAAATGAAGAACCTCGTCGACCATCCCGTGGCGGAGGACGTGATCGCAGTTGAGAATTTTGATGGCAACGGTGTGACCATTGAGGACGTTCTTAGCGACCTTGACCTTGGCAAAGTTACCCTCCCCAACCGTCTTCCCCAATTCGTAATTTCCGACACGGGTTCTTCCACTCACATCCTTATTCATTCTCGCTCCACCACAATGACCACGAGCACAACCAAATCCGATGTTATTTATTATATTGTTTTATAAACTTTTTTTTATCAAATTCAAGGATATTGAGCCGGTTTAAAATAATGTCCATGCTCGGTCTCTATCTTTTCTCGTGTCCTAGAAGGGAATGACATCTGGCCTCATGGATGAGAATATTATGTACGGCTAGATTTGCTATAACAGTTTAGGATGTAGCTAATGTTTAGGCCAGCAAACGAGTGCGCTATTGATAAACTATTGGGATTTGGCATGTTTTAGACTTGGATTTAGTTTTAATTAGTAAACGAGATGAGTTTAAATATTGTTTATTTAAAATTTAAATAAGTCAAGTTCGAGCTTTGATTTAGGTTTATGAACAAGCTTGTTTAGACTCATAAATAAGCTTATGAGTAGATTCGTTAGTAGGTTGTTAATAAGCTTGTTAATTAATTTATGAGTTCTTTTATGTATAATATATTATATATAATTATATAATAAAAATAATAAAAATTAATTTTTATTTAATAATTATGTAATATATTATAGCAGTACTTATATATTATATTTTAGGTTTATAAAAAAGGAAAAATAAGGCTATCTAAATGACTTGAGTTCGAACTTAAATTTGAGGTCAATAAAAGCTCGTTTGGCTCAATAAAAAACTCGGTTCATCTCGAATTTGTTTCATATAAATAAGTCAAGTTTGAACTCAAACCTAGACTCTTTTGACTATATAAGCTGAGCTCAAGTCTTAATTTTAAACTTAATAAAAAATTTAATTTAAACTTAAATTTGTTATATTTTAAATTAATTAAATATAATATTTAAAAACTCGATTCAACTCGACTCAATTTATTTGTAGCTTAGTTACGCTCAATTGGCCAAATTGGAACCTACTATATGTACGTTCGTACTTGGTCGGCCCATCTTCCAACTTATGCATTCACGCGGAATTCCACCCTCCGGGCCCCACTCAAAACTGTCTACATCGTCTCTCGTGGACTTGTGGTCCAATATGATAAACCCGTCGGATCCTTCGTAAATATTTTAAACGATTTTCATATTCTTTTACTTATTTTATAATTTCTGCACGGAAAATCATCTGCTGCCACAATTTCATGTCTCAATATGCCTGGAAAATTATTAGATTAAGTTGCACGCGGTCAACCTACAGTAAGGCTTCGTATTAACGTATTATGTTTCAATGCAAAAATAGTAGGTTGGTTGAAATATGATAGGGCATTTTGTAATAGGTTAGTGTAATTATGTTAGGCTCATTTAAATGTAGTAGGGTCGTCTTGTTCAATTGTAGTAGTTTTTTATACGAATGTATTAGGTTTATTTGTGGTAGATTTGTAAACCCTAAAAGTTTTACGATCGGTTAAACTTAAACCCTAATTAGAAGGTCAATCGGAAACCTTAAAGTCAACAAAACCCTAGTCAAACGCAACTGTTTAAGTTCGATAATTTCATGTTCATAGCTCTAAGTGAGTAAGTAAGGGATTAGTATGTAGAATAGTTCATAATAACATAAGAGAGTTTAAAAATATCAGATTAGTCAAACCGCAACTCATTTTGAACCCCATCAGATACAGTTTTCGAAAAACGTGTCATGAGGTTCGAAATAGTAAAAATATTTTGGATATACTGTTAGACTCATAAAAATATAAGGTTTTCAAAAATATCAGTTTTATAATTTTTCGATAATTAAAAATATCAGATATCGCATTTATACATGTATTTTGCTTACTATTGGTATTTTTTAGTCACATCTACTTTACATTATACTATTCATTACTATTTTATACTATTCATCTATCTCTACATTTTCTTACAATCTATTCTTACTATCTATACACTTATTTTGTTACGATTTTCATTTCCTGCACAACTTCACATCTCACATTTCATTAACAAAAATACAAAAAAAAAAAAAATTTGTTCTCTCTCTCTCTCTCAAATTTGCGCTAGCCCTTCCCTCTTTCACACTCGATTTGTTTTAATTTTTATTTAATTAATTATCACAAATTATCCTCCACTTTTTCATATAAATACCAACCCTTTCTTTCATTTCTTTTATACCTTTTTTACATTACCAAAACTCTCACAAATTCTCTTTAAAAGTTTTCTCTATTTTTCTCTTCTTCCATAGGTAATAATCTAACCTTTCTATATGTTCAATTGCTTAGTATGAACATAGTGTGTGTTTTCTAAACCCATGGAGGTCAGGAAAGCAACAATATGTTCATACTTTGTTTTTGTTCATAAATCTATTTTTGTTTTATGTTGTTCATATGTATATCTAACTAAATATATCTATGTAGTTATATATCTTTTAGAGCATATAAGCTCACTTGTTATTACAATTTATTTATTTTCATTGCAATTTATCTACCTTCCTTGTAATTTATTTACTTTCATGATATTACAAGACCAGTTTTTCTAGTCTTAGACTTGTCCTCATCAAGTCAAAACAATTTTTTTTTTCTTTTGAGACTAGCCTATTCTTAGTCCTGGGAAGCTTTGAAGAAGCTAAGGTTCCCAAGACTTGACAATTATTATTATTATGCTTATTTGTTTCTTATATTCTTTATCATCTTATCTTGTGATATTCTTATCTTTTTATAAACTACATAATCATATCCATGCATGGCTAATGAGTTGTTGTCCAAATAAAAAGAGATCTTTTTAATGAAAGACTAAACTCTTAAAATTTTATCACTTAATAAAATGTTTTTCACCAAGACTTAGAAGAATGTTTTCAAATAAATTCCTTTTTAAAAGTTTATATAAACTCATCATGAAATTTCAAACTATTGATGAAAAAGTTCCCTTAAAATCTAAAAATACTTTTTTTCAAATGGCAACATAGGAAATCGGGATATATAGATGATAACTTGATACTATGACAAAATTTTTACCAACTTTCTAAACTAAAGAGCTAAACTTATTTTCAAGAAAATCAACTTACAAATCTTAAGAAACTCACTTAGGAAAATGAAATTTGTCAACAATATAAGAAAATAAATTTTCAACGAATAAACCCATTAAGTACTACTAAAGAAAACTTTTGAAAATTCCTAGCAATAAAATTGGTAGATAACTTAAAAAGACCAAACTGTATTCTAACTCACTTTTGATAAACTAAAGAATAAAAATATAGAACACTAAATTATGATCACCCAAGAATTTATAAGTTATCTCAATCACATAAAGAAAAGTTTAACAAAATCAATTTTTCAAAATTTAGGAAAGGTTCTTTTATGAAAATTAATTAAATGAGACAACACCTATAGCATCATGCAAAAACTATGAGTCTATTATACCAAAGGAACTCTTTTCAAATATATACATATTTAAGTTTTGCTTAATAGGCTTTGAGTGAAAAAAAGGATTTGAAAATGTTGCTTTTAAATAAGGGAATTTTCATGGTAGATCTGTACTCCTCTGATCCGAGACTCAAATGACTTTTTATAATAGAAATAACCTTAGAAATGGATAGACCTTTTCGAGTAGGTAGAAAACGCATATAATATGCGAAATTCCGAGTTAAAATGAGCATGTTATGGCCATTTTAAGTTGGAATTTCCTCCAATCCGATTTTTACCGCAATTTGAAGATAGCTTTAGAATCTTTAAGTAGAAATTCTATGAAAGACTCATTTTGGGAATTTCATCTTGTTTAGGTAAAGAAGGGACCGATATCGCTTTTTCGGAAGATTATTTCGACTAAGGAGCGATCGCCATGGAGTGAATTACTCCCTTACTAATTACATTTCCTTGAATGTGCTTGTAAGTAGTGGTACTAGAAATTAAGGAAAGATAAAAGAATAAATGTTGTGTGAATTAGATGCATGACTAAATAAAAAGCTAAGTATATCGAAAAAAGGTTTGATGAATAATTTATGTTCTCTTGCAATGGTATGATCAATATTGTTTTGGTCACCTTCAACTTGAAATTTAAAATAATTGGATGAACCAATATTAAAAATGATTCATGCATGGCATATTGTGAGTCACATTTTTTTTTTTTATTATTCTTCGTGTGGGGAAACAAGGAGTTGTAGTGGTGGCTAGTAGTAGCCGGAAAGTCTATATGGGTAAGTAAAAGCCGATAAGCCTGCAAATATCGATGGTTGTATAAGCCAATAACCACCTAACCCCCGACATAGAAGGCGCAAAATCCATGCTACACATGGTTTTCGGTTAATCGTGTGTACCTTGATTGTTCATGTGATTGTTGCATTCACATATGATTGTCTTAAATACTTATATGATTTATGGAAATGCTTTAAAGAAGGGAGTTATCTCACTAAGCTAGTTTTGCTTATACTCTTATAGCTTTTTGTTATATTCTGATTACTTGTGGTTGGCAACAAGGAGCTCCTTTTGTCAGGTACGAGCCAATGTTACTAGGAGTTTTTTTTTTTTTTTTGAAGAAGTTTACATATTTAGTTTTAGGTGTAGACTTATAAGAAAAATCTCTATAGTAAGCTTTTGATATATTTATATACGTATTTAAGTTGGCTTAGAATAGCAAGACTTTTAGTACAGGGGAATACCCCTAAGAAGTTGTAAGAATTTTTGAACTTAATGATTATTACATGTTTACCTTTATAAGTTCTTGTATGCTTTTATTATCTGCTTAAAAGTAATAACCCCCAGTGTCTCCTACTATCTTGGAAGGACGCCTTGCACATAATATCAAAGCTCTTGCGTGACTAAGGTTGTCATTCATCAATTTTAATATTATGTGCGGCGGACTGCCACATTTAAGGTACTCTTTGGGGCATGACAAGATTGGTACAAATATAGTAGATTGATGTAAATATGGTTTATCCAATATAAAAATATGATAAGTTCATCCTTATTTTAAGTTGTCATATAGCAGCTTAACGCAATAATAACCCATGTCTCAATCAATTATATACATGTATTTTGATAAGGAATTAAAGTATAACTAGCAGACGACGCACCATGATGCGGGTTTAAAAAAAGAAGAAGAAGACATTGATACATAAGACAATAACATTATACTCAAATTAAATCATAAAACAACTAGAGTTCTAAATTTCACGCATTATCATATAAATACATATATATGAAAGGGAAATTTTATTAATGACATGTAAAAACAATGGATAAAAATATATAAAAAATAAGTTAAATGGAAATATATATTTATTATATCATACCAATCATATATGCATATGGTTAATGAATACATGCTTGAGAATGAGAATTAAAACTAGTAGATATTTATTTTCTCTATGCCATATTATTAAGTCAAATTATGACATTGGACTGACGTTATATAGATATATATTTTATCTATAATAATAAAACAAAAATTCTTTTTTTTTTCCTTTTTTTTTTTCAATATCTTAAGTAGGGCTATAAACGAGTTGAGCTACTAAAAAACAATGAGCTAAACTTGAGCTCATTTAATAAATGAGTCGAATTTGAGCTTAAGACTAATCTCATTTACCTAAATGAGCTGAGCTTGAGTTTTGATTCCGGCTCGTGAACAGACTTGTGGACAAGCTTGTGAGTAGGTTTGTTAATAGCCTTGTTAATAAGCTTGTCATCAAATTTATAAGCTCTATATCTATGATATATTTATATATAATTAGAATAACAAAACTAATTTCTACTTACTATATATGTATATAAATTTAGTAACTCATATATATTATTTTTAGGTTTGAAAAAAAAAAAGAAAAAGAAGTTATCTAAATGAGTTGAGCTTGAGTTTTAATTTTAGGTTTAATAAAAAACTTAGTTTGGCTTGAGCTTGATTTGTAAACTAGCCAAGTTCAAGCTTGAAGCTAAACGAGCCAAACTTGAGCCTAGATTTCAGGCTAAAAAAGAAGCTTGGCTTGAGCTTAAGAATTTTTAAAGGAGCCGATCCTACGCCTTAAAAAGTTCGACTCGTTTGCAGCCTTACTCATAAAAAATCGCCTCATATAAAATCATAAAATTCATATTTTTCTTTAATGAGGGAAAAACAATCTTTGTAACTCTTATTTTATTGTGGCTAATATATAGGTACAAGTATTGTTTGTATTTTTAACTTTTTTTAGAATTTAGTATCTATTACAATTTAGTGCTTATTTCTTTAAATTGCTTTCAATTTAAGTTATGTTTGACTCATCAATTTTACATTAGTTTGGCATTAGTATCGTATCTATTTCAAACCAATTTTTTAGAAAAAGAAGAAAACTTAGTTATTCATATATATATATATATATATATTATAGATCAAATATAAGGTAAAACATAAATTAGATACATATCAAATACTAGATAAAAAAAAAATAATCCAAATAGACCCTTCTTAGGGAAAAAGATTAAAGAAGTGTCTTTACTTTTAACTTTAAGCCTTTTAGTATTTGAAGTTTTAAAATCTCAATTTGATGTATTAAACTTTGAAAGCTGTTAAATTTAGTGTCTCTCTTGTACATAATTTGATGGAAAATGTCAAATTTGGTACGTTACACAAAAATTCATTTTACTACTTGAAATGATCCAGACTTCAATAATAAGAAATTAAAATAATTCAAAATCAATTGAGGTTGATTGAAGTTACATAATAGATTAGAAAAATTGGGCAACAAAGCCTACAAATTAGAAAGACTTGATGGTCAACCCATACCATACACATGGAGTAGTGACAATTTGAGGGCATATTCTCAATCATGTATTGCCAACACTACTAAGAGTTTATTTAGAAAACTTGCTCTTCCGCACTTTGTCTCTCTCTCTCTCTCAACACATCTTATATAAGATCTATGCCGTCTACTCAAAGGGAAACTCCCACAAAATATTGAGCTCTTCAACGTAGAGTGTAACTCCCAAACTCAATGGGTAACTCTCACAAAAATCGAGCTTTTTAGCTCAAAAGGTAACTCCCAAAAAATACCTCGCTCTATAGCACAAAGGATATGTAACGCCCTAAATTAAAGACATTACAACTTGCAACATGTCTTTTCTTCATAAGAGCACGCCAAGGCAATGAAATACTAATCCACAAATTATACCAAAAGATAATCACCAAAACTCACACGTTGTTATCTTAAAATATCACATAAAATAATCTCTTTGAAGAACATGAACTATCATAATCCAAAACTATATATTATCAAAACCAAGTAAAACCTAATGAAACCTAATAAACTAGTCTCATAAAGTCTTCAATAACTGATAACATTCAAAAATAAAACTTCATAAAATCTTAAATATCTCTCTCCTATTTCCAATGTCCAACGCCTACTGGTCATCAGCTGGATAGTCAAGTCCACTTTCACCATTCTCATGATCAACATATAGATCATACCCAGATAAGTCATAAATAATATCATATTCACTTGTACCTGAAAAATAAAGGAATGAGCGAAAATGCCCTGTACACCATACCACAAACAAATACACATGAACATGCAACATACAATATCACATACAATCCTAAAACTAATGCAACAAGCACAAGTTATTGTTTTTTATTAGTCAAGTAGACAATACAGTTTAGAACCACTTGCAAATAGTCCTAGACTCAAAGTAACTCATAACTCCATAAAAGCAAGTCTTTATATAAAATAGCTTGATACTTATATATATTGGTCTTGGATGCGATTTACCCACCCTTGCATACCATAATTAAGTTAGCATGACTCCTAATCTATCGGAATCATCTCTAAGTGCAACTCCACTAGGGACAACGATACATAAGGATCATCAGGGTGCCTTGTTAATATCACACTCTGCGTGGTCTTTACCAGCCAAAGTAAAGCACAAGTAGTAAACTTAAAAAAAAAAAAAACCATCCTCACATGCTCATTAAGGATCAAACTTAAGACTCTTAAAATATTTCCTTTTGGGTATAAAGGATTCGGTTCATATTTTCCATTTTGAATGCTAAAACATTTCTTTTTGGTCCAATGTTTGAAGTTTTGAATATCAATTTAAAGTTTTGAACCTAAAATGTGTATGTGCAAGTAATGATGATGTTCATGGAAAAACATACAAATCGAATTGGAAAAAAAAATTCTTCTATTTTTAATTTATTATTGAAGTTGATTACCTTTATTTTTTTCTTCTTTTTAGCTGGGGGTAAGCCTTTTTGAAGAAGGAGGAGGAGGAGATGTGAGGAAGTAGAAGAAGAAGGACGAAAGAGAGAAGGCAAAGTGAAAAAAAGAAAAAAAATTGCTGATGTGGATATAGAAATAATATTTTATTCAGTTTCATTTGCCACGTCAACAATTGGATAGAAAAATAAATGGATTCCATCCATACGTACCATGGGTGAAAGGAAAAAAAAAGTTCAGGTATTTTCTTGTAGCGAAATTTTTTTAGGTATAATTCAGTAAAAATAAAAAAAGTTCAGGTTCTGTGAATGAAATTAACCTTTCTCTTTCCATTTTTTTATTTAACTTTTATCTTTCTTTTTTTCTTTATCTTTCACTATCATAAAAAAACCCTTACTTACTGTTACCTCACTATAACTTCAAACCCTATTTTTTTCCTTATCTTAGAAAAGTAATGGAATCAATTGTGGATTTCGAAATGATCATCATGATGCTGATGATGCACGTATCGAATTGAAATACTTAGAGTGAGCTAAGGTCTACTTTGGTGAAGAAAATATCAAAGGAGTTGAGAAAAGAAGAAAACCCTAAAGTCCTAAATGAGCCATCGGATGTGATGAGAAGTGAAGTACATGGTTCAAGTGAGACATCTGATGTTGGAATTGTATGTAGGCCGAATGAAATGTTGGATGTTAGACATGGGCTAAGCTTTGTATGGACTAAAATATATAGCAGTGATAGTAAATTAATAATAAGTCCAATACGTAATACAATATTAGATAATACTCTAGAATATTACATTTGTAACTAACTATATAACGTGGCATACCCATTACATGATAATATCAACAAAATATTTTATAGGAGCCAGTTAGTTACAATAATTAACATGCCATGTATTACACCATATATCTATTGAAGAGTGTAATATGAAAAAAATACATGAAAAATACAAAAATATTCTGCTACAATACTTGTATTCGAGTGTTAGTGTTTGCTTACATTCGAGCTAACATTTATTACTTTCATTTCTGATTTGAATAGAAATCTATATCTAGATTGTTGAATTATTCATGCCACCACATTCCAATTGGTATTAAAGCATATTGTTGGAGCTAATGTTAAGGAGGGTACAAGAGAATTTAAGCGAATGGAAGACTTGCTCAAATCCATGATGAAGGATCATATAGAGAGGCAAGAGGGCTGGATCAAAATGTTCTCTAAAACATTAGAAAAGCAGCAAGAAGTACTTGAGCAACAGTTACAATCAATAGAGGAACTTAAGCAACAACTTAAAGGAAAAACGGCCATGGTTTAAACTCCATTAAGTTTGCGAAAGGTTTTGGAGAGTTCTAATGTTGGTGACGGAGGTTCAAATAGCATTAGAAATGGTAGTACCACATAGAATACCTATTAGCTACCTATGAGTAGCACTAAAATAGACTTTAATGGTGTTGGGTTACAATCATGGATAATTAAGGTAGAGCAGTTCTTCTTAATTGATGATACTTTTGAGAATTTGAAGGTTAAGGTGGCTATTATGCATTTGGAGGAGAAACCCTATGAATAGTATGCCTCTTATTCAAAATTGCAAGATGATATATCACCTATCACATGTGAGGAACTCACTAAGGCATTACAAGCTCATTTTCACGACCACATCTTTGAAGACCCTATGGCTAAATAAAAATAATTGTAACATACCGACACACTTCAGGAATACCTTATCCAATTCATCACCTTTCAGCCCAGAACCAACTCACTAAAATAAAACTCATTAGTTGTTTTCTAAGTGGGTTAAAACGTGAGATACAATACCCCATATGTATGTTCTAGCCTAGTTCCTTATCCTATGCATATGCCTTAGCTAAACTCTAGGAAACTACCTTAACCACCATCAAAAGCCCCATGAAAACTACTAGAAATTTCACATACATTCAAAACATGGCTTAACCATTTCCCAAATACTCCAATACCACTACTAATTCCACCACTTAAAACACAAACCGCGCCATACCACAGCTTTTGCATTCTCTAAATAACCCACAAGAAAACCATATCCCAACCTCTACCAACCCTAGGAACACCCAAAGACTCACCTCTGAAGAAATAGAAGAAAAAAGATGCAAGAAAAATACTTTTGGTATGACAAAGCCTTTGGGCCAAGTTACAAATGCAAGAATAAGAGGATAAACATTCTTATAACTTGTAAGGAGAATGAAGATGTTGATGAAGTTGAAGTAGAAGGTGAAGAGGAGACATTGGAGAGTAAGCTTGTAGCAGTCACATTGTGTACTACTAATGAAAATGGCAAAAATGCTGGGTAGAGTATGAATGTGAAAGGGCATCTCAAGATGAAAGAATTGAGTATCGTCATTGACACCAGCAGTTCTTCTAATTTTATTGATGAAAGACTAGCCAAGAAACTTAATTGTGTGTTGACACCAATGGAACTTGTGATAGTCAACTTAGCTTATGAAGTTAAGTTATATAGCTACTTTATGATCTACTACCTAGTTTGGAATATGTAGGGAATCTAATTTGAGGCTTATTTCTACACTCTTCCTATGAAGACCTATAATATGATACTAGGTATGCCTTAGTCAATTACATCAGGGACGATACATTGAAATTTTTGGCTACTATGGATAGAATTTTAGTGAAAGGAATCTAAGTGCACCATATAAGGGCAAAAGGAATATGTCACTCCTATTTTAGGTAAGGCTATGTCTCACATCCTTTGTATTACTATTTCAATTATGAAGGTCAGTTGTAAACCCCTAAAGTTTCATGATCAATTAAGCTTAAGCCCTAATTAAAAGGTCAACTGGAAATCTTAAAATCAACAAAACCCTAGTCAGACGTAATCGTTCAAGTCCGGCAATCCCGTGTTCGTAACCCTAAGTAAGTAAGTGAGAGATTAGTATGTAGAATAGTTCGTAATAACATGAGAAAGCTTTAAAATATCAGATTAGTTAAACCGCGATTCGTTTTGAGCCCAATCGGATACAGTTTTTGAAAAACGTGTCCCGAGGCCCAGAATAGTAAAAATATTCCAGATATATTGTTAAACTCGTAAAGAGATAATGTTTTCAAAAATATCAGTTTTATAATTTTTCGGTAACTAAAAATATCAAATATCGTAATTATACGTCTATTTTCTTACTACCAGTAATTTAATTATCATGTCTACTTTACATTACACTATTTATTATTATTCTACACTATTTATCTATCTCTACTTTTTCTTACAACCTACTCTTACAACCACACCTCTATGTTCTTACAATTTTCATTTCTAATACAACTTTACATCATTTATATCTTATTTTTCATTAACAAAAATACAAAAAAAAAAAAATAAATTTCTCTCCCTCCCTCTCTCACAAGTTGTCACGCCCCATAGGGTATCCTAAACGTAACAGCCCGCCACAACTAAATAAGACTCTCGAATTCCCTATCCGAGCCCTTCGGGAGTCTTATATAGATGTAAAGCGTTCCTTTACGACAATAAAATACTCAACCAATGGAGTTAAGTAGTTTAATGTGGCATTCATTTGCCATAGATAATAAACCAAAACGCATAATTATACTTTACAAAATCTAAGGGGCATTCCCTCGCAAAATAATATCAAGTCCATTACAGTCATCCAGAGTCCTTTAGTTTCCAACGGAAGTCTATACAAAAAGAATGAAGTAAACTTCTATGGGAAACTCCTATCTCCAGTACCTGAGCCGTGGCTTGCCTTGGTCTAAGCCAGATAAACTCGTGCTGTAATAAGTAAAAACGATGGGGGCGTAAGCTAACTAGCTTAGTGAGTAAGAACTTCCATATCACAATTAAGTACAATTCATTCAAACAAGTGATTATTCAAGCAAGTGAATGCATCAAACAAATGAGTTCAACAAACATATGACCAATCGGAAATCATATGTGGATGGACTTGCGCCCTCCATCCCGGGTTAGCAGATTAACGAATCCTGTGGTACGACGCCGTTTAAGCTCACGGTCAACTGAACAATAATTCGTTTTATGGATCACGATGAACCAACATATTCGTTTTATGGATCACGAAAAACCAACCAATGCTAATGCTCCATCCCCATCGTGATATGAATGAATCCAATTACAATTGAAGTCGAATATACATTAGTTCAATTCTTTTAGGTGACCAACAAGTATTCACAAACATTCAATATAAGATACTAGCTAATCAGTCAACAGCTTAACACCCGGTTTCGATATTTCTTAAGTTTCATTTCGCACATCAACAGCAGACAAATATATAATTCCCATATACCCCATCATACATATCCATTTTTTTTTATCTTTGCCTACACCACTAGTGCCGCTACATTACAATCACAATCATTAATTGAGAGTGGAAGTAGAACTCACTCGGCCATTGGACGCCGGTCTTTTTAGTAGTAATAGTCGGGAGGTAGGGTGTCGTCTTGCTCAGGATCACCTACTAAGTAAGAATAATCCTAATGAGATTCTCATCATGTAACTAATCCAAACTATGCATCTAGACTAGATGAATTCGGAATTCTCGCTATTTGCGGAAGCTCCGACTTAAAACGGCCATAACTTGGTCATTTTGACTTGGAATTTCACAAATTTTATATCGATCTCTATCTACTTCGAAAGATCTATCTATTTCTAATATTAATTTCAAGTTTTGAAAACATTAAGGTCACGGAACAGTAGGATCAGATCTGTTCCGTAAACCCTCCAATTTCGAAAATTTGTTTTGCTTTTGATGAGAAATGTTCCTAGTTGATGATTCATGCATAAATGGTATATGAATGAATTACTAACATGAATATCATGTAATGAACTCCATAAATGCATGGTTTTGATGATCTTTGATGATGGACTCTTATGAATTCCTAGTTATCAAGAATTTCCTTAATGATCTCTTATAAAAAGTTATTATTATCAACCTTACATCATCTAATGTTTTTATGATTTTATCCTTAGAATTTACTTATCACTTAATTAAAAATGAGTTCCCAACATCCATACTAGTCATGACCTTCATTCATGTATAAAAACCCACATTTTTCATTGATTAAATATGTTTTTGAATAAGCTACTCATAAAAATCCGAATTTTGTAATTTTTCTTTTTTTGCATTTTCCTTATGAGAAAACTTGTTTAATGTGTCAAAAATTGGGATCCAATATATCTATTATCTCAAGACTTCATTTAGCTCATAAAACATGCCATCTAAGCTTAGATACTAAGTGTTTATGTGGGCATCACCCAAAAATACGAATTTGACTATACATCCATATATCAATATTTCTTCATTCTAGCTTTACTACTTGTTTCACATTTTTATCATGCCTAAACTCATCTTAAACTTATGAAAATCATTCCTTCAAGATACCTATTACACATACCCTTCATTTTTTATGTGAAATATGAGTTTAAAAATGGTTTTGGTGGTTTTTAAAGTAGGGTTCTAATTTCATCCGAATTTCCAACCATTCATACTTGACAAAACCTTTCATTTTTTAATGTTCTTGCCTCCTATATATGAAGATCTACTATCTAACATATCTATACATATACAAGACTACATTTTTATGATCATCCATTCATGGAAATCAAAACAACTCTATGATCATACATGTAAATGAAGATGTGGATGTCTAAACATTAGATCTACTAACTATAATGCATGAATCATACATCTCATGGCATGAACATCAATATATATACAAGATCTCTACTTTACATGCATGAACAAGATGATATTTCAAAAAAAACTCTTTCAAATACTAGATCCACTTCTTGTGATGGCTTGAGATTCTTGTAGTAGTGTTTTCATGTCCCTTGCTCATGCTCATTGGGATTAATGGTAGAAAACACACAAGAATGATCTTGTCATTACAAGATTTGGGATGAACAAGACTTAAAATCAACCTACCAATGGAGTCTTGGAGTAGAAAAGAGGAGAAAATAAGTTGAAAATGTGAGAGTGGGGGAGGGGGGAAGCTCACGGCACAAATGGGAAAAGAAGGAGAGGTTTTCTCTCTTGAAAAAAAATGAAACAAGTGAAAAATGAGGAGAGAGAATGAACATTTAGTATATATATTAAGTGGATTAGGATTTTAGTTGAATAAATTGAGTAAAAATAAATTAAATTGAGAGGGAAAACAAGAAGGGGGGGGGGGGGGCGCGCCGACCACTTTGGCTTGTGTGTGTGTGTGTGTGTTTTGAATTTTGATATTTTGTAATTTAGATAATTACAATGTAATAAATGTAATAATTAATTAAGAGACAAAATTCATTGGAAAAGAAAATTGAGATGAGTAGTTGTAAGGATGTAAGAATAGGGTATGGGTAGTGTGTAGTGTAGGTTGTTCTTGTGAATAGTGGACAAAACATCTACTTTGCCGGTTGTAACGAAAACACGAGAAAAGCTATAATTGTAATTTTTATAGCCTGGAAAATTATAAAATTGATATTTTGGAATCCTTATAAAATTACGGTTCTAATGAATATTTCGGAACATTTTTTTGAGTTCGTGGTCCGGGGCACGCTTTTCCGTAATTGAGTTCGGGAAGACCAGGAATTGAAAAATTCCTGAATTTAAAACTTTCAAAGGTCTAAAATATACTTTAGAAGGATAATTCATATTGATTTACTTTATAAAACTTTTTTTATTATGAAACCGAAGGAAAGCCGGATTTAGAGTTCCTAAGCTCCTCTCACTAGACTCAAACTGGATTGGATTAGGGTTTCGCTTCTAATTCCCGGGGTTTCTTAACTACTGAGAATACCGGGGTTTACACAAGTAGCGCACCCCTCTCTCTCCTCAAAATTGTTTCATTTTCCATTTATTTAATTAACACAAATTTCCTTTCACTTTTTCCTATAAATACCACGTCTTCCTTCCATTTCCTTCACACCATTCATATACTACTCTTACTCTCTCAAAATTTCTCCAAGAGTTCTCTCAAAGTTTAGTTTTTATAGGTAATGCTCCTTTAAGTTTCCTTTATGTTCATTTACTTAGTATGAGCATAATGTGTGTTTTCTAAAACCATGAAGGTTAACAAAGTAACAATATGTTTATGTAGTTATATATATCTTTTAGAGCATATAAACTCATTTGTTATTGCAATTTATTTACTTTCCTTGCAATTTATTTATTTACTTTGCAATTTATTTACTTTCAAGTTGTTTTAAGACTAGTCTTTCTAGCTTAAACTTGTTCTCATCAAGTCAAAACAATTTTCTTTTCTTTTTCTTTTGGGAATAGTCTATTCTTAGTTCTGAGAAGCCTTGAAAAAGCTAAGGCTTTCAATACTTGACAATTATTATTATGTTTATTTATTTCTTATGTTCGTTATTATCTTATCTTGTGATTTTTTTTAGCTTTTATAAACTATATAATCATATTCATGCATGGCTAATAAGTTGTTGTCAAAATAAAAAATGAATCTTTTTTATGAAAGAATAAAACTTGATCAAAGTTCTTTTTCAAAGACTTAGAAAAAATATTTTTGAAGAAATATCTTTTAAAAGTTTATGTAAAACTCATCATGAAATTTCAAACTATTAAATGAAGTTTCCTTGAAGTCTAAAGATATCTCCTTTTCAAATAAAGTCTTGATATATAGATAATAACTTGGTAGTATTTTTATCAACTTTCTAAACCAAAAGCATAAATAAGTTTTCAAGAAAATCAATTTACAAGGAAAATGAATTTTCAAAGAATAAACTCATCAAGTACTACTAAAGAAAACTTTTTGGAAACTATATTTTTCAAATCCTAGAAATAAATTTAGTAGATAACTTCAAAGGACCAAACTATATTTTCAACTCACTTTTGATAAACTAAAGAGTCAAAATATAGTATATTAGATTTTGATAATCCAAAAATTTTATAAGTTACTTCACCCACATAAAACAAAAATCTAACAAATGTAAATTTCCAAAGCACTAGAAAAGGTTGTTTTAAGGAAATAAATTAAACAAGACAACACCTATAGCTTCATGCATAAATTATGAGTATATTTATATACATAAGGAATTCTTTTAAAAAATATACATATTTGAGTTTTACTTAAACAAGCCTTAGTAAAGGAAAGATTAGAACTTCTTGTTTTTCAAGAATGGAATTTTTGTATTAAATATGTACCCTTCTAATCCGAGACCTAAACGACCTTTTATAGCAAAAGTAACCTTAGAAATGAATATATCTTTTCCAATAGATAGAAAACGACATATAATATGTGAAATTCCCAGTTAAAATGAGTAAGTTATGGCCATTTTAAGTTGGAATTTCCTTCAATTTGATTTTACCACAAATTCAAGATAGATTTAGAATCTTCAAAGTAGAAATTCTATGAAAGACTCATTTTGGATATTTCATCTTGTTTAGGTAAAGAAGGAACCGATATCGCCTTTCCGAAAAATTACTTCGATTGGAAGCGATCGTCATGGAGTGAGTAAATCCCTTACTACTTACATTTCCTTATTTTTGCTTGTAAGTAGTAGTACTAGAAAATGAGAAAAAAGATAAATGAACAAATTTTGTGTGATTTGGATTCATGATTGACTGAATAAAAGCTAAGAATATCGAAAGAGGAATTAATGAATAATTTATGTTTTCTTGCAATGATATGATGAATATTGTTTTGATCACCTTTAACTTGAACTCGACAATAATGGAATAACCCTACATTGAAAACGATTCATGCATATCATATTTGTGAGTCACATTTATTTTTCACTACTATCCTTCGTGTAGGGAATGAGGAGTTGTAGTGGTGGCTAGTAGGAGCCGAAAATTCTACATGGGCAAGTAGGAGCCGGAAAGTCTATAGGGCAAGTAGGAACCGGTAAATCTGCAATTATTGATGGTCGTATGGACCAATAACCACCTAACCCCCGACATGAAGGGCGTAAAATCCATGCTACATATGATTTCTAGTTAATCGCGTGTATTTTGTTTGCTCATGTGGTTGATGCATTCTCATATGATTGTCTAAATACTTGTGTGTTTAATGAAAATGTTTTGTAGATGGGAATTATCTTACTAAGCTAGTTTTGCTTATACCTATAGCTTTTTGTTATAGTATGATTAATTGTGGTTGGCACCAATGAGCCCCTTTTGTTAGGTATGAGCCAAAACTACTAGGAGTTTTTATAAGAAGTTTATATATATTTAGTTTTGGATGTAGACTTCTAAGAAAAATCTCCATAGTAGACTTATGTTATATTTATGTATATTTTGAAGATGGCTTAGTGAACAAGGCTATTAGAAAGGGGGAATGCCCTTAAGAAGTTGTAAAGAGAATTTTTATTCTAATGAATATTACATGTTTATCTATATAAGTTTTGGCATGCTTTTATTATCTTCTTAAATATAATACCCATTTGAGTCTCCTACTATCTTGGAAGCATGCCTTACACGTGATATCGAATCTCCTGCGTGACTAAGGTTGTTATTCATTAGCTTTAATATTATGTGCAGCGGACTGCCACGTTTAGGGTACTCTCCGGGGCATGACAGTTTAAGTTGATATCAGAGTGCAAGTTTTAAGATAAAAGATAGTAAAAATAGACTTTAAGATAGATAGTAAGAAACTAGAACTTAAGCTTAAGATCTGATCATATTTTTGTTCTATTAGATAGTTAACCCTCCCTGTAGTGAAAGAAAAAGCCCAAAATTTCCTTAAGGACCTAGATGAGACTTTTGTAAATTATCTTCTTAGGTTGAGAGTCCTATGCGAAGAAGTCGTGCTAGTAGGAAGACCTCGAACGACTAGGGAGATGTTTAACCTTTGGAGGAAGGGTTTGAAATATTCCCTATGGAGGAATCTGCCTGAAGAGCTGAGATCTGATGCCCTTAAGAGACAAATGTGGAGTGATGTGGAAGTAATTTATGTAATTGATAGAATGATGGTCTTTATGTATAAGGAAACCATGCTGCAAGAAATGACCTTTATCTTAAAGAATGAAGGAACCCGAAAGATCCCAGACTTTCGGACATGGAACGAGTTAGGACCCCTCTACATTTATGCACATGACGAGTTAGCAGACCACAGCGACTGGTTGAAAGATGATGCAGAAGAACTTGTCTACTGGTATGCCGCCTATAAGCATATCGTTCCAATGCCATTAGAATGCAACACCCAACCAAACTCCATTGGAATGCAACTGGATGTAATCCCGGACAAGGACTTCATTATAGGAGATGCCCATGAGAACGAGGGAAATGGAGAAACCGAAGGAGATCCCGAAGAAGACCAAGATGAGGACCTAGAACCTGAGGAAACTCTATCCGCATCTCTTTGGGAAGATAGTTCCTTAGCTCCCAACTCGGTACCCCTTCGTAGGTTGAGCTAAGATATCTCCATGAGGATGATTGCAAGAAACAACCCTGTGATGATCTCAAACTCTGAAGAAGGAGGAAGAAGAAATAATCAGCGCTGGAGGAACATTTATGAACCAAGTGGATTCTTAAGGAGCAGATCCCGAACACCTATTACAGTAGTAGCACCAGAAGGAGAGAATCAAGGAGATCAGGAAGCGGCCAACAACACCACCCAAGGAAATAGGATTGCTGCGCAAGAAGATGGATGGCCATCTTAGGCTGAAATCACTTCAACATACAAAGGAAAGAGAATGATAGTAAGTCAATATCTACAACAATTTGTCAAGAGGCATAAGGGTTCCACCAACCGAAGCATGAATCCTGCACTATCATGATGAAGAAGGAAAGGTTGAGGAAGGAAGTGGAGAAGGAATTAAGCGCCTCCCGATAAGTCCAACAGCCTTTTTCCTAGGATTAGGATAGGCATATCCTTGTTTGTGATGCATGAATGTTATGTTTTCAATGAATATGTTTTTTTTATTATTTATTTCCTATTTCTATGTACTTTCTTTTGCTAAGATTGGTCTTAACGTTCTCAGGTTATGTAAACGTTATCACCCTCTTTTGATTAAGTAATGAAAAGTTTCTTGTGTTTGGTATAATGATTTTTGATTTGATTACCTTGAAAATTTTTTCCTGTGTAAATTTCCGGTAGTTCCAATCTTTTCCCCTTGCAAAGATTTAAGAAGTCTAAAACTTAGATTAATAAACAGACGAGGTAGGAGAGGTAGGAGACGAGAACTTCGTGTCCAATAACTTTCCAGTTGAGTTGGAAAACCCACAAGCAGGCCAACCAGCGGCACCACCAAATCAATAAGCCAATCCCCCACATAATCAACAAGGCGATTTTGGGCAGCTATTAACCAGTTAACAGGATTGGTCAACAACTTCATGCAGCATGCGCAGAATGTGCCGCCACCAGCTACTAATGCACCTGAAGCAACAGTAGAAGCCCAGCACCATCGGAAGCTAAATCCCAAACTACCCCTTTGCCGGCACCACCGCCACCTCGACCCTATCGAAGTTCCTTACCAGATTTCATCAAAAGTAATCGTTACTTTGATGAGAGTTTTGGAAAACCTGATGAAGCTGAAGATTGATCAGCTCAAATAGAAAGATCATTTGCTGCTTACGAAGTACCTAATCACCTCCGCCTAAACTATGGCACCTATATGCTGAGATTTAATGCAAGAGTGTGTGGGAATCGAAGAGTAGAGAGTTATTACCACGTGTGACTTGGACAACCTTTAGAAGGGAATTCTTGGAGAATTATTTTCCTAGAAGTTTGAGAGTGTAGTACAGTGGAGACTTCCTTCAAATATCTAAAAAGGATGAACGATTGAATAAATCCTTTAAACACAGTGAAGAGTTAAAAAGGCAAGTCTTTCTGAATGGCCTGGATGAGGACTTGAGGATGCGACTAGAAAAGTTGAATTTAAGGACCCTCCATGAACTGGTTGAAAGAGCTCGCATTATAGAAGGAGCTAAGAAGAGAAAGAGTAAATTGTCAGAGAAGAGAACCTTTGTGTTCGAAAAGAGTACTTAGGACAGTTATGTCCTAGCTTCCAAAATAAGAAGTTTAAATCCTTCAACAGCTATAAAGGAAGTGCTAGTGGCAACAGGGAAGCATCGAAGGTTAAGGTATCATGCTGGAAGTGTAAAGGAGAGCATTACCCCAAGAGATGCCTTTGCTCCGATACAAATGTTATTTCTATGGAGACCCTAGCCACAAGATTAATGATTGCCCGAAGAAGGCTTCCACCATCTGCTTTGTATGCAAGCAAACTAGGCACTTGCCATTGAATGCCTATAGAGGAAGAATGCCCCAGCTAGACTGCTTGGTACAACTGGAGGAGCTACATCAACAAAAGGTGGAAATGAAGGAAATAACCCAAGCTGATCCGGAGCAACTATCCATGGAATGATGATTTACAACTTAGAAGAGCAGTGGGTGCGTGAAGAATCAGACAATGAAGGAGCGGAGATAGCAACCTTGGATGGAGATTGTGGCCCCGACTTTGGTCTAGTGACAGGTTAGAATCGGAAACTCCTTGCCTTTATGATGCAAGTTCTTAAGTATCATGCATTCAATTTTTAACCTAGAAAGTATAAGTTTCTATTCCAGCAGATAGTTTAAGTATACAAGTTTCGTGATTAGTATAAAATTTGAGTGTAGGTTACATACATGTAGCTAGTCAAACCGCCTATGCTTTGTTCGACACAGGAGCTACGCATTCCTTTATCACCGCTAGTCTGGCTAAACGAGCCGGTTTACCTATAGATACCATCGCTACCAGTTTTCAAGTTAAGACCCCTACCGGAAGCGTTGTGTCAACTAAGGAAATGCTTAAGGATTGTCCCATGGAGATACAAGGATGCTACACTAAGTGTGACTTGATAATATTAGAAAAGAGCAAATATGAGGTGATCTTAGTAATGAGTTGGTTGACATGTGTTAAGCTTTGGTAGACTATAGACACAAAGAAGTGAAGTTCAAGAATCAAGATGGAAATGAGATAGTATTTAAGGGAGAATCCACGGTGAGGTTGAACACATTTTGAGGTTAAACACATTTGAGTTATTAACGGATGATGAAGATCAACTTGAGTAACATAGACATAGAGGAGAAAGAAGAAGAGAAACCTGAGTTGGAAACTATACTTGTAATTAAGGAATTTCTGGATGTATTTCCTGACAGATTACCTGGATTACCACTTAAGAGGGAAATCGATTTTGAAATTAACCTAATGATGGAGATGATATCAAAGGCACCTTATCAGGTGGCACCAGTCGAGCTAAAGAGCTAAAAACTCAGTTGCAAGGCTTACTAAACCAAGGCTTTATTCGACCAAGTGTATCACCTTAAGGAGCATCAGTTTTGTTTGTGAAAAAGAAGAATGGTTCTATGCGCCCGTGCATTGACTATCGGGAACTCAATAAAGTCACTATCAAGAGTAAGTATCCACTCTCAAGGATAGATGATCTTTTTGACTAGCTTCAAGGAGCTTGTGTCTTCTCACGAATTGATCTACGGTCAGGATATCACCAGCTAAGGATCAAGCCAGAGGATATACCTAAGACGGCTTTTCGAACCCACTACGGACATTACGAGTTTCTGGTAATGCCTTTCGGTTTAACCAATGCACTAGCAGCTTTTATGAATCTCATGAACCGAGTGTATAAACCCTTGTTGGATAAGTATGTGATAGTTTTTATAGACGATATTCTGATCTACTCCAAGACACGGGAACAACATGAAGAATACTTGAGATTGGCATTATAGACCTTGCATGAGCATAATTTGTATGCCAAGCTATCTAAGTCTGATTTCTGGTTGGATAGGATTATGGAGAAGGTATATCGGTGGATCCCGAGAAAATCAAGGCACCAATGGATTGGAGACAACCTAAGACTATTACTAAAGTGAGAAGTTTCCTTGGATTGGCTGGATATTATAGGAAGTTCGTGAAGAACTTTTCTACCATAACCAAACCCCTAACACGGTTGACTTAGAAGGATGAAAAGTTCATTTGGACTGACAAGAGAGAACAAGGTTTTCAAGAACTCAAGAAACGACTTGTCTCCGCCCCAATTTTGGTTTTACCAGACCCCGAGAAACCCTATCTGGTGCATAGCGATGCCTCTAGAAATGGCCTCGGGTGTGTGTTGATGCAAGATGGAAAGGTGATTGCTTATGCCTCGCGACAACTTAGGCCTCATGACCAAAATTACCCCACCCATAACCTGGAGCTAGCAGCCGTTGTGTTTATGCTTTAGTTATGGAGACATTACCTATATAGGCAAAGGTGCGAGATCTACACTGATCATAAAAGTCTCAAGTATTTGTTCACGCAAAAGGAGTTAAATATACGACAACGGAGATGGTTGGAACTCATCAAGGATTATGGCCTTGGAATAAACTATTGCCCAAGAGTAAACGCTGTCCCAGATGCCCTAAGTAGGAAGAATCACGGAGAAGTAGCTAACTTGCGCACTGATAAGAAGGAGCTAATAAGGGAATTTGAGAAGATGGGTATCGAATTTGTGGGGCAAAGTGTGGAAGTAGAAATCACAAGCCTAGTCATGGAACTAACCTTAGTAGAAAGGATCAAGGAAGCCCAACAGTATGATGAGGCAATTCAAAAGATTAAAAGGGAGGTACAAGAAGGAAATTATATGGATTTCACAATAGATGAAGATGAGGTTGTGAGAATGAAAGGGAGATTATGTGTTCCAGATGACGATGAAATGAGGAAGAAAATCATAAATGAAGCACACCATTCGGGATATACAATGCACCTAGGAGGAACTAAGATGTATCAGGATCTGAAAAGCCACTATTGATGGAACGGTATGAAAAGAGACGTAGCCGAATTCGTGATGAAATGTCCCACATGCCAACAAGTAAAAGTGGAACACCAAAGACCAGGAGGACTCTTGAAACCTCCGCCGATACCTAAATGGAAATGGGTTCAAATTATGATGGATTTTGTTTACGGACTACTAAGAACATCTGCAAGATACGATGCCATTTGGGTTGTAGTTGACCGATTGATGAAGACAGCTCATTTCCTTCCAATCAACATGATGTATTCCCTGTATAAGTTAGCAAGAATATACATGAGAGAGATAGTGCGCTTGCATGGAATACCCGCAGGGATAGTCTCCGATCGAGACCTAAGGTTTGTGTCTAAATTTTGGACAAGCTTACAAAGATGTTTGGGAACGAAGCTACACTTTAGCACTGCATATCACCCCTAAACAGATGGTCAATCGGAAAGAACAATACAAACTCTGGAGGATATGTTGCGTGCTTGTGTAATAGAGTTCAGGGGTAGTTAGGACGCACACCTACCATTGGTGGAATTTGCCTACAACAACGTTACCACTCCATAATTCAAATGCCGTCGTACGAAGCATTGTACGGAAGGCAGTGTAGGTCGCCATTATTCTGGGACGATGTGGAGAAGTTGAGCATCGGATCTGACTTGGTACAAGATGCGACTGACAAGGTACGAATCATTCAACGCAAGATGAAGTAAGCATAAAATTGACAAAAAAGCTAAGCGGATATGAAACGACGTATTCTCGAGTTTAAGGTGGGAGACCATATATATTTGAAGATAAACCCCATCAAGAGTATTCACAGAGTCCGGGCACAAGGAAAGTTGAGCCTACGATATATTAGACCTTTTGAAGTGCCTGAAAGAGTGGGAGATCTTGCTTATCGTCTGGCCTTACCTCATAACCTATCTGGAATCCACAATGTGTTTCATGTATTAGTTTTACGGAAGCATGTGCCAGATCCTAATAGAATCACAAAGTTGGAACCAGTATGGTTAAAAGAAAACCTCACCTACGAAGGGCACCCTATTCAGATCCTAGATCGTAAGATGCAAAAGCTTCGAAACAAGGAGATCAAGTATGTAAAGTGAGATCAAGCATGTAAAGGCTCTGTGGAGAAATCACTCACATGAAGAGGCAACTTGGGAAGCCGAAAGCAGTATATGCCAGTGTAGACACCCAATTTTTGCCCAATTAATTAAGGCTTAAAATTTAATTAAACTCATTTTTTTAAAAGCCTTAAGTATTGATGAAATTGGCTAAGTGATCAAGGCACAGGCCAAATGGCCTGTTGGTTAAACACATTGACCCAAACACACACTCAAGCTCAAGGACACAGGTTCAAACCCTAGCAAAGGCAAATTTTTGCCTTTTTTATCATTTTTGTCTTTTCATCTTTCTCAAAGTGACTTTTGCCTTACTTTGCATCAGTTTTTAACTGACAAAACAACATTAATTGTTGAAATTGATGAAGTAATTGCAAAGTGGTTATGAAATATGAAAGATTAGTGCACAATTCATGTACAAAAACAACTCAAAAGTCACAAAATTCGTGCTAAAAAAATTGGGAAAAAATTCAAGTTGTAAAAGCATTCAATTTCACATGAATGATGAGTTACAAGAATTGGAAAAATTGGACAATTAATCTTTCCACATTGGATGATCTGACATGGAATATGAAAGATCAATCATCAATTCGTCGGTTAAGAATGAATCAAACCCAAATTATTGATTAAATTCGTGAAAAATCAAGGGGCAAAAATCGATTCATTTTTGAAACTGAACGAAACGTAAAATTGAGCTTGCAACCTATAAATAGGGGGTCCTAGGATCAAAAGGCACAAGTCAATTTCAAGAAAACACATACATAACAAAGCCAATTCGAAGTTCTCGAATTTAGGATGAAAAATTTGAATTTTTCAAATTCGAATTGATTGGATCAGAGTTAATCCAAATTGAGTGTTTTAGGAATGTTAGAAACTTGATTTAGATGATTTAGTATGCTTAGATTTGTTCGAATCACTCAAATTAATCTCTGAAATTTTTTTTTAATTTTGTTCATCAACGCCGCCGTACAACCACCACCGGAGCCGCCTCTTGCCGCCGTTCTGGGCGTGAACCACCACCTCCAGAGGACGCGCAACCACCATAGGAGTCGGGCCGACAAGCTTCCAGCCACCGAGGACCACCGGAGCCGCCGGAATCCGCCCCGAAAAGTCGCATCATCGTCTTCTTCACCCGTCGGAGCTCCGAGATCCGACCCGAAGATCCGAATCCAACCCGGTCGGTCATCGGTCAACGGTCGTCGGTCATTGGTCAACTCAGATCGGACGGTCCAGATTCAATCAAGCAGATCAGACGGCCCAGATTCAATCAAGCAGATCAGCGGCTTAGATTCAATCAAGCAGATCAGACGGCCCAGAGTCAATCAAGCGATCAGACGGCCCAGATTTCATCAAGCGATCAGACGGTCCAGATTCAATCAAGCGATCAGACGGCTTAGATTAAATCAAGCGATCAGACGGCTCAGATCGAGTCAACAAGATCAGACGATCCAGATCGGTCAGCACGATCGACGCTCCAGATCTCGTCCGCTTCATCCGACGGTCCAGGCAATTCGCATTATTTTATTAATAGTTTATTATATAATTAATTTCAGAAAATAATAAAAAATAGCAAAAAAAGTAAAAAATTCATAAAAAATTCAGAAAAATTCAGAAAAATACAGAAAAATCCAAAAAATATAAATAATTATTTTTTATATAAATTTATTTTTTTGATATTTTTTGAATATTTTTAGTATGTATTTATACATAAATTGCTTTTAGAAATGCATATTTAATGCATGAAAAATAATTTTAATATATTTAATATTCTGAATATGTTGTGAATTATGTGATGATTTTTTTAAAAAAATAAAATAATAAAAAATAATAATAATAATAAAAAATAAATAAAAATGATAAAATTGGATTTTCCAAACCAAAATTAAAAAAATAATAAAATAATAAAAAATGATTTTTGGACTTAGAAAAATATTTTTCATGAAATGAAAATCAATTGATTAGATCATAGGATATCAAAAATAATTTTTATAAAAATTCAAAATTTAATGAATAAAGTGAAAAGAGTTCAAAAAATTAAAATTGATCAACAAATTAAGTTTTTTTTAAAGAACTACGTTTTGTCTGATCTCGATTAGCGAGTACGTAGGCACCTGCGGGGCGACATAAAAAAAAAAAAAAAATGTTTTGTTTTTTTTAATATTGTGAATAATATTTTGTAAATATAAGTTTGTTAAAAAAAAAAGGAAATATATTTGTTGATATTCATATTCTAAAAAATAAAAAAATAAAAATGAAGAAAAGCATATAAAAAATAAAAATGAATAATGTGACTTGTGAATATTGTTTCATAATGTTATATTTGAATTTTTGAGCATAAAGGATAATTATAAATTTAAAATTCCGAAAGTGGTAACCGATTTGGTTTTAATAGGTTAGCCCCCGAATCCATGATATCTGGTTTTAAAATTTTTTTTTAAATCAAATTTTCGCAGACTAGTAGCTAAGTTAGGATCAACCGACCCATTGATCCTAGCTTTTTATTTTTTCCCGATTTATATCGGGTGGCGACTCTAAAAATTTTTCAAAAAAAATTTCTTTTAACCCTAGTCGAGGATTCATGTTAAATGGGTTCGGGTTTAATGTGAATCGGGTTAGGAGAAATGAACCAGATAGTGGAAAAATCCAGGCTCGACAGCTTGGCGACTCCACTGGGGACTAAATTTTTTTTAAAAAAAAGAGGGCTAGCCACTTAGGAATTTTAAATTTTAAATTTTAAATTTATCCTTGCTCAATTTTTGTGAATATATGATTCTTTGTATATTATATTGAATAATTGTTTTGTAAATATATACTAGCCTTGCAAATATGAAAAATAGAAAACAAAAGTTTGATTTCTTTGTTTGCATTTGCATTTGCATATTAGCATAAATGTGTGCTAGATACGGTCGGACCCAGGCCGTCTTAAGAGCCTAAGCGAGGAGGACGAAGTAAGGTCCGGGGGCTGTGGCTTTCCACCCTCTAGATCAAGAAATGTCCTCCCACTCCGGTTTAGTACCACTAAATCGGGGAACCTATAGAACCTACCAAATCATGCATTTCAACATGGGATTTTGACCAAACTTTTCAAAAAAATGGAGTTGTATTTTCTTCCAAAAAATGTTTTTTCAAAAATAAAAAATTTCAAAAAAGTCCACCAAATTTTTTTTAAATGTGGAGTTGTTTCTTTCCTAAAAAAGGAAGTTTTCAAAAATCAAACATTTTTTTAGTAAATAAAATTTTAGATTGAGATGGTTTTTAAACCTTTATTTTTTTAAAAAAAAATTAATACCACTTCAAGTAAAGTTTTTTTGGTCATTATCCCCATTGGCATGGATAGTGACTAATTTCTTTTTTCTCAAATGGAGTCTTAATTAATTTTGTTATTTTTCAAAAAAAAAGAAGATTTAAAAAAATGATTTTTCATCAATTCCAACAAAACTTTTTCACCAAAACTTTCAGGGTCCTTATCTCCATTTATATGGATAGTGACCAAAATTTTTTTTAAAAAATGGAGTTTTTTTTTTTGCTTTTAAAAAAAAAGGTTTTAAAAAAAAATAATTTTTCATCAACTCCAGCAAAATTTTTTCATCAAATTTTCAAGGTCATTATCCCCAATTGCATCTGTATGCTGTATGCTTGCATCTTTGCATTTTTTAAGAAAAAAAAATAAAATAAAAAATGTGTACAGTAGACTTGTAAATACTCATAGAGTAAATTTTGTCCACCTATAGTTATAGGTCCTCTCCAATCAAAATTACCTTTGTCATATGTATTCCTCTCCCTTGTCTTCAGGATAATTCCCTGTAAAAATCAACCCCCATTTGAATTTCCTTCTAAAAGAAAAAGGGGGGTCTTTTTTGTTCCACTATTCTATAATTTTTGCCTTAAAGAAAAAAGAAAAAAAATGAATTATTTTTGTAAATATCCTTTTTCCACTTTAGGATAAATAATCATTTTCAAACATTCTTTTTTGTAAATATCCATCAATATTTTTTTTGGAAGATTTTTTAAAATAAAAAGTGAGAATAAAAAGTTGTTGTCTAACAAAAAAAAAAAAAGAGAATAAAAGTTTTTCAAACTTGTTCTCCAACAATTTTTTTAAGAAAAAAAAATGAAAATTGTTTTCCAACAAATGAGAAAGAGAATAAAGGTTATTTTCAAAAAATAAAAAAAAAAAAAAATTAGAAAAGAAGGAAAATTGCCAACAGAAAAAGAATGTTTCAAAATTGTTACCTCAATGATCATTCATTTTAAGCTAAAGGCAAATGAAATCAAAACTAGGGGGCAACCAAAAGGACTTTACCGATTAGGGGCATTTGATAAATCCAAATGGGGCATTTAGTTATATATCCTGAGGCAATAAAAAAATGGATGATTGAAAACCCAAAAATTCTTATTAAATAGTGGCCTAGAATGAAAAGAGGCAAACTTAATCCCAAACACTTACCCTACACACTAAGAGTGGAGTGAATTGTGAGAGATAAAATGGACTCATTCCTTAAAGGAGGTCTAGTTTGAATTTGATACATAGGTCAAAGTGACATTAGGCATTCATTTCAAAGTCCTAAACACATTATCCTTTGTTAACCCATTTGAGCCTATTAAGGAAGAATTTTTTAAAATTAAGCCCTGTCAAGAACCACCCTACATTAGGGTACCCCACAACGGGGCAATTTGGAGGTCAGGGTCATTATCAAGGAGAAAAAGGATTAACTTATATGCACTTGCCCTAGTTGCATCAATTCAAGAGTAGTCAATTGACATAAATAAATCATTTCCTTTGAAAGGAAGAAGAGTTTCTATCCCAAACCATACACAATCCATATACTTTGAGCTATAAGTCCAATGGAAAAAATACAAATCACCTTGCAAAAGAAGAAGAAAAAAGGGATACATGAATAAAGTCAAAAAAAAAATGAAAAAAAAAATGAAGAATAGCCAAGCAAGGTGATTAAACCAAGAAATTAAGCACATGCTCAAAGTTCAAAAAAACACAAGGTCCAAAATTTATATCATGGACCCACCCACAATTCCACCCTGATGGAAGACAATCACACAGCACATGCTCAAAGTTCAAAGCCCATCAAAACAAGGTCCAAAATCTATATTATGGGCCCACCCACAATTCCACCCTGATGGAAGACAATCATACAAGCACATGCTCAAAGTTCAAAGCCCATCAAAACACAAGGTCCAAAATCTATATCATGGACCCACCCACAATTCCACCCTAATGGAAGACAATCACACAAGGTGATCATAACCAAACTGGGGGCACATGCTCAAAGTTCAAAGCCCATCAAAACACAAGGTCCAAAATCTATATTATGGGCCCACCCACAATTCCACCCTTTAGAGACTCTTTGGATCAAAGGAGTTGATTTATTAATGCTCTTGAAACTAGGAATAAGTGCATATTCAAGTTTTCCTTAAGGGTTCTTGACTTGTAAACCCGGGATGTGTTGAAAAATTTTCAAAAAAAAAAGAAAAAAAAAAGCCTTTATGAAATATCTCTTTTTGATTAAAGCCAACAACCAAAAGCCCACATTACAGTCCAAAAAAGACCTAATAGATTGACCAAAGTGTGTCACTTGCAAGCCGGACCATAATTTTTGGAATCCGAGTCAAATGTGTGAAAATAAGCCTAAGAGAGTGTAAGGAAGTCCTCTTTGATTAGGTAACTTAAAATAAGATAACCAACCTTGGTGTAAGAATCATCCCAGGGGCATGAAATCATTTGCCCCAATTCGAAAGAAGTCTGCCTCAGGGTTAAGAATTAATTGCCCCAAAGTTGGAAACAATGCCCCAATTTTCAAATTAATGTCCTAAAAGAAAAACTTTGCCCCAATGATTAAAATTTTTCAATAAAAGACCTTAGGTGGTTAATAGTGAAGCCTTAGGCTGAAAAAAAAAAAAAGAGTGATCAATGGGGCAAACCCTATTTATGATTATTTTTACCTGTTGGTAACTTTAAAAAAAAAGTTGGAATTCAAAAGAAAAAAAAAAGGAAACTTTTTACCTTTAAAAGGTCCAAGAAAAGAAGGAATTTCTTCCAAAAAAATAAAAATAAAAAAAAGTATTTTCCAAGTATCTGAAAAGTAATAAAAAAAAAGTCAAAAAAAAGAGAAAATAAGTTTTTTTCATTAAAAGTAAAAAAAAATTGCCTTTGGTTTAATTTTTTAAAATAAAAGAATAAAAAAAAAGGTTTTGGTTTTTAAAGAAAAAGATTCTCAAAGGTTTTCTTAAAAATTTTCAATGAAAAAGGGGAAGAATTTCCCACATTAAAAAATTAGCCAAAAAAAAAAATTTTCAGGCTACGGTTTTCAAAACTGGATTTTCAAGTTTGTGTTTTAGGATCACCTGCTCAAAGGAGCGTCATCCTATTTGTTTAAGTTTTAGGATCGATTGCTCAAAAAAAAAAAAAAAGCATCATCCTAAGTATTAGGGTCACCCGCTCAAAGGAGCGTTATCCAACCTTTCAATCTTTAGGATTATATGCCCAAAGGAGCATCATCCTATTTCTTCAGCATCAGGATAGTTTGCTCAAGGGAGCGTTGTCTTTTTTTTTAATCTTTAGGATCGTATGAGCTTCATCCTATTCCTCAAATTGAGAATCGCCAACTCAAGGAAGTGTTGTGCTGCCTTGTCAAGTTGTAAGTTTTAGGCCAGCTCAAGGAGCACCTTAACAAGTCGAGTGTCAGCTCAAGAAGTGCACTAATGTTAAAACCAAACGCTAGTTCATAGGGTACGTTTGAACCAAGTTTTCCAAAAAAAAAAGAAAAACTTGAAGCCCATCCAAGTTTTCAAACCAAGTTTTAAAAAAAAAAAATGCTTGAAGCCCATCCAAGTTTTCAAACCAAGTTTTCCAAAAAAAAAAAAGAAAAACTTGAAGCCCATCCAAGTTTTCAAAGCAAGTTTTCAAAAAAAAAAAAATGCTTGAAGCCCATCCAAGTTTTCAAACCAAGTCTTCAAATAAGTTTTCAAAAAAAAAAAAAAAAGAGAAAGAAAAACTTGAAGCCCATCCAAGTTTTCAAACCAAGTTTTCCAAAAAAAAAAAGAAAATCTTGAAGCCCATCCAAGTTTTCAAACCAAGTTTTCCAAAAAAAAAAAAAAAGAAAAACTTGAAGCCCATCCAAGTTTTCAAAGCAAGTTTAAAAAAAAAAAAAATGCTTGAAGCTCATCCAAGTCTCCCAAAAAAAAAAAAAAAAGAAAAAAGTCTGAAGCCTATTCGAGTTTTCCAAAAAAGAAAAACCAAGTCCCTAAGTGGATCAGAAAAAAACTAGTTCCCCGAGTGGATCAGAAAAAACCAGTTCCCCAAGTGGATCAGAAAAAAAAAAAAACCAACTCCCCAAGTGGATAAAAAAAACCAAGTCTCCAAGTGGACTGAAAATTCACAAATACCCCTCAGTCTAGACTCAACAGATAGTCTAGTACTGACCAAACACAAAATCCATACTTTCAAGATGAAGACAAAATTCAGAAATCTATCCAAGATGGTGATCAAGACAGAAGTCAGAAATCCATCCATTCCAGATGGTGACCAAAACCAAAGCCCATAGGTCCGGCAAATGACCTAACCAAAGCCCATAGGTCCGGCAAATGACCTAACCAACGCCCATAGGTCCGGCAAATGACCTAACCAAAGCCCATAGGTCCGGCAAATGACCTAACCAAAGCCCATAGGTCCCGCAAATGACCTAACCAAAGCCCATAGGTCCGGCAAGTGACCTAACTAAAGCCCTTAGGTTCGGCAAATGACCTAACCAAAGCCCATAGGTCCGGCAAATGACCTAACCAAATCTCAAAGTCTAAACTCGACAGATAGTTTAGCATAAGATAAAAATCTTCTTAAAAATAAAATTTGGAAGGAGAAGCTAAGCAAAAATTGGTTATCTTTTTGTCTTTGTGGCAAAAGTTTTGTTCAAACTTTACCACAAAGAGGGGCAGCTGTAGACACCCAATATTTGCCCAATTAATTAAGGCTTAAAATTTAATTAAACTCATTTTTTTAAAAGCCTTAAGTATTGATGAAATTGGCTAAGTGATCAAGGCACAGGCCAAATGGCCTGTTGGTTAAACACATTGACCCAAACACACACTCAAGCTCAAGGACACAGGTTCAAACCCTAGCAAAGGCAAATTTTTGCCTTTTTTATCATTTTTGTCTTTTCATCTTTCTCAAAGTGACTTTTGCCTTACTTTGCATCAGTTTTTAACTGACAAAACAACATTAATTGTTGAAATTGATGAAGTAATTGCAAAGTGGTTATGAAATATGAAAGATTAGTGCACAATTCATGTACAAAAACAACTCAAAAGTCACAAAATTCGTGCTAAAAAAATTGGGAAAAAATTCAAGTTGTAAAAGCATTCAATTTCACATGAATGAGGAGTTACAAGAATTGGAAAAATTGGACAATTAATCTGTCCACATTGGATGATCTGACATGGAATATGAAAGATCAATCATCAATTCGTCGGTTAAGAATGAATCAAACCCAAATTATTGATTAAATTCGTGAAAAATCAAGGGGCAAAAATCGATTCATTTTTGAAACTGAACGAAACGTAAAATTGAGCTTGCAACCTATAAATAGGGCGTCCTAGTATCAAAAGGCACAAGTCAATTTCAAGAAAACACATGCATAACAAAGCCAATTCGAAGTTCTCGAATTTAGGATGAAAAATTCGAATTTTTTAAATTCGAATTGATTGGATCAGAGTTAATCCAAATTGAGTGTTTTAGGAATGTTAGAAACTTGATTTAGATGATTTAGTATGCTTAGATTTGTTCGAATCACTCAAATTAATCTCTGAATTTTTTTTTTTAATTTTGTTCATCAACGCCGCCGTACAACCACCACCGGAGCCGCCTTTTGCCGCCGTTCTGGGCGTGAACCACCACCTCCAGAGGACGCGCAACCACCATAGGAGTCGGGCCGACAAGCTTCCAGCCATTGAGGACCACCGGAGCCGCCGGAATCCGCCCCGAAAAGTCGCGTCATCGTCTTCTTCACCCGTCGGAGCTCCAAGATCCGACTCGAAGATCCGAATTCAACCCGGTCGGTCATCGGTCAACGGTCGTCGGTCATCGGTCAACGGTCAACTCAGATCGGACGGTCCATACTCAATCAAGCAGATCAGACGGCCCAGATTCAATCAAGCAGATCAGCGGCTCAGATTTGATCAAGCAGATCAGACGGCCCAGAGTCAATCAAGCGATCAGACGGCCCAGATTTCATCAAGCGATCAGACGGTCCAGATTCAATCAAGCGATCAGACGGCTTAGATTAAATCAAGCGATCAGACGGCTCAGATCGAGTCAACAAGATCAGACGATCCAGATCGGTCAGCACGATCGACGCTCCAGATCTCGTCCGCCTCATCCGACGGTCCAGGTCAATTCGCATTATTTTATTAATAGTTTATTATATAATTAATTTCAGATAATAATAAAAAATAGCAAAAAAGAGTAAAAAATTCATAAAAATTCATAAAAAATTTAGAAAAATTCAGAAAAATACAGAAAAATCCAGAAAAATATAAATAATTATTTTTTTGATATTTTTTGAATATTTTTAGTATGTATTTATACATAAATTGCTTTTAGAAAATGCATATTTAATTCATGAAAAATAATTTTAATATATTTTAATATATTCTGAATATGTTGTGAATTCATGTGATGATTTTTTTAAAAAATAATAAAAATAATAAAAATAAAAAAATAAAAATAATAATAATAATAAACAAAATAAATAAAAATGATAAAATTGGATTTTCCAAAGCCAAAATTTAAAAAAAATAATAATAAAATAATAAAAAATGATTTTTTGGACTTAGAAAAATATTTTTTCATGAAATGAAAATCAATTAATTAGATCATAGGATTATCAAAAATAATTTTTTTTTATAAAAATTCAAAATTTAATGAATATAAAGTGAAAAGAGTTCAAAAAATTAAAATTGACCAACAAACTAAGTTTTTTTTTTAAAGAACTACGTTTTGTCTGATCTCGATTAGCGAGTACGTAGGCGCCTGCGGGGCGACATAAAAAATAAAAAAAATGTTTTTGTTTTTTTAATATTGTGAATAAATATTTTGTAAATATAAGTTCTTGTTAAAAAAAAAGAGGAAATATATTTGTTGATATTCATATTCTAAAAATAAAAAAAATAAAAATGAAGAAAAGCATATAAAAAATAAAAATGAATAATGTGACTTGTGAATATTGTTTCATAATGTTTTATTTGAATTTTTGAGCATATAAAGGATAAATTATAAATTTAAAATTCCGAAAGTGGTAACCGATTTGGTTTTAATTGGTTAGCCCCCGAATCCATGATGTCTGGTTTTTAAAAAAAAAATTATTTTTTTAATCAAATTTTTTCGCAGACTAGTAGCTAAGTTAGGATCAACCGACCCATTGATCCTAGCTTTTTATTTTTTCCCGATTTATATCGGGTGGCGACTCTAAAAATTTTTCAAAAATTAAAATTTCTTTTAACTCCTAGTCGAGGATTCATGTTAAATGGGTTCGGGTTTAATGTGAATCGGGTTAGGAGAAATGAACCAGAATAGTGGAAAAATCCAGGCTCGACAGCCAGAAATATCCAAGTTTGTTCGAAGAATCAGGTATGAATTTCAAGTTTTGAGGACAAAACTTTCTTTTAGAGGGATAGGTTGTAAACCCCCTAAAGTTTTACGATTAATTAAGATTAAACCCTAATTAAAAGGACAATTGGAAATCCTAAAGTCAACAAAACCCTCTTCAGACGTAACCATTCAAGTCCGGCAATCCCGTGTTCATAACCCTAATTAAGTAAGTGAGAGATTAGTATGTAAAATAGTTCGTAATAACACGAGAAAGCTTAAAAATATCATATTAGTTAAACCGCAATTCGTTTTGAGCCCAACCGGATACAGTTTTTGAAAAACGTGTCCCGAAGCTTAGAATAGTAAAAATATTCCAGATATACCCTTAGACTCATAAAGAGATAAGGTTTTCAAAAATATCAGTTTTATAATTTTTCGATAACTAAAAATATTAAATATCGCAATTATACGCGTATTTTCTTACTACTGATACTTTAATTGTCATGTCTATTTTACATTACACTATTTATTACTATTATACACTATTTATCTATCTCTACTTTTTTTTACAACCTACTCTTACAACCATACTTCTATTTTCTTACAATTTTAATTTCTAATACAACTTCACATCATTCATATCTTACTTTTCATTAAAAAAAATACAAAAAAATAAATAAATTTCTCTCCCTCCCTCTCTCACAAGTAGCGCTAGCCACACCCCTCTCTCTCCTTAAATTGTTTCATTTTCCATTTATTTAATTAACACAAATTTCCTTCCAATTTTTCCTATAAATACCACCTCTTCCTTCCATTTCCTTCACACCATTCATATATTACTCTTGCTCTCTCAAAATTTCTCCAAGAGTTCTCTCAAAGTTTAGTTTTTATAGGTAATGCTTCTTTAAGTTTTCTTTATGTTCATTTACTTAGTATGAGCATAATGTGTGTTTTCTAAAACCATGAAGGTTAACAAAGCAACAATATGTTCATACTTTGTTTTTGTTCATGAAACTATATTCCTTTATTTCATATATATCTAACTAAATATATTTATGTAGTTATATATATCTTTTAGACCATATAAGCTCATTTTTTATTGCAATTTATTTACTTTCCTTGCAATTTATTTATTTACCTTGCAATTTATTTACTTTCAAGTTGTTTTAAGACTAGTCTTTTTAGTCTTAGACTTGTCCTCATCAAGTCAAAACAATTTTCTTCTCTTTTTCTTTTGGGACTAGTCTATTATTAGTCTCGGGAAGCTTTGAAAAAGCAAAGGCTTCAATACTTGACAATTATTATTATGTTTATTTATTTCTTATGTTCTTTATTATCTTATCTTGTGATATTTTTTTAGCTTTTATAAACTACATAATCATATTCATGCATGCCTAATAAGTTGTTGTCCAAATAAAAAAATGGATTTTTTTGATGAAAGAATAAAACTTGATCAAAATTTTTTTTCAAAGACTTAGAAAAAATATTTTCAAAGAAATCTCTTTCAAAAGTTTATGTAAAACTTATCATGAAATTTCAAACTATTAAATGAAGTTTTCTTAAAGTCTAAAGATATCTCCTTTTCAAATAAAGTCTTGATATATAGATAATAAGTTGGTAGTATTTTTATCAACTTTCTAAACCAAAAGTAAGATAAGTTTTCAAGAAAATCAATTTACAAGGAAAATGAATTTTCAAAGAATAAACTCATCAAGTATTACTAAAGAAAACTTTTTGGAAACTCTATTTTTCAAATTCTAGAAATAAATTTAGTAGATAACTTCAAAGGACCAAACTATATTTTCAACTCACTTTTGATAAACTAAAGAATCAAAATATAGTATATTACATTCTGATAATCCAAAAATTTTATAAGTTACTTCACCCACATAAAGCAAAAATCTAACAAATCTAAATTTCCAAAACACTAGAAAAGGTTGTTTTAAGGAAATAGATTAAACAAGACAACCCCTATAGCTTCATGTGTAAATTATGAGTATATTTATATACGTAAGGAATGCTTTTAAAAAATATACATATTTGAGTTTTACTTAAACAAGCCTTAGTAAAAGAAAGATTAGAACTTCTTGCTTTTCAACGATGGAATTTTTGTATTAAATCTGTACCCTTCTAATCCGAGACCTAAACGACCTTTTATAGCAAAAGTAACATTAGAAATGAGTATATCTTTTCCAATAGGTAGAAAACGACATATAATATGTGAAATTCCGAGTTAAAATGAGCAAATTATGGCCATTTTAAGTTGGAATTTCCTTCAATCCGATTTTACCGCAAATTCAAGATAGATTTAGAATCTTCAAAGTAGAAATTTTATGAAGGAATCATTTTGGGTATTTCATCTTGTTTTGTAGATGGGAGTTATCTCACTAAGCTAGTTTTGCTTATACCTATATAGCTTTTTGTTACAGTATGATTACTTGTGGTTGGCACCAAGGAGTCCCTTTTGTCAGGTATGAGCCAAAGCTACTGGGAGTTTTTGGAAGAAGTTTATATATATATTTAGTTTTGGATGTAGACTTCTAAGAAAAATCTCCATAGTAAACTTATGTTATATTTATGTATATTTTGAAGATGGCTTAGTTGAACAAGGCTATTAGAACGGGGGAATGTCCCTAAGAAGTTGTAAAGAGAATTTTTATTCTAATATTAAGTTCTGGTATGCTTTTATTATCTGCTTAAACGTAATACCCCTTTGAGTCTCCTATTATCTTGGAAGCACACCTTGCACGTGATATCAAAGCCCTAGCGTGACTAAGGTTGTCATTCATTAGCTTTAATATTATGTGCGATGGACTGCCACGTTTAGGGTACCTTCCGAGGCGTGACATCAGTATTGGATAATCAGTAGTGTAGGGTCTAGTAGTTCAAATGAGTAGCTAGTACATCCTATGACTCTTGAATTATTAGAGGCTTTTCATGATCTGTTTATAGAACTAGTTTCTCTTCTACCTACTATATCATGTAATCATAGGATTCACTTAAGTCTGTTTTAGATGAAATGATTAAAGAAATGTTTATTAGTGGGATAATTCATCCTAGTATCATCTTTGCGTCCCCTATGGTTCTGGTAAAGAAAGAAAACAATAGTTGGAGAATGTGTGTGGATTATTGAGAGTTGAATAAGCAAACCATTAAAGACAAATTTTCTATTCCTACTATGGACGATTTATTTGATGAGTTGTAAAGGGCATGTTATTTTAGCAAATTGGACTTACATTACGGCTATCACCAGATATTAATGCACCCAAATGACATATACAAGATGGCCTTCTGCATATATGATCGACACTACGAGTTTTTAGTCATGCCATTTGGCATCATTAACACTCTATCCATGTTTTAGGGCCTTATGAATAATTTATTTAGGCCATATATGTGAAAGTTTGTCTTAGTGTTCTTTGATGATATTTTGGTCTATCGCATTAGTCTTATTCAACATGTAGAGCATTTACGGGTTGTTTTTGAAGTGTTATGCAAGGAAAAATTATTCCTTAAGCGTAGGAAATGTGCTTTTGGAGTAAATCAGATTGAATATCTTGGGCATATCATTATTAAGCATGGTGTTGCTACTAATCATAGGAAGATTGAAGCAATAATGCATTAGCCAGCTTTAACCAATGTGAGACAATTAAGAGGATTTATCGGATTAGTCGGTTACTATAAAAGATTCATCCATGGGTTTGGAACTATAGCTAAATCACTTACTAACTTGCTTAGAAAAGACCAGTTTCAGTAGGGTTCTGACGCTCAGAAAGCTTTTGAAGAATTGAAGAGTGCTTTAGTGTAATCATCAGTTTTATGCTTACTAGATTATTCAAAGAAGTTCACTTTTGAAATAGACGCCAGTAGTGATGGAATAGGAGCAATACTGATGCAAGAGAAGCATCCTATTGCTTATATAAGCAAAACTCTTGCATCCAAACATAGTAAGAAAGAGTTGTTGGCTCTAGTTTATGCTATTGAAAAGTAGCGGCATCATTTGTTGAGAAAGTCTCTTATGATCAAAACTTATCACCAAAGTCTAAAATATCTACTTGAGTAATGATTAGTAACACAACTCAGCAAAAATGGCTTACTCTATTATTAAGGTTAGACTATTTTATAGAGTTCAAGAGTGGAGGTTCCAATTTGGCTGCAGATGCTTTATCTAGATGAGGCAAAAATAAGATAAATCACTTAACTTTATAGGTTACTATACTTGAATTGATGGATGAAATTTGAGCTAGCTGGGAATTACCCAATGAGTATGGCCAAATCATTGATCAATTAAATAAGGGAATTGAAGTGAAACATTTCACTTTCAATCAAGAGTTGCTAAGAAGTAAGGCAAAGTTAATAGTGGTGCTAGCACCAGACTTGCGAGAGAAATTACTTTAACTCTACCATGGAGGTCCTCTTAGGGGTCACTCGGGAGCTTAGACTACTTACAAAAGGATCTCAAAGTGTTTTATTAGCCAAAGTTAGAGAAGGTAATAAGGCAGTAGGTAAGGGTATGTGTAAACCCTTAGATTTTATGCTCAGTTTATGCTTAGAACCTAGAATCAAAAGTGAATCAGAAACACTAAAAGTCAACAAGTCTATGACAAACCTTAGTGTTTAGATCCAACAATCCCGTGCTCTTAATCTTAAAACAATAAAATTAAGATAGTTATAGATTATAGTTTGTAATAATATAGGAAAGCCTAAAAAGATCATATTTGTCAAATTTTAGTCCGTTTCGAGCTCAAACGGGATTAGTTCTGGAAAAATGTGTCTTGAGCTCAAGATAATAAAAATATTTCGATGATACCGTTAGACTTGTAATAATATAAGGATTTAAAGAATATCAGTTTTATAATTTTTTTGGTAACTAAATATTACATATCGTATTTTTACACGTATTTTCTTTACTACTAGTATTAATTTTTCTTGTCTACTATTAATGTGGCTATTCACTACTATTCACCTATCTTTATTTTTTCTCACTACCTATACATCTATTTCTTACAATTTTCATTCATAATACTATTTGACATTTTTCATATCTGACATCTTAATTACTTTTCATTACAAAAAAAACAAAGCAAATCTCTCTCTCTCCCCTATACTCCAAACCGGTGCCACCTACAACCACATACATATTTTTTTCATTTTATTTAATTACATCTAATTTCCTTTCCAAAACTCTATAAATACCCCTCTCCCTCCATTTCTTTCACACACTTTATTTACATACTAAAACTCTCCCAAAATTTCTCCATAAAACCTCTCTACAAAAATCCCTTTCCAACTCTCTCTTTTCTTCCTATCCCATCACTATCTCCATATAACCAACTACAAATTCCTTCTTCCTCCATCTCCACATAAATCTTAGGTAAAAATATCTATTATTTCTTTTTCATATCAAGTAACATTACATGACCATAGAGTGTGTTTCCTAAAACCATAGTGTTGAGGAAGCAACAATATATTCATATTTTGTTCTTGTTTATGCTTGATATTTTCTTCACTATTGCTATGTTATTTTGTTACTTATATTCTCATATTATTATTGTTGCTCTAGTCTAATTCCATATATATATGTATATCTATATTTCTTAGTGTCAAGCCCCGAGGGGTACCCAAAATGTAATAGTCTGCCGTGCATAATACTAAAGCCTAAGAATGACTACTTTAGTCACGCAAAGGCTTCTATATCATGTACAAGGCGTACATCACGATCAAGGAAATGCATCAGAGTAGCGCAATTTACATTAATAATGATTAAGTAACAAGGCAAGGAGAATACTTATCATAAAACATAAATATGGTTGATTATAAATTTTAGGGGCAAACCCCTGCTATTGTCTTTAAGTTAATATAAATACACTTCTTAGAAATCTCCAAAATACTAACATAGCATACATCACATATAAGGAATCTTACAAAGTAACTTTATCTTATGTTCCCATTGCCTTCATAAAAGTTTAACATCCATCCATGACTTTCTTAATGTCATGATCTTCGATTAAAGCCATGGGTATACCCGTTTCAAAAACATCTATGGGGGTATAAGCTTATAACTAGTTTAGTGAGGTATTCCTTTTCATTTTCACCATGATTTCAAACAAGTTCATTTAAATTTTCACGCATATGCTATGCAACAATCATGTGATTACACAAATATATATAGTTATTCGGCAACCATATATAGAACGGATTTACCCCTTTATATCAAAGGTCAGGAAATCGTTGATAAAGATCCTCGACCTTCTATTGCTAGTCCTTAGGTCCCCACCCAAAGCGTTTGGTTGGCTTGGCTCTAAACCTAGAGTCGCATTCCTCGAGCGATTTGGATTCTCTAGGAAGGAACATGGCCTGTATCCCAGCATGATAACAACCAATCCAACTCTACGCGAAGGAGTAGCAACCTTCCGAAAGAAATATGACTCGATGGATGCCATGCGTGAACGTTTTATTTTTTTTAAGTTAAACCTTATTAAGGTTTCTTAGGGGCGATCAAACAATTTAGCAAAAATAAGCAAACATACATGTAAGAAAACAAAATACTTAAACAAACAATTCGAAGTTACGATATTCTTAATTCTCATTTCATCACATAAGCATAGAATCACATATATACATATACCTAAATTCCCCATACATGTTCATTTTTATCTTTTCTTAGTTTTCTAATGCCAGTATTCTACAAGCACAAGCAAGTAATGAAATTAAGAGGAATAACTCACTCGTCCATTTCACAATCTTCTTAGTCGTAGTTGTCACGCCCCAAGGGGTACCCTAAAGGTAACAGTCCACCATACTCAACATTAAAGTTTAAGTATGATAACCTTAGCCATTCCCAAAAGCTTTGATATTAAGTGTAAGGCATGCTCTCACAAATTTAGAGGACCATACATGGAATTATGAAGCTTAAGAAGATATAATAACAAATTAAGAAAAGAGGATTCATAATATTCATTTGTTCATTTCAATAATCTTACAAAACTTAGGGGCATTCCCCAGTCACAAATCTATTACAATAATATTTCTACACCTTATCCAACACTAAACTTCATCTAGAAAATTCCTTAACCCAAATATAAAATACCTGGTTGCAGGGTTCACGTGGCCTCAACCATAAATAAGTGAACTGCAAAAGATATCTATAAGGGTATAAGCTAATTGGCTTAATGAGAACTATTTCCAAAAATAACTTCTTATGTAAAGGAATTCAAGCAAGTTGTTTAAGCATACAAATGAAATGCAACATACACGTGGGCAAACAAGGCATATAGTTTTCTGGAAACTATATGTTGAATGGATTTACGCCCTCCATTCGGGGTTTGGTGATATGTAACCTCAAAATAAGTAGTTTTAGTTAAAAAGATTTATGCTTTTATCAATATCGCCAAGCGTATTAAGTCTACTTGAATTGAGCCTTGCTTTTGAACTTTCCGCCAAGCATTTCCTTCATGTCGCTAAGCAATCGCTTTCGGTCACTCCGTCAAGTGATGCTTTTGACCTGAGCTACAATCCTTCTTACCCAAGGATAATAACCCAATGCAATGTGACTCACTTCTTGGTATGCATGAATCCATTTATTTATGATATCATAACATTATTAATATCAAATTTAAGGTGATTATAGAATCTCATACAAATCAAGTGTTACACTGAAACAAACATTAAATCAACTCCGACCTCGATATTCTTAGGGTTCTTTCAAGAATTATCTTACATACATATCCATTTGTCTTTTCTTAATCCTAATGCAACTAGATTACAAGCACAAACAAGTAAAGCATTTTAAGGAAATAAACTCACAATGCCATGTCGACTATTCTTCTACACGGATGAGTTGTTCACACAATCCTCTTAATCGAAATAGTTTTCGGGCTATAGGTATCCTTTCTCAGGATCACCTAGTCAAAGAAGATACCCAAAACGAGTATTTCTTGATGATATTCTTGAATTTTGACAAAACAATGTTATGAGAATGTCAAAGTTCGTATAAAGGAAAATTCCAATTTAAAATGACAATAACTTGGTCATATTAACTCGGAATTGCGCATATAATATACCGATTTCTACCTATTCGAAAAGACCTATCCATTTATAAAGCTATTTTAATCAAACTAAACCATTTAGGCCTCGAAACAGTAGTGATCAGATTCACCACGAATTTTCTATCTGAAAAACAATTTTGTTTCAAACTTTAAATCATTCAAAATTTGTTTGATAAATACTTAGTTATCTATATAGTTGAAAAATTCTCTTTTTATAGCTACATAGCTCATATTTATTCATGCTCAAGTGTTTGTTGTCCATCTAGGTTTCTTAAGTTAAACAATGAAAATTTGGAGTTTTAGAAATCTATAGTTTATAAGAAATTCATTTTGTAAATCTTTTGAAATGAATACTTTGATTCTTTTATTTTCAAAGAATTACTTTATGTTTGATTTATTATTTCTTAAAGATGACCTTTTTTTGAAAAGTAATCTAAATTCTCTACATTAGTGCTATTTTTCCTATTTATACAATTTTTCTTTGCCCATTTGTTTGAAAAGATCTTAATTTGAAAATTCTCATTCCTTCCTCATAAGGTTTCCTTTATTTATGTTTTCATATAAATCATTTTTGTATCAAAAATCATTTTCTTTTTGACAAACAAAGTGATATAGAAATGATTTAAAAAGCTTTTAAAAACAAAAGTAGTTTCTGAAATTGTAGTGAGTTCTTTCTTAAAACATGGAAAGGAATAACTTTTATTTTTGTTAAACCATAGATTTTATACTTCATATAAACTTATTCCTAAGTGACAAAATCTCCTCTTTATCAAGTATTTTTAGAGCTTTGAAAAATTTGGACAACAATCTTAATGGCATGATCTTATGAGAATTATAATAACAAGCAAAAATAACATAAATATTAAATAAAGTCAAGTATTGAGAGTCTTAGCTTCTTTCAAGGCTCCCGGGATTAAGAATAGACTAGTTCCAAAAGAAAAACAAAATGAAAGAAAGAAAAATTTGTTTTGACTTGATGAGGACAAGTCTAAGACTAGAGACTAGTCTTAAAATAGCAAGAAATAATAAATTGCAATGAAAGAAATAAATAAATAAATTACTTTGCATGGAAATAAATAAATTGCAAGTGAGCTTATATGCTCTAAAGAATATATATATATATATATATATATAGATACATAATACTTAGATATAGTAATAATAATAGGAACAAAATAACAACATAAACATAAATAGATTTCCATGAACAAGAACAAGACAATACATGAACATAGTGTAGCTTCCATAACATTTAGTTTTTGGAAACTCACACCATGGTCATGTAAAGTTACATGATATGAGGAGAAGAAAATAATAAGAAAAGTTTACTTAAAGAAGGTTTTTGGAGTGTTATGTGGTTATGAGTTTTGTGTAGGTAGAAAGTGGTTTGAGGTTATTTTGAGAGAGTTTTGGGAAGATATTTGGAGAGAGTTTTGAGAGGAGAATTTGAGAGAGTAATTGTGATTTAAATAAAAGAAAATTGAAACAAAATTGAGATGGATGAAGGGAGGGTTGGGGGGCCGCGGCCATGCTTTGAGAGAGGGGGAGAGTGTTTTGTTTTGTTTTGTTTTGTATTTTTGTTAAATAATTATAATATTAAGTATGGTAGATGTGAAATAAAGTTATGGGAAAGGTAAAAAGTAAATGTTATAGATTATGGTGTTTGTAAGAGTAGGTGTAAGAAAAGTAGAGAGAAAAGAATAGTGTAGAATAGTAATGAATAGTATAATGTAAAGTAGATATGATAATTTAAGTACCGGTAGTGAGAAAATACTCGTATAATTACTATATCTGATATTTTTAGTTACCGAAAAATTGTGAAATTGATATTTTTGAAAACCTTATATTGTTACGTGTGTAATGGTATATTCAGAATATTTTTACTATTTCGAGCCCCGGGATACTTTTTCAAGAACCGTGTCCGATCGGGTTCAAAACAATTCGCAGTTTTACTAATCTGATCATTTTAAGCTTCCTTAAGTAATTACGCACTATTCTATATACTAAACTCTTACTTACTTTCTCCGAGTTGCTTATTCGGGATTGTCGGACTTAAGCTATTATGTCTAACTAGGGTTTTGTTGACTTTAGGGTTCCGGTTGACTTCCAGATTAGGGTTTAAGCTAAACTGATTCCAAAAATTTTGGGGTTTACAGTAGTAATCCTCGGGAAGTGAAATCTCGTATTCTATATTACTTAGACAAAACAAATACCCGGGATAAGTATGTCATAGAAATTCTACTTAAAGTTTCTAATTCTGTTTCGCAATGTTCGTAAAAAATCGCATGGAATGAAATTTCAATTTAAAATGACCATAACTTGCTCATTTTAACTCTGAATTTCACATATAATATACCGTTTTCTATCCATTTCTAAGGTTATTTTTTTTATATAAGGTTGTTTGGGTTCCAAAACTGTAGGGTATATATTCATCACGAAAATTGTAGTTTTCAAAACATAAATTTGCAAACTTTTCCTTATCTAAAAATATTTGTACAAAAAATGTAGATAGTAGTATAGTTAGAAAAATCCTTTGAATATATATATATATATATATACATGTAGACTCATAGTCTCATATTGTATGCAAGATTCTAATGGTGTTGTCTCAACGATTGTATCTTATAAAACAATGTCTTGTGGTGTTAAAGACTTGTATCTTAACAATTTCTCTCCTATATGTTTTGAAAGAATTTCATAATTTCATGAGTTATTATAAGTATATTCTCATTTTGTTTATAATTTCTTTTCTAAAATAAATTTCCTCTTAGCTTTGATTTTTTCCAAATTTTACTTTTAGTGATAAAAAAAAAACAATGAAGTTTTCTAGCGTTTAATAGTTGTTGATAACTTATAATAACTGTATATTTTCTTTAAAAGAAATGACTTTGATAAACAAGTCTTTTTCTCCTCATATTTCATTTTCTAACTTCTTTAAAAATAAAATTTATTTCTAAAACTTGGCCTTTTAACTATTTGACCAATTTTACTTAGGAGGAAATCATGTTTTGATATTTTCTTAATTTTTTTCTTTTGTTTTTAGAAGATCTATTGCTTTTGAAACCTCTACTGTTTATATTATTTTATTTTTTTTGAAAATGAGTATTATTTAGAAACTTTGGCAAACTTTTATTTTTTTCTAGGTGAGTTTATAATTAGTGAGTTGATTTTTGCTTAAATTATAAAACTTATACTAGACACGATAGTGCAATATTTCTCCATAGATTTAACGAAACAATTAGGATCACCGGGTTCTAGGTTTAAAATACCTAGGGTTCGCATCATAAGCTTAAGTAACTAATTACAAACACCTAATCAAATTTACTTAAAAGCACATTTGAAATCAAATTAAATTAGGAATTGGATTCATAACCCTAAGCTGTAGGAGTTTATTTCTCAATGGATTTAACGAAACAAGCACATATTAGAAGAATTAAAACTAATTCAGAAGATTAAGCAATTAATTGCTCAGAAATTCATCGAAATTACGAACATTGGGTTAAATTAGTTTTACCTAGAAAACAGAAGAAATTCTCAATTAAGAAGAAATGAAAATTCTTTTACCTAAGAATCCTTCAAAAATCTACTCTACGTTAATACTGATTTACACTGTTGGTACATACTTTACAACGCACGCTTGCACGTTTATTTATAGGCTACTAGGTATAGAAAGCATGGCCTACTTTATTTGATACGTGGCAGATTTGGTAGATTTTTTCTAACAGAATTTGATTACTTTTCACGCGCGCATATAATCTGTGAAAACACTTGTCAAGGGTTGTATGTGATTTATTGGTCGAGACTTGTATTAAGCAAGATCAGGCTCGATTTTAGCAATTTCCAAAGTAAACTATATGTTTTTGTCCATTGCTCTATTGAGGATAAAATTGAGAGAGTCGAGGGTCTTATTATTGAGGCTCGAGGTAATTCTAATGAAGAGTTGGTCTATCAAAACAATTGTTGAGGGTCGAGATTTGAGGCTCGACTTTGAGGCTCAACAATGCATTTTCTTCAAAATGATGCTCAATCGCTTTGACTGAAGTCGATGGTCATGTCGAGGGCTTGTAGTTGAGGCTCAATAGACTAATTTTTGCTGTCTTCTTTCTTTGTTTGGCCCCAGCAGTGTCTTTATAAGGCTCGACTTCTTCAATATTGACTTTGCTTGTTGTTTTTTCTCCAAATCTGAACTAAAACACTTGATTACTCCTCATTGAATTATAAGGGCTTTAAAAAAACATTATTTATCAAAAACATTAATTTTTGTAGGATTTTTTCTAAAGTTCTTAGTCAATTAAGCTTAAAATCCTATGGAAAATATAGAGTAAAAATGACTTATCATTTCTTCCATAAAAACCCATAGGTTTAGGAAACACACACTATGGTCATGTTATGTTAACATAAGCATATTGAATATATTTATAAGAAAAGTTTACCTAAGGTAAAGAGATAGGGGGTGGAGGAAATTGTAAACCCCGAGAATTTTTCACATTAGTACACGACCTTACAATAGATTGTATAAACTAGATAATAGATTTAGATTCTAATCGAAGTCTAATAATAGATTAATATTTAGATTTTGGATAGATGAAGAATTTAGGAACCGAATAAAGAAATTCTTTAACCCTAGTTAATACCAAAAAACGAGATTTTGTATCTTGAATAAATAATTCAAGATATGATCTAAAATTTAGACCTGAAACCTGATATACGAATAGGTTTAAATAGAAAATATGAATATAGGGATTAAATGATTGTTTTTTATCCCGATAATGATCCGAGATTAGAATAACGAGTAGTGATGAGTTTATATTTAGACTTAAACCTTAAATCCAAGATTCCTAGTTAAAATTAAAAGCTACTAATAAGATTTCATCTTTGGTATCAAAACTATAGATATATATATATAGTTTGGTTTCTGTATTAAGTCCAATACTGTATAAATGATTATTTACGCTTATAAACAGAAAACGATGATCTAAAAATGAACCATTAAGATTTTAAATACATAACGAAAATATAAACTGTCAAATATCTCAAAATCTGAACCCCAAACAAATAATCGGATCACGCTATTGTTCTAAACTGAGTTTTCTTAAGCTATCGGAGCCTGAAACAAAAATTGACCTAACGAGCTTAAGAAATCCTAATAACGGGAGATAAAATTATACGAATAAATAACTACGTATATATGTAACCTAGATTGGTATTATTTGAAAATCTAAATGTTTTGTATAACCCTATACACATATTTTTGTACAAAAACTTCCAAATATTAGCTAATTTATACCCGTATAACTCGTTTAATTAACTCAAAACATAATTAAAATAATGAACTAAAATCTATATATATATTTTCGGCTGCTGTACGGTGGAATTGCGTGGGAAGGAGGAAGCCGAAATTGCTCCAATGATTCAACCATTTTCAACCAAATCAATCCCAAACAACCAACCAGGTAAAGACAGCTCAACTCTACATTTAATGCAACGAAAACAACAGCAAAAGGATAAAAAATTGAAAGAAAATCAAAAGAAAACAGCCGCAGCTTCACCCTCTCTTCTTCTTCTATGTATATACATTAGATGCTCATTATGAGTAAACAAACAAACACCATAAATTCCCACACTTTCCAGAACGAATCAACACTCAAACAACAACCAAAACCAACCAAAAACAGAAAACAAACGAATCAAAATAACTGAGTTCGGATCAAAAGAAAAAAAATACTAAGAGCCCTTGAATACAAGCTCCAAGGTAAGTTGTTGGAGTTCAAATGATTTCTTTTCGAATCTAACCTTTATAACAGACTTATGACAATCTTAGGAATATAATAAACACAAACACGAGCTTCGGATTACATCAAACAAGCTCCAACGAGGTAATAATCCAAAACCCTAACTTTATTTTCTAAGAATCGAGTTCTATATATATATATATATGTTTTTAAACGTGTTGAAAGTTGTTTTATGTCCTTATATAAGGTATATAAACACTTACAAACGGTTTAGTAAAAGTTTTTAACGTGTAAAAATCAAAGAACATGAATCGAACCGAGGAAGAAGATGATGAATAGTACAACACTGCCTCAAGGCCGACAATGTAAACGCTCAACGCTGGCGGCTTACATGGATAGGCCGGCGGCGTATAGGCGGCTTACACTGATCAGAGCCTATGTAACATAATTTTTCACGTAAAGGTTGAATGAAAGCCAGCTATTGGAGATCTACGCTGACGGCGTAGAGCCGGCGTACGTTGAAAGCTGACAGCTTTCAACACCGGTGCACTCGATATGAAAATTTCTTCAAAAACAATTTTACACCGGCATCTGGACTTAAAGGCCGGCGGCTTTGAGCCAGCGTACAGCCAAATTTTTTTCAACGCGAATTTTTCTGACCTAAACAGAAACTATATATATGTATGTATAATATATCTACTGAGTATATATATATGTTATACAAGTATGTATTAGATAGTTAATTTAATACAAGTATTTAAGCCTATTTAGATTAATATCTAATATTCCTTAAAACCCTAAGATTAAGAAAAGATATTAGGTGTTAATCAAAGTTAGTATTAGGTAAATAATTGTTCTAGATAGATAAAATAGGTAAGAATGGAAATTAAATAAGTTAAATTTTCAAGTATTATGACTTCTAAAAATAACAAAACAATTATGCGAGATAAAATGGAGAAACACGACAACACTAAGTAATAATAATTACCAAAATATCGAGTCTAGGACACAATCACATATAGGAATTTAGTTAATTTGTATTAATGAATACTTTGTCTTAAATAGGTGACTTTGACTCACTAGAGGATCTACCAGCGATTACTACGATTGAGGCAGTATGAGCAGGTGAGTAATTCAGTCATATTATACTGGTTGTGCTTGTAAGTAGTTGAATATGTAAAGTAAAGATAACCAAATAAGTGCTTGTTGAAAGTATGATATGATCTGAGTGTATGATTGTTAAAATATCCTTATAAAAGCGATAATGCAATGATTGATGTTGTGCAGTAGTATAATGATGATTGTGTGTAATGTATGGTCACTTTGAAATTGATTAAGACTTATTGACTTAACAAAATAATATGAGCATGCATTGCACAAATTGCATTATTGCATATATATTGTGACAGCCTGCTACGTATTAATATTTCGGATCTCTGTTTTCGCTTGGTTGTTCTAATGTGTTAGTTCTTCCAAGGTTCTCTTTGGTCTGGCGGTCCTATGAGGAACTAAAAGGCACCGAAGAACGTCGCCCGTAGAATCGCTTTGAAATGATTAATACTTAGGGAGTTTCTAAGGGGATTGCAGGAGATGGTTTGTTCAATCAACTATATTCAAAGTGATAACCTTAAAACGAGAAATCGTTGATTCTCCTGTGTACTTAGTCTCTCCTGGGCAGGTGGGTCATTGAGTACTGGTTCTTCAACCCATTAAAAAGAGGGCGTAAATCTTTTTCCTGTTTGGATTCTAGATCATCCAAACTTGTATCTGTGCATATGGTTGAGTGCTTGCATTGCATATGATTTGTTAATGACTTGTGTGATGTATGGTATGTCTGGTTATTCACTGAGCTGTGGTTTCGCTCATACTCCTACAGTCTTTTCAGGTTCACTTTACGACCCTGGTTAGTTACATCCAGGAATATGGCTCCGGTAAGAGCTTTGAAGCTAGAAGTCTACAGATATATTTTAGTTTGATGGTTATGTACTATTAGATTAGATTATTTAGTTGTGTACTCAAAGGAACTATATGGTTTGTAATAGTTTTGTAATGTTTATTCACTAAGTTATTTCTTTCATATATTTGTTATTTCTTATCAAGCAACTAAAAAGATCCTGTTGTTTTGAAAACCTGTCATTCTCTGAAGGTAATCTAGTGATAGTATTCAAGTGTAACTTGTTTACTACTACTAGGGTACCCTCGGGGCGTGACAGAATTTAGTTGGTATCAGAGCATGGTTGCTAGAATAAGAAAGATAAATATGTGAAAGAATTGCATTTAGTGAATGTAGTAAATTAGATTTAATTAGCACTCTTTAGTAGTAGTTGGGTAGTCATGGGTAGAATTATACTGCACAATTAGGAATAAAGTATGTGTGATTATTATTAATCATGCAAATTTTATTGTGTGCAGACTAATCCTGCTACGTGTCACATTAGATGGGAGATCTTTAGTATGCAGGAAGAGGAGACTTTGACAGACTACACGCAGATACGAGTTCTGGTAGAGGACTTGTATTTGTGCGGGATTACCAAGACCTTGGAGAGATTCTCAGTACTTGGAAGCGAGGATTACTACCTTTGTTTAAAGGCTGGTTATTCTTGATGGAGCGGGCTTTTCCATAATGGATCAGCTATAGAGACGCTCTACAGATTTGAGAGGCTGATAGTGCAGAAAGGAGGTGGTCTGGAGATTGACAATATAGCATTCATAGTTTCATCCAGATCAGAGAGACCAGATCCCCAGATTTTAGAGTCTGGGTAGATATTGGGAGGAGCAGTTATGCTCATGATATTAGACAGGATCATACCAGGGTGAGAGGCGATGCAGCCTATGATGATGACTTGATGCTTGCCCGGGTCAGTAGATGCAGTCACTCCAGACGCATGTTGATGAGGAAACGCCTATTATCCCTGAGATAGCAGGTGAGTTCCAGCGTCCTACTTCTGTACAGGATCGAGTAGTACAGGAGACAGTTCAGACTACTGTCACACAAGGAGTATAACCACAGAGCTGTTGGATGAGAGAGAAGGTAAGAGAAGAAGATTGAGGCAGAGAAATATGTCTCAGATTTTAATTACGCCAGATGGATTGGATCAGCACATGGAGGATGGATTGAGAGTGATATACCACCTAGTGCTGAGGGTGAGATGAGGCCGGCACCCAGAGGCATTAGGGTGATGGACACAGCTCTGACTCTAGCACCTCCAGGAGATGAGGGTGTGACGATAGAGATTGATGACAGTAGTTCTGAGGGAGATGATGATTACCCTCGATTAGGCCCTCAGGAGAAGGGCAAGGGTCGTCTTCACCCCAGTCCCTGAGTCTGATTCTAGTATTATATGATGATGTTGTATTATCTGCTTATGATGACATGACAGGACGATATTAGTAGACTTTTGATGACATACATATGTATCTTTTGATGACTATGATAGAAAGCTAAGTTAGGGTAGTGCAATTTTTGATATGTATATAATGCACTAACCATGAAAAGCTCTGATGTATTTTGGTTATGTATATATATGTTGCATATATATATGAATGACTATGACGACTTTTGATAAAGATGAGTTATGATCTGATTAAGTAATATGTTTAATGTTAATAGAATGCCAAGAGGAAGAAATAAAAGTAGAAATGCCAGAATTTCTGGAGATCCACCAATAATGCTCCTGCAACACCCCAAAACCGAATTGAGGATGTTTTACAAAGTCTTCAACAACAAAATGTCTTGATTTTGCAAGCTTTGCAAAATATGCAAGCCACAAATGTAGCACCACCTGTTGGAGCACCAGCAATGACTCCACCAAATCCTAGAAGGAATGAAAGGCATACTCCACCGGTTCAATTTCAGGAAAATGGACCAGTGAACCCAAATGAGTCTGCTGCTGAGGTACAAGGACCGCCTCGATATGAACAGGAATTGCCACCACCACCACCTTTACGTCCTCAGAGGAATTTGTTGCCAATTCATTAAGTGCAACAGATATTTTGAGGGAATACCGGGAAAGCCAGAAGAAGCTGAAGACTGGCTAGCTCAGATTGAGCGATCCCTTGATGTTTTCCAAGTACCTGAAGCTCTGAAAGTATCCTATGGGACTTATTTATTAAGGTTAAGAGCAAGGATATGGTGGAATTCGAAACAAAGAAGTTTGTCACAACCAATTACTTGGGAAGTATTTAGACAGGAATTTTTGAAGGAATATTTTCCAGGCAGTCTAAAAGCAAAATATAGCACTGACCTGATGAATTTGACCCAAGGAGCTAAGACCATTGATGAATATGAACATGAGTTTAATCGGTTGTTACAGTTTGCTCCAGATGCTTATCGGGACAGTGATGAGCTTAAGAGACAGACTTTCATGGCTGGATTAGAACCTCATTTCCAAAGAAGACTTGCTGAATTTGAGGTTGATAACTTTGCAGCTATGTTGGAAAAAGCTCGTATCATTGAACGCGCAAGGAAGTATGAACTTGAGAGGTATAAGAAGAAGGGAACTATGTTCGGGAAGAGAATGTATGATGGTTCTATGGCAAGTTCTGTGCCTAAGAAGGTTAAATTCTTCAAACCTTTCAATGAACAAAGGAGGAGTAATGGAAGAATAATGTTACTTGTTGGAAATGTAAAGGTTCTCATTACCCAAGGCATTGTCCACAATTAGAACAAATGTTATTATTGTGGGGAAAGTGGGCATATGATAAACGATTGTCCAAAAAGAAAAACTGCAACTTGTTACGTATGTAATAAAGTTGGGCACATAGCAACCAACTGTCCACAGAAAGCGAGTGCTAGTAACGGATCTTCACTCTAAAGGAGTGATTGGAGTCTCGGATCGAAAAATGGAATGCCAACAAAGCCAGTGCAACAGCCAGAGTTTTTGCCATGTATGGAAACCTGTAGAGAATGTGAGATAGAGGATGGAGATGAAGAAAATATTTGGAGGAGGTTGATCCTGAAGAATATGGACTCATTGCAGGTATGTAATTATATATTTGTTTATCTAAAGTTATTAGACACAATCACAAGTAGATGAGCAATAAAAGTCTTATGAATTGAAAATAACATGAACTAATAATTGATACTTAGGATCAATTCAAGTAGGGATCAGACTGCGTATGCTTTGTTTGACACGGGAGCAACGCATTCTTTCATAAATACTGGATTAGCAAGGCGTATAAGAATACAATTGAAAGCATGAGTAAAGAATTGAGAGTTACTACGCCAACTGGAGATTTAGTGGTACACGGGAGATGATCAAGAGTTGTCCACTAAAGATTGGAGATCAAGAATCAATTTCTGATTTAATTCTGATAGAGATGCAAAAATATGATATTATTTTGGGTATGGTTTGGTTAACTGCTGTAAAAGCAAAAGTTAATTGCCATCTCAAAATAGTATCTTTTGTCAATAATCAAGGAGAAAGAAAAGAGTATAGAGGTGAGATACTCAAAGGAGTCGGAAATAGGATAACAGCAATTGAAGTGGAAAATGAAGAAGATATGGAGATGAACGGTTGTATTCTTGGAGCAACTGAAGGTGAATCCAAGGAATTGGATATTCATACCATTCGAACGGTGTGTGAATACTCAGATGTATTTCCAGACGAATTACCAGGGTTACCCCCACATAGAGTGGAATTCTCAATTGATTTGATACCTGGAACCGAACCAGTATCAAAAGCTCCGTATCGTATGGCACCTGTGGAATTGAAAGAATTAAAGGTGCAACTACAAGAATTGTTGGATAAAGGATTTATCAGACCTAGTGTTTCACCTTGGGGAGCACCAGTGCTGTTTGTGAAGAAGAAAGATGGATCAATGAGACTCTGTATTGATTATAGGGAATTAAACAGAGTAACTATCAAGAACAAATATCCTTTACCCAGGATTGATGACCTTTTTGATCAGTTAAGAGGAGCAAAGGTATTTTCTCGAATTGATTTAAAGTCAGGATATCATCAAATCCGAATCAAAGCAGAAGATGTACCAAAGACTGCATTCCGAACTAGGTATGGTCATTATGAATTTTTGGTCATGCCATTTGGATTAACCAATGCACCTGCAGTTTTTATGGATCTGATGAATCGTATCTTTAGACCTTTGCTGGATATCTGTGTGATTGTTTTCATAGATGATATACTTGTATATTCGTCTAATGAAGAACAACATGATGAGAACTTGAGAAGTGTATTACAGATATTGAGAGACAATAAGTTGTATGCCAAATTGTCTAAGTGTGAATTTTGGCTTAGAAGTATATCATTCCTTGGACATATTGTTTCGGAGAAGGAATATCGTTGATCCTGCAAAAGTTAAAGCTATTGTGGAATGGAAAAGACCTGAAACTGTTACTGAAGTTAGGAGTTTCTTGGGATTGGCAGGATATTATCGGAAATTTGTGAAGGATTTCTCAAAGATTGCACGACCTTTGACTCAATTGACTCGGAAAATGAGAAATTCGAGTGGAATGATCAACGTGAACAAAGTTTCCAAGAGTTGAAGAAAAGGTTAATATCAGCACCAATCTTGGTCTTGCCCAATGACAAGGATTTATATACTGTCTATAGTGATGCATCTAGAAATGGATTGGATGTGTGTTAATGCAGAATGGAAAAGTAATAGCATATGCTTCTAGACAATTGAAACCGCATGAGATGAATTACCCCACTCATGATCTAGAATTAGCTGCTATTGTTTTTGCACTTAAGATTTGGCGTCACTATTTATATGGACAGAAATGTGAAATATATACGGACCACAAGAGTTTGAAGTATATATTTACACAAAAAGAGTTGAACATGAGACAAAGGCGATGGTTGGAATTAATTAAAGATTATGATCTTACCATTAATTACCATCCGGGTAAAGTGAATGCTGTGGCGGATGCATTGAGCCGGAAAAGCTATGGAGAAGTGGCTTCAATACTAACGGAACAAAAAGAACTCATCAAAGAATTTGAGAGATTAAATTTGGAATTCTCAATACAGGGGTTGGAAGCTGAGTTAGGAAATCTAATTTTGGAACCTACTTTGCTTCAAAGAATTAAAGAAGCCCAGAAAGAAGATGTTGAAATTCAAGAGATTAAACAAGGAATATCCCAGGGAAAGTACAAAGATTTTCATGTGGATGAAGAAGAGGTGTTAAGAATGAATAAAAGATTGTGTGTGCCACATGATGAAAACTTGAGGAAGGAATTAATGCATGAAGCACATTATTCTGGATATTCTATACACCCAGGAGAAACAAAGACATACCAAGAGTGAAAAGCGTATTGGTGGAATGGAATGAAGAAGGATATTGCAGAATTTGTTGCTAAGTGTGACATATGTCAAAGGATCAAAGCTGAACATCAAAAACCAGGAGGATTGTTGAAACCATTGCCAATACCCGAATGGAAATGGGATCAGATTTCCATGGACTTTGTGTGCTCATTACCTAAGACAAATGCAGGTCATGATGCTGTTTGGGTTATTGTGGATAGACTCACAAAATCAGCTCATTTCTTGCCAATTATATGACATATTCATAGAAAAATTGGCACGATATATTTGAAGGAAATTGTGAGATTGCATGGTGTACCTGCTGGTATAGTATCAGAGAGATCCACGGTTTGTTCCAGATTTTGGCAAGGATTACAAAAAGCTTTGGGAACCCGGTTGAATTTTAGTACAGCTTATCATCCTCAAACTGATGGACAAACAGAAAGGACTATTCAGACATTGGAGGATATGTTGAAGCATGTATTATGGAGTTCAAAGGAAATTGGGACCAACATTTACCATTAGTGGAATTTGCATACAATAACAGCTACCATTCAAGCATAGGAATGCCACCTTATGAAGCTTTATATGGTAGGAAGTGTCGGTCACCATTGTTCTGGGATAACTTGGAGAAAGTATTGGTTGGACCTGAATTGGTTCAGGAAACTATTGAAAAGGTTTCAGTGATAAAGCAAAGAATGAAAACACAAGATAGACAAAAGAGCTGGGCACTTGAAAAGAAGAGAATTGGAATTTAATGAAGGAGAACATGTATACTTAAAGATAAGTCCAATCAAAAGTCTTCATGGTAGACAAACAAAAGGCAAATTGAGTCCTAGATATATTGGACCATTTGAGATATTAGAACGAGTTGGGAATCTGGCATACCGTCTTGCATTGCCACCCAATTTGTCTGGTATACATAATGTTTTCCATGTATCGGTTCTAAGGAAATATGTACCAGATCCAGATAAGATAGTGGAATTAGAACCAATTGATTTGAAGGAGAATTTGACTTATGAAAAGCATCCAGATAAGATATTGGACCGGAAAGTGCAAGTTCTCAGGAATAAAGAAATCCACTATGTCAAAGTATTATGGGATCTCCAAACAGAAGAGATTACGTGGGAATTAGAAGAGGAGATCAAGAAAAGCTATCCACATTTGTTTGAAAACTCAGGTACGCACTTAAGCTTTGAGGACAAAGCTTATTTTAAGGGGGGGAAATGTAAACCCCGAGAATTTTTCACATTAGTACACGACCTTACAATAGATTGTATAAACTAGATAATAGATTTAGATTATAATCGAAGTCTAATAATAGATTAATATTTAGATTTTGGATAGATGAAGAATTTAGGAATCGAATAAAGAAATTCTTTAACCCTAGTTAATACCAAAAACGAGATTTTGTATCTTGAATAAATAATTCAAGATATGATCTAAAATTTAGACCTGAAACCTGATATATGAATAGGTTTAAATAGAAAATATGAATGTAGGGATTGAATGATTGTTTTTTATCCCGATAATGTGATAAGTGTTTTAAGACCCTCATTATTTGTGCATTGTTGAGCATATTTTATATGCTATTTAAGTAAGTCATTAAAGGAAAGAACTTTTATTGGGTTAATTACTTGTTTCAGGGATGATTATGGAATAATGAAGCTTTTTAAGAGATTCATCATGAAAGAAACCAAGTTATTGAAGGATTATGGAGCCTAGATGAAGTTACTGGTCATACACTAGTAATTATACACTACTAGTGTAGATTTAGAGGATAAACTTGAAGAAAAATCAGCTTTTTCAATGTACACGACCCAGGCTACACGGGTAGTGTAGGATGAGTAGTGTACACATGACAACAAAGGAAAATGCGCTGGAATTAAGTTGTACACGCCCCGAGCTACACGAGTCGTGTAGGGTACCCGTGTATGTGCAATTTTGTATAAATACAGCCTTCTTTCATTGTTTGAGAGAGAGAGAGTCAGACATCATTTTCTAACCCTAAGTTCGTCCTTTGGAGAGCTTTTCAAGGAGAATTGACGGCACAATCATCCGGAATCACAACAATTGTTTTAAGGGGGTTTTTGTTATTATGATTCAATTAAACTCTTCTAGATTTATTGTTCTTATTGTTTATCATATGGAAGAGTATATTTGTATGCCCTAGGTTTTGTGAAACCCTAACTCATGTTCTGAATTGTTATCAATTGATGAGAAGTTTTGATCTTGAATTCATTCATGTGATTTAATTGTCTTGTAATAATTTTCTGGCCAGGATTATTGCTTGTTTGATTCTTATTAGTTAGAAAGAGATTTCAACTAATAGGATAGATCTTACATGAATGATAAATTTGCATGTTTCACCTAGACATAGGGAGGCTTCGAATTTCTGCTATAAAGATTAAATCTTTATTTAGGTTTGTGAGTTTTATGCAATTTTACATTGGCGTGAGTGAAGGAAGAGATTCCCATTTTCTCATGTAAAATTAGGAATCAATTGACTTGAAGAGAGTAATTGGTTTAATTTAGAAACCCTGCAGTTCAAGATTTGATTTTTCATCAGTTAATTTTATCATAAGTATTAAGGGTTAGGGTAGATCAAAACTAGGGGCATTGTTGTGAATTGAATTAAATCAAGGAAAGCTCTCATATTCTATAATTAGGGTTTGTCAATTATTAGTATAATTAGTCATTAGGGTTAATACAATCTTTTGATAATTTAGACTAGATAGTAGTGAAACGGTATTACTAGTAATTGCCCATAGATCCTTAGGACGACATCCGAGTTAATTTATATACTACAAGATAGGTACGCTGCCTTGTGTGGATTTGAATTAATTGGATTATAAATTTTATACTTGGTGATCTTACACACACATCATAATGATCCGAGATTAGAATAACGAGTAGTGATGAGTTTATATTTAGACTTAAACCCTAAATCTAAGATTCCTAGTTAAAATTAAAAGCTACTAATAAGATTTCATGTTTGGTATCAAAACTATAGATATATATATATATATAGCTTGGTTTCTGTATTAAGTCCAATACTGCATAAATGATTATTTACGCTTATAAATAGGAAACGATGATCTAAAAATGAACCATTAAGATTTTAAATACACAACGAAAATATAAACTATCGAATATCTCAAAATATGAACCCCAAACAAATAATCGGATCACGCTATTGTTCTAAACTGAGTTTTCTTAAGCTATCGGAGCCTGAAACAAAAATTGACCTAACGAGCTTAAGAAATCCTAATAACGGGAGATAAAATTATACGAATAAATAACTACGTATATATATATATAACCTAAATTGGTATTATTTGAAAATCTAAATGTTTTGTATAACCTTATACACATATTTTTGTACAAAAACTTCCAAATATTAGCTAATTTATACCCGTATAACTCGTTTAATTAACTCAAAACTTAATTAAAATAATAAACTAATATATATATATTTTTGGCTGCTGTTCGGTAGAATTGCGTGGGAAGGAGGGAGCCGAAATTGCTCCAATGATTCAACCATTTTCAACCAAATCAATCCCAAACAACCAACCAGGTAAAGACAGCTCAACTCTACATTTAATGCAATGAAAACAACAGCCAAAAGGATAAAAAATCGAAGGAAAATCAGAAGAAAACAGCCGCAGCTTCACCCTCTCTTCTTCTTCTATATATATACATTAGATGCTCATTATGAGTAAACAAACAAACACCATAAATTCCCACACTTTCCAGAATGAATCAACACTCAAACAACAACCAAAACCAACCAAAAATAGAAAACAAACGAATCAAAATAACTGAGTTCGGATCAAAAGAAAAACAATACTAAGAGCCCTTGAATACAAACTCCAAGGTAAGTTGTTGGAGTTCAAATGATTTCTTTTCGAATCTAAGCTTTATAACTGACTTATGACAATCTTAGGAACATAATAAACACAAACACGAGCTTCGAATTACATCAAACAAGCTCCAACAAGGTAATAATCCAAAACCCTAACTTTATTTTCTAAGAATTGAGATATATATATATATATATGTTTTTAAACGTGTTGAAAGTTGTTTTATGTCTTTATATAAGGTATATAAACACTTACAAACGGTTTAGTAAAAGTTTTTAACGTGTAAAAATCAAAGAACATGAATCGAACCGAGGAAGAATGATGAACAGTACAACACTGCTTCAAGGCCGGTAGTATAAACACTCAATGCTGGCGGCTTACATGGATAGGCCGGTGGTGTATAGGCAGCTTACACTGATCAGAGCCTACGTAAAATAATTTTTCACGTAAAGGTTGAATGCAAGCCGGCTACTGGAGATCTACGCCGAAGGCATAGAGCCGGCGTATATTGAAAGCTGACAGCTTTCAATACCGGTGCACTCGATATGAAAATTTCTTCAAAAACAATTTTACACCGGATCTGGACTTAAAGGCCGGTGGCTTTGAGCCGGCATACAGCCAAATTTTCTTCAACGCGAATTTTTCTGACCTAAACAGAAACTATATATATGTATGTATAATATATCTACTGAGTATATATATATGTTATACAAGTATGTATTAGATAGTTAATTTAATACAAGTATTCAAGCCTATTTAGATTAATATCTAATATTCCTTAAAACCCTAAGATTAAGAAAAGATATTAGGTGTTAATCAAAGTTAGTATTAGGCAAATAATTGTTCTAGATAGATAAAATAGGTAAGAATGGAAATTGAAATAAGTTAAATTTTCAAGTATTATGACTTCTAAAAATAACAAAACAATTATGCGAGATAAAATGGGAGAAACACGACAACACTAAGTAATAATAATGACCAAAATATCGAGTCTAGGACACAAATCACATATAGGAATTTAGTTAATTTGTATTAATAAATACTTTGTCTTAAATAGGTGACTTTGACTCACTAGAGGATCTACCAGCAAATTACTACGATTGAGGCAGTATGAGCAGGTGAGTAATTCAGTCATATTATATTGGTTGTGCTTGTAAGTAGTTGAATATGTAAAGTAAAGATAACCAAATAAGTGCTTGTTGAAAGTATGATATGATCTGAGTGTATGATTGTTAAAATATCCTTATAAAAGGATAATGCAATGATTGATGTTGTGCAGTAGTATAATGATGATTGTGTGTAATGTATGGTCACTTTGAATTGATTAAGACTTACTGACTTAACAAAATAATATGAGCATGCATTGCACAAATTGCATTATTACATATATAGTTGTGACAGTCTACTACGAATTAATATTTCAGATCTCTGTTTTCGCTTGATTGTTCTAATGTGATAGTTCTTCCAAGGTTCTCTTTGGTTTGGCGATCCTATGAGGAACTAAAAGGCACTAAAGAACGTCGCCCGTAGAATTGCTTTGAAATGATTAATACTTAGGGAGTTTCTAAGGGGATTGCAGGAGATGGTTTGTTCAATCAACTATATTCAAAGTGATAACCTTAAAACGAGAAATCGTTGATTCTTCTATGCACTTAGTCTCTCTTGGGAAGGTGGGTCATTGAGTACTGGTTCTTCAACCCATTAAAAAGAGGGCGTAAATTTTTTTCCTGTTTGGATTCTAGATCATCCAAACTTGTATCTGTGCATATGGTTGAGTGCTTGCATTGCATATGATTTGTTAATGACTTGTGTGATGTATGGTATGTCTGTTTATTCACTGAACTGTGGTTTCGCTCATACTCCTACAGTCTTTTCAGGTTTACTTTACGACCCTGGTTAGTTACATCCAGGAATATGGCTCCGGTAAGAGCTTTGAAGCTAGAAGTCTACAGATATAATTTAGTTTGATGGTTATGTACTATTAGATTAGATTATTTAGTTGTGTACTCCAAAGGAACTATATGGTTTGTAATAGTTTTGTAATGTTTATTCACTAAGTTATTTCTTTCATATATTTGTTATTTCTTATCAAGTAACTAAAAAGATACTGTTGTTTTGAAAACCTGTCATTTTCTGAAGGTAATCTAATGATAGTATTCAAGTGTAACTTGTTTACTACTACCAGGGTACCCTCGGGGCATGACAGAAATAGAAGTTGATGTTGTTAGAAGATAGTGGTGGTGTGAGAATGTGAAGAAGTTAGGAATGAATATTTGGAGAGAGAATTTGATAGAGTTTTGTTAAGGTAAGAAAGTGTAGGAAAAGAATGAAGGTGGGATGAGGTATTTATAAAGTTTTGGAATAAAAATTAGATGTAATTAAATAAAATGAAAAAGAAAAAATTAGATGTGTGTGTGTGAGGGAGGCATCAACCATGAGGAAGAAAGGGGGAGAAAATTGATTGAAATTGTTGTTTTGTAGTGAAAAGTAATTAAAAGTGAGATGTGATATGTGCAAGGTTTTATGGAAAAGGTAAATGTAAGATGTAGGTATGTAAGTGTGTAAGAACAGGTAGTAAGAAAAAATAGTGATAGTGAAATAGTAATGAATACTAGAAATTGTACCATGAATAGTAAGATTAAACAATTAAAATATCAGTAGTAAAGAAAATATGTGTAAGCGGGTTCTATCTAATATTTTTAGTTACCGAAAAATTTTAAAACTGATATTTTTGAAATCCTTATGTTATTACGAGTCTAATGGTGTTATTGGAGTATTTTCACTATTTTACTTGTTGGGACCTTAATTTTAGATATTGATACCATTTGGGTCCGAAACGAACTAAATTTTGACGAATATGATCTTTTTAAGTTTTCTTATATAATTCCAAACTATAATTCAAAATTATCTCATTTCAATTGTCATTAGGTTTCGCATGTGGGATTAACAGATCTAGATTCATTAGTCCTAATATAGAACTAGGTTGACTTCAGGGTTCCGGTTTGACTTTCGATTCTTAAGGTTTACTTATTTTTATTGTAAAATCTACGCGCTTACAACCTACCCTCTTTAAAGAAGGTTTCTCTCTAAAAACTTAACTATTATACTTTATCCTTCAAACAGTTTTGGGTATTTGCATTGTATCTCGTCCTTGGCCTCCCAGGTTGCTTCTCGTGCATATGATTCCTCCAAAAGACTTTGATGTATTTGATCTCCTTATTCCGTAGCTTCTGGACTTTTTGATCTAAAATTTGCATTGGATGTTTCTCATAAGTGAGGTTTTCCTTTAGTAACATTGATTCCAACTCCACTACTTGGTTTGGATCGGCTACATGCTTACGTAAGACTGATACATAAAATATGTTGCGTACTCCTGATAGGTTTGGCGACAAAGCTAGGAGATAACCTAAATCTTCAACTCGTTCAAGTATTTCGAAAGGTCTGACGTACTATGGACTCGACTTTCCTTGTGAGCGTACTTGGTGTATACTCTTGATCGGATTTACCTTTAAATACACATGGTCCCCTACTTGAAATTTGAGAACTCGCCTTTTCTGATCTGCCTAGCTATTCTTTCTATCTTAAGACTCTTTTATTCATTATCAGATTATTCTTACTTTGTTTGTTGCATCTTGTACTCAATCTGGCCTAATACGAGCTTTTCCACATCATGCAAAAACAAGGGTGACCTATAACGTCGTTCGTACAAAGCTTCGTATGGTGGCATTTGTATGATAGAGTGGTAATTGTCGTTGTAGGCAAATTCTATTAGTGGCAAATTAGCATCCCCGCTTCCTTTAAATTTCATAACACAAGCACGCAACATGTCCTCTAAGATTTGGATTGTCTGTTCCGATTGTCCATTGGTTTGGAGGTGATAAGCTGTGCTAGGATGTAGCTTTGTCCCCATACACTTTTGTAAACTTGTACAAAATTTAGATACAAATCTAAGGTCTCGATCTAATACAATCATGGTAGGTACTCTATGTAAACATACTATCTCCTTCATGTATAGTTTGGCTAGCTTGTCCATCGAGAACATCATGTTGATCAGTAGGAAGTGAGTCGATTAGTTAGGCGATCTACCATAACCCCTATGGTATCATATCCTGCTGACGTTCTTGGTAGTCCGCATACGAAATCCATCAAGATTTGGTCCCACTTCCACTCAGGTTTAGCTAGAGGTTTCAACAATCCTCCCGGCCTTTAGTGTTCCACCTTCACCTATTGACATGCCATGCATTTCCTCACATAGCCAGCTACATCTTGTTTCATCCTATTCCACCAAAAGTGGCTCTTATAGTCCTGATACATCTTAATCCCTCTTGGGTGTACTATGTATGCCAAGTTATGACCTTCACTCATAATTTCCCTTCTTATCTCTTCATCATTCATCACACATAGTCTCCCTTTCATTCTCATTACATTGTCCTCATCTACGGTGAAGTCAATATACTTCTCTTCCTGCACTTCCATTTTGATCTTTTGTATCACTTCATCATAATGTTGAGCCTCCTTAATCCGTTCCACGAGGGTTAGTTCCATCAACAAGTTGGATATTTCTATCTCCACGTCTTGTCTGATGAATTCAATACTCAACTTTTCGAATTCTCTTATCAACTCTTTTTGGTCGGTCAACAGAGTGGCAACTTCCCCGTGATTCTTTCAGATTAAGGCATCGGTGATGGCATTGACTTTACTTGGCCGATAATTGATTCTAAGGTCATAGTATTTTATGAGCTCCAACCATCTCCGTTGTCGCGTATTCAACTCCTTTTGAGTGAATAGGTTATAGTCGATATATATTTCACATCTTTTCCTGTACAAGTGATGTCTCCATAGCTTGAGTGCAAAAACAATCGCAGCTAGTTCCAAATCATGCATCGGATAGTTTTGCTCGTGTGATCTTAGCTATTGCAAAGCATAAGTGATCACTTTTCCTTCTTGCATTAGCACACATCTGATGCCATTTTTCGATGCATCGCTATGCATCGTATATGGCTTCTTGGGGTTTGGAAAAACAAGTATTGGTGCAGATACAAGCATTTTCTTAAGCTCTTGGAAACTCTTTTCTCTTTTATTGATCCAAATGAACTTCTCATTCTTTTGAGTAAGTTGTGTTAAGAGCTTGGCTATGGTCAAGAAATTCTTTATGAACTTTCAATAATAGCCAGTTAGACCAAGAAAGCTTCTTACTTTAGTTACCTTCTTCGATTGCTTCCACTCCATTGCCGCTTTAATTTTTAGAGTCAATCGATATGCCTTCTCCTAAGACAACGTATCTTAAAAAGGATGTCTTATCCAACTAAAAGTCGCACTTTGATAACTTAGCTTCGAACTTATGTTCTTTTATGTCTGAAGTGTCATACAGAGGTGTTTCTCATGTTGTTCCTGCATAGACAAGTAGACCAAAATGTCGTCGATGAAAATTATAACGTATTTATCCAACAAAGGCTTATAGACTCGATACATTAAGTCCATGAAAGCGATAGGTGCATTTGTTAAACCAAAAGACATCACTAAGAACTCGTAATGTCCATAATGAGTCCAAAAAGTGGTCTTTGGTACATCCTAACTTTACTCTTAAATGGTGGTATTTGTGCCTCAAATCGAAGTAGGAAAACATACTTGCTCCTTGCAATTGGTCGAAGAGGTCATCTATTCGTGGCAATGTGTACTTATTCTTGATTGTAACCTTATTTATCTCCTGATAAACAATACATAACCTCATAGACCCATCCTTTTTCTTAACAAACAAAACTTGTGCTCCCCATGGTGACACACTTGGGTGAATAAACCTTTGATCAAGAAGTTATTATAGTTGTTTCTTGAGTTCCTTCAACTCTACTGGTGACATGCGATTTGGGGCTTTTTATATTGGCTCGGTACTTAGCATCAAGCTAATCTCAAAATCGATCTCCCTCTTTGGTGGTAATCCGAGCAACTCCTTAAGAAAAACATCAAGAAACTCGTTGACTATAGGTATATCCTCTACTTTTGGTCCTTCACTCTTTTCTTGTATGGTGTTGACTTGTTGGTTGGTTTCTTCTTTGGTTTCCTCATCTGTCACTATCTCAAGCGAACTTAACCCTTACTTTCTTATGACAGTGGATTCTCCTTTAAACTCTACATTCTTCGCATCCCTAATCTTAAAGTTCACCTTTTTCTCCCAAAAATCTACCATTGCTTTGGCGTATGTTAACCAATTCATGCCAAGAGTCACATCATATTTGTTCATTTCCAACACAATTAAATCACTTGTTGTATGGTATGCTTGGAGCTCTAAAGGATATTCCTTCAACATCTCTTAGGTGGTTATGACGCTACTTGAAGGTGTCTTTATCCTAAAGCTGGTAGCGATGGTGACTATAGGTAAACCAATCTTCTTAGCAAGGTTAGGGGTGATAAAGGAATGGGTGGCTCTGGTATCAAACAAGGCATAAGTGGTCTCACTAGCTAGCTGTATATTACTTGTGTTCAACACAAACTAATTACTAACTATACAATACTAAACTTATCTAACTATTCTAGAGCTTTAGGCTATAGAGATATTAGGATGCGATTGCTATTGTTTCGATCATATATAAAGATGATATAAACAAGTAAAACAACAACTTAAGGTTAAGGCTAACCTACAACTAATCCATGGTCATAGCTTCCATCTTCCTCTGTGGCAGAAAACTCACATCCTTCGTCCTCATCGTCAACTTTCTCACACATCCACTGGCCTTCCAGGCTATAAATTCTCATCCCATGCATTGATGTGCTAGAGTGGTTCCTATTGCCATTGCCGTTATTGGTTTTAACAAACGTGGATCCTCCTGAAGGGTTGGACGGCTTCTGATATGAATCTAAGGGGATCAAAAATTCTTTTCTTCAAATATTAGGGTTCTTGATCTCTTGATATGAATCCAAAGGGGTCAAAAACTCTTTCCTTCAACAATTAGGGTTCTTCGTCTTTTTAGGGTTTTATATAGATAAAAGAGACCGAGAAAATAAAAGATATTGATGAAATCGTAATTCGATGTGACTCACGAATCATAAAATTAAACTAGTTCGCAATAAGGATCATAATTTGATAGGTTCCACGAATTACAAAACTAATCACTGGTTAAAAGAATACAAAGGTTCAATCAATGGGAATGAATAAAGGAAATTGGATTTCTCAATATTCATAAAAATATTGCAAACAGTTGCAATATAAGCTCTTATCTCAAGAACTCACAAAGGAGGAATCTTTCACAAAAAGAATATCATGAAACTTCTATCTATGAATTACAAACCAAATGACCTATATACAATAATAACAAAAGAAACTTAAAAGACCTAAAAATAAATACAATTTATGACCCTATTAATAATAGTAACAAAGTAAGACAAAAGACACAAATTAATAATTAATAAATGAAACTATTAATAATAGTAACAAAGAAAGAAAAAAAGACACAAATTAATAATTAATCTCATAACATGAAGGCTGGCAGTTTTCTTCAAACGCTGGCGACTTATATTTATACACATGTGGCTTTGCTCATCGACTTTAAAATTTCGCAATCTGGGATGCTTCAACGCCGGTGGAAGGCCGACGGTATACCTTGATATGCCGATGGCGTAGGGCTTCAAGGCCAGCGGCTTAAAGCCGGCACAAGACTCCTACAACCTTTTATCGGCTACTTTCTTCCTTGTTGAATCCACAAACTTCGTTACTCCATTATTCAATCAAGTTTTCCTACATGCATTTGATGCTCGATCATTCCTTAGAGTCAAATTAGCTTGGTCTTGATGTGTTTGCATCATCTCTTTTTAGGGTTTTCACAAATAAAACTATGAAAATCTAAGGATATGGATGAAATCATAATTCGATACGATTCATGAATCACAAAATCAAACTGGGTTGTAACAAGAATCGTAATCCGATAGGTTCCACGAATTACAAAACCAATCATTGGTCAAAAGAATCCAAGATTCAATCAATAGAATGAATAAAGAAGATATAGACTCTCAATATTCATAAACAATTGCAAAGAACATGCAATCCAAGTTCTTATATCAAGAACTCACAAAAACTCTCTCAGAGGAGGAGATTTTCACAAGAGTAATAACATAAACTTCTATCTTGTAAACTAAACAAAAGACCTATATATAATAATAACAAAAGAGGATGAAAAGACAAAAAATAATAATTAACTCCATATCATGAAGAAGACAAAAAGACACAAGATAATAGTTAACTCCGCATCATGAAGGCTGGCAGCTTATATCTCAATAGTGGCAGCTTACAATATCAATATGGCTGATGTAGGCTTCGGCGTTTAGAATTCACATTCTGTGATGTTTTAACACCGGTGAAAGGCTGGCGGTGTAGGGTATCAAAGCTGATGGCATATGGCCGGCATACATGCTCCTATAACATTTGAAAGCTTTATTCTTCCTTGTAGAATCCACAAGCTTCGATACTCCATTATTAAATCGAGTTTGTCTAAGATCTTTTGAAACTTGATCCTTCCTTGAAGTCAAATTGGATTGCACTTGATGCGTTCGCATAAGCTTTGTTGGAGCATTTTTCCTCTTCGAGCATTCATTTGCAAAGTGGCCTAGCTGTGTTCTTCTTGGGACACTCCAGGATTTTATAATTCGGGCTTTCGCAAAAATAACACTTGTTTTGTAATTGTGGGCAAGACTTTAGATAATGTTTGCCTCGACATTTCCAGCACGTGATATCCACCTTGGTCACCTCCTTCTGATTGCTTTCACTTCCTTTGAAATTTCCAAAGGTCTTGAACTTCTTATTCTTGAATCTAGAACTTGATCCTTCATAAGACTTCCTCCTGAACACAAACAGTTTCCTTTTTATGGCTTTTGTCTTCGTCTTTTTGGCTCCTTTAATTATCTGAGCCCTTTCCACTAGCTTCCTAAAACTTTTCATGTCAAACTCCACTAAATAAATCCTCAACTCCTCATCTAGTCCACTCAAGAAAACTTGTCTTTTTAACTCATCGCTATACTTATAAGATTTAGGGGCATACTGTAATAGGTGACTAAAGTCAATTTCATATTGCTCGATGGTTCTTCCATTCTGAGATATGTAGGAAGTCAACACTGTACCAAACTCTAAAACTCCTTAGCAAATAGTTTTCCAAGAACTCTTCATGAAACCAACATACACAATATTAAAATTTGAGAATGACTATCTTAGTCACTTGGAAGATTTCATATTGGTACAAGGTGTACGTTTATAACAAAGCGAGATTGATGGAGTTATGCATTTTAAAATAATGGCAGCGGAACATTCAAAGCAAATCTATTATGATTCATCAAAATAAAAGGTCTTACAACTTTTATGGGGAATTCCCCTAATAAATATCCATAATAACATAGTCTTACTACGACAAATAGCTAAAACTAGAAGATTTTAAAGGAAATCTAATCTAAGTCTTCAAATAGGATTCCTCTGAAAGCTTCCTAAAAGCATAGGTTCTATCCGAACTGTTAGGGTGGTCTCGGGTGCAAAAATAAAGATCCTGCAAGATTAGAAATATATTGGGGAGTAAGCATAACTAGCTTAGTGAGATAATCTTTACGCAAAAGTACTCATAACAAGGCAATCATACAAGTTCATTAAGCAAGCATATGAAATGCAAACAATTACAAGATCAAATAGTTCAAACGACTATCCGATTTTGTACGTAGAATGGATTTAACCCTCCATTACGGGTTAGGGAATGCTTTGAATGGGTCATAATTGACCTCTTTGAAATTTGCACCCGTTTTGGGGTTCCAAACAACCATATTACTATTCCTTAAGCTTTCATTACCCAAAGCGATCAATCCGGCTTGGCTATACCATGAGGTCGTATTCCTCGAACATCCTAAATCCTCAAGATGTAGTTAGGTAGCTTACCTTTCTGGTCCCATACTGAGGAGTAGTAGCAAAATGCGAAGATGATATTCTAAGTGATATGCATGAGCAATTTAGTTTTAAGGGATTCCAATCTGACATTAATTCATTTAAGGTGATCAACCAATATTTGCACATACAATAATATACGTAGAGACAATTTATATTAACCAACCAATTGTGCTCCATCTATTTATCGTTTATTAATCATACATAATGAATCAGATATACAGCTCCTAAGATAACCCGCATGCATATCAATTTTCATCTTTTTCTAATATCTAGTGTTCTATTTTATAAGCACATGCACGAATACATAAAGCGTAAAAGAAAACTCACCCGGCCATGATGATCCCTATCAATCGAAGTAATCTTCGAGAAAGAGAAGGTCTTGCTCATCGTCACCTAAACAAAAGAAATACCCGGAATGAGTATTACCTCCAAGATCTACTTAAACTATCTAATTCTATTTTATTATTTTCGTCAAAATTTGGATGGCAAGAAATTTCAACTTAAAATGGCCATATCTTACTTATTTTAACTCAGAATTTCACATATTATATATCGTTTTCTATCTACTTGAAAAGATCTATCTATTTCTAAGGTTATTTTTATCATAAAAATCCATTTTAGTTTTAAAAGGATATGGTACAGATTAGACACAAAAATTCCAGCCCTTAAAAATATATTTTTCCAAGCTTTTTATTAACCAAAAATCTCATAAAAAATACATGGTTATTTATATAGTTGAAAAATCCTTTTTGTACACATATAACTTACATTACATGGATGATTCAAGTGTTGTTCAAACTATGATTTTTCATAAAACAATCTCCTTTAGAAAGGTTGGAGTCTACAAGTTCTCTTTTGTAAATTTGTTGAAATGAAAACTAAGATTTTTAGTTTATTATATATGAGTACTTTCTATATCTTAACAACCATTCCTACTTCATAGACTTTATTAAAATAAGCTTTTATATTTTTGAAAACTTGTTTCTTTAGATATTGCTTTTCTAAGTGTTTTTGTTAACTAGTGAGTTAATTCTTAATTTGAGTTAGAAATTTGTTTAGTTTTAGCATTTGTTAGAGTGTGGGTATGAGTTCTTTTAAATGAGTTTTTAAGGAAAACTTGTATAAAAAGTTATTATCAATATCAAGATTTAATAATAAGTTTATTGAAAAAGATGGCAAAAGATCTTTATAACTATGTTTGGAAAAGCTTTTCATCACATTAGCTCTTAAAGTCTATAATGAGCTTATTTAAATTTTTTAAAAGGATATTGTTGAATTATACTCCTAAGTTTTAAATAAAAACTTTAAGTGCCTAAGATTACTTTTGTAAAGATTTTTATCTTAAATTTTTAATAAAAGAAAAGAACTCATTTCATTTAGATAACAACATAGTGATTGTGCATGATCATGAGTATATGACTATATTAAATAAAAGAATAATAACTTATAGGGGAAGTAAGAGATGTAGAAAATTAAATAAGCAAAAGAACATGTAAATAAAGTCAAATATTGAGAGTCTTAGCTTCTATCAAGGTCTCCGGTCTAGAGATGGACTAGTCACAAAAAGAAAAGTAAGAAAATAAAACAAGAAAATCATGGGAGCCTTAGATTGGTATTAAGGCTCCCCGGACTTAGATTATGGACAAATCCATTAAAAGAAAAGAAAACAAAAGAATTTGTTTTAACTTGATAAGGACAAGTCTAAGACTAGAAAGACTAGTCTTAATAAAATTTGCATGAAATAAATAAATTGCAAGATCATAAATAAAAAGTTAGATTAGTGAGCTTATATGCTCTAAGAAATATATATATACACATAAATATATTTAATATAATATAGAAGTTATATTAAACAAATAATAACATGATAATAACATAACAACAATAAAACAATATAATAATAAGATAAGATGTGTACATGAACAAAAATAAAATATGAACATATTATTACTTCCTTAACACTATGGTCTTAGGAAACATACACTATGGTCATGTAATGTTGCATGAGATGAATAAGAAGATGGTTTAGAACATTTACCTAAGGTAGGTGATGGTGTGTTTAGAAAATTTCTTAAAGAGAAATGGGTGCTTTATGGAGATGGAAAGGAAAAGAGTATTTGAGAGAAAATTTGTAGAGAGAGAAATTGAGAAGTGATCTTGGTAGAGTTTTGTTGATATAAGAATGTATAGGGAAAAAAATGGAGGTAGGGGGTATTTATAGAGTTTTAGAGTGAAAATTAGATATCATAAAATAAGTTGAAAAAGAAAAATAATTGAGAGAGAGGGAGTGGAGTTAGCGCTGGCCATAAGAGAGAGAGAGAGAGAGAGAGAGAGAGAGAGAGAGTTGGTTTTTTGTATTTTTGTAATGAAAGGTAATAATGTGTAAGGGGTGACGTGAATAAAGTTTTACGGGAAAGGTCATTTGTAAGGAATAGGTATGGTAGAGTATAAGAATAGGTAATAAGAAAAAGTAGAGATAATGAAATAGTAATGAATACCAGAAATAGTACTATGAATAGTAGATTAGACAATTAAAATAGTGGTAGTAAAAAAATATACGTAAATAAGCTATATCTGATATTTTTAGTTATAAAAAAATTCTAAAACTAATATTTTTGAAATCCTTATATTTTTACGATTCTAATGGTATTATCGGAATATTTCACTATTTTACTCATCGAGACCCTAATTTTAGAAAATAATCCCCTTTGGATTCGAAACGAATTAAATTTTAGCAAATCTAATCTTTTTAAGCTTTCTTATATAATTCCGAATTATAATTCGAAATTATCGCATTTTTATTGTTTTTAGGTTTTCGTGCGTGGGATTGCTGGATCTAGATGCACTAGACTAAACATAGAACTAAGTTGACTTTAGGGTTTCGGTTTGACTTCCGGTTCTTAGGGTTTACTTATATTTATCGATAAATCTAAGGGCTTATAGAAACATATCCCAAGTAATTAGAGCAGTCAACTCTCACTTCTTCAATTCCCACCATACTCGGGCATTGAGTCTTAACAAGTATGTCCAAAAATTAACCTTCAAATGACGAAGTACTTCAAGCTTCGAAGGATCTCTCGACTTGGGCCAACCAATCATTGGCTTCATCTAGTTTTCTAAAGGCTCCATCAAAGTAGCGGTTACTTTTGATAAAGTTGGGGAGTATGCTTCGATATGGCTTCGATGGTAGTCGTGGTGGTGGCGGCGACGGTAATTGCAGTATGCGACTATGCTTCAAGTGGAGTGGGTGCTTCCACAGTGGCTTCATGAGTGTTTTGAGGCAGAGCAGGAGCTGAAATATTTTGGTTTTGTTGTTGAACCAAAATATTCAACAACTGAGTTAATTAGCTGAGGGTGGCAACATGGTCATTTTACTGGTTCAGGGCAGTCGCAGGGTTATTCCTCGGTTGGTTTTGTAGTGGTAATCCTTGTTTAGCTGGTATTGTCACGCTCCTAGGGGTACCATGAACGTGGCAGTCGATCGTACATAATGCTAAAGCCTAAGAATGACTACCTTCGTCACGCAAAGGCTTCCATATCATGTACAAGGCGTACATCACAACTAATGGAACTCATCGGAGTAGCGCAATTTACATTGACAATGATTAAGTATCAAGGTAAGGAGAATACTTGTAAGCCTCTAGATTTTTAGATAATATAAGCAAAACCCTAAGAACCGGAAGTCAAAACGAAACCCTAAAGTTAACCTAGTTCTACGTTTAGACTAGTGAATCTAGATCCGGCAATCTCGTGTTCTTAAATCCTAGAAAACGAAATTGAGATAATTGAGGAATATGGTTCGTAATAATATAGGAAAGTTTCAAAATATTAGATTCATAATTTTCTAGAGTCTTTCGGATCCAAACGGGATCAGTTTTCGAAAATCGTGCCCCGGTGCACCGGATAGTGAAAATATTCCGACAACACCAATAGATTCGTAAAAATATAAGGTTTTCAAAAATATCAGTTTTAGAATTTTTCGGTAATTAAAAATATCAGATATAGCTTAATTACGCGTATTTTCTTTACTACCGATATTTTAATTGTCTAGTCTACTATTCATAGTACTTTTCTACTATTCACTACTATTCATCTATCTCTACTTTTTCTTACACTCTATTCTTACACACTATCATACCTATACCTTACAATCTACCTTCTCCATACAACTTTAATCACATCATACTTTGCATATTACTTCTTTTTATTACAAAACAACAAATTTAATTAATTTTTCTCCCTCTTCCAAGCCCTTGCCGTCCACCCTCTCACTCATATCACTCTCAATTTGTTTTCTTTTCAATTTATTTAATTACATCTAATTTCCACTCCAAAACTCTATAAATACCTTCTTTCTCTTTCATTCTTTCACACAACACAGTTCATACTAAAACTCTACCAAAATTACTCTATAAAACCTCTCTCTCAAAATCTCTCTCAAGTTCTCTCTTTTCCTTATAAAACCAAGTCCCACATAATACTATAACCCATTCTTTTCTTCTTCAACAAATACATAAACCTTAGGTAAAATTTCTTATATTCACTCATCATGTTCATACAACTTAACATGAGTTTAGTGTATATTTCTGAGACTCATGAGAGTTAAAGAAGCAACAATATATTCATGTTTTGTTCATGTTCATGTTCTTATTTTCTTTATGTTACTAATATGTTGTTGTTATTATTTTGTTTCTAATCTAACTTATATAAAGTATTATGTATATTATGTATATATATTTATTTAGAGCATATAAGCTCATTTGTTATTTATTTACTTTCAAGTTATGCAATTTATTTATTTCATATAATTATTAAGATTAGTCTTTCTAGTCTTAGACTTGTCCATATCAAGTCAAAACAATTTTCTTTCTTTGCTTTTCTTTTCTTTTAAGGACTAGTCTATTCTTAGTCCCGGGATACCTTGATAAAGCTAAGGTTCCCAATACTTGACTTTACTTTTATGCTCTTATTTTATTCATCTTATTATGTTGTTTTATTACATTTCTCATAGTTAAATATTCTCATTCATGCATGAACATGTTGATATTGTCTCAATCATAATAGAAATGAGTTTTATTAAGTAATAAAAAATGAACTCTTTTTAAAAATAAATTTTGTCACATAAGGAATAATTTCTATCTTAACAAATAATTTTTAAGATTAGATAAGTTTAGCTCAAATTTTAGTAATAACACTATATGTGACTTTATCAAGAAATACATAGAGTAAAGTTATTACAAACTCTCTTTTCAAACCAATAAAATAAGAAAGTTTCTTTAAACTTAATTCCTTGTTTAACCAAAAGTTTCCTAAACTTATTTATCAAAGTTTTCTACCAACACTCTAAAATACTAAGGTCTAGATAAGTTTTTCAAAATTAACTTATAAGATCATTGATATTATTCTTTTAAAGTGGATCTAACATTAGAAAAGCTTTAGAACACATAACCATGAAATATTTAGAAAAACTAATGTTTTCCAAAACACTAGAAGAAAAAAATTTTATGGGAATCCCAAAAGATTAAAAAATTTCTTTTTGAAAATATAATTACTGTCAAAGTTAAGAAATGGAGTAAAAAGAAGGAAACACTTACTAATAAATTTTCCAAACAAAATTGAAAAGGAGATTTTCAAAGTCTTAGCTTTTCTCACTTTTAAGACATTTTGTTATGCAAAATCATTGTTGAGACAATACCACTAAATTCATGCATATGGTTTGAGTCTATATATATGTATTCAAAAGATTTTTCAACCATACAATTATCTATATTTTTGTACAAAAATTCTTGAATGAAGAAAAGTTTGAAAACTTAAGTTTTGAAATTGGAAATTTTATATCAAATCTGTACGTTACTATTCCAAGAACCAAATGACTTCTTTTGATAAAAATAACTTTAGAAATAGATAGATCTTTTCGAGTAGGTAGAAATCGGTATATAATATGCGAAATTCCGAGTTAAAATGAGCAAGTTATGGCCATTTTAAGTTAGGATTTCCATTCATACGATTTTTGACGAATTCAATAAGATAGAATTATAGAGTTTGAATAGACCTTGGACGAAATACTCATGTCGGGTATTTCTTTTGTTTAGGTGTCGAGGACCAAGATCTTCTCTTCCCTGAGGATTACTTCGACTCTTAGAAGAACGCTATGGACGAATGAGTTTCCTTTACGCTTATATATTCGTGCATGTGCTTGTAGAATAGAGCACTAGATATTAGGAAAAGATAAAATTGATATGCATGTGGGATATCATGGGAATTATGTATGTGAATCGTTGTGTGCGATCAATAAACAATAAGTATATCGGAACCCGATTGTGATTGATATAAATGTTTCCATGTATGTATTGTCATGTGTGCAAATATTATTTGATCGCTTTAAATAATTTAATGTCATATTGAAATCCCCATATAATAAATTGCTCATACATATCACTTAGAATATCATTTCGAAATTTTGCTACTACTCCTTAGTATGGGACTGGAAAGGTAAGCTAACTTGCAACAACCTTGAGAGTTTTGGACATTCGGGGAATACAGTCTCAAGTTGTAGCCGAGCCAGATCGATTGCTTTGGATAAGGAAAGGCCGGGGACTAGTAGTACAGTTCGTTGGAACCCCAAGATGCGTGCAACTTTAAGGAGGTCATTTGGGACCCAGTTCAAAGCATTTCCTAACCACCGATGGAGGGGTAAATCCATCACACATACAAAACCGGATAGTCGTATGTAATGTTTGATCATATGGTTGTTGCATTTCATATGCTTGATTAATAAACTTGGTTGATTGCTTGTTATGAGTACTTTTGTGTAAGGAATATCTCACTAAGCTAGTCATGTTTATACTCCTACAGACTTTTGACATTGCAGGATTATCCTTTTTGCACCCGAGACCATCCTGACCACCCGAGTAGAATCTTTATTTTGAGAAGCTTTTGGAGGAATTTTGTTTTGAAGTCATAAAGTAGATTTCTTTTAAAATCTTCTAGCTTTAGTTATTTTATTTTTAGTAGAACCATGTTGTTATTATCAGGGGAATGCCCCTTAGAAGTTGTAAGACTTTATATTTCAATGCAATATATTAAGTGTTATTTTGTATGTTCCGCTGCCAATATCTTAAAGTGCATTACTTCACCGGTCTCCCTTTGATGTGAATGTATGCCTTGTACCGATATAGAAGCTTTCGAGTGACTGAGGTAGTCATTCTTAAGTTTTAATATTATGTACGGCGGGTTATCACATTTAGGGTACCCGTTGGAGCATGACAATACTTATCATCAAACATAAACATGGTAAATAACAATTCTTAGGGGCATACCCCGCTATTGTCTTTAAGTCAAAATAAATACACTTCTTAGAAATTTCCAAAACACTAACATAGCATACATTTTATATAAGGAACCTTACAAAGTAACTTCATATGTTCTCATTGCCTTCATAAAAGTTTAACATCCTTTCATGACTTCCTTAATGTTATGATCTTCGATTAAAGCTACGGGGATACCTATTTCAACAAAATCTATGGGGGTATAAGCTTACAACTAGCTTAGTGAGGTATTCATTTTCATTCCCACAATGGTTTCAAACAAGTTTATTTAAATTTTCACGCATATGCTATGCATATAATGCAACAATTAGTCCTCCGCATCAAAGGTTAGGGAATTGTTGATGAAGATCTTTGACCTTCTACTGCTAGTCCCCAGGTCCCCACCCAAAGCGTTCGATTGGCTTGGCTCTGAACCTAAAGTCACATTCTCTGAGCGATTTGGATTCTCTAGGAAGGAACATGGCCCATGTCCCAGCACGATAACAGCCAATCCAACTCTACGCGTAGGAGTAGCAGCCTTCCGAAAGAGATGCGACTCGATGGATGCTATGCATGAGCGTTTTATTATTCTTAAGCCAAACCTTATTAAGGTTTATTAGGGGGCGATCAATCAATTTGGCAAGCAATAAGCAATCATATAAGCAAGTAAACAAAACACTTAAACGTGTAGTTTAAAATTACAATATTCTTAATTCTCATTTCATACATAAACATAGAATCACATATGTACATATTCCCAGATTCTCCATACATATCAATTTTTATCTTTTCTTAGTATACTAATGCCACTACTTTACAAGCATAAGCAAGGTAACGAAATTGAGAGAATAACTCACTCATCCATTTCGCAATCTTCTTAGTCGTAGCAATCTTCAGGAAGGGTAATCCTGTATCCTTCGTCATCTAGACAGAAGAAATACCCGAGATGAGTATTTCGTAGAAATTCTACATAAACTTTCTAATTCTATTTCACTATGTTCGTCAAATTCGCATAGAATGAAATATTACTTTAAAATGGTCATAACTTGCTTATTTTAACTCGGAATTTTGCATAGAATATAACGTTTTCTACCTATTCGAAAAGATCTATCCATTTCCAAGGCTATTTTTGCCATATAGGGTCGTGTAGGTTCTGAAACCGTAGGGTACAAATTCAAAACGAATATTTCCAAATTTTGCAAAACAATTTTCTAACTCAACTTCATTCAAAAATCCTTTAGTAAATATATATATATATAATTGATAAATCCTTTGACTATATAGATAAGCTCACTTTATATGCAAAAATTCTAATGGTAGTGTCTCAACAATTTATTTCATAAAACAATTCATTTTGAAGTGTTAAAACTTAACTTGTCAATTTTCTTTTCAAGCATTTTGAAGGAACTTTATATTTTTCTAAGTCATTAAAAATGAATATATTCTTATTTTATTTTCCTTATTCATTTTTCCAAAACAAGTCAATTATCCTTTAATTTTGGTCTTTTATAATTTTTACTTCTAGTGATAAAAGATCAAAGTTATCAAAAGTTTATTAAGTTGTTGATAACCTATTTATAAATTTGCATTCAGAATGATTTTAGAAAATGAGTCTTTTCTTCTTATATTTCTTATTTAAAATATAAGTTCTTGTTTTTTAAAACTTGGTCTTTTATTTCCTCTACAAATTTTATTTGTAAAGAATCCTCTTTATTGATAAAATCCTTTGTTTTTGATCTTATCATATTTATATTCTTTGAAAATAAGTTCCTTCTTTAGAAACTTGAAAATCATTATTTTCCTAAGTGGGTTTATAACTTTATGGGTTGATTTTATACTAACTTTGAAAACTAGTTTGCTTCTTGGTTTTGTTATGGCGTTGAAAAAAGTTCAATCTTAAGCTTTTTGTGAAAACTTTGAATACCAACAAATTATTTTCCTAAGACTTAGGTTACCATATTATGAAAAGAAAGTGTTTATTTCTTATATTTCCTTGGTAAAGCTATCTTTGTTATTTGAGAAAACTTGTATTATTCCATTTCTATGTTGTTGATAATAACTCCATTATTTAATAACATGTCACATAATAGAAAAATTAGTTTCAAGTTCCTTTATTAAAGAAAAATTCTACTTTTAAATTTAGTTGAGACAATATCATTATGTAGATGTATGTATTATGAGCATGTAGTATGTAGATGATGAAAATATAAGAAAAAGGTGAAAAGTAAGATAATAATAATAAGCAACGTAATAATATCAAGTATTGGGACCTTAGCTTCATCAATGCATCCCGAGATTAAGAATAGATTAGTTCCAAAAAGAATAAAGAAAAGAAAGAAACTGTTGTTTTGACTTGATATGGACAAGTCTAAGACTAGAAAGACTAGTATTAAAATAGCATGAAATTAATAAATTGCAGAGCATGAAATTAAATAAATAACAAGTGAGCTTATATGCTCTAAAGATTATATATAAATACATAAATATATCTAGTTAGTTATGAATAAGAAGTTAGCATAATAATAACAATAATAATAACATTAATAACAACATATAAAAGCGTAATAATAACAATAATAAAATAGAAATTTCATGTGCAAGAACAAAACATGAACATGTTGTTGCTTTTACTACTCATATGAGTTTCAAAACAAAACCATAGTCATGTTGAGTTACGAGACATGGATAAACTAAATGGTTGTAAGTAGTTTACCTACAGTGTTTATGTGGTACGAAGATTGATGGAAATCCAGATGCAACATCCAAGGATCCTCTATTTATCCATGGTGGTCCAGTCACGCGAGCTAAGGCTAAGGGGATGCGGGAAGCTTTAGGAGTATTCATTGCGGTAGTTGTACTAATGTGGCAAGTACCTTATTAGTTGAAAAGTTGAAATTGCCTACTACTAAACCCCCTAGGCCATATAAGCTGCAATGGTTGAATGAATGTGGAGAGGTGAGGGTGAATAGGCAAGTGTTGGTTTCTTTCTCCATAGGTAGGTATAAGGATGATGTAGTATGTGATGTTGTGCCTATGCATGCAAGGCATGTTTTGTTAGGGAGACCCTAGTAGTCTGATAGAAGGGTCATTCATGATGGGTTTCATAATGTTTATTCATTTGCTTTAAATGGTAAAAATGTGAAACTTACACCAATGTCTCCAAGACAGATTTATGAGGAGCAAAAGAGAATTAAAGAGGCACATGAGCAGAAAAGAAAGAGTGAGATGGAGGAAAATAAAGAAAAAGAGGGTGTGATTGAGAGAGAAAAGAAAGATAGAAGTGAGAAAAACAAAGAGGGAAGTGAAAAACAAGTGTGCTTGAGAGATAAAAAGGAAAGGAGTGAGCTGGTTGGAGAGAAAAGTGACGAGTGCAAAGAGAGAAAAGTGAGCATATTTACAAAAGACAGAGTTGTTAAGAGTGCCATGTTTTTGAAACAGCCTATGATTGTACTTATGTACAAAGAGACTTATTTTAATACTAACGAACTTAATACATCTTTGTCTAGTGTTGTTTCTCCACTTGTGCAGGAATTTAATGATTTGTTTCCTGAAGATTTTCCATCTGGTTTACCACCTTTGAGAGGAATAGAATATCAAATTGATTTCATTCCTAGTGCTTCCATTTCAAATAGACTAGCATACAGATGCAATCCTGAGGAGTCCAAGGAGATTCTAAGACAAGTTGAGGAGCTTATGAGTAAAGGCTATGTAAGAGAAAGCCTTAGTCCATGTGCGGTGCCGATCCTGCTAGTGCTAAAGAAGGACGAATCTTAAAGAATATGTGTCGATTGCCGAGCCATCAATAAAATCACTGTAAAGTATAGACATTCTAACCCTAAGTTAGATGACTTACTTGATGAATTGTATGGCTCATGTTTGTTCTCTAAGATTGACTTAAAAAGTGGATACCATCAGATTAGACTAAGAGAAGGTGATGAATGGAAGACAGCCTTTAAAACAAAATATGGATTATATGAGTGGTTAGTCATGCCATTTGCTTTAACTAATACACCCAGCACTTTCATGCATCTTATTAACCATATTTTGCATGCTTTCATTGGAAAATTTGTTGTAGTCTATTTTGATGACATTCTGGTTTATAGTAAGGGCACTGATGATCATATCCAGCATTTGCGCTTGGTGTTTGAAGTTATGAGAAAAAAAAATTGTTTTCTAACCTCAAGAAGTGTTCTTTTTGCACTGAACAAGTTGTGTTTCTAGGGTATATTGTTAGTGCTAAAGGAATCCAAGTTAATGACGAAAAGGTTAGAGCTATTAAAGAATGGCCGAGACCTAAAAATGTTACTGAGGTTAGGAGCTTTCATGGTTTGGTAAGTTTTTATAGGAGGTTTGTGCGTGATTTTAGTAGCTTAGCTGCACCATTGACTGAGATTGTTAAAAAGAGTGTGGGATTTAAGTGGGCAAGTGAGCAAGAAGAGACCTTTAATTTACTTAAAGAAAAACTCAGTTCTGCACCCATTCTGGCATTACCAAATTTTGATAAAACATTTGAAATTGAATGTGATGCTTCTGGTTATGGTATTGGAGCTGTTTTGATGCAGGAAAGGAGACCAATTGCATGCTTCAGTGAGAAGTTGAGTGGAGCCACTTTGAACTACCCAACTTATAACAAAGAGCTTTATGCTTTGGTTTGTGCTTTGGAGACTTGGCAGCATTACCTGTGGCCTAAGGAGTTTGTTATTCATACGGATCACAAATCCTTAAAGCATTTGAAAAGCCAACACAAGTTGAACAAAAGACATGCAAAATGGGTAGAGTTTGTTGAGACCTTTCCTTATGTCATTAAGTACAAACAATGTAAGGAAAATGTAGTGGTTGATGCATTGTCCAGAAGGTATGCCTTGATCTCTACTTTAGATGCAAAATTGTTGGGATATGAATACATTAAAGATTTATATGCTTTTGATCCTGATTTTTTTAATGTGTATGAGGCATGTGATAAGGGAGCTTTTGGTAAATTTTATATGCATAAGGGATATTTGTTTTGGGATAAACGATTGTGTGTGCCTAATAGTTCTTTAAGGGAATTGCTTGTAAGGGAGTCTCATGAGGGAGCTTTAATGGGTCATTTTGGGATTAAAAAGACATTTGATGTATTGAATGACCATTTCTTTTGGCCACATATGAAAAGAGACGTTGAGAAATTGTGTGCAAAATGCATTACTTGCAAACAGGCTAAGTCAAAGGTTTTACTTCATGGTATGTACACACCTTTACCTATACCCAGTGAGCCTTGGGTTGACATATCTATCGATTTTGTTCTATGTTTGCCTAGGTCCAGAAAAGGAAATGATTCCATTTTTGTGGTTATTGATAGATTTTCTAAAATGGCACATTTCATTCCCTGCCATAAAACTGATGATGCATCTCACATTGCTAATTTGTTCTTTCAGGAAGTTGTGCGCTTGCATGGAGTGCCAAGGAGTATTGTTTCAGATCGAGATGCCAAGTTTTTGAGCTATTTCTGGAAGGTCTTGTGGGCAAAGTTGGGCACGAAGCTATTGTTTTCAACTACTTGTCACCCACAAACGGATGGGTAGATGGAGATTGTTAATAGAACTCTATCTCAGTTGTTGCGTGCTCTCATTCAAAAGAACTTGAAGAATTGGGAAGATTGTTTGCCCCACGTTGAGTTTGCATATAACAAGGGTGTGCATTCAACAACCAAATTTTCACCATTTGAAGTTGTTTATGGATTTAATCCATTAACTCCTTTAGACTTGATTCCATTGCCTGTTGATGAGCGAGCTAGTTTAGATGGTAAAGGAAAAGCTGAGTTGGTCAAGCAAATGCATGAGAAGGTTCGCCATCTGTTGGAGGGGGGGCGGGGGGTGAATTGGTTAATTAAAAAATTCTTTTAAGTAAACTTTATCAAATTCACCAACTTGATTAATCAAACAAAAATGGGTTTTCAAATAAAAAAAATAATTTTAATAAAATTGTTTTATCTATAATGCGGAAGCAAACAAGTCTAATTTCTATAACAATTGTTAAGCTCAATCGAGAATGTATGGAAAAACGTTTAGTTTCTGATTTAGTCTCTGCTTTTTAATTCTTGTAACAATCAGTCTCTGAAACAGGTTCTGAAACAAGTTACGATAAACACAAACAAGTAACTATATACGAAAATTAAAGAGAGTAAGGTAGAAGAATTGCAAAGCTATTTAGAGGTTCCGCCTTGAGCGTCAGTCCTCTCTTCCAGCACCAAGCCGAGGATCCGGTTGTCTTTACCAGTATGTTCCACTATCCAAGAACAAATCAATGTTACAAGTTGTCTTTTGCCAAAGCACTTGGCTACGAATGCACTCAGTTTGATCTTCCTAGCTTCCTTCAAGCTAACATCAACTTACTGAGTCTACTTGTAACTCTCAATCTCACAAGGATTAAACAAATCAAATTGAGGAAATAATGATAAAATATCCTCTAATATTTCGGTACAAATGAAAGTGAAAGTGACAGTTTTTTGCTTGTAAGCTTTGATCGTATATATCTTCTTTTTCGTGTTCTCTGTTCTCAAGTATTCATCTTCGTTTTGATCATGCCTTTTTATTCACACATTCTCAAGCGGTTGGAACGTTCAAAATTTGGATAAGCTTGATAATCTTCTAACGGCTAAATCATTGGAATAGATAAGCTTGATCCCTTCCTTTTCTGCTTCTAATTCGGATGACTTGCTGATAGAGTCTTCTTTCATTTGAAAATTTGAAAATCTTCAAGTTGTTTGTTCCAGACGTCTTCCATCAAGATAAGGATAAGAAAACTTGTTGTTATCTTGATGCGTGATCTTAATCTGAAAAAAATCCCACGAAAATAGCAACAAAAACAAAACCGATTTTCTTGAGACATAATTCTTATGATATTCTCTCATAGATATGTTTCCTTATTTTCCGTATACTTAGTAGAATCTTCAGATATTATTGTAAGTACTTCATATTATGCACACTAACTTTCTTTTCAAGTGCAATATGTAGTATGTTCTTCAATTGTTCTTGAAAATCATCTCCATTTCGAATTTATTCCCCTTTGGATATTAAACCAACTTTGTGGAACATTATTGAGTGTATTTCCCAAATACAATCACTTTGGTGCTAGGTCTTCATATCCATTATATATTATAATTCTTGTGAAATGCCTTCTGAAAAAGTTTCTGAGTCTCTATTCTTGCTTAATAACCTTCCTTGAATACTCTCTGAAATATCCTCTGAGTTTGTACTCTTTTGTAAAGTATCTCTGAAATACTTTCTGATTGGTATTTTCTTGTAAAATTTTTTCATAAGAACTTGACATGCAATACACTTGTTAGTTAACATGTAACTCTTTTTTGTTATCATCGAAATCCAAATAATGAGAATACTACTATCATAATAATATTACTAATATTCTCCCCCTTTTTGATGATAACAAAATCCATATAAATATGAATATCAAATTAACTCATATCGTAATTTTGGATAAGCAAGCAATCCTAATCAAAGTATTATATATAATCATTATGTTCATGTTTACTTGATTTTTTATATCTACATGTATTTACCAATCAATATTTTGATTTCATCTATTTTGATCTTAGTATATTATTTATTTTTACTTCTCCCCCTTTTTGTTAGCATAAAAAAAAATATAGAGAAATACGAAACTAGCAAAATATATCAAACATAATAGAAGAAATAATGTCTATTTCTTCTGGAGTGATTTGAGGATCAGTGATCATATGTTGATCAGTTTCGAACTGTGGAGTCTCTGAAAGAGGTTCTGTTGCAGGATTTTCTTCAGTTACCGTAGTTGGATGTCCATCTTCAGCTTCTTTTGCTTGAATGTCAGCCTCTTTCTCTGGAGTTGCAATCTTCTCTTCATCAGCTTGATCCTTTTCAGATGGATCCATTGGAGGAATCTCTGTTGTCAGTGCAGAAGAGTGAGGAGCTAGAATTTCAGAATATTGTTCGGGAGCTTCGGTTGGAGAAACAGGATTAGGAACGTCTGTTGATGGAGCAGGCGAGTGAAAAACATGAGGTTCAAAGGGCTCTTCAATCCTAATTTTAGGAGTATATTTGTTAAAAACAACTAGAATGGAGTCCATAAAAGTCTTTTTGAAATTTTCAAAAGATTGATCAAGGACTTCATTGAGCTCATAGGTAATTCCAGAATGTGAGCTTTCTCTTGGTGGTCTTGTAGGAATTGAATCACTCTCTGATTCAGTCTCTGAATCACTCTCTGCTTGAGTTCCTTTTCCTTCTCTAATTTCGAATTTCCCTCCTATTCTGATCTTATATTTTTTCTTTGATTTTCTTTGGATCTCCTCCTTCCCAAATCTCCTAGAAAAAGTCTTTTCAGCCTTATCACTCTTTGTACCTTGTTCATCCTTTTCATCTTTTTCGGACTCACTCTCTTCATCAAGAATAATCTCCCCCTCAGAAATAGCTTTAATTTTCTTCCAATCAAAAGAAAATTTACTAAACTTTGGGTGCCTATACCATGTGCCATCCATCGTGAACCAGAATTTATCATAGACCATGATTCCCATGTATTTTAAATTGATTTCTCCAATCTTTTTCAAGGGAATTGGATTCTGGAAATGTTTTGGCAATGCAATCTTTTTATATTTGAAAAGATGCATTAACAAGTTGCCATATGGTCTGTTTCTCCTAATCCTCCACATGTGTCTTAAGATCATCCTAGCCACATCAATTTCTATTTTCTTCTTCATTGCCAGAACTACAATGGCTTCCTCTTTTGACACAGTTGTAGTACTTCCATTCTTAGGCAATATGCAGTCCACAACAATCTTATGCAATAAACGCACGATTAGTTCAAAATTGGTTGAGAAACATCTTTCTCCAAAAATTCACCAACATCATCATTTAATTCTCGAAATAGAGCAGCTCTTCCTAAAGTCATCAACCTTTCATTGTCTTTCAAATCTAACAGATCAAAACACTTTATCAAGTCTTTTCTAGATAGATAAATAGACTTCCCTCTAACTTTTGATTTTAAGGACATATCTTCTAGCTGTTCTAAGTTGTCATAAAATTCTCCAACTACACGTCCATCCACAACATCCATTGTTCTACAGATTTTCCTACAACCAATCCTATCTAGCCAGTGGTTCCAAAAAAAGCCATTATCTTTGAAAAACTTAAAATCTACAAAAGCACATTCTAGTACCTTATTGTTTTGTAGCTTTCTCTTTTTTATTGGAGTTGTAGACACTTCTGTTTCTCGCTTCCTTTTCGACTTCTTTTTGGTTTCTTTCTCAACTTCCTTTGAGACCCTTTCTTTTTCTTTATGTTTTTCCTTAGAGTCCTTCTTCGTCACTTTGCTTCGTTCTTTTTTTCCCTTGGAAACTTCTTTTCGACCTTCTTCTTTGTCCTCTGGAATGGTCTCTGTCTCTGTGTTGGATTCTGAAAGAGCTTCTGATCCTTGTCTTTCTATATGTTCATCTTGTTCCTTTTGCATTATTTGATCCTTAACTCCCATTTCTTCTTCAAATTTCGTCCTTCTTTCACGAGAAGTTCCTTTATTCGTGATTGTTTGGGGTTCTGATTCGGAATCAGCTGATTCTTCTTGAATTGATATAGGAGAGGTTTGTTTGGTTTCCTTACGTTTTGGTCCCATGAATGCAAGACGATTGGATTTTCTTGGAGGCATTTGAATTCTAGGGTTTCGGAGGTTAAAAGATAATGGAGTGAAAGAATTTGTTTGTGCATATTGTTTTTTAGGAATGTTAAGAGGCCTAAGAATTTTGCTCTAAAAAATTAAATACTGCGTTGATCTTTTCCCATAAAATAGGCGGCAAAATTCGTTTTCCTTTGCACTTTTTACATCCATTTGAAATAATTTGAAATCTTTATAACAAGCATAGGCAAGTAACAAACGTATAGCTTCAAGTCTAGCAACAGGTGCATAAGTTTCATCATAGTCTATGCCTTCTTCCTGTAAATAACCTTTTGCTACAAGCCTAGCTTTGTTTCTTACTATTTTTCCATTTTCATCTAATTTATTTTTATAAACCCATTTTGTTCATATTATAGTTTTATCTTGAGGTCTAGGAACTAAATACCAAACATTATTTCTTTGAAATTGATTTAGTTCTTCTTGCATAGCTTCAATCCAATTATTATCATTTAAGGCTTCATTAATATTACTAGGTTCTATTTCATACAACATTGCATAATGATTTTCAATGTCTTGTAACTTAGATCTAGTCTTTGTTCCAGATTCTATATCACCAATGATTAACTCAGGGGGATGTGATGATTTGTATTTCCATGCTTTATCATTTCGTAATTCTGAAATGCTTTCTGCATTAGTTTCTGATTTATCAAGATCTAATATTTTCTCTGTAAGACTTCCTGCTTTTCCTTCTGCTTTATCATTTTCTAGAAACCTTTCATTTTTACCTTCTGACTTTGTTTCTGAATTAGCAGAATTAGGTTCGTTATTTTCATTTGTAGGTAAAAACACTTCATCATCTTCATCTTCTTTTGTTTCATCAATAAAACGTACATTAATGGATTCTTCAACCACTTTTGTTGATTTATTAAAGACACGATATGCTTTACTATTTTGTGAATATCCTAGAAAAATTGCTTCATCAGATCTTTCATCAAATTTTCCTAGATTACTTGTATTCTTTTTCACAAAACATTTACAACCAAATACATGAAAATATGAAACAGATGGTCTTTTTCCACGAAATAATTCATAAGATGTTTTAGTTGTTTTAGGTCTTACATAGACTCTATTTATTATATAACAAGCAGTTGCAACAGCTTCTGCCCAAAAATATTCAGCTATTTTACATTCATTCAACATTGAACGGGTCATTTCTTGTATAGTCCTATTCTTTCTTTCTACTACTCCGTTTTGTTGAGGTGTGTAGGGTGCTGAAAAATTATGATTTATTCCATATTCTTCACAAAAGGAAATAAATAAAGCATTATCAAATTCTGTTCCATGATCAGTTCTTAAAGAAATAATAGAAAAACCTTTTTCATTTTGTATTTGTTTTGCAAATCTTTGAAATATTTCAAAAGTATCTGATTTATGTTTTAGAAAGAACACCCATGTATATCTAGAAAAATCATCTACTATTACGAGTCCATATTTGCTTCCTCCTAGACTTGACACTCTAGTTGGTCCAAATAAATCAAGGTGTAATAGTTCAAGAGGTCTTTTTGTTGTAATCACATTTATACTTTTATGTGAAACTGAAATCATTTTGTTTTTTAAGCAAGTTGAACATTTCACATCATTCTTTATATTGATTTTAGGCAAGCCAACAACTAGATTCTTTTTAGATAATTTTTCTAATTGATTAAAGTTTACATGACCAAGTTTCTTATGCCACGTGTGAATATTATCATTCATAGATAGAAAACAAAATTCAACATTCATCTCAGAAGGTGTTATAAGATATATGTTCCTTTTTCTAAAACCTTCAAACAACTTTATTCCTTCGGTATTATAAGCAAAACATTTATTTTTCTCAAAAGTCATCTTATATCCTTTGTCACATAATTGACTTATGCTCAAGAGATTGTGTTTTAATCCTTTTACTAATGAAACATTTTCTATTAAATATGGAGGATGACCAATAGTACCTGTTCCAATTATCTTACCACGGTTGTTCTCCAAATCTTACATATCCTCTATCTTTCCATACTATGTTAGTGAACAAGGACGCATCACCCGTCATATGGCCTGAACATCCACTATCTAAGTACCATGTTCCTTTTATCTTGGTTCCTTGTTCCTGCAATTACACATAAAAGGCGATCAAATCTTTTTAGGAACCCAAACATACTTGGGTCCTTGATAAGACAAGCTCGTTTTATCTTTTTCTTAACTTGATATGTACTGAGCTTGTTTCTTTTGTAGAAGCAATATTTTTCTATATGACCAACTTTATTACAAAAGAAACATGCATAAGAATGTGAATGATACCTTTTATTTACCTGGTTATTATAGTTCCTTCTTGGAAACTTATCATTGTATCCGTACCTGTGGATTCTGCCATACCTTCTACTTTGATAATTTTGAGAAAAATACCTTCTGAAAGAGACTCTGCTTTCATTTTTCATATTTTTCTTTATAGATGAATTGATAGATTTTTTATCCATGTTTTCCTTTGACTTAACAAATACAGTTTTCTTAATATTTGCTGAGCTATCATTACCATATCCAAGTCCATGTTTGATAAAAGATGGTCTTTGACTTCCAATCAACATACTTAGTTTTTCTTCACTTTCATTAAATTTATTGAACGTATTCTTAATCTCTTTTGATGACACATCTACTCTACTTGTCAATGCCTTAATCTCATTTTCTAAAGTATTCTTTTCCTTCCTTAATGTTTCACATTTGACATATAATTTTTCATTGTCATTTTTCCAAATATCATTTTCATCCATGAGAAGCTTGTTAGTTTGACTTAATACTTCTTACTCATTTTTCAAAGCTTTGTTTTCAGTATCTAACTTTGAAATCTTTACATCAGCCTTTTTAAGTGCTTTTAAAAGCTTTTTCATTTCAACATATATATCACTATCAAGCATATTAGATTCGGATTCTGAGTTTACCTCTGATGTAGCCATAAAACACAAATTGGCTTCTTCTTCGTCTTCACTTGTAGCTTCTGAATCAGGTTCTGATTCATCCAAGTCACTCCAAGTCGCCATCATAGCTTGACTTTTCTTTTTGAATTTCTTCATTTTCTTCTTTAAAACTGGACAATCATACTTGATGTGCCCTGGTTTTTTGCATTCGTAGCACACGATTTCTTTCTTTTCTTCCTTTTCTTTGTAGTTTCTTCCTGCATCGAACTTATTAGACTTACTGAAATTTTTGAACTTCTTACCTTTCTTTATCAAATTGTTGAGTCTTCGTGCCAGCATACTGATGTTCTCTTCATCATTTTCTTCATCTGTATCGATCTCTTCAGAGATTTGTTTGGCCTTAAATGCAATGGCTTTTACATTGCTCTCTGGTTCTTCGGTTGTATGGAGATGAGACTCATACGCCATCAACTTCTCCCTCAATTGACTGAGTGAGAGCTTGTTCAAGTCTTGTGCTTCCTCAATTGCTGTCTTCTTAGCATCCCATGATTTTGGTAGTATACGCAACATTTTTCTAACAAGATCTGCATCTTCTAGTTTCTTGCCAAGAGATGTTAGTTCATTTGTAATTGAAGTAAAACGATTGAAAGCATCTTTGATTTTTTCATCGGTTTAATCTTGAACAATTCATAACGTTGAAGTAAGGCATTAATTTTGGTTTCCTTAATTGTGTTAGTTCCTTCATAGGTCTCTGAAAGTGTATCCCATATTTCTTTTCCGTATTACAAGAAGAAATTAAGTAGAATTCAGAAGGAGCAATAGTAGTAAGTAGAATATTCTTAGCCTTATTGTTCTTCTCTATGAATTTCTTGTCTGTCAAGGTCAGCACTTCTCCTTCAGTTAGCGTTATCACATGATCACCATTTGAAATCACCTGCCAAGAATCAAAATCATTAGCTTTTATATATGTGGACATTCGCATCTTCCAGTATGCAAAGTTCGAGCCATCAAAGTAAGGAGCTTTGTTGATTGTAATGTTATTATCACCCATTTTCCAATAGATCTCTCAATTTAAGTAAATGAGTACTGCTCTGATACCAATTGTTGGTCCCAAAAACTAACCAAGAGGGGGGGTGAATTGGTTAATTAAAAAAATTCTTTTAAGTAAACTTTATCAAATTCACCAACTTGATTAATCAAACAAAAATGGGTTTTCAAATAAAAAAATAATTTTAATAAAATTGTTTTATCTATAATGCGGAAGCAAACAAGTCTAATTTCTATAACAATTGTTAAGCTCAATCAAGAATGTATGGCAAAACGTTTAGTTTCTGATTTAGTCTCTGCTTTTTAATTCTTGTAACAAGCAGTCTCTGAAACAGGTTCTGAAACAAGTTACGATAAACACAAACAAGTAACTATATACGAAAATTAAAGAGAGTAAGGTAGAAGAATTTGCAAAGCTATTTATAGAGGTTCCACCTTGAGCGTCAATCCTCTCTTCCAGCACCAAGCCGGGGATCCAGTTGTCTTTACCGGTATGTTCCACTATCCAACAACAAATCAATGTTACAAGTTGTCTTTTGCCACAGCACTTGGCTACAAATGCACTCAGTTTGATCTTCCTAGCTTCCTTCAAGCTAACACCATCACATAGAGAAACAGACAGAGAAGTATGCCAAGCAAGCCAATAAGGGTCGTAAGAAAGTTGTGTATGAGCCTAGAGATTGGGTGTGGCTACACATGCACAAGGAAAGATTCCCACAGCAGCGGCGATCAAAATTACATCCAAGGAGAGATGGACCATTCCAAGTGGTTGCCAGAGTCAATGACAATGCTCATAAGTTGGATCTTCCAGGTGAGTATAACGTTAGTACAACTTTCAATGTTTCTGACTTATCTCCTTTTGATGTAGACAAGAATGATTCGAGGACGAATCCTTTTAAGGAGAGGGGGAATGATGGGAATCCAGATGCAACATCCAAGGATCCTCTATTTATCCAAGGTGGTCCAGTCACGCGAGCTAAGGCTAAGAGGATGCGGGAAGCTTTAGGAGTATTCATTGAAGATACTTGGAAGAAACAAGCTTTGCATGGAGATTTTGTGAAAGAATTGGATCTAGATGAAGACCAGGCCTTTGTGAACATCATCCAAGTATCAAAGGAATGTCAGGAGACCAGCCAAAGAGAAGGCCGGCCAACAAACTTGCCGGCTTATCTTTAAGTTAGCTTTTATACTTTAACCGCTGGCTTATCTTTTAAGTTATCTTTTATTCCGTAACCGCCGGTTTATCTTTTAAGTTGTCATTTATTTTCGTAACCGCTGGCTTATCTTTTAAGTTAACATTTATTTTCGTAACCACCGGCTTATCTTTTAAGTTATCATTTATTCCGCAAGTTATCTTTTATTTTCTATAAATGTTGTTGTTTGTCATTTGTAAAAGAACAACTTGAATATTGAGAATACAATTGAGAGAGCTTTCTCTTCTTTTCCTTTGGAGAACTTATGAACTTATCAAGATCATTTCTTGTGGTGTTTAATCCTACACTTTGGTTCTAGTTTGCAATACAACTGTGGGTCAAAGTTTCCTTTTTGATCTGATTTAGCTTTCCTAGGGCAATGTTTCCATTAACTTGTATGGGTTTCAAGTTTAACATACTTGGAGTTTGCATTAAAGATGGTAGATGAATATGGGATTATGTTGTTAGTGGTATGTAGTAGATAGTTTGTGTATAAAGAAAGATTTTTGTGAATAATTGGTTTAAGAGAGTTTTGGTAGAGAGAAATTTTGGAGAGAGGATTTGTGGAAAGATTTTCAGAGAGTTTTGGTAGTAAAATAAGTTGTGTGAAAGAATGAAAGAGGAATGGGGTATTTATAGAATTTTGAAGTGAAAATTAGATGCAATTAAATTAATTGAAAAAAATAACGAAGAGTGAAGAGAGAGGGGAGGTGGACGACAAGAGGATGGAAAAAGAGAAAAAAGTGATTAAAAATTAATGTTAGAAAAAAAGTGTAGGAGAAGTTTCGTAATATGTGGTGTAGAATTTTTATAGGAAAAAAAATTATAAGAAATAGGTATGTAGGTTATAAGAATAGATAGCAAGAAAAAGTAGAGATAGATGAATAGTAATGAATAGTAGAAAAGTATTATGAATAGTAGACTAGACAATTAAAATATCAGTAGTAATAAAAATACGCTTATAAATGCGATATCTGTAATTTTTAGCTATCAAAAAATTCTAAAACTAATATTTTTGGAAACCTTATATTTTTACAAGTCTATTGGTATTAATAGAATGTTTTTTCTGTTTGGTGTACCAGGGCATGGTTTTTGAGAACTGATCCCATTCGGATCCGAAGGACATTAGAAATTTGTGAATATGATATTTTTAAGCTTCCTTATATTATTATGAACTATTATTAACAATTATTTCCATTTCGTTGTTTAGGGTTTAAGAGCACGAGATTGCCATATCTTAATCATTAGGGTTAGTTGTAAGCTTTATTGACTTTTAGGGTTCCGGTTTGACTTCTGGCTTGTTGATTTTATTCGTATGATTATAAAATTTTGGGGTTTTATCCAAATTTTATTTTTAGTTCAACGTCTATGGTTTATTTCATTTTATTTGTGATTATTTAATATTTTTTAATTCTGGGGATCGTTTAATCGAATCTAGGGTTATGGTTGACTCGGTTTGATTTTTGGTGAAAATTGAAATTTCTAATTCTAAAATTTAATAAAGGAATTAAGGTCTTAGTATTTCGTTGTCGAGCATTTTTTGGATATATCTTCTTAATTTGCGTGTTAGGAATCGGATAGATGATTTGATTAGCGTACGGATGTTGAATCAATCGATTGTTAGATTTTCTGTTTTGTTTTAAGGGTTCTCTTTTTCTCAAGATTAAGAATTTTTGTTTTCCTTATTTAGAATTTTGATTTTAACTTGAGTTGATTTTCACGGTTTTGGTTTTTAGTTTCTAACTTCTATGATTATTTTTTAAAAATTATGAAAATTTCAGGGGTTTATAGGTATATTGTTGGAATCTCGTTGCTCTCAATTCCTACGCCTTCTTGGATGGTTGTTTAATCTTTTAGATTAAGGAAGCTTTAGTTCTATGGTACGCTTTATGCTAACGTTCTTGGAAATCATGGAAATCTTAATTATAGAAGGTCATTAATCGAGATCAAAATACAAAGCTCATGAAATAAAATTGTCTAAAAGCTTAATAAGAAATTAAGAATTTCAAATATACTTTACAAAGAATCACAAGGTAGGAAATGAAATCAAAATAAAAAAAAAAATCACATTCACAAAAAAAGCCATAACATAAATGTCATAAAATCAAAACAAGTAAATCATATTATTAGGAAATCATTAGATCGCTTATTATCTAGATACTTAACTTCCTTTTTAATTATTTACAATTTAATAACTAAGGTATCACGCTCTGAGTAAATGCGACGTTTTCTTCTTGACTCGACATTCTTCTCTTGTTGCTACATTCACAGACTTGCACTTGATTACAACTTCGTCTTCTTGTTGATCCTTTTTTTGAATTTAGAGGAAATCCAATGTTGGTTCCATCACTTTCATTCCTTGATTTCTTAGAAGAACATCGTTGCTTTCGATCCTTTGATGACGCATATGAGGCTTAGCTCCAATTTCTTCATTTGATGACAGAGGGTGAATCCTCATCCTTTGGCACTTTGATAGAAATATTCGTTGTTTAAGGTTGATTGCATAGTCTTTTATCTAAGCATATTTTTCCTTTATTAGTTTCTTTATCAAAAAACTAGGTAACTTCAATTTCTTGTTATTTACAACTTATCAATGTAGTGTTTTCTTAAGACTTCGAACGGTTTGGAAAGTCCACTTAACCTTTTAAGGACATAAACTAGTTCTATATACATCCATATGTTTTTTGGTGAGGTCGTAAAACATGTGGTCTCCCCATTTATCCCCACTTTCTAGGATTCTAGGATTTTTCCTGAGTTATGTTTGGTAATGTCTACAACTAAGATCCTTAGACTTCTTCTATACTCTATTAGAGGTTCCTCTGTCTTAAGGTGAAGACTACTCATCTTTTCTTCAACTAACATTATCTAGCTATTCGTAAATCTGCAAGAATCTTCCTAATACTCTTATGATTTATTCCTAAACTCATCTTGCCTCTAAGATTTCTACATCTAAACTTATTGTTTTTCTTCCCTAATCTTGATGCTCTAATACCAACTTAAATTGTTATGCTCCAACAGATACCCTAAACGTGATAGCCTGCCATACACAATATTAAAACTTGAGAATGACTACCTTAGTCACTCAGAAGCTTTTATCTTGGTATAAGGCATGTGTTCACAAAAAAAGGCGGTTAGTGGAGTTATGCATTTTAAGATAATGGTAGCAAAACATTCAAGGCAATGCTATTATAATTCATTAAAATATAAGGTTTTACAACTTCTACGGGGCATTTCCCTGATAAAACGCATGAAGGGTTTTCATACGGATTTTCATAAAATCTTTGCAGTGGAAAAAAAAAAAAAAAAAAAAACCCTAAAGCAAGAATCCATGTGCTTTGATTAAATCAGATATCAAGTGGAATAAATCTGAAAATTTACCTTGCAGTTTCGCATCTAAAAACTTAGAATCAATTGCTTCCACTTCGGATCTGCAAGGCACCACAATTTCGTTGCGCTCTCTACGTAGTCCACACGAACAAGCACACCAAAAAGGAATCATCTTTGCATGCTAGCACAATCTAGAACTCTTCTAGATTGATTAGGAAGAAATGAGTGTTTTTCTGTCATATTTTTTCTCTCTGTTAGGGTTACAGAGTTTCTCTGCCGTCTAATATGACAGTAAAGAGTTGTAACCCTAATAAAGGCTATTGGTCCTATATTATAATATATCATTTTTTTTTCAACTGACATTAAATACACCTAATTTCATTAGGAATAGACATGACAACAACACTCTTAAAATAATTAAACTATTATTCATAATAATAATTTAATTATTTTATTCTTCCTACTGGACTTTAAAAAAAAAAAATCCATGATCCCTTTTTTTTTTTATTTTTTTGCTTATTCTTTTGTGTGTGACCTTGTAGGTTCATTTGATATTGACAGTTAACTTAAAAACTATTTTTCAGTAAATAAAACATAAGTGGCCTTTAGCAAGACATTATGTTTATCCAAATCAAATGAAGATCGGTGATCCAATTTTACCTGTTCTATAACATATGTCATCATCCTTTTGTCTCAAAATATCTAGATTGAAAATAAGACATGGACAAAGTCACCCTTATATCATTCAATCTTGTTGTTTCTTGATCTCTTAGTGAGTTGATAACACAAATGAAATTGATGACACTATCAATTTATTTAAGCACGGCCATACATTTGTCAGTCTCACTTATCGAGGGGGCCAACGATATTTTTTCATAAAGAGAGGAACAAATCCCATCTTAATCACTCAACCTCCTCTACATGATTTACATTATGTCCAATCAAAACCTTTATGATTATTCGATTAAGAACAATATTTGATTCAGTCGAAACATAATGTCACTTATGTTGGAATCTAAGGTGATTTCAGGTCTAGAGATGCATTGACATTGTAAGCCCCGAGATTTTTCGATAATATAAGCAAACCCTAAGAACTGGAAGTCAAAACGAAATCCTAAAGTTAACCCAGTTATATGATTAGTGTAGTGAATCTAGATTCGGTAATCGCGTGTTCTTTAACCCTAGAAAACGAAATTGAAATAATTATGGATTATGGTTTGTAATTATATAGGGAAGTCTAAAAATATCAGATTCGTAATTTTCTAATGTCCTTAGGATCCGAACGGGATCAGTTTTCAAAAACCATGCCTTGTGTACCGGATAGTGAAAATATTCCGACAACACCAATAGATTCATAAAAATATAAGGTTTTCAAAAATATCGGTTTTAGAATTTTTCGGTAACTAAAAATATCAGATATAGCTTATTTACGTGTATTTTCTTTACTACTGGTATTTTAATTGTCTAGTCTACTATTCATAGTACTTCTCTATTATTCATTACTATTCACTTATCTCTACTTTTTCTTACACTCTACCATACCTATACCTTACAATTTACCTTCCTCATACAACTTTAATCACATCATACTTTACACATTATTTCTTTTATTACAAAATAAATCAATTCTCCCCCCTACAACAAAGCAAACCGGCGCCCCTCTCTTCCCTATACATCTCATTTTATTTAATTACATCTAATTTTCACTCCAAAAATCTATAAATACCCCCTTCCTCTTTCATTCTTTCACACAACAAAATTCATACTAAAACTCTCTCAAAATCACTCCACAAAATCACTCTCCTAAAATCTCTCTCAAGTTCTTTCTTTTCTTTAGAAAACCAAGTCTCACATAATACTACAACCAATTTCTTTTCTTCTTCAACCAATACATAAACCTTAGGTAAAAGTTTCTTTCATATACTCATCATGTTCATATAACTTAACATGAGTTTAGTGTATGTTTCTTAGACTCATTGAGTTAAAGAAGCAACAATTTATTCATGTTTTGTTTTTGTTCATGTTCTATTCTTTTCTTTATGTTATTATGTTTTTATTGTTATTATTATTCGTTCTAACTTAACATATATAAAGTATTATATATATTATGTATATATATTTATTTAGAGCATATAAGCTCATTTGTTATTTATTTATTTACTTCCAAGTTATGCAATTTATGTATTTCATGTTGTTATTAAGACTAGTCTTTCTAGTCTTAGACTTGTCCATATCAAGTCAAAACAATTTTTTTTTCTTTGCTTTTCTTTTCTTTTGAGGACTAGTCTATTCTTAGTTCCAAGATACCTTAATGAAGCTAAGGTTCCCAATACTTGACTTTATTTTTATATTCTTATTTTATTTATCTTATGTTGTTTTTATATTTCTCATAGTTATGTATTCTCATTCATACATGAATATGTTGTTATTGTCTCAACCATAATAGAAATGAGTTTTCTCAAGTAAAAAAAATAAGAATACGAACTCTCTTTAAAAATAAATTTTATCACATAAGAAATTATTTTTTTTCCATAAAGACTTAAAGTTTTATCTTAACAAATATTTTCCTAAAGTTAGATAAGTTTAGCTCTAGTTTTAGTAATAATATGTGATTTCACCAAGAAATACATAAAGTAAAGTTATCACAAACTCTCTTTTAAAAACAATAAAATGAGAAAGTTTCTTTAAATTTAATTCTTGATTTAACCAAGAGTTTTCTTAAACTCATTTACCAAAGTTTTCTATCAACACTCTAAAAATACTAAAGTCTAGACAAGTTTTCCAAAATTATTAAAGAATAACTTTCTAAAGATAAGCCTTACTTAGGAAATAAAAAGAACTTATAAGATCATTGATATTATTCTTTTAAAGTGGATCAAAACTTTAGAAAGACTTTAGGACATATAACCATGAAATATTTAGGAAAAACTATGTTTTTCAAACTACTAGAGTAAAATTATGGAATTTTAAAAGATTAAAATTACTTTTATTTAAGAAATGGAGTTAAAAGAAGGAGATGCTCACTTATAGTAAAATAAGAAATTTTCTTAATAAAACTAAATTCTTTACAAGTCTTAAGCTTATCTCACTTTCAAGACATATTGTTATACAAGATCATTATTGAGACAACATTGCTAAATTCATGCATATGGTTTGAGTATATATATATATATATATATATATATGTATTCGAAGGATTTTTCAACCATACCATATATCTATATTTTTGTACAAAAGTTCTTGAATGAAGAAAAGTTTGAAAACTCTAGTTTTGGAAATTGGAAAATTCGTATCAATTCTGTCCGTTACTATTCCGAGACCTAAATAACCTCTTTTGATGAAAATACCTTAGGAATAGATAGATCTTTTTGAATAGGTAGAAATCGATATATAATATGAGAAATTCCGAGTTAAAATGAGCAAGTTATGACCATTTTAAATTGGAATTTCCATTCATACGATTTTTGACGAATTCAATAATATAGAATTATAGAGTTTGAATAGGTCTTGGATGAAATACTCATGTTGGGTATTTCTTTTGTTTAGGTGTCGAGGATCACGATCTTGTCTTCCCTGAGGATTACTTCGACTCCTAGATTGCTATAGACAAGTGAGTTTTCCTTACACTTATGTATTCGCGCATGTGCTTGTACAATAGAGCACTAGATGTTAGGAAAAGATAAAATTAATATGCATGTGGGATATTATGGGAACTATGTATGTGAATCGTTGTGTGTGATCAATGAACAATAAGTATATCGGAACCCGATTTGTGATTGATATAAATGTTCCATGTATGTATTGTCTGTGCACAAATATTGTTTGATCGCTTTAAATGATTTAATGTCATATTGAAATACCCATATAATAAATTGCTCATGCATATCACTTAGAATATCATTTCGAAGTTTTGCCACTACTCCTCAGCGTGGGATCGGAAAGGTAAGCTGCTTAGCTACATCTTGAGGGTTAGGACATTCGGGGAATACAACCTCAAGGTGTAGCTGAGTCGGATCGATCGCTTTGGGTATGGAATGCCCGGGGCCTAGTGGTACGGTTCGTTGGAATCTCAAGACGCGCGCAAACTTTAAGGAGGTCATTCGGGACCCAGTTCAAAGCATTCCCTAACCATCGATGAAGGGGTAAATCCATCATACATACAAAACCGGATAGTCGTATGTAATGTTTGATCATATGGTTGTTGCATTTCATATGCTTGATTAATAAACTTAGTTGATTTCTTATTATAAATACTTTTGCGTAAGGAATATCTCACTAAGCTAGTCATGCTTATACTCCTATAGATTTTTTATGTTGTAGGATTATCTTTTGCACCCAAGACCACCTTGATCCCCCGAGTAGAATCCTTATTTTGAGAAGCTTTTGGAGGAATTCTATTTTGAAGTCATAGAGTAGATTTCTTCTAAAATATTCTAGCTTTAGTTATTTATCTTTAGTAGAACCATGTTGTTATATATTTATCGAGGGAATGCCCCTTAGAAGTTATAAGACTTTATGTTTCTATGAATTATATTAAGTGATATTTTGTATGTTCCGCTGCCAATATCTTAAAATGCATTACTTAACCGGTCTCCCTTTGATGTGAATATACGCCTTGTACCGATATGGAAGCTTTTGAGTGATCGAGGTAGTCATTCTTAAGTTTTAATATTGCATACGGCGGGCTGTCACGTTTAGGGTACCCGTTGGGGCGTGACAGACATTGTTATTATGAGAAACACTTATGACTCTGGTCCATGTAGTGATCTCATAGCAGGTCAATCCAATATATATATACATATCTTCAATATATATACTTATGAATTTTATCTGTATCTCTATACATATAAACATCTCATGATTATCTATATAACTATATATATTATTTAGAGCATATAAGCTCATTGTCTTACAATTTATTTATCTTTCATGCAATTTATTTACTTCATTTCAATTTATTTAATTTCAAGTTGATTTTAAGACTAGTCATTCTAGTCTTAGACTTGTCCTCATCAAGTCAAAACAATTCTTTCCTTTTTCGGAACTAGTCTTTTCTTAGTTCCGGGGTACCTTGATGAAGCTAAGGTCCCGATACTTGATTTACTTTATTACTTAAGCTTTCAAGTTATTATGTTCCTTTATATTTCTATAGTTATGATTCATATTCATGCATGAACATAATGTTTTTGTCTCAACAAAAATAGAGGAGGAAGTGTCTTTCTAAAACTAAAGGTTCTTATTAAATAAGAATAGGAAATAGATTTCCTAAAAAACTCATGAGCATGCTTGGAAATGATTTTTCTTACATAAACAAAAGGTTTTATGAAAACTTATCTTTCATCAAGAAATATTCTTTTGGAATCATTACAAGAAACAAAAATTGTCATTTTATTACTTTTTGAATCCAAGTTTTGAAAATAAAACCACACCTTAAGAATTTAAAGAAAGATTAAAATTAGAAAAAGAATATTCATCTCAATAAACTCAAGATCTTTCAAAAGTAAAATAAATATTCAATAGAATCTCAAGTTCAAAGTCTTTTAAAACCTTACTTTTTATAAGTTGAGACAACTTCATTTACTTCATACATTTGTTATGAGTCATTACAAATATATATATACCTTTCAAAAGTTTACAAAATAATTGAAATATTTATCTTTTTCAAATGAGCTTTGTTTACAAGAAGAAAAACAAGTATTTGCAAATTCGTAACAAATCTGGTCGCTACCTTTTCGGGACCCAAATGCCCTATTTTTATGAAAATAAGCTTAGAAATACGTAGATCTTTTCGAGTAGATAGAAAACGATATATTATACGCGAAATTCCGAGTTAAAATGAGCAAGTTATGGCCATTTTAAGTTGGAATTTCCCCTTATACGATTTTACCACGATTTTAAGGAAAGTTTAGAACCTTCAAGAATAGAATTTCATGAAATACTCATTTTGGGTATTCTTCTTGATTAGATAATCACGAGGAAGATTGTTCGTATCCCGAGGATTACTACGATTAAGTGAAAAATCCGAACGACTCATCCATTTCAAGAAAGGTGCCGTCATGGCCAAGTGAGTTTACTTCCCATTAATTTCTCATACTCTCGAGTGTGCTTGTAAAATTAGTTGCACTAGAATTTAGGCAAAATCAAAAGGAAGTGTATGATAATATGTTGAAGGAATACTAAGTATATCGAGACTCGATTTGTTTATAATAAAATTGTATGTGCATTAATATCTTGAAGTGTTTGAAATTGGTTGATCACTTGAAAGAAGTTAAAAGTAACTACTAGACTTTAATTAAAGAAATTATTCATGCACTTCATATGTTGAGTCACATTACATTCACTACTATACAATTGGTGGGACAAGTGTATAATAGTGGTGGTAGACATAACCGGTATATCATGTAAGTGGCGAGTAGGAGCCGGTAAAAACTACAAAATTGGTGGCTAGTAGGAGCCTGTAATAACTACATGTTTTGATGGCGTATAGAGCCGGTAAGATCTATAAAAGTATTTTTTTAAAAGTTGTGGCTGTAATTGGCCTGAATACCCAACCCCGAATGAAGGGCGTAATTCATTCAACATATGATTCCCGGAAAGTCATATGTCTTGTATGCTCACGTGGTTGTTGCATTTCATACGTTTGAATAATAAACTTGATTGATAATTTTCTTCGAGTATGAATTTTGGGATTTACTCACTAAACCCATAAGCTTACATCCCTATAGATATTTGTATTCTCAGGAACACCTATTTTTGTGCCCGAGGTCTTCCCGTATCCGTGTACGTTTTATATTGAAGCTTTTGGAGGAAATCTACTCGAAGACTTAGATTAGAATTCCTTTGAAATCTTTAATGTAGTATTTTAGATGTTATGAAGTTTATCTCGATCCTTGGAATTAGCGGGGGTATGCCCCTAAGAAATTATGTAATAGACCTTGGTTATTAATGATATGATATTCTTTATTTCTGGATCCTTGTATGTTTATCTTTACTTGCTTAAACTATGCTTCCCAAAAGCGTCTCCTATTACCGTGTTAGACGCCTTACATATAATACTAAGGCTTTTGCATGACTAAGGTAGCCATTCTTAAGCCTTGATATTATATGTGGCGGACTGCCACGTTTAGGGTACCTTCGGGGCGTGACAATATAATTGTAATATGATAGGTTATACCACAAATAAGAAAGGAAATATGTTGTTTCAAATGTATGTTTGCTAAAATGAGCTTCTCATGTGAGTTAATAATTTATTAAAATACTTATATGAGTAATAAATAATAATGATGATTTATAATAAAAGATTATAAACAAAAGAAAACAAATAATTTGACAGACAATGGAGAACTATTCATATCTTAGCATGGTGGTTATCGTAAGGGTTTCTACTTAGTGTCTAGTCAAATAGGTTTTAATATAAGCCTTTGTTTCAATCAAATGTAAATAAATGAGCTAAAAGTGAGCTTAAATACTAGAATATAATAAAGTATATACTAAGAAAAATAATGAGTATTTATGATTTCTTTTTCAAGGGAAGAATAGAATAATTTTTGGATTTCCTAGAAGTTGCTATGACCTGGCTAGGATGATAGGTAGGTAACTATGACCTTATCACCTTATCTATGCTTATAGTATATGTTGGTTTCTCTCAATTATAGATTTTGATGATAACAAAAAGAATGAATAACAATTTTTTGAGTTGTGTTTGTCAGAAAATTATAGAAATTAGAAATTTTTTCTGCAAAACTCAGAAGAATACTCAGAAGGTTAGGCAGAAGGAACATTGCTTATGAACAGTTATAACCAGGCAGAAGGTATATCAGAAGCATATAGAAGGTGCAGTATAATCCAATTTTGAAGAAAATCTTGTTTTAATCGATCCATTGAAGACTAGCTCAATGATTGGATATATTTGGGAAATATATTCAATCTGTTCCACAAAAATTGGTTCAATATCCACAGGGTTTCAATTTACGATTTAAATCTATCATGATAATTCAAATTTATTTTTAAGTTAAATTATGCATATCTTGTTCGATTGTGTAAGGAAGTATACATAACATAAAGGAATTTTAAGACATATGCGAGGAATTAATTTGTACAAGATCAGATTGGAATCGAAACATCTGATGAATGGTCTGAAGAAGAAAAGATAAATAGTACCAGACGTGTTCAACGGGGGGAATGATTTGAATTTTCTGTTTAAGATCTTTATGCAAATTTGAAGATATCCCAACTTTATAGGAAGCTTATCAAGATGTTTGAATTTCAAAGCAAGGCAGATCATGAAAATAAATTCAAAGGGATATTATCAACGATAAAGAAGGAACAGAGCATCACGTCCTTATCTCTCGAAAAATCAGGATTTGAGATTATCTGATCTTGAGATAATCAAATTCAAAAGTTGAAGGAAATAAGATATAAACCAACAAGCTTCAAGGCATATAATATACGAGAACACAGAGAACAACATCTTGAAAAAGAAAGAGACTCAAAGAGCGAAATTTTTATTTATATTACGTTCTTTCGTTGCAACATTGTCGAGGATTTTTACTATTTTCCTCAGATTTTGATTTACTTATTGCTTGAGTGATTATAAGTTGCAAGTAGGCTCAGTAGATTGATTGTTTGAGAGAATAAGTTGAGTGAATTGTGAACTTCTTGTAACGATTTTCATTGATTGGATTAGTGGAACAAAACCGGTGTGGATTACTGGTGACCCTGGCTTAGAGCTGGAAGAGACGATTGACGCTCAAGGCGGAACCTTATATATTCAAATTTGCAATCTCTTCTTCTCATCTCTCTTTATTTTCGTGCAATTTTAATTTCATTTGTTGCATGAGTTCTTGAGTCAGAAGGTGAAGCAGAGAGTAGTGTAGTTATTGTTCTTGAGTCAGGGTTAGTCAGAGGGTATTTAGAGGGTTCCAAGGAGAAACATTTAGAATTCAAACTTATTTTCGTGTTGAGCATTGTGTTTGATGTTGTGTTGTTTTTAGTGTTCATTGTGATTTTTATTTACAAGAAAGATCTAAGCCATTTTATAGTATAATCAAGTGGTGTGGATTTTTGTTTGAAATTATTTTTAAACAAGTTTTTATAAAATTCACCCCCCCTCTTGTTATCTTTTCGGGACCAACAGTATAGTTGCACTATATTAAATAAACTTAATTGGTATGTGGTATTGGGGTATTGTCTATTTCTTAGTGATTGCTTTGGTTGATAACTTATTAATATAAAAGTGATCACATTGCTTGTAACAATTGTGTTGTTGTTGTTGATGATGAGTGTTTGTTAATTAATTAGCCGCTGTAAATCCCAATTTTTTTTTTTGGATTCGAGTTAAAGTTTAAACCCTATTGGAAGTCACCGGATTTCCAAAGTCAACAAAACCTGTTTACCGTAACCACTTAAGTCGGATCACCGTTTAAAAACCCAAGAAGTAAGGAAAGTTTAGTGAATAGAATAGTTAGTAATTATCAAGGAAGCTAAAAAGATCAGTTTAGTAAAACTGAAATTGTTTTGTACCGATGGATACAGTCTTGAAAAAACGTGTCTAAAGCCGGATAGAAAAAATATTCCGAATATACCGTTAGATCGTAATAATATAAGATTTTCAAAAATATCAATTTCATAATTTTTCGATGTAAAAAATCAGATATCGCATTTACACACGTATTTTTTTACTACGGTATTTATTGTCATGTTACTTTAATTTACACTATTTTTTTACTATTCTACACTATTCATATCTCTATTTTTACAACCTACTCTTACAACCCATACACCTATTTCTTAACATTTTATTTCCAATATAATTTCACATATTTCATTTCTTACTTTAATTAACAAAAAAACAAAAAATAAATTTCTTCCCCATTTCCCCATGTATGTGCGGCACCCCTCTCTCTCTTCCAATTTGTTTTATTTTTACTTTATTTAATTAAACAAATCATCTTCTACTTTTCCTATAAATACCCCGTCATACTTCAATTCTTTCACGCTTCTTCTACACTAAAGTTACTATACTCAAATCTCTCTCAAAATTTGTCCAAGAAGTCTCTTACAAGAAGTTCTCTTCTTCTTCTTTCTTTTAGGTAACATGCCTTCAAGAATTTCATATGTTCATCTACTTAGTATGAACTTAGTGTGTGTTTTCTAAAACCATGAAAGTTAAGAAAGCAACAATAGGTTCATACTTTGTTTTTGTTCATAATCTAAACTCCTTTATGTTGCTTTATGTTTATAACTATCTAATATATCTATATAGCTATATATATTATTTAGAGCATATAAGCTCATTGTCTTGCAATTTAGTTACTTTCCTTGCAATTTATTTACTTCTTTGCAATTTATTTAATTTCAAGTTGTTCTTAAGACTAGTCTTTCTAGTTTTAGATTTGTCCTCATCAAGTCAAAACATTTTCTTTTTCTTTTGGGACTAGTCATTTCTTAGTCCCGGGATACCTTGAACAAGCTAAGGTTCCAATACTTGATTTATTTTCTTATTAGCTTATTCTTCTAAATTATTATGTTTCTTTATGTTTTCATAGCTTTATGATTCATATTCATGCATGAACATAATGGTTTTGCCTTAACAAAATAAATGAGGAAATGTTTTCTTAAAAATAAAGATTCTTTTCTAAAAATAAAATTTGGAAGCTAATGTTTTCTAAAAATTAAGAAGTTATCGTAAATAAAACTTCGAGGAGTTCATAAGGAAATTTACAAACATACATAACACTAAAAAAGGACTTTTTAAAAAGTAAACAAAGATTTTTCAACTTCACTTTTATTCAAATGATTCCTTTTCATTAAGATGATCTCAAGAAAATAAGAAATTATTTTTCTAGATATAGAAGTGTTAATACTTTCCAAAAAGAGTTAGAAGCTAAGTTTAGAAAATAAAAATCATTCCTTAAGAATATAAGAAGATCAAGAAAATAAAATTTAGGAAAAGAAAAGAAATACTCATTATAAACAACTTAAGATAATTTTAAAAGCAAATGAATATTTCAAGAGTTCTCAAGTTTCAAAATCTTTCAAAACTTTATTTTTTTATAAATTGAGACAACTTCGTTTACTTCATACATTGTTACGAGTCAATACATATATGTTTATACCTTTCAAAAAGCTTACAAAAATATTTGGAAACTTTATCTCTTCAAGTGACTTTTTGATAAGAGGAAAAAAACAAGTTTTTACAAATTCGTAGTAAATCTGGTCGCTTCCTTTTCAGGACCCAAATGACTTAGTTTTATGAAAATAAGTTTAGAAATGTGTAGATCTTTTCGAGTAGATAGAAAACGGTATATTATATGTGAAATTCCGAGTTAAAATGAGCAAGTTATGGCCATTTTAAATTGGAATTTCCTCTTATACTATTTTACCGCGATTTTAAGAAAAGTTTAAGATCTTTAAGAATAGAAACTTCATGAAAGACTCATTTTGGGTATTTCATCTTGTTTAGGTGGAGAAGGACCTGAGATCGTTTTTCCGAAGGATTACTTCGATTAGGATCTACCGACATGGAGTGAGTTATTCCTTTTACTAAGTACATTTCCTTGTCTTGTGCTTATAATTAGTAGCACTAGCAATTAAGAAAAAGATAAAATGGATAATTGTTATGTGACTTGGTATTATGAATGATTGAATACAAGTTAAGAATATCGAAAGTCGGTTTGATAAATAAAGTATGATTCTTGTATTGATATGATGAGAATTGTGTTGATCGCCTTTAACCTGAACTAAACAACTTTGGTTAAATTTATATCGAAATCAATTCATGCATATCATACACATGAATCACATTTGTTTCACTACTATTCTTCGTGTGGGGAAACGAGGAAATAGTAGTGGTGGCTAGTAGGAGCCGGAAAGTCTACATGGGCTAGTAGGAGCTGGAAAGTCTACAGGGCAAGCAGGAGCCGGTAAATCTGCAGAAATTGATGGTCGTATAGGCCTGTAACCTCCTAACCCTTATCATGGAGGGCGTTAAATCTATGCTACACTTGATTTCTGGTTAATCATGTGCATCTTGTGTGTTCATATGATTGGTGCATTCACATATGCTTTGATTAAAATCCTTGTATGAATTATGAAAATGTCTTATAGATGGAATTATCTCACTAAGCTAGTTTTGCTTATACCCTTATAGCTTTTTGTTACGGTACGATTACCTTTGGTTGGCCCCAAGGAGCCCCGTATGCCAGGCATGAGTATAAGCTACTAGGGGTTTTTGGGAGAAGCTTTATGTATTTAAGTTTTGAACATAGGCTTCTAGGAAAAATCTCTATAGTAGGCTTATGTTATAGTTGTTATTATTTTGAAAGACTATTAATGCGGGGGAATGCCCCTAAGATAATGTAAGGATATTATTTATGGAAATCTTATGTTTATTTATATAAGTTCTTGCTTGCTTTTATTATCTACTTAAATGTAATTACCCTGTGAGTTTCCTACTATCTTGGAAGTACGCCTTGCATGTGATATCGAAGCTCCTGCATGACTAAGGTTGTCATTCACTAACTTTAATGTTACATGTGGTGGACTGCCACGTTTAGAATACCCTCCGGGGCGTGACACTGCCTTAATAAATGAAATTTATATTGTCTGATTATTTAATTAAATAAACATGCATTGCACGCTGGCATTACTTGCATTTATATGATATTCACGTCACGTATTAGCTTCTTGGTCCTAAGATAATGCTTTAAAAGTCTAGTGAATCTAGTAAGATTACCCTTGAGCATATTAGCTCTATAGGAACTAAGTAGGCACTAAAGAACGTTGCCTGATAAGAATTGAATAGAGGTGGCTAATACTTAGTGGAGTTCCTATCATGCCCCAGAGGTACCATAAACGTGACTGTCCACCACATACAATATTAAGATTTAAGAATGACTATCTTAGTCCCACAAAAGTCTCGATATTACATTTGAGGCGTGCAACACGCTAATAAAAGACGTCGGTGGGAAATGTAATTTAAGCAAGTAATGTAAAGCATACAAGAATCTAGATAAACATTAACTCACATAATATAGTCCATAAGTTTATTAACAGAAGTCTTAGGAGCATTCTCTTGCTAAACATAGTTCAAGGATCGAAACATAACACTAAATCTTTATAATAAACTTAAATAACTTCACCAAAAGATTTTAAAGGAAGTCCGATATAAGTCCATGATTGGAGTTCCCCCAAAAGTCCCCAAAGGATGACTTACATGGATAAATAGAGATCGTGGGCACAAAAACAAATGCTCCTACACATACAAGAATCTATAAGCGTATAAGTGTTACGAGCTTAGTGAGTTTAACATACTCGGAAAAAAAATTTCCGAACAAGTTTAATTATTCATGCAAGTGAAATGAAATAAACACATGAGCATACAAGACATATAGTTTTTCGAGAACCATATATTGAAAGAATTTACGCCCTTTATTTAAGTTTAGGTATACTGGCCAATTACGACCAACTAAAGAAATTATAGTTCTTATCGGCTACTAAACGCCACCAATTATATATAGATCTTATCGGCTACTACTCGCCACATGCAGATACTATCGGTTATGCCAACCACCATTACCATAAACTTGTCCCACCAAATGTACAATAGTGCATGCAATGACACTCAACTCGTGAAGTGTATGAATCCATTTTAATAAAAGTCTAGCAATTAGTTAATCCATTTAAAAGGTGATCATACAAGTTTCAAACATTCCAACATGGTAGTAAACATACAATTTATTATAAATACTTCAAAACTCGATATGCTTAATATCAATTCACCAAGAAATATAAATCACATGCACTTTCCCATTTGATCTTTTTCCTAGTTCTAGTGCCACTAAATTACAAACACAAACATGAGTATTGTAAAGTAAAGGAAAGTTAACTCACTCGGTAATGTCGTGATGGTAGCTCCCTTAATCAAAATAGTCATCGAGGTAGTAAATGTTGTCCCCTTCATTTCCTAAATAAAAGAAATATTTGAAATGAGTATTTTATAGAGATTCTACTTAAATTTTCTAATTCTATCTTTTGTTACGGTAAAGTTCGGATTTGTGCAGGTCCTAACTTAAAAAGGTCATATCTTACTCATTTTAACTCGGAATTTTACATTATATACCGTTTTCTACCTACTCGAAAAGATCTATTCATTTCTAGGGTTATTTTTATCATAAAATTTCGTTTGTGTCCCAAAAAAGTAAGGTACAACATCACTACGAAAATCCCTGCTTTCAAAACGTGATTTTTCAAACTTTTCTCCATCCAAAAATTCTCGTACAAAAATATAGATATTTGTATAATTGAAAAATCCTTTGAATACATATATGTATATATATATGGACTCATATTGTATGCATGAATTTATTGGTATTATCTCAAAAATGATTTTTGTAAAGCAATGTGTCTTAAAAGTTGAAAAAGAAAAAAAAACTTAAGACTTGAAAATTCACTTAGTGTTTGGAAAATTTTCTTAAATTATTATAAGTGAATGCTTTCTTCTTTTAACTTCATTTCTTAACTTTTGACAATAATTTTCTAAAAATAATTTTAGTCTTTTTAAGATTTCTACCAATTTTATTTATAGGGGTTGAAAAGTGAAGTTTCTCTAAGTATTTCTTGATAGTAAGTAAAATTCCTTGAAGTAGTTATGTTTATATGTTCTTAATTTTTCCAAAGTTAGGTCTACTTTAAAATAATTAATGATGATCTTTTAAGTTATTTACCACTTTCATTTCCTAAGCAAGACTTATCTCTAAAAGGTTGATTTTTAGATGATCTTATAAAACATGTCTAATCCTTAGTATTTTAGAGTATTGGTGAGAATCTCACAGACAAGTTTAAGAAAAACCTTTATCAACCAAGGAATTAGCAATATTGAGTTTTAAAAAAACCTTCTTATTTTATTGGTTTGAAATGAATTTGTGTGATAAATCTACTTTGTTTATTCTTTGATGAAATCCAATGTAACATTATTACCAAAACTTGTGATGGACTTATCTAGATCTTGGAAAAGATCTGTTAAGATAATACTTTAAGTTTTTATGGAAAAATCATTTCCTAAGTGGCAAAAATTTAGCTTTAAAGAGAGTTCTTGTTTTTTTTTCATTTAAGAAAACTCATTTTTATTTTTGTTGAGATAATATCAAGATATTCATGCATGTTTATGAATATGTAGTCATGAGAAAGAAAATAATATCACATAATAAGATAAAAATATATATAAGAAGCAATATAACAACAATAATATAGGTCAAGTATTGGGAGCCTGAGCTTCATCAAAGCAATCCAGGACTAAGAATAGACTAGTTCTAAAAAGAATTAGAAAAAGAAAGAAAGAAAAAGCATAATAAGAGCATAATAATATAAGCATAATAGTAAAAGCATAACAATAATAAAAACATAATGTATGAACAAGAACAAAACATGAACATAATGTTGCTTTCTTAACCTCTATGAGTCTTTAAAAAATACACATTATGTTCATGCTAAGTTATATGAA